>OZ030018.1:35589886-36274886 GCA_964023405.1 Apodemus agrarius | reverse complement strand
AGGGATGTGTTTGCTTTAATTCCTTGAATTGTACACCTTAAAAACAAAAGCGGTGTTAAAAATGAGACGACAGAGAAAAGCATCCTTTCAGAGCACTCTTCCTTTGTAGTCATGCACCTTTCATGGATACAATAACATAATCATTTTCACTTTTCTCTTTTGAAAAAAAAAAGCATGAATTTGGCCAAAAATTAAATATGAGACTGCAATTGCACAGAACAAGCTGTCCATGTTCCACCCAGAGAGGAAGAAAATATGTCCACTTCTTTGGAAAAGTAATTATTTCTATAATTATTGTGCATTTGTTGTGCAGACATCTCTTTCTGAATACATTATTGCCCCCTCATGTATGAAACTTCAGTTCCTCCAGGAGAATAGAGCCCTATCATCTAAATTATTCAAAAAAAATATAGGTGGGTAGCCTTAATTATCTCTGCAACTCATGAAAATTCAGTTGTGTGGGCTCTTTCAAATAAAAATGTTTTTAGATATGAATATCTTAGATGATTGCTCAGTGTGTTTATTTTTGTGGTAAACAAGAGTGTAATTCTGGATCCAGAGTTTTCTAGACTGCTTATGAAAAGCTAGGTATGCCACAGAGTCAGAGGAGGCATCCCAAAGTGAGGTCATTTGAGGTCCTTTTACCTGGGTTACTCCCATCTTCTTGGGGTTCACAGACTTCATAACATTCTCCCCGTTGCACAATTCTTAATTGGAGATACAAACATCAATCCCCTGACTGGGTAGGGAACTGGGATTTTTGTGGCCTTGCTGTAAGTGTCCATATATGTCAACAACCTTTTTAACTAGCTCCTCATTGTTTTCTTAGGTACAAACTGATCAGAGATGAAAAGGAAGAGCACTGATCAGGGCTACTTCTGTTGTAATTTCACTTTATATTTAAGTCTTTGGATGATCTAAAATATCTGAGCAAGATTTTTTTGCTTTTGGTTTGCATAAGGGATCCCTGCCTCTGCAACCTGAAATAAGGGAAGGGAAACTCACCGAAAAGGAAACAAAGGTCTCACAGAATGTCAGCCTGTGAAAACTCCTCGCCGGGTTGAGCAGCACCCACTAGAAATGGGCTATCCCACATTCTTAAAACATTTGCCCATGACACATGAAATGAACTTGGGTGGAGTGTGAGAGTTGCACAAATCTAAAGTAGAGAAGGTGCTCACATATGAATTCAGAAGCACATGCCGCTGCCTGTCGGGTGACATCACAGCCTGTGAACACTTCTTTGGGACCCAGTGTGAGAAGGAGGGTGAAAAAAATAACAAACAAACAAACAAACAAAACACAAATTTAGAATGTCCAAACATTTTTCTTAAAAAAAAAAAAAAAAAAAAAAAAACTGTGTTACTGATTCTGTGTGAAGTTCACATCATGCACCCCAGTCCCACTCGTCCCGCAGTCTCTTCGTTTCTGCTCTCCACACTTGCAGCCTGCCCCCCCAAAAACAAATAATTAAAGAAAAAATCTTGCTGTGGAAGTTGCAGTGTGTCACATTGTATCACACAGTATGCACCGCCCCCCCCCAACCAACTTTACTTACAAATGTTCACTGCAGTGAGTCATTGGTCTGGTTGAGGTTTCTGGCTTTTGTTACACTATCAGTACTGCATCCTCACTGGGACTCCTCTGTCATATCCCGTTGTTGTTGCCCTGGGACATAGAGATCTTGAACATCTATCAAGAGCATCTATGAACATCTGTGAAGAACATCTATGAAGTTCACCTCATCGAGATCCTTAATGTCTTTGAAGTTCACAGATGGGGTGTAAGTTGGGGTGTAAATTGGGGTGGGCCAACTCAGAGCCCTGGATCTGGGCCTGAGTGGAAACTGAACTGGTCAGCCCACCAGCTCTTCTGTGCCAGAGTCACCAGGGACAGCTCTTCTGCTCTCATTACTTCAGGGCAACTCTCCCTTGGTAACCCCCTCACCAGGACCCATAAGGGCTGCAACCAGTGAGGGGAGGAGCTTGTTTCCTTACTCTCCCACCCTCAGGATCAGCTCACCCACCTGCCCCAGGTGGTCGGGGAGAGGACAGGAGGTATCTCTCTCATGCCTATGCCTCCACCCAACAGACAAGAGGTGGGGCTAGCTTTGCCCTGATAAAGCCCTGGGACCTGCTCACCTGCACCTGCCACCACCAGGGCCAGCTGCTCATGTGCTGTCCAGATGAGGAGCCACAGCCATGGAGGGGCGGGGCCATCTCTCTCTTACTCTTTCAATCAGATCCAGCTCTCCCATTCTGCCCAGGCAAGGGACAGAGAGAGCTCTCTGGAGTGTGGTGGCTGAGGAAGGGTGGGGCCAGCTCAGCACAGTGCTCAGAAAGATACGAGGTCAACCCATAACATTGACATTGGCATGACCTCATGTCGACTCAAACCACAGACATCAACACAGACCCCTAGCTGCAGCAGGATCATGGACACAGACATGGCTTGTGGTGGCAGCATGGGCCAGGATATCACCATAGCCTTAGGTGGCAGCAAGGCCACTGGTATTCCGATGGCCTTTGGTGACAACACAGACTATAGCCATCAGCACAGATATTGACAGCAGTAGGGCCATGGACCCAGACATCACCATGACCCCACGTGGTTGGGTAGGCTCCTCATCTCTGCCTGTTCCTCAGTTTCCAGTTCTACCTCTCTCCATACTGGACAAACCTATCTTGGCTTCACTTTCTTGCTCATCTGTCCACCATGTGCGCCCTTGCCCCATCTCTCCATCACATATTTGATCATTTGATCATCATAGTAGCACCCACCTCAGGGCGTGGGGCTGGTGCTCAAGTGTCTCTCTTTTCCAGACTTTCTAGGTCATGGAGCCCAGGGACCTCCAAACCCTTTGAAAGCATATTAGGGCCCCCAAGACTTTGCACAGTATACTTTAATATCTACACTTCCAAATGAATGGATGATGAAATATGGCACTAGATAAAAATGCAAAGAATTGCATATAGAAATATGCCTAATTATTTTTTTTCAGAGTTACACAGGCACAACAGAGAAACGGAAGAAAAGAAAATCTACTTGGGGCACCTATGAGTCACGCTGTTTGGCCTTCCATACACACAGGCAATGCACCGCTTTCTTTCACCATAACTCTCTCTGTGGTGGATGCCACATATCTTGACTTCCTTTATGCCCTTTTCTCCATTTAAACCTACTTTTAGGGAGCTACTTTAAAGTGGCTGAAGCAGGAAGCTGAGAGATCACATCCTTATACACACACACACACACACACACACACACACACACTAACACACATACAAACACACACACACAGAGAGAAACGAAGAGAAAACCGGAAGTGGGATCAGGCTAACCCTTCCAAAGTCCACCCCTAAGTGACATACTTCCTCCAACAAGGCTGCAGCAAACAACCCAAACCAAAGAGATACTCGCCCCCTTAAGCATGTGGCTCTAGCAGGCTTTACTCTTCTCCCCCAATGCCCTCTGTCTTCCTATAAACCATTAGGTTACATTCCTGAACCTAGTCACTAAGATCTAGTCCCCTATTTGGTCATTTACTCCTCCTGAGGCTGACTTAGCAAGGTACAGCTATCAAAGTATTGAAGTCCAGAAATCAAAATCCCTTTTAGGCTCACCTAAGTAACATGTCGAATTAAAAGTAAGCGCCTCATCCTACCATAGGGCTTCTCCTTTTAGCTTTATAAACTGTCATTTGCCTTTGGACTGCATCTGTCTCCTCTCTCTCCAGAGGCAGTCCTTTGTCCCTACTGGGGCAAATACCCCTTAGCCTTTTCCCTTCTTCCCTCCTCCTTCTCTCTCATTCTCTATCTTCTGTCCTTGTCTCTTATTCCCTGCCCCTGTCCGTCTGGGACAAATAAATCTCCTTTGTGTTGAGAACGTTGTTTTGGGGATCCTAAACTGATACTGATCTCTTCTAATGCCACCAACTAGGGACCAAATTATTCAAGTTCTTAAGCCTACGGTTGGCATTTCTCATTCAAACCACACCACCTACCTTTCATTTTCCAAATGCCTTTCTAGATTCTCTCCAAACTAATGGAGATTGATAAATTATTATTAAATGCTCATAGGTAGATGAAAAGGCTTTTGCTTGCTTTTTAAATTGAAGTATTAGAATAATTTCAAAAAAAGGAACTTAGACTGATACATTTTTTTCTTAAGCTAGGGATTGTTAGAGCAGTTTCATCCAGTAAGTCATGTTATTTGCCAAGCAATCATGCCAGCAGCAATCACAGCTGATGCAAGAATTGTGACTTGAACTATGCCCTCCTCCAGATTCCAATATCCCCAAACCCTACTCAGTGCTCAGTATACAACTAGTCCTTATAGATTTCTAAGTGACTGCCACAGAAATTGAGTCTCCCTGCAAAATAAGAAACATCGGAGGTAACGGAATTCCCCTCAGTCTGCTAAGATGCAATCTAATGTGTTTTCTGGACGTGAAGATATACTTGCGATCCATTGCTAGGCTAAGTAAGTCTCCAAAGTACCCAAATTCAAAGATTTAGAAAAACAAACCATCCGTTCACACACATCCAGTTCTGATGCTCTTAAATAGCATCTGGAATGTTCTGCAGAAGCCAATATGCTGAAAGCTACTCCTCAGCCAAAGAAGCTGCTGGTAGGTAGTTGAACTTTTTGGAGGTGGGGCCTAGTGGGAGGAAATTAGATTATTGAGAGGTTTGAAAGAGATAGTGGGACTCTGGGTCTCTTATTTCTCTCTTTCCTTCCCAACAGACGTGTTCTACCTACCATGTGGCCCCTACTATATATAATCTGCTACCCTGATATAGACTCAAAATCAATGAATCCAAATGATTATGAACTAAAATATCAAAACCTATGAGCCCTGACAATGCAAATAAAGCGTCTTCCATTTAACTGATCTCTTGGGTATTCTGCCCAACAGTGGAAAGGTGACAAACTTCTTTGGTTTCCCCTTTTCATTGTGTGTGTGTGTGTGTGTGTGTGTGTGTGTTTGTACATGTGTGTGTGATTGTTGTTGTTGTTGTTGTTTTAAACATTACTAGACATATATTATTTGCCACCTACTCTACTACATATCTAGGTCCAATGATAGACTGGAATCAAAGACTTTCTGCTATGAATATGTTTACAGTAATGCAAGATCAAACTGGCATATATGAATAAGCTATACAATGTTAAAGTTGTCCTTTACATAGCATTAAGTGGTCAAAACTGGAATTTTATTCCTTAGGATCATCTCCTCAGCATGGTGCACACTAGAATTTACTCAATGCTGATACAAAAAAGAGAAAGTGAAGGTCCAATCTCCTCCTGCCATTTCTCCCAGGAACTGAATTTAACAGTCCCCTTGCCCCAATATGCTAGATGAGAACTCTACAATTGAGTCAGACGCTACCCCTGGACCATCCTGATTAAATGAAAAAATCAGAACCACAGTCCTATGTGACTGTGGAGACATAACGAGGAGACATAACGAGTGTCTACTCACATAGGGAACTGATAACAGACTGAAGCATGGGTGTCTCCAAAGTCTACGTTGGTGAAGCAGTGAATTTTATTTGAGTTACTGATAAGAATACAGATGAGCGCCTATTTACAGGAGCATAAATGACCCAAAGACAGATGCACCACCAAAGCTTCCACAATCATGGGTGACAGCTCACAAGAACTGGAAGCCTGGGGGACACTGCACAATTTTCAGGCACTTCAACAGTTGGAGGGTATCCTTTCAGTTGATCTGAGCTACTTCCAGGGAATTCAGCTTGTCTTTGTTTCTTCCAGGTTGAGCTGCTGAACCTTTTGTAGGCAGCTCGGCTTAGAATGTATCTCTCAGAAGTTTTTAGCCCTTATACATTCTTGGCAAGGAAGGGGCCTAATGAATTTGGTCAGTTTCAGGGACAACCTTAAGATATTTTGAATTGCTTACTCCCTGTCTTAATGAGATTCCCTGCAGGATTCAGTGTTTCATCTATTCTTAGAACATTCTTTTCTCTCACTTCTCAGTAAATATTCTGTCTTAAAATATCCCTTTGTCCTATTAATGGTTTCCTTTGCCTTATAAAAGATTTTCAGGTTCATGGGGTCCCATTTATCAATTGTTGATTTTAGAGCCTGAGCCATTGGTGATCTGTTCAAGAAGAGAACAGAAGCCCTGTATCAAGGTGTTCCAAGCAATTCCCCACTTTCTCTTCTATTAACATTAGTTATATCCAGTTTTATGTTGAAGTCTCTAATCCACTTGGACTTGAGATTTTGCAGGGTGATAAATATGGAACTACTTGTATTCTTTAACATACAGACATACAGTTAGACCAGATGATTTTACAGATTAGGAAAGGATCATCTCCAACCTTATATCTGACAGACAGCTAATATCCAAAATACATAAAGAACTAAAGAAATTCGACACAAACAAACCAAATAACCCAATTAAAAATGGAGTACAAAGTTAAACATAATTCTCAACAGAGGAATCTCAAATGGGCAAGAAGCACATACATAAATGTGCAACATCCTTTGTCATCAGAGAAATACAAATCACATTGACCCTGAGATTCTATCTTATACCCATCAGAATGACTAAGATTAAAAATTCAAGTGACAAAAAAAAATTCAAGTGACAGCACATGCTATAGAAGATGTGAAGCAAAGTGAACACTCCTCCATTGCTGGTGGGAGTACAAAGTTGGACAACCTCTTTGGAAATCAATTTGGAGATTTTTAGAAAACTGGGAATAGATCTACAAAAACAAGCTACACCATTCCCAGACATATACCCAAAAAAATGCCCCACTATACCACAGGAATACTTGCTAAACTATATTTACAGCAGTTTTATTCATAATAGCCAGAAACCGGAAACAATCTAGATGTCCCTCAACTGAAGAATGGATAAAGAAAATGTGGTACATCTACACAATGGGATACTACTCAGCTATGAAAAATAAAGACATCTGAAATGTGCATGGATCTTGAGAATATCATCCTGAGTGAGGTATGTACTCAGTTAGAAGTGGACATTATCCATATAGTGCAAGGTAGCCATGCTACAATACACAGACCAATAAAAATAAAGAGGTAATAAAGAGGTCTCAAGAGAGGATTCTAAGTAGTCATCAGAGGCAGATGAAGAGAGGGAGAAATGGAGAACTGGGTAGAAAATGAGGTGGGGAATGGGACAGGAATGATGAGGGCTGGGAGTGAGAATGAACATCAGCTGGCAGTATTTCTGACAACTGGCTGGAGGCGTTGGCCAGGGTAGGATAGGAGGACTCTATGGGGGTGATCCTATCTGAGATTCCTACCGAAGGGAAACATAAAGAATGGAGCCGGGCGGTGGTGGCACACGCCTGTAATCCCAGCACTTGGGAGGCAGAGGCAGGTGGATTTCTGAGATTGAGGCCAGCCTGATCTACAAAGTGAGTTCCAAAACAGCCAGGGCTACACAGAGAAACCCTATCTCGAAAAAAAACCAGAGAGAGAGAGAGAGAGAGAGAGAGAGAGAGAGAGAGAGAGAGAGAGAGAGAGAGAGAGAATGGAGTAGTTTCTTCCTGTAGGTCTTCCAGAGGAGGGAGGGGTGCATCAATCCACCCACAAAACCTTCAACCCAAAATTTGTCTTGCTTGAAAGATATAAAGATGGAACAGAGACTGAGGGAACAGCCAACCAGTGACTGCCCCAACTTTAGACCCATCCCATGAGTGAGAACCAACCCCTGACACTTTTAATTATACTTTGCTATGCAGAAAGGAACGCAGCATAGCTGCCTCCTGAGAGATGTCATCCAGTCAAGGATAGAGGCAGATGCAGAGGCCCATAGCCAAGCATCAGGCAGAGCTCAGGAGTCTTGTGGAAGAGTAAGGGATGGAAGGAACAAGTCAGACGGGTCAAGGACACTACAGGAAGATCTACAGAGTCAACTAACGTGGGACCATGGTGCTTCAAAGAGCCTGAGTCACCAAACAGGGAGCATTCAGGAACTGGGCCTAGACCCCCTACACATTTGTAGCAAACTTGCAGCTTGGTCTTCATGTGAGTCCTCAAACATGTGGGGCAGAGGCGGTCTCGGTCGGTCTCTGTTCTGGCCGTTGGCTCCTTTCCTCTTACATGGACTGCCCGGTTGGGCCTCGGTGGGAGAGGATGTCCTCCTGCAACTAGATGTCCCTGGGTGAGGTGGTATCCAGGGTATCAAAAACAGTGGGCAGGGGTTGGTAATGGGTGGAGGTATATATTAAGATGAAAGGACTGAGAAGAAAGGAGCAAAGGGGGCTGAAATCGGGATGTAAAGTGAATTTAAAGAGTAAGTTATTGGGGTGAAAAATCCCTTTGTTTCATTTCCCTTTTCCTATACTATTTCTTAAAAAGTTTCCATTCTAGATGGAAGGCTTGAATATAGGAGTAAAATGAAGCTAAGTCATTCTTCCCTCAGCGACCTTACTCAGGAGTATGAAACCTTATCCTGCAATACACAATGACAACAGCCTTCCAAATACTGCAATAGCTGCTTCCCTTTCATCACAATAGATGTGCTGGCTTCCTATATTTCACTGTTTAAACCCACCATATATTGGATGGCATAGGGAGTAATAACTGCCAAACACTCTCAGGTGCAAAAGATTTTCCTATCTTAAAGGTACCTGAGGCGGAGAAAGAGGTCTCTAGGCCAATGAGCACAACATTCAGATCCAGAGATTCTAAACTGTATTCTTGTTTCTACCATTCCAGACCTGATTCCATAGTGTTATGCTACTTTTTGACAGAAAAATTTCCAATCTTTGACATTATGGAAATCTTCCTATAATTGTGGGAACTGTCTTTGAATTCTCAAATAATTAGCAGCAATCTTTACCTCTACTTAACTGATACAACCTTTCTCTTTTCTTCTGGGACAATCAGATATATCTACAAACACTGACAAACTTCTCCCAAGGTAAAACGCTGTCCCCAAATGGGAACCATGTTTTTATAAAGTTAATTCTTCATTTCTTCTTTCCAAAATGGAAACAATCATATCTAAATATGGTTTAAACAATTAAATGAGACTCAGCATTATCAACTGCTCTGTATGTATTGATTAAGATTATCAAATGCAATTATAATTAATAAGCTTTTCCTTTATGAGATTACCTTTGTGTTTTTGTTTCAAGCCCAGACACCAATTAATAATTTCAAATAATAAATATGAACATATATATACATATACATATACATATATATACAGTTTTAATTTAATATTCCTCTCCACTTTTTCACAACGTAATGTAAATAATCCTGTTCTGTGCTTTTCTATCAGAAAGAGAGGCACATTTGCTACTCAGTCCAATAGTTAGCCCTCTAATTATAGCACAATATTTTATTCAAAATTTCACATTCCGTTTTAGAAACACTCACAGTGTAGACAACTGCCACTACGCTTGACAGAACCTTTTAAACATGGCAGCTCTTCCCTCTAATCTGCATCACAATTCAGTGGAGGATGAGCCACTGTGGTGAGAAGTGGTCCGGACAGGCTTCTGATTAACAAGAGGCTCCACACACTGTTTCTCTGCCAGACAGATGTCAGGGAGAGTCAGCCTCCCAACCGCTCCCTGCAATGGTGCACCGAAGCTGCCTCACTGCAGGGCTTTGACATGTTCCTCATTAGTTAAGATTTCATACAAAGACTGCTCGATAACACATCCTTTTGTTCAGAGGTCAACGTGGAGTGGTCCTTCCTGGCATCAATACCAGGACAGTATTTATTGGCTAATAAGCAAGGAAGGTTTTCAATTATGCACCCCCAAATTCTACTCTCTGCAATTGGACTGCTTTGCTGCCGATGCTCCAAAACCTCAAGTTAGATGGGAAGGGGAAAGAGTTTTCTTAAAGGCATAACCAACGCCATACAAATGTTCAGGTGGATTGGGAAATGGAAAGTAAAAGAGAAGCTTCCAGTCTTTATTTGCCTGTGGCCACTCATACTATTCCCTTCTTTGTTTGTTTGTTTGCTTGTTTTGAGATTTTTTTTATTAGATATTTTCTTTATTTACATTTCAAATGTTATCCCTTTTCCTGGTTTCCCCTCTGAAAACCCCCTATCCCATGCCCCTGCCCCTTGCTTCTATGAGGGTGTTCCCTCCACCCACCACCCAGCTCCTGCTTCCCCACCCTAGCATTCCCCTACACTGGGGCATCAAGCCTTCACAGGACCAAGGGCCTCTCCTCCCATTGATGTCCCACAACACCATTCTCTGCTACATATGCAGCTGGAGCCATGGGGCCCTCCATGAGTACTCTTTGGTTGGTCGTTTAGTTCCTGGGAGCTCTGGGGGAGGGGGGTCTGGTTGGTTGCTATTGTTGTTCCTCTTAGGGGTCTGCAAACCCCTTCAGCTCCTTCAGTCCTTTCTCTAATGCCTCAATTGGGGACCCTACACTCACTCTAATGGCTGGCTGTGAGCATCCACCTCTGTATTTGTCAGGCTCTGGCAGAGCCTCTCAGGAGACAACTATATCAGGCCCCTGCCAGCAAGAATTTGTTGGCATCTACAATAGTGTCTGGGTTTGGTAACTGTATGTGGGATGGATCCCCAGGTAGGGCAGTCTCTGGATGGACTTTCCTTCAGTCTCTGCTCCACACTTTGCCTCTATCTCCTCCCGTGGGTATTTTGTTGCCCTTTCTACAAAGAACTGAAGTATCCAAGCTTTGATCGTCCTTCTTCTTGAGCTTCATTTGGTCTGTGAATTGTATCTTGGGTATTAGGGGCTTTGGGGCTAATATCCACTTATCAGTGATTACATACCATGTGTCTTCTTTTGTGATTGTGTTACCTCACTGAGGGTGATATTTTCTAGTTCCATCCATTTGCCTGGTCATATACCCAAAAGGTGCTCCAACAAGGACACATGCTCCACTATGTTCATAGTAGCCTTATTTATAATAGCCTGAAGCTAGAAAGGACCCAGATGTCCCGTAATGGAGGAATGGATACAGAAAATGTGGTATTTTTACACAATGGAGTTCTACTCAGCTATTAAAAACAATGACTTCATGAAACACTATGCCCTTCTAACTCAGCTTTCTGGAAGGGTGACACTGAATGAGTAGTCTCCTTCCAATGTCAGTCCATGTTCCTATTCTTATTTCTTGTGAAATGCCGCTTCACTCTGTGCTAAAGCTCCATTCGGCCTTCCTGGAGAAGCCACTGCATACCTGAGAAGCCTCTCCTGACTAAGCAGGTGAGCCTCTCAGAACGAATCCTGTCTTTGACCTTTGCGGGTCCATCTTCCACTCGCATGCTTATTCAGCCTCCTTACTGAAGATCATGCACACCCTGTGAGCACTCCAGGCCTCCGCCCAGCCACAGGTACTTAGCGACCCGTGCGGTCTCCGATCTCATCACTCAGGTGGATGCTGCCACTAGGTTTTGCCAGTATTTCAGTTCACTTTCTTAGTGTAAATCAGTCACCTGATGTCAATGACCGTGTGCTGTCCTAACACCCAAAGGGGCAGGTAATGTTGAAATAGATTACACTTGACAAGATAACACAGTTTCTGAACTGTTGGACAATTATAGGCTGAAAAGAATTTCACATGAGGAGAGCTCTAATTCGTATATCAATACAGCTCATCACTTGAAAAGTGAATACCGTCATAAGATTTTTTTCTAGCATTTTATTAACTTTAATAGCTATGGAACACCAAGAAAGGAAGAAGGCTAGACAAATGGGAGATTTTCTAGCTCAATTAATTGCTATCAACATTTCCCCCACATATGTTACTACTGAAAAGGTAGTTTTTCAAACTTCTGTGATATATTGCCGTTGTTTTCCCAATACTTTCTTCCCTCATCGACGTTACCCAAGTTCCTGATTGAAATCAATGACTAGGGTGTAAATTATACATTGTAAATACAAGTTTATTCTATCACATCTAGGTTAAATTTAAATTCAATCACATTAGGTCGAAATCTGGATGTTTATGAAATAGAAATAATTTCCTCACAAGAGTCTGAGACATTGCTATGAAAAACTAGTAATATATCTTACGTTGACATATCTGAAAGTCCAATTATAGATTGCCTGACAATGGATACATTCTCAGCAGTGAGTAGTTAAGCCATTGTACCACTTGTAAACATCATGTACTTATAAAAACCTAGATGGTGCAAGTTAGTAATGTAGTATGAACTCTCAAAGCAATCAAAGGATGCAGCCAACATGATGGGCTGGAGAGATAGCTCAGCAGTTAAGGACACTAGCTGCTTTTCCAGTAGATCCAGGCTTTATTACCAGCAACCATATGGTAGTTCATAACCATCTAGGTATCTCCAACTCTAATTCCAAGGAATCTGATGCCTTCTTCTGGCTTCTGTGGGGATCCAGCCATGCAAGCAGTGCCTAAATATGCATGCATGCAAAACATCTTAAATGTGAATTTAAAATAAAAACTTCAAAAATTAATTTAAAAGAGACATTGTGAACATGAGACATATAAGGCTGTTGCTCGGACAACATGGCCTGCTGTTTTACAATAAACTTTGTGTGATGAGTAAAAGGGCCACACCTCTAAAATAAGGACAAAATGAACATTATAATGAATATATAATCCAAAAGAGGATAATTTATTTTCATATACTGTGTATTATGCATTATATACATGCATTATGCTCTTTTAATAATTGTATGTGTTATAATTTTTCCCAATTGGCATATAGTGGTTTTCATTCAGGTCACCACCATGGCAAACATATGAGTAAAGCCCTGGGATGCAGCATTATAATAGATACCCTTCCTAGGCAAAAGGAATTCTGCAATTCCTACTTTACAATCCTATGGAGTCATAGTTGCATAGGCAATCTGTTGCATAACCAAAATGTCATTATGTGGCCCCTGGTTATAAACGTTTTGCTATGCAAATATATAAATATTTTATTGCCTAAGAAGTCTGATAGACACTAGAAAATAAGATTTTAGGAGTTTCAGATAGGTAACTAATATATCACAGTTCAAAACAGAAGTAACTCCTCATATGAAGAGTAAAATATATGTTTTTATCAAACAAAATGATAAAATATAACTGTATATATTTAGACTTTGGTTTTGTTCAAGCATTAATAAGCTCTTGATATGTTACTGGGTTTTAATTTTCTCCAGTGGCAGGGACTAACAGATTCCAAGTAAGCACTCTGCCGTTGCTTTGTAGCACAGGCTGGCTTGAACTCACAGCCCTTCTGCTTCCGCCTCCTGAACACGGGGATTACAGCTGTGTGCCACCATGCAGGCTTTGCTATGTCTTTTGATTATTTCAGAAAGCAAAATTTTCGATATAAAAGGAGAATTCTCCCCCCAAAAGAAATCTGATAGAAACGAGTTTGAAGGTATGTAAGAAAGCACCCTTGATAATTAAGAGAGAGAAGATGAAGACTGTTACCTTTATGTTCTGTCATCTCAACAGAGACCAAAAAGAAAACCTTAACATGGGGATCTGAAACATTTCAGGTATATAAATTCAAAGACAAAAGGGGGAGTTTCCTGGGAGATACTAGAAGAATGAAGAGAGATTTTTTTCTGCATTGCCTGGAGAAATGAGTTCTCTGCCTGAAAAGAGGCTTTATAGAGCATCAGTCATTAGTTTTCAAGGATGAATCCCTTTCTAGATTCTGAAACTTTTCTAGGCTTCATGTGTTTGTGTGTATGTATATGTGTGTGTGGGGGGGTATCAAGAGGATATCTATCCCTAAAGTAACAAATTTATGAAGAGAAAATACAAAACCAAAATTGGATCACAGTGCACTGAATGCCAATGTTATTATTCTGTGTAACAAATTTTAAAAGCACATTTCTCAGTAATACTAGATTTCCCTTCACCCCCTTTGTCATGAGCTTCTCCCATGAGTGTTGAAAGGCATATTCAAAACAGCAGGCATGGACAGCAAGTTTGAACCAAAGAGATAGTTTTCCTTGTTTTGCTAATGAGATATCTGGTTTGTTTGTTTGTTCTTGTTGTTGATGATGATTTGGTTGGTTTGGTTTGGTTTGGTTTGGTTTGGCTTGCTTTGGTTTGGTTTGGGTTGGCTTGGCTTGGCTTGGCTTGGCTTGGCTTGGCTTGACTTGGCTTGGCTTAGCTTGATGTTATTTTTCTTTTCTTGACCACCTCTCCTATGTTGTATCATCTCCAAGACTATAAGGTATATAAAACCTACTAGTTCTGACAGTTAAAACTAACAGTTAAAGAGCAACTGTTAGGAGACTGGGACATGGTTCAGTGGGTAAGAAATCTTCCTGTGCAAGCACAGGGAGCCTGTAGCCCGAAACTAAAACAACGCCATGGTTGCTTTAATGCCTGTAATTCCAGTGTTGGTATTGGAATAAGATGCCATCTCAAGATCACAGTGGCCAGTCAGCCTAAACAAAATGGCCAGCTTCCAGTTCAGTGAAAGACTGTCTCAATAGGATGCAGGATGTTCTGTATACATGTATACATATTCAAGTGAATACCCCCACACACACACAAATACACATACACATGCGTACACAGAGATACACACACACACACACACACTCTCTCTCTCTCTCTCTCTCTCTCTCTCTCTCTCTCTCTCTCTCTCTACATCACACTCATTATTTAAGTGCTGACTTCAAGACTATGTGACCAGCATATTGATTCTCTGTAGATGAAAATACCTGGGAATGAAACAATGATCAAGAAATATGTCTTAGGGAAGTTTTCCAGCTTTGTTAGGTAAATCAATTATTTAATATAAAATAGATTTCTTACTATCAGTCTTTTCCATTGGTGAATTCAAAGAGTGACAAATCTCTAACTAGAACCTTTGTCCTTAGATGTGTTAATCATTCAATTATAGTTCAGTCTACCTTCTATCTGATGAACATAAAGTTAATTTGCACATGTATTTCTTATTTAATTTCTCAACAAATGTGAATTAAAAATAAAAGAAATATCCTTCTTACAGTAAAAGGAATTTGCTAGGCTCTAAATATTAGAGATAGATTTATCTTCTCATGCAATTTTTTTTAATAAAGCAAATACCTCCATGAAGGCTAGCCAACTTTCATCTTGGAGTGAATGGTCTCCATGTGTTTGCATTCCTCTTGCTGTGGTCAGCTGTGCTGAAAGAATCAGCATTTTAAAAGGGAATTGGAAGGAAGAAAATTATTTTAGAATGCAAGATCTTTGAAGAGGAGGAATCCAGTTGAGTCATCACAGGGCAAAGTGGGAAGACACAAACACTAAAATGTTTCAGGGCATCTGAGGAAAAGGAGAAGGGGAACTCTTCAAGGAGACTTTTCTCTGATTCCACATTCTGCAGCCATATGTACTTCTATAGACAATTTGGATTCAGCAATAGAGGCTCTCAAATCTTGATTGAGAAAATTAGATGGTGAGATGTAGTTCAAATGCTAAGTATAAATGCCTCTCCTCAGGCTGACACCAACGCCATCCACATATATGGCTCTCATTAGGTGTCCTTTGAAAGCATTTGCCACAAATGCTAAGCTAGAAAAAGGCTTGATAATTTCAAAATAATTAGATTGTGTGAAGTGATGATAGACAAGATAGAAAAATCATTGTATTTTTGTTGTTAACTCAAATACAAGTTCAGTGCCAGATAGAAAGTTCTGTCCATCACAACTCTGAATACTATACTTATCTAATTCTTAAAAATAGTATTTTTGAGCCGTGAAAAAGACTAGAATTATTTAAATAAAAATGAGTGCATATAACTGTATTTTCTAAAATTCCGCTTTCAAGCAAAGTTTTTTTTTTTTTTTTTTTTTTTTTTTTAAGAAGCGTTGTGTTCTGTTTGGTATAGAAACTTTGAAATAGCCTAAAGGCTTTCTTCGACCAGCTGCCTCCCTATTAAATGTCCTCGGAGTGAAAAGATTCCCACAGCAGAGGCACCTGCAGGATGTGCGATTCATTTTCACTCCCAGTGTTGGTTGTCTGGAAGTTTGGGCTCCACTGGCTCATCACTTATATTCACAATGGACATCTGGAGCCCGCAAAATGGAACATTAGCCTTGTTTGTGTTGACGTATTAAAAAGAGAAAAGAGAATGGTTTAAAGTTCTGAGGGTAACGTCAAATTATGCTTTCAACGGCAGTCCAATAAAAAAAAAAATGCTTTCACAGGGAAACAGGCACTAGGAAAAAGCATGATATGCTCTTGTGATTGTGTTGCTAGGTCCACCTTTCAGTCCACAAGCTGAGTTCTAGGGAGCCCCCCACACAGCTACAGAGCTCTTCTGCAGAAGCCAAAGAGATTCGCCAAGCCCATTTTCTTCACAGTGCCTTCGGATTTTACTGTCCCCTATCTCCTGGCTATAGAAGCAGAGGTGTGCACTGCCTGGAGTTCACTGAGCAATCAGAATAGTCACTGGAAAGACTGTGTTTCAAATGAAAAAGAGTTCTGAGTAATGACTTGAAGTCGCCATCCAACCGCACATGGACTGCAAGCAGGAACAAACATACACATACCCACACCCACAGAGAATGCTTTTTTTTACATTCTCCAACTGATAGAACTTTTTGCATGAGAATTTTAATAATTTTCAAAATACTTGCTGGTCTAAAAAGAACAAGACTCTTATACCGAGAGGAGAGAGAGAGAGAGAGAGAGAGAGAGAGAGAGAGAGAGAGAGAGAGGTGGGGAGCAGGAAGAAAGTTGGAGCCGTCATAACCTACCCATTGCCTGTTTTGTAATACGCATCATACTAATGATTCCTAGTAAGACTTGTAATATGAGGCCACTTCTGTTCAAACCCAAATGATCTTGGTCATCAGTCTCCCGCAAGACCAGCGACAAGAGCCTCCATAAACGTACAACTGCATTGATGAAAGCATGATTTACTGTCTTTACAGGCACAAGCATTTACTGAGCTTTCGCAGTATGTGTTGGACCCCATTAAATGGGAAATTGTATTTGTTTTTCTCATGGCTGTGACAGAATTCCTGACAAAAGCAATTGAATGAATGAAGGGCTTACTTGGCCCACGGTTGAGGATGCGGTTCATCACAGCAGGGCATTATGGGAGCAGGAACATGAGGCGGTTGTTAGCATTGCTTTCACTAAGTTGCTGCCTTCTTTCAATTCACGCCAGGACCAAAGCCCATGGGATGACCCTGTCTTCACAGTTGATTATGTGAATCTAGAAATGTTTCTATGATTATGCCTAGTGGCGTTACACACAGGAGATTCTAAATTTTGAGAAGCTGACAATGTTGATCATCAAAGAGATTCGAAATGAAACGTCCATCCCAGTTGGAACAAACACAATGAACTGAACGATGAGAATGATTTCTAGAGATATATTTCATGAAAAGACTTGTCGATCAGTTTTGCGCACCGATCATCCTGCAGTTCTATCTGTAAGTACATCTGCATTGCTCTCTCCTTAACTCATCTCTCTACTCCTTCACCCACACTTCTCTCCTTACCTAATCTCTATCCCCCTGTATCCCTAGGTCTCTCCTAATATCCCATCCTTATCTCTAGCTTTGCCCTTCACCCATCAGTCACACCTACAAATCAGAAAAGAATCTAATCCATGGTGGTTTTTTTTTAATTTCATACGATATATTCTGATTACAGTTTCCCCTGCCCGAACTCCTCCCTGATCTTCCCCTACCTCCCCTCTCACGTGAATCCACACTCTCTCTGTTTCTCCACGGGGGCGGAGAAAAAAAACAGGCATCTAAGGAATAATAATAAAATTAAATAAGATTAAAAACAAAACAGAATAGGACAAAATAAACAACAGAAGAAACAGAGGCAAACTCCAGCACTATATTTTCTTTTTCTAATGACAGGGTGGAAGAAAGAGTGGGTCTGAGGAGGTGGAAAGATGAGAGGAGCTGGGGAGAAGAAATCTAATCATAATATAGTGCATGAAAAAAATCTATTTTCAATAAAAAAAAAAGGAATAGAAAGAAAACCCTAGCACCACTGAATAAATGTCATTGCCCTGAATGTCACACAGCCATTTGAGAGAACCATGAGGTGATTGTGACAGCAGTGGGGATGGCTCCTACCTGTCTCAGTTTCACTACCACTGTCCAGTCTGCCACGCTGAAGACCACAATCTGCAGGCTGGCCACCTAGAAAGTTCATGCTAACGTGTCCTGGCGGGAAGTCAGCTTCAAGCGCCTGCAAATATTAGTTTTTAAAAGATTGCTTTGACTGCAGCCAGTGAGATGGCTCAGCAGGAATAAGTGCGTGAGAACCTGGGTTCAATAACCAGGACACCCCTGAGAGGGGAGAGAGAACCAACTGGGGCAAGTTGTTCTTTGACCTCTAAATGAATGTAATGCTTACTGTCACCCACACACATACACACAGTTTAAAAAAGGATGTTGCTTTGGGCCTGGGAGGATGTCATAGTCAGTTCAGTACATGCCAGTCAAGTGTAAGCTGGCGTTTGCATCCCCAGCACCCACATGAAAGACAGATAGCTCTAGTGATCCACTTGCAATTCCAGCATCCAGAGCAGCGACTGAGGGTCCCTGGGGAAAGCTGTGTAGCAGCTAGTCTAGCTGAATCGATGCGCTCTAGGTTCAAATGAGAGACGCTGTGTCAATATACAAACTAGAAAGCAACTGAGGAAGGCTCATGGAACCAACTTCTGTCCTCCTATTTATACAAACACGCACATGTATGTATATAAACACATGCCCTTGTATTACACACAACAAATACATTGTTTTTTTTACTTCTACAACCCCAAGCAGCTATCATCAAGTGTAATTTGCGTTTTCAACCCTTTTTCTGCATCGTATCATTAGCAGGATAGAAAAATGACGCTGCTAAAACGAGTTTCTTCTATTCTCCCCGTCAGGGTTTGACCCTCAAAACACAGTGCACAACGCAATCAGCTGACCAGACTTTTAATACTGAGCCCGGAGAATTTCTCATGAAAAAGGCTAGGAAGAGTTTGGCAAGTTACATTTCTAATATATCCGAAGTGTTGCTACTGTTGCCACCCTAGGGTCCAGACTTTGAGGACCACTGCTGGCCCCAGCTTTCCTGTATATTCTAGCATCATGTACGTTTCCTGGTTATTTGGGGTCACAGGACAGTCTATCATACTAATCCAAGTTTTGGTATTAAGGGCCATCTCAAGTGTCCTCTCTTTAAAGACTGTCCTACCAGGGAGGTATCTGTCTTCTTGGAAGGAGGTAGAATTAGCTCTGCCCTCTCCCTCCACTAATCTCTTCCCTCACTCTCAAACTGCTGGTATGCCTCCTACTACCTGGACAGACAGAAAACCTGGGAAGAATCAAAGGAATGGGATCAGAGCATTCTCTTTGGCTGATGCCTGTCCTTGTCCTAAACTGACATTCTGCATTCTATGCCCAGCTTGTGTTGAAACTTGAATGTTTCCTGGGAATGTTTTAGGGAGTCCTTTGAACATGCCCACTCTGGCCATGTCTTTGAAGGATGATGTCTCCCATAGGTTCATATTGGGAGAACTCTTTGAGGAGGTTTGGATATAGCTTCATTGGAGGAGGTATGTCACCTAGATGAGATTTGAGGTGTCAAAAGCCCACACCATTCCCCATTCACTCTCTGTAACTCATGCCTGTAGACCAAGATATCAGCTCTCAGCTTCTCCACCAGCATCATGGCAGCCTGCCTGCTGGTATGCTCCCCAGCCGTGACAGCAATGAATTCTAACCCTCTGGAACTGTGAGCTGCCAGTTAAATTCTTTCTTTTATAAAGTAATAATATCTCATAAGAGCAATAATAAAGGTAACTACGACACCCATATGCACATTCTGTCTAACTAGGATCCCTATGACCTCAGTGGTACTTCTTATTTAAATGATTGCTGTAAATCCTTTACTTCTCTGGAACGCCCACCAGATTCACACATAATGATTTGTTCATATATTAGGGCATTTTTTTTAAAGCAGTATTTGAAATAATTCCAGACCAAGTCTTTGTCTCCAGGTTTAAGACATGGAGTAGTCCAATGTATTTCTTTTCCTAATACAAGTAGGATGCTAAGACTTTCCAGATGAAGAGCTCTATAGACATAAGCTACTCTCTGTCATAGGCCACATCAGGTTCTCGGGTCCCTGCATGAGGACTACGACCTATAGCAACACATATCATCAGCCTCTGGGGAGAAATCTGATACTTAATCTTCATCATCAACTTGACTCAATTTAGAATCATCTAGAAAACTGGTGAGGCACACCTCTGAGTACATCTCTGAGGGTGTTTCCAGAAAAGATTAGCTGAGGGGGACAAGAACTACCCTGAAAGTGGGAGTCACCATCCATGGGTTTAGGACCCAGATATAATAAAAGGAGTGAAGGAAAGGCAGAGGAACGCTGGTGTTCCCTGTTCCCTTCCTACCTCTCTGCCAAGTGAGCTAATCCATCAAGCCCTCTGTCATGAGACAGGCACTGTAGGCCAAAACACACGTTTCCTTCCGGAGGCTGTTTTTCTGAGCTATTTTATCACAGTGATAAGAAAAATAGCCAAACACAGGAGTTTCTTCTTCATAGAGACTTGTAATGGGGGAGGGGGAACAACCACAGACACACAAACACACACACACACACACACACACACACAGTTGGGACAGAATAATGAGTGGTTCAGGGTACAGCTTCCCTCTTAAATATACAAAATATCTCTCCTTGCATACACATCTGTGTATGCACAAAAAATGGAACTCAGCACCCTTGACCTATCTCTTTGCTCCAGTTTTTCCCCTTCTCTTCCTAATGAATTGAAGCTTGCTACCTGTTATCATTTTCTTTGCAAGTCTACATTTTGGTCCGACATATCATGGAACTTCCCATTTTGTTCCCCCATATCACCTCAACCAAAATGCTCTATTTGAAAATCTATACCAATACGAATTCTGTAGAGCAGTATGAATCCTCTATGTCGACGTGAGTCCTGCATGCTCTCAAATTACCCTGGTTATAATTAACACTCAGCTCCAGGACTATACCTTTCATGTATTTCACACCTGTGTTACTCAGTGAAGGATGAAGCTTTTCCTGAATTTGTCACAGTGACAAATGAAGGCCATGGATCAGATCCATACCTTACTATCACCTGATAACCTCCTTCATCCACTTCTCTTTTCCAAAGTATCTGTCAATCAAGGACTCCATCACTTATTCCTCTGCCACTCTTGGTTCAAGTTTTGTTTTCCTCCCTTATGTTTGTGAGATGCCTCACGAAGAAGCCAAATCCCATCCCTTTTTTTTTGCCACACAGGATAATGTCTTTTCTTCTTTGGGCAACATGATTTTAGAAGACATTGGGTCCTTTGCAATGAGTCTTTTGTCAGCAATACTCAATCAAATCTAGTTGAAGGATCTAAGAGAACATTTTTTTTTCTTTATTGTTATAATTGTATTTTATCTTCAATTTTCAAGTAAAACCATCATGAGCTAAATATAAGAAAATCTGAAAGATTGTTTGTCTGTTAATCTGTTTAATGTTTAATGTGTAAGATCCAGGGTCTAATTAGTTGGTGGCTGGCTGATTGGTTGGTTGGTTGTATAGTTGTATTGTTTTGTTTTGCTTTGGTTTTTTGAGACAAGGTCTTACTGTAGAGGTGTGGCTGGCTTCAAACTCAATAATTCTCCTGTCTCAGGATCTTGATAATTGGACTTACAGGCATGTGCTACTACATCTAGCAGAACAATTGATACAACTGATGATGAATTTGCATTGCAGAGATAGCAAATTACTTGCCAAATTCTACAAAAATACATAAATGGCTAAATTTACTTTTATGTCTTAGAGCCATAAAAGAATGAGTCCCTGATAATGTTCCTTATTCACAGCCTTCCTGTGAAGTTTAACCCAGACAATCTGGGGAAAGAAGTGGGAATAATTGCAAGTAGATCCCCTGGTCCAGGTACGGTGACAACACACTGTCAACACAAGAAAGGATATGCTAGATGGTTTCAAGCCAGTCATCCCCACTGGCAACTGTCCTGGCCATCATTTTAAAAGATTAATTCCAAATTCCTTGTACCCAGATTTCCACCAATTAACTCCAACTGTTAAAAGATTGCAGGACATTGGCACAAAATAGGGCTGGTGTCCTTTCCTGTGGAGGAACAAGGGATTTGCTTCTAAAGCTACTATTAGCCTTAATAGGAGTTGTGAATGTTACCTTGCCTCATTTTAGTGGGAGGAGAGAGCTGGCTGGTTGATGAATATAGATAAGATTACTCTATTCAAAGCATCCCAGGCAATTTCTATTAGTTTGTCAAGGTTTATCGCCTTGCATGCCTTTATGAATCAGATTTTGCTCAGAAGTCATAATGCTTTAAATTATCAGCCATATCAGGAAATGTCACCAATGATAAATGCCCGATGTTAAAATGAATGTCATGTTCTCTTCAGTGTCTCAGCTTGTCGTTAATGCAGACTCCTGGGGCCCTGTTTGACAGTGGGAATCTACTTATTGGAGTAAGGTGGCCTCTTGTTTATACACAACCACTTGGTAATTGTGTGGCCTGTGTACAGGAAGTCAAGAAAAATAATAAGTGCAGCACAATCTGCAAGCTTGGAACAAGAAGGTTGTTTTTTAACAATTGAGAACTATTTAGAAGGATTAATGTGGCTTTTGATAAACTGCCAAACAATCAAAAAGGCCAGATTTAGAACATGGCCCACAGAGGACCCTTCTGGGCTCTTCATTTCCACAAAGACACTTCATAAAAGATTTTAAGCAATTCTTTAATAATTGGAAATGAATGTATTATAAAGAAAGCACAATTGAATGTTTTCCCTGAAAGACAAAGTTATTTCATTTCTTCTTTCTTGCACAAAAGAAATTATGTTCTGGAATCATGGGGGAAAAAGGTTATTTCCCTTTACCCATAAGCCCCATTATCCTCAAGGTATGCCCACAGGATTTTAGAACTTGAACATGTCTACATGTTCTAGTAGACAATTGCTTACATGGCCTTAGAAATGGTACAAAGCTCGGCCAACTTCATAGTCTGTCTGCCTTGTCATCTGGATAAATGGCATTAAAGCAACCTTTTCAAGATAAATATTAGGACCATGTATCTCTCATGCTTCTGCTATACATTTCTTGCTGGATGTGTCAGAAATGAAGAGCCCTTGCTGTCCTTGACATAAAGCCTTTTATCAGAATTATATTACACCAAGCAAGCTTGAAAACTTAGGTAACATCTCCCTATACTCAAAGGGCAGATCTGCTTAGGACTTCAGTTCCAATTATAAAAGGAGTAAGCATCCCAAGTTCCTTTGATGCATTCATCCACACACATCTCATAGACATGGGTCACAGGGAGATGTGACACACATACTGGTAGTCATGTTGCTAGTTTCATCATGAGAATTAAAGTCATTTGTCTCTGACAAGAGTTGCATGACTTCTGCCACCATCCTCAAAACAACAGGATAAATTATTAGCCTGTAATTTGGGTAAAATCTACATCTAGACACGACACTAGATGTCTTATCTGACTACTCTCCAGATATCTAAAAGGACAGATGTAAAATGAGAAAAACAATCAACCTAGGTTTTTTTTTAAGCTGCTTCAAATGACCTGCAATTTTCTATTAATGTATTAATACAAATTTCTCTACTGAATTCTTTCCTCCTGCCATTTCCCCCCCTTCCTTTTCTTCTTGTCTTTCCTTCCTCTTCTTTTCGTCTCTTTCCCTCTCCCTCATCTGAACCCTTTGCTAGGGTTCAAATGAATCCAATATCTTTTCCCCCTTTGTGGAGAAGAAATGGTTCAGGGTACCTATTTGGAGTATTCTATTCTCCTGTTTGGAGGAGTTCATTGAGGACTGTGGCTTGCCCAAAGTAAATGATCTGTAGTTTACTGAGCACCAAGTATAAATAAGTGACACTCTGGCTGCTATGATTATGTTTGGAAGTAAAGCAGTAAAGAGTGTTCTTCAGAGACCTTTATATGTGAGTGTGATTTCTCTAGAACTATTGGGAGAGAGCTGCTCCCTTGAAGCCATGAGTGTTAAAACTGGGAGGATGCAGGACTGAGGCTATTCTTTGTCCTGCTTGAATTATCCATTTGAAAATAAGACTGGACTGACTTCTGATTTACTTTTCTTATTCTTGAGTTGAGTTCTTTATGGTATACATTTATACCTTTTGCAATATGTCTTTGTTGTGTAATGGCTAAATTGAGCAAGTTTATATATGTATACATACACATACACACACACACATACACACACACACACACACACACACATACACACACACACACACCAGTTTTTGTGGTTAGAAGACAAAATCTACATTCTGAAGATGAAAACACACTGTTGTTAACTACAGTCGCCATGATGACTAATAGATTTTTATTTTGATGAACCATTAGTCTGTTTCCAAAACCACACCTCCCTTAGGCCAATCTAACCATGGCAACCAGCTATATAAGCAGACCAATTCTGCTCTTAATCTAATACCTTTAGAACTATACGTCTACCAATCAAAACCAAAAGCCCACTTCATTATTGGGATTAAGTAACCTGGGATAATCTTGCATACTATACTGAAAAGTACTGTTGTAATACATTAATACTTTGAGAGAAGTCCTCTTATGTTTTTAATTCTGCAATAGTATTTAACTTGGATTTTTATAGGAAATGATCTTTTATTTCTTCTAGATTGGTCCATTTGTGTGCTTTTTGTTCTTATTTAGCAACACCTATCAATTTTATAAAACTAGTACTCTATAAACCTAATTTAGAAAGTGTTCTTATAGTCTTTTTCTTGTAGATTCATTTCAAATTTGTAAATCAGCAATAAATAAATGCAATAAACAGAAGGTATATATGAACACATATATCACTACAGTCTTTTTTATTCCATGAACATTTAACAAAATCCCACTATATGTCAGACAGCAGAAGGTGCTTCATGCAAAAATTGAGAATAGAAATTGAAGCAGAGAAAACATAAAAATCAAACCCATTTAATTCACCTTAGAAACCCAGATAACTAAAAACAGTGCCATTTCATTTTCATAAAGGAGCATCTATCAAACTTTATCATACTAAGGCCAATAAAGACTGGAAAGTCTGTTTTTTTTCTTTCTTGGTTTTCATTAGATATTAAAAGTAATTCCTGAGATTACACAGAGCCACAATCTCTCAGAAGACTGCCAGAAATAATTGAAATATATAACCTACTTAGAACACAGAGATAATGTAATTTTTTGTAATAGAAAGTCTAATAATATCAGATTTACAATACAGTTTATAGTCCAAAGTCTTCCAATTTGATCAGGAAATAAAACCAGAGTTAGTAAGCTTCTGCATATATTCTAAACTGCTTTACAGAGCAGCAAGAGGAAAGAACATGAAAAGAAGGCGTGTGGGGAACATAATGAAATATTGAAAGCCAGCTCACTCAGAATTAAGTCAATCAATTCAATTCATAAGACTTTTATTGTTGTTCCTACCACTTGTCTTGTTCCTGGCAATGCCTGTTGGGGAATATTTAAAGAAGCAACATATAAGAAGACAGCATTCTACAGTCAACTCATTTGATTTGGATAATCAACTTGGAAGGTAGACGTGGTTGACCTGTCCTCTGGGTATCTGTGAGAAATCCAAGATGAACACAGACATAACTCTCAGGATGAGAGGCCAAAGAAGCAGAGATGAGCTTCACACACCTCAGAGAAGCAATTAAAGTCAAAGCTATAGGATGCTGTTTTGATTTTTTTCATTTGTTCATTTTTAAATTATGGTATGTTTGTAGAATCGCTATTTTGACAGGGACAAAGAATACTACTGATCATGTGTAAATGAATATATTCAGTAATGACAGCTCATGAGAAAAGAAAGGAAATATTTAACTTGAGTACTTTTTGAGTAGTTTCTATAGAAAAGCAGTGTAGTAAGCCTTTGTATTTTGTTCACTAATTACCCACATTTGTCATCCAAAATGTACAAAGAATAAGCATAGAAAACATTGCAAGATAGTCATATCGATTAGGCCAGTCTTTGAAATACTAATATCACATTATCTTAGCTAAATTTCTATATCTCAATAAGACACCATGACCAAGTCAATTTATAGAAGAAAGTGTTTATTTGGAGCTGACAGTTTAGCAGGGATAGAGTCCAAAACAATCATGGCAGAGATCATGGAAACAAGTAGGCAAGGATGGTGATAGAGTAGTAATTGAGTGCTCACATCTTGAGATACAATCACTAGACAGGAAGGATGGAAAAGGAGATGAAAAAGAGAGGAGGAGGCTAGAGACAGGGAAGAGCCTGAGTCTCTTAAAACCTCACAGCCTAGAAAATATCATCCTGAGTGAGGTAACCCAATCACAAAAGAACACATGTGATATGTACTCACTGATAAGTGGATATTAGCCCAAAAGCTTGGAATACCCAAGATACAATTCACAGAAATTTCTCATGAAGAAAGAAGTCCAATGTGTGGATGCTTTAGTTCTTTTGAGAACAGAATGAAATATGAAGGTAAAGTATAGAGCAGAGACTGAAGGAAAGGTCATCCAGAGACTGTCCCACTTATGGATTCATCCCATATACAGTCAACAAACCCCGACATTATTATGGATGCCAAAAAGTACTTGCTGAAAGGAGCCTGATATAGCTGTCTCCTGAGAGGCCCTGCCAGAACCTTGCAAATACAGAGGCAGATGCTCATGGCCAACCACTGGACTGTGCATGGGGTCCCCAATAGAGGACTTAGAGGAAGGACTGAAGGAGCTGAAGGGGTTTTCATCCTCATAGGAAGAAAAACATTATCAACCAACCAGATCCCGCCCTTCAGAGCTCCCAGGGATTAAACCATCAACCAAGGGGTACACATGGCTCCAGCTGTATACGTAGCAGAGTATAGCCTTGTCAGGCATCAATGGGAGGAGAAATCCTTGATCCTATGAAGGCTTGATAGATGCCCCAGAGTAGGGGAATTTAAGGTGGGGAGTGAGAGTGGAGTAGGTAGAGGAACACCTTCATAGAAGCAGGGGGAGGGAGGATGGGATAGGGGGTTTCCAGGAGGGGGGGACTGAGAAAGGGGATGACATTTGAAATGTAAATTTTTTTTAAAATCCAATAAAAAAAAACCTCACAACCCACTCTAAGTGGTTCAAGTGGCACACCTCCCCAAACAAGGTCACACATCCTAATCTATCAACCAGGGACTGTGTGTTCCAATATATGAGCCTAGTGTCCTTCTCATTCAAACCATCACAATGTGTTTTCCCCTATTTTGTGGTTCCTAGATTTTATATAGGTACATAAAATGATGTATAAAAACATGACTTAAAAACAGAAGCAAAGCTTTATAGGAGAAAAAAGGAAACTAATCGAAGGAGAAGGGTAATAAATTCAAAATGCCTAGTAAGGAAGACATAATATGCTTATATAGTGATGTCTTTACATACCGAGAACCATGCAAACAAATATTATACTAGTGAAGTAAAAACTATTATTCAGGAAAACATAGCAGTAAAGAAAGCATGCTACACAGATCATAGGTGATGTGAATAAACACTATTGGATATTCATAAGGAGGCAGATGTCTTCTGAAAGAGAGTTAAATCTGGATAAATGCTGAGCTTTGAGTAATGAAAATATTTTAATGGACAGAAAAGTCTATGAGGAAGAATAGATAGAACTTTGCAACCCATAGCCTGGGGACTCTGTCTCAGCTAGGCTAAGGTATCTGAAATCTCTCTGAATATATGTAAACACAATGCAATTATAAAGAGTTATGCATCGCCTAATTCCATCCATTTCATGTCTCTGAACCTTGGTGCTTCAACTCTCAGCAGGGAACAGTCACTCTTCTTTTCCCTCCCAAAAAACTTTTGCAGTAGATTAAAAATATGTCCCAACCTACTTTTGCCTACACGTTTTACTTAGCAGCTTCAAGGAAATACAACTTACATCTTTTAAAAATGTCCCAATGTAGCTACTGTATTTAATTTGCATGAGCTCGGATCAGTCAAGCTCTCCTCCAGATCTTCCCAAAGTCTTCTGCTTCACATTTGTACTTTTTAATCTTGTTGTAAGAATGATTAAAGTGATGCCTACACTTGAACCTAGTCTTCAAGTACACAGCGAATATGATTACCTGTAGGCACTATGCACACAGCAGATCTGTAAGGCACACTCACAAAAGTTTAGACCCACAAAAGAAGATCTTACTTCCCCTTCTTTCAACCACTATTCCACTGTCCGCCTCTATGTTAGTTAGATCGCTCATATAAAGGACAGCATGAAGTATCCACTTGACTGATACAAATTACTTAGTTCAAAATTAAAGTGTATCTACAGACTCTCAAGAAGAAACTTGGGCCTAACTGTATGCCAGTCAATGTTAAATGAAGCTAAAAATGAGAGTATTGTTTCCAAGAAAAATCAGCAGCTCCAGACCCCAAATTTTCTCATTAGAGATGCAAATAAGAAAACCCAAAAGAAATACAGAACGAACAAAAAATGGAGCCAGATAGACCTACCTAGCAGCCTGCTTGTGATGCAGGTTCCACCGCAGCCTCAGAAACTTTGATGTGTTTTGACATATTTATCTGTGGGGCTCTGCCATTGCATTACCATCTTCACATTATTTTACATCTAAATTGATTTCAATTACATAGACATTTCAAAACATTAATATTCATTTGAGATATTTCTGATATCTTCTCAGTGTGCTAAACTTTTCCAGGCTCTGGTTCATAATTAACCCACTCCACATGTAACTGCAGAGAACAACCCTATGAAATTCTGATTAGTATAAGAGCCTTTTTGCATATGCGCAAAGTTCCTGAATTATAAACATTCGATTGACAAAGAGTTCATGCACAAAAACTCTCCTACCTAGTTGGATTTTTTAGAAGCTACTTCGGTGGCCCTTAAGAATAAGTAGCTCAGCTGGGCGGTGGTGTCGCACACCTGTAATCCCAGCACTCTGGGAGGCAGAGGCAGGTGGATTTCTGAGTTCGAGGCCAGCCAGGTCTACAGAGTGAGTTCGAGGACAGCCAGTACTACACAGAGAAACCCTGTCTCAAAAAACCAAAAAAAAAAAAAAAAAAAGAAAAGAAAAGAAAAAAGAAAGAAAGAAAAAGAACAAGTAGCTCAAATAAGACTCACAAGCAACAGGTATACTCTAGATTTTTTTTTTTTTTTTTTAGATACGAAAGGAGGAAAAATGGATGTAAGGAGCTCAACATAATGCAGAGGAAAAGAAAACACTACAGCAATTCTAATGTCCTATGAAGGGAAAGCATTTTCTTTTTGTCGAGGATAAACACCTACTATTTCAGTTGGGCAGGTCAACTACTTAAATAAGGAGGATAAGGAACCACTCCTCAGGAAAGCAGACCCACCATCAGCAATGCCAGAGTGGTAGGAGGAACAATTATCCCTTAATAAGTTAATGTCTTTATCTTTGCAGAATGCCTGCTCTCTATGCAGATGCTACAGAAGGGCGGGAGGTTCTGTTGAGTCAGCCTCCTTTCTGAATCCTGACTCAGAAAGGCAGAGTGTTTCCTTTCTTCTCTTCTCTTTTCAGATGCTTCCAAAACCTAAGTATGTTTTCTCTGGTACTTTCGATTTTCTTTCCTGGTCTTCTCTCTCTCTCTCTCTCTCTCTCTCTCTCTCTCTCTCTCTCTCTCTCTCTCTCTCTCTCTTTCTCTCTGAAAGATTTGACCCTATTTCAGGGCCACTTGGTTGCCATGACTGAGAGTCTCATGTGGTCTTTTCTCTTCACTTTCCTCTTCTGGGAAGCTACTAAGAATTAGAGATTGCCCACCCTTTTAAGCTGTAACAAAATCATCTTCAACTTCCCATTGAATCTGTTCTTAAATTGTCTCATTAATGACGGAGAACCCCAAGAGAGGCTCCACTTTTCCCGGTATTATGGTGGTGACTCTTGGGATAGGGGAAACTCTCCAAGATTTGCAGTAACAATAACTTAATCCCTTTGTGTGAATTCCCTGAAAGATTTTGTACGAAAGTGACAGATTTCTTATGCAAATTGATGAACAAACAGGGGCAAACTAATTTGATTGGTACAGAGTCAGCATGCAAAATTCCAGAGGCCTCAGCTAGAGGAAACAATGAGCTCTTAATATAAATGACTCATTCCACAGTCAGGGAACTGTGAGGGTGTGCATCAATGCTATCTAAATTCCATTGAATAGTGGAGCTTCCCCGGCTTATCTGGGACACATGAAATGAAATAAAGCAATACATAAAATAGTCAGAATATAGAAGGCATTTGTGCGAAAAACAACTCTGTTTATGGTAGGGATGCTCTCTTGTGTAGTGTGTGTAAGCATCACCTGTCAACAAAGAGCTGATGGCCAGTAAACTGAGGAAGGATTAGAAGATGGGACAGCAGCAGAGAGAGTGGAACTCTGGGAGAAAGTCAGAGGTGGGAGATTTGCCCTGGACTCTAAGGAAGCGGGATGCATGAAACTGAGGAAGGGTAACAAGCCTTGTGGCAGACATAGAAATAGAACAAACATCTTATGGAAGGCAGGTAATAACTCCAAGTTTATGGCCTAGACATTTTTAAATAAATTTAAGCCTCCATGTCATAAATACAGGACTGGGACATGGGTGGAAGAGTCAGAAGTTACAGGTTATCTTAACATTTCCTTTAGATTCTGAAATTTACCTGAACTTCCAGCAAAATGTTTGGGGCTACCTTCCTTTAGAGTTAGTCTGGAGTGTGAGACTAGGCAAGACTGCCCCCTTTTGGCCTTCCCTGTGATCTGGGCTAACCCTTCACAGATGTCTCAGGGAATGCTCAGCCGCATTCCTGATTTTGGATATAATCCAGATGCTTGAGGAGAAGAATTGCAGTGGATATTCCAGTTGGAATAAGTGCTTCTCTGAGACCTAGCATGGTTCCTTGAGGTTATAAATGGAGAGACGATACCCTTTGAAGGGACAAGTGGTCTAGGGGTATTGGGGCAATAAGCCGAGAGATGAAGAGGATTCCATGTGGTAGCAGTAAGCTTGATCTTCCCTTAGTCTGTAGGAAGTTCTGTCCCCTGGAAAAAAGAAAAAGATACAGTACCTCGAAAACATCGGAGTTGCTGAAGACCCAACAGCCCTCTGTGAAGAACATGTCCTTGCAAGTGTAAGAAATGTATAATAGGAACCAGTGGGCTTGATAGCAAGCACAGAGGTATTGAGTGGATGAGATCAGCTTACCACAGGGCTCAACAGAAGCAGAGCCAGGGTGTCTGAGCCTGGTTCAGAAACAAAAGTACGGAGACTGCTGCTCTGTAAACCAAATCTCTCAGGACTGATCACAAGTCTATGCAGCCTGGGGTCCCAAAAGGTTTATCAAAGGGATCCTGAGTGAAGAGTCTTCTATCAAGACCACACTCACTCGATAAGATGGTTAAAGTTTAGATTCATTGAAATAGATGTATATATGGGAGTCCAGAAGTTTGGCCAAGTTCACAGAGCTAGGTTTCTTAGTTTTCTACATATTTCTTTCTCTCACTTATTTTCTTTCTGAAAGCCATACTTTACATATATCAAACCAGTTTGCATGTTAAGTAACACTGTAATAAAATAAGTTGATAAAGCGTTAAGCAGAAGAAAAAGGGGGAAATTTTTAAGTTTCCAAAGCCACCACTCGAAATGATTTTGTTTAATTCACTTTTTCTAACTGAGCCAATGTGACACATTTCTTCTGTGGATAATCACGTCAGTTCCTCCTGCACAGCTGATCAATAAAATGGAAAGGAGACCAACTTTCACAAAGGAAGCTAAGACAATGAGTAAAATACATTTTCTCATTACTACATTTTCATTTTTTCTTTTTTTATTATTTTCTATATTCTTTGTTTACATTCCAAATGACTTTCCCTTTCCCGGTTCCCCCCTCTCCATAAGTCCCATAAGCCCTCTTCCCTCCACCCTTTCCCCAATCAACCCCCTCGCACTTCTCTGTCCTGGCAATCCCCTACAATACTGCATCAAGCCTTTCCAGGACCAGGGAGGGCCCTCTCCTTCCTTCTTCTTGGGAATGATTTGATATGTAAGTTGTGTTTTGGGTATTCAGAGCTTCTGGGCTAATATCCACTTATTAGTGACTGTATTCCATGTGTATTCTTTTGTGAATGAGTTACCTTAGTATGATATTTTCCAGTTCCAAACATTTGCCTAAGAATTTCATGAATTCATTGTTTTTAATTGCTGAGTAGTATTCCATTGTGTAAATATACCACATTTTCTGTATCCATTCCTCCGTTGAGGGACATCTGGGTTCTTTACAGCATCTGGCTATTATAAATAAGGATGCTATGAACATAGTGGAGCATGTGTTCTTATTGCATGCTGGGGAATCCTCTGGTATATGCCCAGGAGTGGTATAGCAGGGTCCTCTGGAAGTGTCATGCCCAGTTTTCTGAGGAACCGCCAGACTGATTTCCAGAGTGGTTGTACCATCTTGCAATCCTACCAGCAGTGGAGGAGTGTTCCTCTTTTTCCACATCCTCGCCAGCACCTGCTGTCTCCTGAGTTTTTAATCTTAGCCATTCTGACTGGTGTGAGGTGAAATCTCAGAGTTGTTTTGATTTGCATTTCCCTAATGACTAATGATGTTGAACATTTCTTAAGGTGCTTCTTAGTCATCCTAATTTCTTCAGGTGAAAGTTCTTTGTTTAGCTCTGTACCCCATTTTTAATAGGGTTATTTGGTTCTCTGGGGTCTAACTTCTTGAGTTCTTTGTATATATTGGATATTAGCCCTCTGTTGGATGCGGGGTTGGTGAAGATCTTTTCCCAATTTGTTGGTTGCTGTTTTGTCCTTCTGACCATGTCTTTTGCCTTACAGAAACTTTGTAATTTTATGAGGACCCATTTGTCAATTCTTGATCTTAGAGCATAAGCTATTGGTGTTCTGTTCAGGACCGTTTCCCCTGTGCCCATGTCCTCAAGGGTCTTCCCCCATTTCTTTTCTATTAGTTTCAGTGTGTCTGGTTTTATGTGGAGGTCCTTGATCTATCCATTGGTTGATGGAGATGTAGGTTGGCTCCTTTCCCTTGCTATCATAAAAGCAAAAAGAATGGATATACAAATATCCCTGTAGCATGGCAACTATGGCATCTGTACATTTGTGCTCATGAGTGGTATTACTAAGTCATATGGTTGTGGTGGTGGTGGTGGTGGTGGTGGTGGTGGTGGTGGTGGTGGTGGTGGTGGTTTGTATAAACAACCTCAAGACTGATTCCCATAACGGCTCAATCAATCTTTACTCCCACTAGTGGTAAATAAGAATTCTTCTATTCTCATATTCTCTCCAGAATTTATTGATGTTGTACTTACTTGTGATAGCTTTTCCTATTAGAGGGACATGGTATCTCAAAGTAGTTTAATATGTTTTTTAAATGAGTAAAGATGTTGAATACTTTTGAAAAAAGTTATAGACCATTACATTTCTTCTTTTGAGAACTTTCTGGTTATTCTCTGGCCTAACTGATGATTGGCAATATGGTTTTCGTTGTGCTTAAAATTTGCAATGTTTTGGAAATTCTGGATATGAGGCCCAGAAGTAAAATTCAGCATATAAAGAGTTTCCTCTCATTCTGTGGACTGTCTGTTTGCTCTGCAAAATGTTTAATTTTGTCTATTTTTCTCTGTTAATTTTCAGGGCAGTTCCTGTGTTATTGAAGTTTTATTGGGCAACCTCTACCATACACTGATACCCTAAAGAGGATTTTTAAATTATGTTCTGGCCATTTCAGCATTTCAAGAGGGTTTTTTTATATTTTCATTCCTTTTAATGTAAACATTTTTTCATAAAATATATCCTGACTACAGGCTCCTCTCCCTCTTATCCTCCAAGTTCTTTTCTACCTCTCTTCCCATCCTGATGCACTCTCTTTCTGTCTCTCATTAGAAAAGAAATGGGATTCTATGCATGAAAAATAAAATAAAATAAATAAATACATTGAAATATGACAAGTCAACCAAGCAGAAGGAAAAGAGCCTGCTTAGGAAAAGAAACAAAGTGCTACAAATGGAATGATCCAGAGAAGATGAGCATGTTTCCCCTTACACAAGGATGGCACACAAATTCAAAAAGCATTCAGTATTATTGCCACCAAAGGCCATGTCTAGGTTCATGGTGTTACTGTAGACAGGGTCTGCTTGATGTCCATGGTCTCTGTGAACCACCAAATACCACAAAGATGTCCATGCGCTATGCAATGTAGCCTGAAGCCATGCTGATGATGTCCATAATCCAGGTAGCCTACTAGGGTCTTGTCTGGGTCCATGGTCCTACTGTGGATGAGAGATGTGGTCTGCTCTGTTCCAGAAAGAAACTATTTCATGAAAGTGCATGATCTAAGTTCTTGTTGGCTATTATAGTCTCTGGTGAGAAGTCTGGTACAATTCTGATAGGTCTTGCCTTTGTAAGAGACAAACTTGACCTTTGTCACTTGCTGCTGTTAATATTCTTTCTTTGTTTTGTGCATTTGGTGTTTTGATTATTGTGTGACAGGAGGAATTTCTTCTCTGTTCCAGTCTATCTATAGTTCTGTAGACTTCTTGTATGTTCATGGGCATCTCCTTTTTTAGGTTAGGGAAGCTTTCTTCTATAATTTTCTTGAAGATATTTACTAGGCCTTTACGTTGTAAATCTTCACTCTCTTCTATACCTATAATACTTAGGTTTGATCTTCTCATTATTTCCTGGATTTCCTGGATGTTTTGTATTAGGACATTTTTGCTTTTGGCTTTTTGCATTTTCTTTGACTGTTGTGTCAATGTTTTCTATGGTATCTTCGACACCTGAGATTCTTTCTTCTTTCTCTTATATTATGTTATTGATGCCTGCATCTATGACTCCTCATGTCCTTCCTAGGTTTTCTTTTCTCCAGGGTTGTCTCCTTTTGTGAGTTTTTCTTGTTTCCATTTCCATTTTTAGATACTGGATGGTCTTGTTCAATTCCTTCTCCTGTTTGCTTGTATTTTCCTGTAATTCTTTAAGAGATTTTTGTGTTTCCTCTTTAAGGGATTCTACCTGATTACCTGTATTCTCCTGTATTTTTAAAGGGAGTTGTTTATGTCCTTCTTAAAGTCCTCTTTCATCATCATGAGAAGTGATTTTAGATCTGAATCTTGCTTTTCCAATGTAATGATGTATCCAGGACTTGCTATGGTGGGAGAACTGGGTTCTGATAATGCCAAGTAACCCTGGTTTCTGTTGCTTATGTTCTTGCCTTTCCCCCATCTGGTTATCTCTAGTGCTATCTGCCCTTGCTGTCTCTGACTAGAGCCTGTCCCTTCTGTGATCCTGGTTGTGTCAGAACTCCTCAGAGTCCAGTTATCTCTGTGGTCCTGAGATCCTGGGTATGTCAGAGCTCCTGGGAGTCAAGCTACTTCTGAGATCCTGAAATCCTGGTGTAACCAAGCTCCTGAGATCCTGTGATCCTGGGTGTATTAGCGCACCTGGGAGTCAATCTTCCTCTGGGTGTTGTGGGACTGGGTATGGAGGAGCTGGAGCCCAAGGTCTGCTCAGGGCACCGGCTCAGACCGTTAGAAACCCATGCCACTGTTCAGGAAGTGATTCTTCCATTCCTGGATCCTGCTGGTACCTGTTACTCCTGGAGTTGGGGGCAGGTGTTGTGGCCTTCTCATCTATAACCCTGGGCATGTTAAAGTACCTGGGAGTTTCCTCTGGGTGATGTGGGACTGGGTGTGACACTAGTGTCCATGGTCTGCTCAGAGCCCTGACTCAGACCAGAAGTAACCCCGCCACTGGCCTGGTGTGAGTTCCTGTGTCCCTGGATCCTGCTGGTCTCCAATGAGAACTCTTAAAAATTGTAATAAGGATGCAAAAAGTAACTCTCCACAATTGATGGCTTCTGGAGGGTGTGTGGATGGAACAGGACTCAATTTCTTTAGGGGTCTTGCCACTGGGAGGTGACAGCATGCTACAGTGAGTGCCTAGTCTTACTGTAACTTGACACATGAAACAAACAGGGATTGGATGGGGGATTTGGGGAGGTAGAAGAAGAGACTAGCAGAAGAGGAGGGAGGGGAAACTGTGATTGGAATGCAAAATAAATTAATAATAATAATTAAATAAATGTGTGTGTGTACCCAAGACTTATAGATATAAAAAAACATAGAAATTAAAGAAAAAAATCAAACTTTTTTATTATTTTCTATATTCTTTGTTTACATTTCAATTGATTTTCCCTTTCCTGGTTCCCCCGCCCCTTAAGTCCCATAAGGGGGAACAAAAGGTCATGAAACCATATTATGAGACAAAGAACTTCCAAAGATTCCACGGAGTTCACTTTTTGTAGGCCATCTCCTGCTGAGTATGAAGTCCACCCTTAAGAGTCATTTGTTTCTTCAGTGAGACTCTGTTGGAGAAAACTAAATATTCATTTCTAAATGGTTATCCATTGGAGATAGCTTCTGGGTAGGGTATTGAGACATGTGTCCCCATCTGGTAAAGACCGTGGCAGTGCCTTGGCCTGCTGCCTCCATTTCTGTTGAGTATTCCTATGTGCCTCAGTCCAGTTGGGTGGAGAAGGCCTTGTTTCTTTGAGGACTCCCATCACTTCTGGGTTACATTCTTTCCACCAGGAGGTGTTCATCTGCAGGGTTCCAGACACCCGACGGAAGGGAATTAATGGAAACATTTTTATAAGATGAAAGATGAATTTAATTACATTCTTGTGCAGGTCAATATCCAATATTGTCAGCACCATTCACTAAACAGGATTTCCCCCCCTTATACTACATGCTTTTGCCTGCTGTGTCAAAAATTTGGTAGATCACAAAATAAAGTTTTTGTTTCTCAACACAAAGATTGGGGTATGTATCAGTCTCTCTCTCTCTCTCTCTCTCTCTCTCTCTCTCACTCTCTCTCTCTCTCTCGCTCTCTCTCGCTCTCTCTCTCTCCCTCAAAAAAAAAATCTTGGATCCCCAGAGACATCTCTTCTTCTGTTACTCTCAAGCTAGACTTCTCTTACTTTACAATGAATTATATAAATGTTTTCTATTGCTGCGATCAAACATCAAGTTGCCAATAGTAACTTGGAGAAGAAAGGGCTTATGTCATCTTACACAACTGACATGGTAAAGGAAATGAAGCAGGGATCATGGAGAAGTACTGTCTACTGGCTTGCTACTCCTGGCTTGCTCAGTTTACTTTCTTATACACCTTAGAACCAACCCATGGGAATCTGGTTCCTCCCACATCAATCATTAATCAAGAAAATGTTCCACAGACTTGCCTACAGATTGATCTTATGAATAAGCATTTTCTCAATTGAGGGCCCTACCTCATAGATGACTCTGGCATGTGTCAAGTTGAAAAGAAAAAAATCAGTCAGCACAAATATCTTCCAATCTTTTCCATTGAGTGGGTACAGTACTAACATTAAATTTTAAATTAACTATAAAATAAAATAAATTAGATATCCGTAAGAACAAATGTCACAATTTAATCTATTTTTTCCTTGGGGGAGGGGGTCTTTTATAACACTGACTTGTAAAGATATCAGTGGAAGCCGGGCAGTGGTGGCACACGCCTTTAATTCCAGCACTTGGGAGGCAGAGGCAGGCAGATCTCTGAGTTCAAGGCCAGCCTGGTCTACAGAGTGAGTTCCAGGACAGCCAGGACTACACAGAGAAACCCTGTCTCGACAAAACCAAAAAAAAAAAAAAAAAATGTCAGTGGAGAATCTACTTGGGCTAACGGAAAAATTACTTTATAGTTTACTAACAGTTTCCATGAAATAAAGAGGAATCAAAGAATACTTTGCCTGTGTTATACTGCTTTGAACCTGAAATCTCCAATTATCTGACCTTGATAAATACAACTCACTGTAAACTGAACTTATTAATTATACGTATTTCAGGGAAAACTGATGTGACAAGGTTATCCATATAATTACACATTTTTTATTTTCATAAGTTTACAGTCCAAACTGTCTGTTAAGACAGAAATAAACAAAACTGAAAATAATGGCCTGGTCCCTAAGAAATTTGTTAGCCTATTTAATGTGAAAGAGAATTTTGTGCAACAAATACAAAAAATCCAATCAAGGTTCTTTGCAGGAAAGGAGGCCAAACAAATTGTTTTCCCATTTTTCATAGGGTGACAGTGTGGTCAATAATAAATTTAAATTAGATAGGCTGGGATCCATGGAAATAGAGTTCTGGTAGCAGGACCATTGAAAAGCTACCCATTAATATAAATTTAATGTCTGAAAAAGGACAAAAATGCTTTCCTCTATTCATTTATGTCCAGAAATTGTCTTTAATCATATTCCTTGATTCCTTTGGAAAATAAAAGCACTCCTCAGTAATTCACTTAATTTTTGGCTTTTGGATTCCTTCTGCATTCTGTGTGAAGCAGGACACCTGGTTTAGTAGAAGTTAACTTCAACTCACAGCGAGAAGCTTCTATTTCAAAATCATGCTGCCAGTCCAGGCATCCAGGCCTATAAGCCCTGAGAAAAATGAATAACAAGATCTGTGCTTGGAACTTGGCAAAGGTGCCCTCTAAAGCCCCAGTAGTGGATCAGCTTGTCTCTCGAATCAGCGGATACATACGCAAGATTTGAATTTTCTCACTTTGGTATTTCAGAGGGATTACTAATACAAGAACTGTAGTGTTTAACACACTGTCCGACATGCTTGAGGAATAGAGGTCAGAGAAACAGCGTCTGGCCCTCAGGGTTTGCTACTAGCTCTGAGATTCTGAAATTTGCAGTCACCACAGAAAACGCTGAAGGCAATCAGAGCTGCCTGGAGCACAAAGGTTAGTTATTATCAGGGCTGGGCCTTGAAGCCTTGTGAAATCTCTCTTCAGGTAAGGCCGCACATTTGACCAGTATGCCAAGCAGCACAGGAGATGCAATAATGATCCTCTCCTTTCTCACCTTTCAAATCCCTGGTAAGCACTGACAATTGGGGAAAAAGGAAAAATAAAATTTTAAAAAAGGGCAGGGGGATGGAGAGATGGCTCACTGGTTAAGAGCTCTAGCTGCTGTTCCGGAGGACCCATGTTCGATTCCCAGCACCCACGTGGCAGCTCATGAGTAACTCCAGGATCTGACACCCTCACACAGACACAGTGGCAAAACACCACTGTGTATAAAGTAAAAACAAACAAATGAATAAAGTACTTTTTTAAAGAGGTCAAGTGGGAGTTTCAAAAGAGAATCCAGACAGGAAAACATCCTCTAAGATCTTATTTTTACAACCCATGGATCCATGATGAAGGTTTGGGTTATAACCAACTAGGAATGGTCAGTAAAGATACTTGAGGCAAACCCCTAAATTTGCCAGAATAAAAAGCAAGACTATTCTACAGCTGAAGATGGTGACTTTCCATGAGAACAAGGACAGGTTCCATTTCAAAGCTGAAGTGGACGGCACTCCTGTACTACTGTCATGGATAGAGTAAGGACAGAGTAGTTAAATACTTGTGTGGGAAGATAGCGTCACGGTCGCATAGCAACAGTAGCAGTGGCCACCTCCTTACCAAAGGAAGTAGTCCACTAAGCCTCACCCGTAGGCAAAGAAAAACTGCGAAGGAAGTGGGTAAAATTAAAGACACGTCAAGTCCTCATAATAAATCACTGGGTCATCAGATAAGATTATAGCTTTTGTTAAACGCCTAATTCTGTACCCCGTTGGTTGTTTGAGTCTTTGGTATATATACTTCAGCATATATTCGGTTTTCATGCAGGTATTTCAGGGATACAGCTCACACGGAAGCAGAGATGGAGAGCCTCTGTAGCCACTGGCAGATGCCGGCATAGCTCCTTTCTTGGCACGACGGTGCACTACATTTTCTCTTCACTGATGTTTTTAACATGCAAAATAGAGAGGAAATCATCATTGGCAACGCTTTCAAACTTTCATTAAATTTCTGATTTTTTTTTTTAAGTTTTCAACCAAGTCCTTTGAGAGATGATGGTTCAGGCAATTCTCTGCAAATGGTCTGCAAAAAATAAAATTAATCTTTAATAATTGAGAAGAGAGGCAGCTTGGAATGCAACAAAAGCAGGAAACTTACCTATCCATCTGGTATAATTCGTGCCAGCCATATCAATGAGTTTTAATATAAGAGCACTTCCACTGTATAAAAAAAAAAAGGTAGCTTAGCATGTCACCAGTTTTTAGTATTCATACTCTAGTGGGACTTAGATAAAAGGAAATTTTAATAATACCTCCTCTAATAATAATGCTTCTTCCTCTGACAGTTAAAGCCACCAAATAAGCTCTCTCCTCTCTGTATTTTGGGAACCTAGGTCAGATAATACAGCACAAAGTGCTTACTGAGGGGGAAAAGGTCCTGAAGCGTTTCCCAAAAGTCAGCCTGAGAGTGCCTTGTTAGTCATCTCCGGGACCATTAGAGCAAATTCCTAAATCATGCCATGAAATGCCTCCTGTGGAATCCCTACAATAAGTGTGGAAAACCTCATGTTCTAGTCTTATCAACCTCCTAAGGACTTATATATATATATATATATATATATATATATATATATATATATATATATAATTTTGTGTTGCTTTTTTTTTATTGGATATATTCTATATTTACAATTCATTTCCCTTTTTCTGGATCCCCACCCCCAAAGGTCCCACATGCCCTTTTCCCTCCCCCTGCTCCCTCATCCAACCACTCCCACCTCACTGTTCTTGTACTCCCCCACAATGATGTTTTGGTCCATTCTAGCACCAGTGTCCACTCCTTTCTTCTTGTGAGACATCACTTCGTATGTGATTTATGTCTTTGGTGTTCCAAGCTTCTAGGCTAATATCCACTTATCAGTGATTGCATACCATGGGTATTCTTTTGAGACTGGGTCACCTCACTTAGTATGACATTCTCCAGCTCCATCCATTTCTCTAAGAATTTCATGAATTCATTGTTTCTAATGGCTGAATAGTACTCCATTGTGTATATATATATCATATTTTTTGTATCCATTCCTCCGTTGAGGGAAATCTGGGTTCTTTCCAGCTTCTGTCTATTATATATAAGGCTGCTATGAACATAGTGGAACATGTATCCTTATTGCATGCTGGGTAATCTTCTGGGTATATTCCCAGGAGTGGTATGGCTGGGTCCTCCGGAATTATCATGTCCAGACTTCTTAAACAGATGACATGTGGCCGTGGCCTGATTTAGTGTATCGGATCCGAGTACTGGAGAATTGCAATTGTCACAGAGTCCAAGCCAAAGTGAGGGACACTGGTTCTCAGAGGGAGAGGCGGGGAAGGGAGTCAACCGTTAAGGCATATAAGTTCACAGATATTAAGATAAAAATGATTCTTTGTTTTGTATTAAAGTAGACACTTGGAAGGAGCACAAATGTTCCTGGAGCTTTGAAGCTATTTGATTACTTCTATAACTGAATCCATAAATTTTAATGTTAAGTAAAGCACTAAAACATTATGAAAAGAGTACATATGACATCTTCAATACTTGGGAGTCAGTACAGCTGCTTACATAAGAAAAGTCACCCTTACTTCAACAAGATGAGGAGAATATATTCCTCTCACAAAACAACCCCGCAACTTCAAAGCACTTACTTCTTTGAGATGCCTAGTTCACCATTCTCAAATCTGGCACTGGGTTCATACTTATACCATGGTTGCTGGACCTCTATACATCACCAGTAGTTTATTCTGGAAAGTAGAAAGGACCAAAATAAATGATAGACATATCAGTAGTCAAAATCGTCTCAGGGGTGTGTCCTTATAAACTCTGTGCTGCAGTTTCCAGCCTCAGACTAATAGAGTCTACAGGCCAACCTAATAAGTAGCAGATGTAAATGGGCTAAATACAATACATCTCTAACGAAATTTGAGTTTGATTGTTTGAAGACAAGAATGGGTGGATCAATGAATAGAAATTTGGACATCTAATGTCTCTCTTAGGCACTGATTTTTTTCACCAGTATCATGGGAACCAATATTTAGTTGTCCAGAGTGTTACATTTGTGGATATCATTATGTTAAGAGCTTGATACACAACAGAGATGTATTAAGTGAAACAATTTATCAAAAAGTCAGAAAAACCAAGAATGGAGGAATTTGCCAGCAATTGGGAGGCGTGCTCAGCCCACATGACTGTTGTGCAAAACCACATCTACCTTTACACTTTAGACAAGTAAGACAGTGTCCTTACTTGTCTAAAAAGCATTTCCTAAATATGTGCTACTTTCCTCTACAAAAGATGCAAGCTGTCTGTAGCTTTTGTCTTTCTCAAGCAGACAGCAGAATGGAAGCATAGCTCATTCTACTACTGTTTATTTCTTCTTTTCAAAGATTTGGAAACTATGCACATCAAGCTTCCCATCACAGTATACATACCTCTTCGCAATGTGACTCAGCCCCTTCCCCTTAAAAACTGGAGTCTTCATCCCTGTCTATGGAGATGGGCTTCATTATATATGTGATCTATGCAATTTAGAAACCTAGACAGGTCTCGGTAGGACCTACAATTCTGGCTTCATCATCTTGCTGTACTATTCTGAGATGACCACAAAAGATAGTAGATTTGGACAATGTGGAGGGATTTTGTACCTAGACAATAGTCTTCAGTCTCTACCAAGCAAGTAAATGGAGCCCTGAGAGCCCAGGAAACTCTCCAACTAAACTTACCTGCAGAGGCAAATCCTAGTGAAACTACTATCAACCTAAAACGTTAATAAACAAATCATAGCAAAAAATAAAGATCATAAGTCCCTGATCTTTAAAAGACTGTATAACACAATATAAAATAGTACTACGAGCTGGAGAGGAGGCTTAGTGGTTAAGAGCATAACTGTTCTTCCAGAGGTCCTGAGTTCAATTCCCAGCAACCACATGCTGTCTCACAGCCATCTGGAATGGGATCTGATGCCCTCTTCTGGTGCATCTGAAGACAGCTACAATGTACTCATATAAATAAAATAAATAAATGTTTAAAATTAAAATAATATTACTTTGCAAAGGAATACATTCAAGACTCTACTTACTACTGTCTTTGATCTTGTGTGTATTGGGGAGACAGAGTACTAACACATGATGTGCTCTTAATAATTACAAAATGAACAAATGAATTAGTCACAAGTGAACTACCTTTAAATTCAATAAAGATCTGGGACTTACAATCTTCACCACTCAGTATCCACCAGTATTGAACTCACAGCACCATCTACTGACCAGTCAGATAATTTTGAGTAGACAAAGCAGAGAAGAATTGACACTTCTTTGTAATAACTCAATAATTATTTTAAATGAGCCATGTGTGTACCTTAAAGAGTACAATCACACAGGTACACTTTTCTCTATAATTTTTGTCCTATATAATAAGATCAGAATCAGCGCGTAATTTCCATTAGAGTAAAAATCTACCTGAGTCTCCTGATATACATTCAACTCTGATCCTAGCAATTGAAAGGAGGCTCAGAAGTTCAGTGCCAGTCTGCTACATGATAACATATCTGTGTGTGTGTGTGTGTGTGTGTGTGTGTGTGTGTGTGAGAGAGAGAGAGAGAGAGAGAGAGAGAGAGAGAGAGAGAGAGAGAGAGAAACTAAAACCAAAATTCAACCTTTATGGAAACCTATTTTTCAATATCCTATAGTGTTTTTTCCTAAACTTTCTTATATAAAAACTAAAATATAATTTTGTATCTGGTTAATATTACAAGTCCCTGGGAATTTAGATGACTCAAAGGTGGATATTTAAAAAGTGTTTTGGAGAGCCGGGCGTGGTGGCGCACGCCTGTAATCCTAGCACTTGGGAGGCAGAGGCAGGTGGATTTCTGAGTTCGAGGCCAGCCTGGTCTACAGAGTGAGTTCCAGGACAGCCAGAGCTACACAGAGAAACCCTGTCTCAAAAAAAAAAAAACAAACAACAACAAAAAAAAAACAAAAAAAAAGTGTTTTGGAAAAGTCTTTTCTCACTGTTACAATGAAAAACATATATTAATTATTCTATGAAATGAGACCAGCATGAAGTCACTTATGCCTGTGTTCTACTATTTAGCTTTAGCCCATCAATTTCCTCTGTGGGTGCTGCAATCACCCAGCGTTGTCATCTGGGAATATCTTGACCTTGCACACAGAATCAATCCTATCAGGCACATCTGTCAGAAATCACGTGGCCTTTGAGTTGAGCATAGCTCCCTGTGTAAAGGAAGTTCCTCTCTTACTGCTAATGTGTACCACAGAACAGTACAGACGGTCCTTCACCACCACAAACCATTTGGTCCTTTGAAATAGAATTCTGTAGACATGTTCCCATTTTGAATAAGCAATCAATGATACTTTCATGAAAAGTGACTTTATCTATATATTTTTTAAGGAACTATGTTTCCTTTTCTGTCTTTGTGGGTTTCTACACACACTTAGGAGTCAGTGTGGCAAGAGTGTCTTGAAAAATAAGAAACCTTGTGATGGAAGAGAAGGTTCCACAAAAATATATTATTTCAAAGACACCTTTGAGTCTGATGGGTGTCTGCGTGCATTCTAGAAAGAACACTGTAAAAACTGATCATTAGTGCACATATACGCTTTGTGTACTTGAAATTATAACCAAGAAGTGTTATCCATTATCCAAAGTTCTTTCCAAATAATCAGAAGTGGAAAAGAATGAGGAACAGACGGAGGGGAGAGAAAAGGGGAGAGATGGAAAAAAAGAAGGGGAAGAGAGAGAAAGAGAAGAATAGAGAAGAGATAGAGATGGAAACTAAAGGTTACATAAAAGTTTATATTTTTGTGCTTCCATTCATCTAAGTATTCTAAACTGTATTTACAGATCAAGCAAAGATCATGAGATGGGTTTCATTATTTTTAATCACCGCAGGTTTTGGCTTTGGTTTATTTTTTATTTGAGAAGCATATTCTTTTGTCAGGATTTCCTGCAGTGTCTTCCTAACTACTCTGACCTCTTATTTTTACAATATTCTAATGTGTTCTCTATGTATCTGTTTTGTTTCTGAAAAAAATAAAAGCTTTAGCTTACCATACATCCCCTTGAAACTGGTGTGAATAGATCATGCTGGGGCACATATTTAAGTATCCTATTGTACCCTTAGTGACTTCCTAATGGTTTTGAATGAAAGACAAAAAGCTTATCAGCCGGTGGATTTTTATAAAGAACTTAATATGTGTCTGAAATACAACAGGAGCTCTGTAAAGTATACCTATCATTACTATTACATAGTTCAAAATGTCAGGAATCTGACCTTTGCACATATTTCAAGCAATATATTAAAAGCAGTTATGGCCTTCATATCCCCAAATTATTGACAATAAAGATTACCATTCTTCCTGGTGGCTGAGAACCACATCTCAATGCTAACCCCAGAAACCGTCACACCCATTTGCTCATTTGGTTATAACACAAAGAAATAAACTCAAAGTAAATTAGTCACTAGTTGGGGATACTGATTCCCCCAGAAGTTCTTTTACTGTTGAGAATAGTTTTAGCTATCCTGAGTTTTTTGTTATTCCAAATGAATTTAAGAATTGCTCTTTCTGGACCCTGGTCCTGAAAAGACTGGATCCAGTTTTGTAAGAGAGTATCAGAACAAGAAATGAGGGGGGGGGTTGGGGATTGGGCTGAGGGAAGAGGACTTATGGGACATATGGTGAGGGGGGAACTGGGAAAGGGGAAAGCCTTTGGGATGTAAACAAAAAATATAGAAAATAAAAAAATATATCAAAAAAAAGAATTGCTCTTTCTAACTCTTTGAGGAATTGAGTTGGGATTTTGATGGGGATTGTGTGGAATCTGTATATTGCTTTTGGCAAGATGACCATTTTAATTATATTAATCCTGCCTATCCAAGAGCATGGAAGATTTTTCCATCTTCTGAGGTCTTCTTCGTATTCTTTCTTCAAAGACTTAAAGTTCCTGTCATACAGATCTTTCACTTATTTGGTTAGAGTCACACCAAGATATTTTATATTGCTTGTCGCTATTGTTAAGGGTGTCATTTCCCTAATTTCTTTCTCAGCCTGTTTATCCTTTGAGTATAGGAAGGCTACTGATTTGCTTGAGTTGATTTTATATCCAGCCGCTTTGCTGAATTTGTTTATCAGCTGTAGGAGTTCTCTGGTGGAATTTTTTTTGGTTGCTTAAGTATACTATCATATCATCTGCAAATAGTGATAATTTGATTTCTTCCTTTCCAATTTGTATCTCTTTGACCTCTTTTTGTTGCCTAATTGCTCTAGCTAGAACTTCAAGTACTATATTAAATAAATATGGAGAGAGAGGGCAGCCTTGTCTGGTCCCTGATTTTAGTGGAATTGCTTCAAGTTTCTCTCCATTTAGTTTGATGTTGACTACTGGTTTGCTGTATATTGCTTTTATCAGTGGAAAAGATAGTCTTTTCAACAAATGGTGATGGTTCAACTGGAGGTCAGCATGCAGAAGAATGCAAATCGATCCATTCTTATCTCCTTGTACTAAGCTCAAGTCCAAATGGATCAAAGACCTCCACATAAAACCAGACACACTGAAACTCATAGAAAAGAAACTAAGGAAGACCCTTGAGGACATGTACACAGGGGAAAAGTTCCTGAACAGAACACCAATAGCTTATGCTCTAAGATCAAGAATTGACAAATTAGATCTCATAAAATTGCAAAGTTTCTGTAAAGCAAAGGACACTGTCAAAAGGACAAAATGGCAACCAACAAATTGGGAAAAGATCTTTACCAACCCTACCTCTGACAGAGGGCTAATATACAGTATATACAAAGAACTCAAGAAGTTAGACCCCAGAGAACCAAATAACCCTATTAAAAATGGGGTACAGAGCTAAACAAAGAATTTTCACCTGAGGAATATCAAATGGCTGAGAAACACCTCAGAAAGAAATATTCAACATCCTTAGTCATCAGGGAAATGCAAATCAAAACAACCCTGAGATTGGGAAATGCAAATCAAAACAACCCTGAGATTTCACCTCACATCAGTCAGAATGGCTAAGATCAAAAACTCAGGAGAAAACAGGTGCTGGTGAGGATGTGGAGAAAGAGGAACACTCCTCCACTGCTGGTGGGATTGCAAGATGGTACAACCGCTCTGGAAATCAGTATGGCAGTTCCTCAGAAAACTGGGCATGACACTTCTGGAGGACCCAGCTATACCACTTCTGGGCATATACCCAGAGGATTCCCCAGCAAATAAGGATACATGTTCCACTATGTTCATAGCAACCCTATTTATAATAGCCAGAAGCTGGAAAGAACCCAGATGTCCTTCAACAGAGGAATGGATACAGAAAATGTGGTATATTTACACTATGGAATACTACTCAGCTATTAAAAACAATGAATTCATGAAATTCTTAGGCAAATGGTTGGAAATGGAAAATATCATATTAAGTGAGGTAACTCATTCATAAATGAACACACATGAAATGCAGTCACTGATAAGTGGATATTAGCCCAGAAGCTTGGAATACCCAGGAAACAATTCACATATCAAATGATGCTCAAGAAGAAGAAAGGAGAAGCCCCTGGTCCTAGAAAGGCTCAGTGCAACAGTGTAGGGGTGTGCCAGGATAGGGAAGTAGGAAAGGGTTGGTTGGGGAACAGGGGGAGGGAAGAGCGCTTATGGGACTTTCGGGGAGGGGAGATTTTGGAAAAGGGAAATCATTTGAAATGTAAATAAAAATATATTGAATAAAAACAATTAGAAAACATTAGTCACTGGTTTATTTACAGCTATGCTATTTGTTAAAAAAAAAAAAAAAAGACAGAAAAGCCTGGAAAGAGACTTTAATTGATCTGATTTCCCGTGCAGAGTTTCCTGTAATCCACTCACTCAATGGGATCCTAAGAGAGCTAACCATCACTGCATACACGGGTACATTAGAAGGACATGTCAGCAAAATTCAGACCCAAAATGCTTATAACAGGAAACGGGGGAAAGCGGATGTCCTGACTTTCTTCAGTTCCTTTCACCAGCTGCATCTGTACGTCCTGGCAGGGACTACAAGGAGATTACCTATGTCTGAAGATTTCTAATGTGCGGAATTAAAAATTAATTCCAATTCTGAATAAATTGAACAAGAGGGGATCTTATCAGCCATCTGCTACAGAGTTTTCTGTTGTCCTGGTTACTTAACATTTATGCTAATGAGAAATCAACCCGTGGGACCCCAGAAATCTCTCATTCCTCTTTCTTCCTCACTACTCTCACCAGAGTGCCTTCAATTATACTTAGAGGATTATAAATTCAATTTCAGTAAGTAAGTATAAAGAGACCAAGTGGTGATCTGCGGAAGAAAGGAACCTGGCATTCTAAGCATCCACGGCCTTGGCGTGGGGAAGGAGCAGGGGGACCTGTGATGCTGACGGGGGAAAAATGAGCTCAGACTTGCATCCAGGTTCTAATTCCTTTGAGATGAACCCTGCTTCCTACTCAGTGGCGTTGTGTTCACCTCTCCTCTGGCTTGCCTCAAACACATTCCATAACTGGTCTGTACGTCTATGATACCATTCTCACAAGCTACCTGCAGGACAATTTCAAACCGTCCAAAACAAAGGAAGCTCTCATCCTGGCTCCTCACACATGACACAGCCAAATCGACTGTGCTCTTTTTGCTGTTTATCAGCAAGTCAAAGAAAACTTAGTTTTAAAAGGGCAGTATTGGGAAGAGTGCATTTCCTGTATATTTTTGTATAAAGAAGAGCTGTGATCAGCAAAGAGGGTGCATTAGAGATGCATACATTACCAGATCAAAGAAATATTAATATTTAATACAGAGGCTTGGGCATAAAGGACTAGAAAGCCAGAAATTTTCTTGAACTGTTCACATATTTTATCAAATTACCATGTGTTTTATGCTCCTTCAGTAGGATAAAACATGAAAACAACATCCATCATTACAAATCTCTACCTTGTTAACAGATCATGGTTTTCCTCAAGCAGTGGGTGTACGAAGGACAGTCCTGAGGTGAGCTTGCTGGTGTCTTTGTGAGCAGGAACATCTCCCTTGGCGGAGAACTTCAAAGAGAAGCATTCTGTGTGTGCACTTCTAGCATTCGTCTAGAAATGAACACCATCTAGAAATCACGAGGATCAGGGTCAAAACAAATTCATTTCCGTCTAGCACATTGGTGAGAGGAATACTTTAAATTAATCTTCCACAAAAATTCAATAACATGCTTAACAATGACTATAAAGACATAGTTAATCTTTACTAGAAAGTTTCTTTCCCTACTTGGTTGAATTCTTTATAATGCACACCTGTATATTATGTTATGCTATTCAAATATAACAGATCAAACAATTATTTTTAAAGTCATTTGTAAGCATGCTTATACCACGATGAGAAGTGTGCGAAACACATATACAGAATATGATGAATAGAAACGAAGCAAACACCCATGTGCCTTCTAACTCGGTCAGGACTCAGAACACTGCAGGCACTGTTGACTTTCTCATGAGTCCTGAACACAGCCCTCTCCTCCCACAGCCGAAACACTGCCACGCACCTATCATTGGCAAGAAATAAAATAAATCTTAAAAAAGAAAAAAAGTGTAGCAGTTTCTGCATGTATGCCTGAGTACTGAATAGGTCCCTCATATCTGCAGTAGCCAGAAAAGGGAATAGATCTGCTAGGAGTAAGGCCAGGGATGAGCGGAAATGTAGATGCTGGGACCTCAACCTGTGTCTTCTGCAAGAGCAACAAGTGCTCTTGACAACTGAGCCACCAGTCTAGCCGTAAGGACAAATGTTCTAACAGAAGAAGGTTAGTCAAAGTGTAAAATGTGTCTCTGCCTAAAAGATGCCTAGAAATCTGAGAATCCCACATAGAATTCCTCCTGCTATTAAGTAAGAACAGGTTTTTTTTTTATCAGAAAATTATCTTTCCTTTCTAGCTTTTCTTCACGTTTTTAAGATATTTAAGAGACGCACTTATGAATCTCCAGAATTACTGAAATGTCTTCTTAGAAAAGTATATTTTAAAACACAATTTAATAGAAGTATGATTTACATTTCATGGTTTAAAAATACTTCAGAGTGAAATTTCTGTTTTCATTTCTCAGTTTAAATCTAGTTTTTAAAAAGTGAAATTTTCTGCAAACTTTTTCTCTGTCCTCAAATGTTTTAAGGAGGATTCTAATTTCGTGCTCCTTTTCTACCCCATATTAAGTAATGTTTCATCTCACTAAAGTCATCTGTAAATGCATTAGTGGTTAGAGTCAGAAGCGAACATGAGTCACTCTGCACAGGAAGAATTTATGAAATCTCACTCTCTCCTGAAATCTGCTCCTGGTACCCAGTGAGTCTCTAGTGACTAAATCAAATGTCATCGCGATTACAAGAAGATGATTTTTACTCGAGCTTCTTTCTCTTTGGTTTAAGTACTGAGTTGCAGCATCTCAGAAGTTATCCTTTCGGCGGCAGAACCAGGTACCCGAGACAGCCCAAGCTTAAGACCTTCGGGGACTCAGGCCTGGAGTGGGAGTTGGGCACAGAATAGCGGGTGCACTCTGCACTCGCGCGGCGGACCCCGAGCTCCCTGCAGGCAGCTGCCATATTGCCTGCAGCTTCCCGCCCAGCTGGTGGTGGGGAAGCCGGAGGGTCACCCAGCGTGCCAGGTGCTCAGAACCATCCAGCGGCGGTGGCAGAACCAGGTACCCGAGACAGCCCAAGCTTAAGACCTTCGGGGACTCAGGCCTGGAGTGGGAATTGGGCACAGAATAGCGGGTGCACTCTGCACTCGTGCGCGGGGCAGACCCCGAGCTCCCTGCAGGCAGCTGCCATATTGCCTGCAGCTTCCCGCCCAGCTGGCGGTGGGGAAGCCGGAGGGTCACCCAGCGTGCCAGGTGCTCAGAACCATCCGGCGGCGGCGGCAGAACCAGGTACCCGAGACAGCCCAAGCTTAAGACCTTCGGGGACTCAGGCCTGGAGTGGGAGTTGGGCACAGAATAGCGGGTGCACTCTGCACTTGCGCGGCGGACCCCGAGCTCCCTGCAGGCAGCTGCCATATTGCCTGCAGCTTCCCGCCCAGCTGGTGGTGGGGAAGCCGGAGGGTCACCCAGCGTGCCAGGTGCTCAGAACCATCCGGCGGCGGCGGCAGAACCAGGTACCCGAGACAGCCCGAGCTTAAGACCTTCGGGGACTCAGGCCTGGAGTGGGAATTGGGCACAAAATAGCGGGTGCACTCTGCACTCGCGCACGGGGCGGACCCCGAGCTCCCTGCAGGCAGCTGCCATATTGCCTGCAGCTTCCCGTCCAGCTGGTGGTGAGGAAGCCAGAGTCAGCCAGTGTGCCAGGTACCCAGACCCAGCCGGAGGCCGAACCAGCCTCCCATCCAGCCAGTGGCAGGGAAGCTGGAAACCGGACCCAGCCAGCTTCCCAGCAGCTTGGGACCAGCAGGCGGAACCAGATAACTGAGATATCCCATCTTTAAGACCCCTGGGGAAACAGGATATCAGACAGCGAACCCTGAGCAGGAGCAGTGCAGAGCAGCCGCCCAACAGGCGGAACCAAATACCTGGGATATCCTGAGGTTAAGACCTCGGGGGACTCAGGCCACCCGTCAGCAATCTGTGAGCAAGACCCCCGCAGGACAGTGATTCAGGTATCCCAGTCACTGGGAAATAGCCTTACAACCCCACAGGAGGGTCAAGCACCAGCTAGTATCTACAGGACCAACTAACACCAGAGTTAACCAGATGGCAAAAGGCAAACGTAAGATCGCTACTAACAAAAATCAAGGCAATATGGCGGCATCCGAACCCAGTTCCCCAACAGCAATAAATATTGGATACCCCGAAACACCAGAAAAACAAGACTCAGATCTAAAATCACTGGTCAGGATGCTGATAGAGGAACACTTAGATAAATCTCTTAAAGTAATACATGAGAAAATAGATCAAAAGCTAGAAGCCATTGCAAGACAAACACAATTAAATCCCAGATATCTCAACACACCAGAAAAACAAGACTCAGATCTAAAATCACTGGTAAAGATGCAGATTGAGGATCACTTAGATAAATTTCTTAAAGTAATAGAGGAGAAAATAGATCAAAAACTAGAAGCCCATACAAGGCAGACACAAAAATCACTTAAAGAAATCCAGGAGAATATAGAGCAAAAAGTGAATCCCAATACGGGGGAGAAACAAAAATCACCCAAAGAAATACAAGAGAACATGGGTCAACGAGTAGAAGTCATAAAGGAGGAAACACAAAAATCCCTTAAAGAATTACAGGAAAACACAAACAAGCAACTGAAAGATCTGAGCAAAACCATACAAAATCTAAAAACAGAAGTAGAAACAACTAAGCAATCGCAAAGGGAGACAATGTTGGAGATAGAAAACCTTGGGAAGAAATCAGGAGTCATAGATGCAAATATCAACAATAGAATACAAGAGATAGAAGACAGAATCTCAGATGCTGAAGATACCATAGGAACCATGGATTCAACAATTAAAGAAAATGCAAAATGCAAAAAGCTGGTAACCCAAAACATTCAGGAAATCCAGGACACAATGAGAAGACCAAACCTAAGGATTATAGGGATAGATGAGAATGAAGATCTACAACTTAAAGGGCCAGCAAATATCTTCTACAAAATTATGGAAGAAAATTTCCCCAACCTAAAGAGAGAGATGCCCATGAATATACAAGAAGCCTATAGAACCCCAAATAGACTGGACCAGAACAGAAATACTTCCCGTCACATAATAGTCAAAACCCCAAATGTACTAAACAAAGAAAGAATATTAAAAGCAGTAAGAGAAAAAGGACAAGTAACATACAAAGGAAGACCTATCAGAATTACACCAGACTTCTCACCTGAGACCATGAAAGCTAGAAGATCCTGGGCAGACCTTATGCAGACCCTAAGAGAACACAAACTTCAGCCAAGACTACTATACCCAGCGAAACTCTCAATTGCCATAGATGGGGAAACCAAGATATTCCAAGACAAAACCAAATTTGCAAGATACTTATCTACAAACCCAGCCCTACAAAGGATAATAGGGGAAAAATACCAACACAAGGGGGGAAACAACACCCCAGAAGAAACAAGATAGAAACCCCATCTCATCCAACCCAAAAGAAGAGAACCACTCAAATACAAATAATAATAACAATTCCCAAAATGTCAGGAAGTAATAATTACTATTCCTTAATATCTCTTAATATCAATGGACTCAATTCCCCAATCAAAAGACACAGACTAACAGACTGGATACGGAAACAGGACCCTACATTTTGCTGCATACAGGAAACACATCTCAGTGTCAAAGACAAACACCACCTTAGAGTAAAAGGCTGGAAGACAGTTCTACAAGCAAATGGTCCCAGGAAACAAGCTGGAGTAGCCATTCTAATATCAGATAAAATCGACTTTCAACCTAAAGTCATCAAAAGAGACACAGAAGGTCACTTCCTGCTTGTCAAAGGGAAAATCCACCAAGAAGAATTCTCAATACTGAACATCTATGCACCAAATGCAAGGGCACCCTCATTCGTAAAAGAAACTTTACTAAAGCTTAAAGCACACATCGCACCTAACACAATGATTGTAGGTGACTTCAACACTCCACTCTCCTCAATGGACCGATCAGGAAAGCAGAAACTAAACAGGGACACAGTGAAACTAATTGAAGCTATGGACCAATTGGATTTAACAGATATATATAGAACATTCCATCCTAAAACAAAAGAGTATACCTTTTTCTCAGCACCGCACGGTACCTTCTCAAAAATTGATCATATAATTGGTCACAAGACAGACCTCAACAAATACAAGAAGACCGAACTAATCCCATGTCTCCTATCGGATCACTATGGAGTAAAAGTGGTCTTCAATAGCAAGAAGAACTACAGAAAGCCCACATACACATGGAAACTGAACAATACTCTACTCAATGACACCCTGGTCAAGGAAGAAATAAAGAAAGAAATCAAAGACTTTTTAGACTTCAATGAAAATGAAGGTACGACCTACCCAAATCTCTGGGATACAATGAAAGCAGTGCTAAGAGGAAAACTCATAGCCCTGAGTGCCTCCAAAAAGAAACTGGAAAGAGCATACACTAGCAACTTAACAGCACACCTGAAGGCGCTGGAACAAAAAGAAGCTAACTCACCCAGGAGGAGTAGAAGAGAGGAAATCATCAAACTAAGGGCTGAAATCAATCAAGCAGAAACAAAGAGAACCATACAAAGAATCAACAAAACCAAGAGCTGGTTCTTCGAGAAAATCAACAAGATAGATAAACCCTTAGCTAGACTAACCAAAGGGCACAGAGATAGTATCCAAATTAACAAAATTAAAAATGAAAAGGGGGATATAACAACAGAAACAGAGGAAATTCAAAAGATCATCAGATCCTACTACAAAGGCCTATACTCAAAACAACTGGAGAATCTGGAGGAAATGGACAATTTCCTAGACAGATACCAAATACCAAAATTAAATCAGCATCAAGTAGACCAGCTAAACAGTCCCATAACCCTTAAAGAAATAGAAGGGGTTATAGAAAGCCTCCCAACCAAAAAAAGTACGGGACCAGATGGTTTTAGTGCAGAATTCTACCAGACCTTCAAAGAAGACTTAACACCAATACTCTTCAAACTATTCCACAAAATAGAGACAGAAGGGACACTGCCCAACTCATTCTTCGAAACCACAATTACGCTGATACCTAAACCACAAAAAGATCCAACAAAGAAAGAGAACTACAGGCCAATTTCTCTTATGAATATAGATGCAAAAATACTAAATAAAATTCTTGCCAACCGAATCCAAGAGCATATCAAAACGATCATTCACCATGATCAAGTAGGCTTCATTCCAGGAATGCAGGGATGGTTCAATATACGGAAATCCATCAATGTAATCCACTACATAAACAAACTAAAAGAAAAAAACCACATGGTCATCTCATTAGATGCTGAAAAAGCATTTGACAAAATTCAGCATCCTTTCATGCTAAAAGTCTTGGAAAGAGCAGGAATTCAAGGCCCATACCTAAACATAGTAAAAGCAATCTACAGCAAACCAGTAGCCAACATCAAAATAAATGGAGAGAAACTTGAAGCAATCCCACTAAAATCAGGGACTAGACAAGGCTGTCCTCTCTCTCCATATCTTTTCAATATAGTACTTGAAGTTCTAGCGAGAGCAATCAGACAACATAAGGAAGTCAAAGGGATACAAATTGGAAAGGAAGAAGTCAAACTATCATTATTTGCAGACGATATGATAGTTTACCTAAGCGACCCAAAAAACTCCACCAGAGAACTTCTACAGCTGATAAACAACTTCAGCAAAGTGGCAGGTTATAAAATTAACTCAAGCAAGTCAGTGGCCTTCTTGTACTCAAAGGACAAGCAGGCTGAGAAAGAAATTAGGGAAATAACACCCTTCACAATAGCCACAAACAACATAAAGTACCTTGGCGTAACTCTAAACAAACAAGTGAAAGATCTGTATGACAGGAACTTCAAGTCCCTGAAGAAAGAAATCGAAGAAGACCTCAGGAGATGGAAAAATATTTCTTGCTCCTGGATTGGCAGGATCAATATAGTAAAAATGGCCATCTTGCCAAAAGCAATCTACAGATTCAATGCAATCCCCATCAAAATCCCAAATCAATTCTTCATAGATCTAGAAAAAGCAATTCTCAAATTCATCTGGAGCAACAAAAAACCTAGGATAGCTAAAACTATTCTCAACAATAAAAGGACTTCTGGGGGAATCAATATCCCTGACCTCAAGCAGTACTACAGAGCAATTGTGTTAAAAACTGCATGGTATTGGTACAGCAACAGGCAGGTAGATCAATGGAATAGGATTGAAGACCCAGAAATTAACCCACAGACTTATGGTCACTTGATCTTTGATAAAGGAGCCACAACCATCCGGTGGAAAAAAGATAGCCTTTTCAACAAATGGTGCTGGTTCAACTGGAGGTCAACATGCAGAAGAATGCGAATTGACCCACTCTTATCGCCTTGTACTAAGATCAACTCCAAATGGATCAAGGACCTCCACATAAAACCAGACACACTGAAACTATTAGAAAAGAAACTTGGGAAGACCCTGGAGGACATGGGCACAGGGGTAAAGTTCCTGAACAGAACACCAATAGCTTATGCTCTAAGATCAAGAATGGACAAATGGGACCTCATAAAATTACAAAGTTTCTGTAAGGCAAAGGACACTGTCAGAAAGACAAAACGGCAACCAACAATGTGGGAAATGATCTTCACCAACCCCACATCCGACAGAGGGCTAATATCCAATATATACAAAGAACTCAAGAAGTTAGACCCCAAAGAACCAAATAACCCTATCAAAAAATGGGGCACAGAGCTAAACAAAGAATTTTCACCAGAAGAAATTCGGATGGCCGAGAAACACCTTAAGAGATGTTCAACATCATTAGTCATCAGGGAAATGCAAATCAAAACAACCCTGAGATTCCACCTCACTCCAGTCAGAATGGCTAAGATTAAAAACTCGAGAGACAACAAGTGCTGGCGAGGATGTGGAGAAAGAGGAACACTCCTCCACTGTTGGTGGGATTGCAAAATGGTAAAACCACTCTGGAAATCAGTTTGGCGGTTCCTCAGAAAATTGGGCATGCCACTCCCAGAGGACCCTGGCATACCACTCCTGGGCATATACCCAGAGGATTCCCCTGCATACAACAAAGACACATGCTCCACTATGTTTATAGCAGCCTTGTTTATAATAGCCAGAAATTGGAAGGAGCCCAGATATCCCTCAAAGGAGGAATGGATACAGAAAATGTGGTATATTTATACAATGGAGTACTACTCAGCAATTAAAAATAATGAATTCATGCAATTTGTAGGTAAATGGTTAGATCTGGAAACTATCATCCTAAGTGAGCTAACCCAATCACAAAAGAATACACACGAAATGCAATCACTGATAAGTGGATATTAATGAGCCCAGAAGCCCTAAATACTCAAGGCACAATTAGCAAGTCAAATGACTCTCAAGAAGAAAAAAAGGAGAGAACCCTGGGCCTGTAAAGATTGGATACAGTATTGTAGACCCAGAACAGAGAAACCGTGGGGGGGGGGAAAGAGTGGGGAATAGCATGGGGGGGGAGAGGAATTATGGGACATATGGTGGGGGGTACCTGGGAAAGGGGAAAGCCTTTGGAATGTAAACAAAGAATATAGAAAATAAAAAAAAATGATAAAAAACAAAAAAAAAAAACAAAAAAAAACAAAAAAAACAAAAAAAAAACAAAAAAAAAAAAAAAAGAAGTTATCCTTTGGAACCCTGCAGTAAGCCATAGATTTGTTGTTCAAGCCCTTGTAAAATTCCTCGAGTACTGCACACTGAGGGTGTGTAGTCAATGTTGTATTGCCCAAAACCATTTTTTAACCTTCACCACCTTTTTTACAATGCTGGTTAGCTATATTAATGGAAATGGAAGGGATTTCCCACCCCGAGCTATGGAACTTCTAGACATAGCTAGGAATTTGATGCTAGCCTTTGATCCAAAGAGCATATTCTACAACTACTTTCTGTATCTAGACTTTTTTTTCTTCTGGACTACTATCTATATAAACTAGGACTAGGTCCCAGATGAGAAGGGGGGAGATATTTCTTATTCTCCAGATCCTACCAAGTTACAAAACTGTCCCATTCTAAACGGACTTACTGTTCTATCTACCCCAGGCTTTCTCATGGAAACCAAAGAGAGGCTGCTGACCGCATTCCTCCCACAGTCTCTGCTTCCTGGATAGCCCTGATGTTCTTCCACGTAGCACTTCAAGGCCTGTCGTGCCTCCAAGCTCCAGGAAACTGAGTATAAAAATACCTTCATGCCTCTCAGCTCTGTGTCCAGGCCTCTATGCTTCTGGCTTCTAAGAAACCATAGGTACATCTAAAATAATCCATGCTCTTCCTCTGACCATAACGACAGCCATGTCTTAGTACTTTTAAAGTCATCACAAGCTCTCTCTGAGTCCCATGTGGAAATGCATGTATGTAAATCCATAACTGGCCTGACCCAGGAGCAAGGCTCCAAACTTGAGCTCAGGCATAGCAAGACCTGCCAGAGATTCTGTCCTAAAACAACAAAATAAAGTCTCCCTGCTCCTTCTTTTTTTTCATACTGTTTAGAAATAATAAAGATAAAGACAACACACATTTTTACTATACTTGATTAATAAGAAAATTATATAAAGGGCAAGACGAACATAGATCTTTTCTAGATAACTCAGTGGCTGGCAGCAATCCAAGAAAAAATTAGTTTGAGTATAATTGCCCAGAATGGACTTCAAAGAATCTAAATGGAGTTTAAATTGAGTTTCTGGCACTAAAAATGTCTGAGATCCACACAGCTCTTCCCAACTACTCTCCGTGTGTCCCATTGCACTTGTCTCGGTGACAAACAACATTGCACCAGTATGAGTCGCTCCACAGACGGAAGGCTCGCATGTCTACCTCCAAAGTGGTTTTCTATGTAAGAGTTCTCTTTTTAAAATATGTTACTTTGGAAAATGAAAATTTTTCCATACAATATATTCTGATCACAGTTTCCCTCCATTATCTCCCCTCAGATCCTCCCCACCTCCCGGCCCACCCAATACTCTCTCTTTAAGAAACAAACAGGAAATAAAAAAAAGCTAGCAAACCAGGTTAAGCAAAACAAAAAAAAAAGAAAAACAAAAACAAAAAACAAAAACACAAAAATAACAAGAAAAACAAAAGCATTCAGAGACATATAGGTATGCACATACATGAAACCCCATAAACCACAAAATTGGACAGCATAATACATATACAAAAAACGGTAAGATTAAAAAATTCCTAAAAGACAAATGAGACAAAAAAGCGGTTAAAAATAATATTGACTTCATTTTCTGTTGGCCTTCCACTGCTGAGAGTGGATCCTGCACAGCAGTTTGTTTGGTAAAAGACGAAGCAACAGCACACTTTGGTGTGAGGTTTGCAGAGGCTGGAGAGGGTCAGAGCTAAGAAGTCTCGTAGGGGCATCTATCACTGTCAGTTAGACTTAAAGAGCTCATTCCCAAACAAAGGACCCTGAAGTACTCAGCATGGAAAGGAATGTTTTAACAGGAAGAACCTTGAAAGAGTATCACAACTTGAATGAACGTGCATGAACCCATCACTTTTGATGGCATGTTTTGAGGAAGATATTGACGGAGAGTTTTAATAAAGCCAAAATCTGTACTGAGACCTTGGGAGGGAATGCATCAAGCATAAGTAAGTAGGTAAAACAAAGATGAAAGAAGAAAGTCAGAAATGAGAAATAAGAAAGAGAGAGAGAGAGAGAGAGAGAGAGAGAGAGAGAGAGAGAGAGAGAGGTCATAGTTGTGGCTTAGTATTGGAAGAATGAAGGTCACCATCAAGGGGAAGATCAGAGAAGGCAAGTATTATCCTTAAAAATTCACATGCATCCCAGATGGTCCAAAGAAAATAGGTAAAAGATCTCGTGATTATACAAGTCCTTTTGAAAGACCCCTGAATTGGGGAGTCCCTCACTCTAGTCTCGGGATAAGACGATGCCCCCAAAATTCACGAGAGACCTTTCTTGATGCAAGCACAGGAGGTTTAATTCAGAAAGCCAGTGCACTGGGATCCAGCTCGTGGCCCGCACAGCTGCAGTCAGGAGTTTTTAAAGAAAAGACTACAAAGGGGAAAGGGAGGAATAGGCAGGGAAGGTCAGGCAGCAATTTGTGGCTCAGCAGAGGGTTACAGGTTTATCTCAGGCAAATATAGTTAAACCTTGAGCAAGATGCCAGGTGTCTCAGGAGTGGGGAGTGCTTGGGAGTGCTCCTCACAGGAATGCAGGAAGCAGGGAGTGCCCTCCCAAGGCCAGCAGCCTCTCTGAGGGCAGAATAAACAAACTTTTCTGTGTTAGGCTAATTCCTGGGGGCCTCTCACTTTGAGAAGTATGGAAAAGAGAAAGCATGCCCTTCTAGATATGGACAGGGGCTCCTTCTGTGTCCCTTCCCAGAAGCCTGCCACTACAGTGTGCAGTAAGACAGAGACAGAAGCGCAGAAGCTGGAAGAGAGGCACCTGCTTCCTTTAACGAAGTTGGAGGGCAAACTTTCAAATCTTGTCTGAGAGGCAAAGCAAGGTGAAGAGAGGCAGAGCAGAAGGGCAGTCAGGAGCCCGCTGAATCACACGGGGAAAATGACTACGAATGCTGTGGAGGCAATATCCGTCTCTCTAGTGTGAGATCAGAGGCCCCAGGCTAATAAATTGAGTTTAAAAAGAACAGGCAGGACCTGGTTCTCCAAGCCTGCAGCACAATCTCCCAGCTAAAGGCTCCAGTGCTCTCATAGGCCGGGTGCCCAAGCGGCAGAGAGGAAAGTGGATGCTGAGCGAGGCAGACCCCCTGTGCTCTACCAAAATAAACCGCTACCACTGCATTTAATCTGGCCTTCCTAGCAAGCCGTGCAACTATTTGCTCTGCATTAAAATTAGGCATGAAACTCTATGGCCAGCACAGGTGATATCGAGGACTGATGATGAAGTTCAAACTCACTATTGAGAGCATTCAGAGCCTAACAAATGATCATCTTGAATATACTTGATGTTGTGATGGATATGTTAATTTTCACCTTGACAAAACCTACAATCTTCTGGCAGGCATGCTTTCTAAGCAGGCTTGGAGATTACCTTGAGTGTGTGCTACATGGGGATGTTAGAAAAACGTGTCCCCGGAGTGCAAACCTTACCCTTGGAAGGAGGTTCCATCTGGTGAAGAACCAAACAAATTTTAAAGCGGGAGGGGGAAGCCTGATCTAAACAAGTTACTTCCTAGAAGAATGTTTCCTTGGTCCCGGCAAAACAAAATGTGACTTGGGGTAACCCACCTATTGTGGGTAGCACTGATACCCACTGTGGGGTCCTGGATGCAGCTATGGGGGAAATGCCCTGAGCATCATGGGTCCATCCATTGTCCAGCTACTTCAAGTCCCTGCCTCCTTGACTGGCCCATCATGGTGGACGATACCTTGAACTGTGAGCTGAATTAAGCCCTTCCTTCGGTTTGCTTTCTTGTGGTATTTTATGACAGGAGCCTGAAAACAAACTAAGACAACCAGGCTCTTGGTTTTGTTGTTCTTTGTTGGCTTTCTTGCTTTGCTACCTGCAGCTCACACAGCTTCTCCCTACATTTACAGCTCTCCTTGGCAGAGACATCCCAAGATCCCGGCATCCCCGCTATCCCTGGGCCTCCACCACAACCTTCACGGCTTTACACCCTTACCTCTCAGATGCTCCAAAGGATCCCAGTATCCCTATAGCCCAATGAGCCACCTTGCCTGGCCTCGGTTGCTCTTTGTGGCCCCATTGTTATATTGAAACTTTCATGCCTTGAAAGCCAATATTACATGAAAAAAAAATGTTCGTAAAACTGAAAAAGTCTACTAACTTGAGATGGAGCCTACTCCAATAAGCTAAAGCTATACCATTTGCTGTGCTGGCCCTGTCTACACATTTCCCTAGGCAGTTACTTTTGAGTAGCAGGCAATCTTTTTGGCTTAAGCTTTCTTCCTCTAAGTTCCTTTGGTTGTTAATAAGATGGTGCTTCCTGCCAGGGGTAGCGTTTGCCCTCGGGATACTTTTTCCCAGTCTCCCACATAGGAGATTTCTCTACAATGGTACTGAACTTTTTACCAATTATAGCCACTTGTTCAGCACATCTCAATGCCATCTTGCCCTGACATTTCTATTCCAAACAAGTAAGTCAATCTCTTTTAAACATAATAGTTCCTGGGACACAAGCAGACTGCATCCAGCAAATATATATATCACAGCATGTATTTGGTCAGAATATCACAAAACTGGCCTCCATTCCAATTCCTGAGAATTCATATTGTCAGTGACTCATAAATTGAATCTCTACTGTCTGTGCTTTTCCCAACAGTCTTCTCTTCCAAGATCCCATAAAAGCAGGCCATTAAGCTCTGCCTGTACTCAGTGGCATTTCTAGCCCAAAGTTCCAAACATAACCATGTCAAAACCATTAACATGTGTGCGAAATGAGTGCATTAGTGGGAACCTATATCAGAAAGTTTTAATGTTACAATTGCATGAGAAATGTTTGATGTTTGGCATCTAATTCATGGTAGTATTTTGCAACCCCTATTCCTCTATCTATAGGGACATTTACTTCAAGATAATGACTCTGTGGTAATATTATACTACTATTACAACTTATACTTTTAAATTGTTCTAAAATTGGAATAAAATATTTAAAAGGACTTAGCATGGTACTTCACTACCATAGTATAAATATGTTCATATTTGCTTAGAATCTACATGATAGGCAGAGATGAATCAAATAAAAAATTCACATTTCTCCCTTGGAACTAGTGTTCCTGGCATCTGAAGGTCATTTGCAAACTGCCATGGGAGACACACAGTTATATCCTACCCCACTGTATAGCTTACAAAACACAATAAGCAGCACATCAAGATGTAGTCGAGTGATAGTGGGTATATTACAGAGATAACCAAACAGTTGCCCAATTAAAACACAGTCAGTAAGAGGGAATTTGCCACAGATCAGCTTCATCTTGGAGAGGGGTTCTGAGAGAAGTGGTGTTTGAGCAGCAAAACAATCAACCTGAAGTCAAATTGTGCATTACAAGCTGGCAGCCTATGTTTTACTTGTAGGCTTTCCAGATTGTTCTCTCTCTCTCTCTCTCTCTCTCTCTCTCTCTCTCTCTCTCTCTCTCTCTCTCTCTCTCTCTCTCTCTCTCTGTGTGTATGTGTGTGTGTTCTTTCAATATTTCACACTGCTCTTCGTATTCCACTCTGCTCTAGACAGCTTTCTCTTGCTATTCTAAAACTTTGTGGCTAGTTTATCTCTTGTAGATCAAAACCCCAGTTTTGTATTTTGCGTATCAATTCAGACATTATTAGCATGGATTCTCTTTTCATTATTCCATGAATCAGCATCCCAAGACCTCAATCCCTTGATCCTTAGAAAGAGAAAGCAAGCACAAGCACAGACAGTAAGATAGCTTGGTGGGACCTAAATTTGCTCTATTCCAAACACCCGGGAACCTAAATTTTCTGTGTGCCAGGCTGACCTTGAACTCGGGAATCTGCCTGTATTTGTATCTTCCTGACAAGCTGGCTCATAGTACAGCTGCCTCTGTTTCTTTAGATCTATGGAGCTCCTTATATAATTTATATTGCATCCTTATATTTTGCACAGTTGAGAAATTATATATTTTTGAACTCATGCTTTCAGTGTTCTTTCCCCACTGCCTTAAGGGATGTTCTGAAGGTCACAGCATTCTACCTTTTGCAGAGACATAGACACAATGCTTCCATTGGACTCATGCTGTCTCTGAAAATCACGGAGTCATTAACCTTGACAAAGAGGGTATTCCTCTAAGGAAGAACGTGAGAATATGTACACTATTACATAAAGAAACCTTACACCCACAACAATCACCAATACTCGTGAGGGTCCACAGCCTGCTAACTCTGTTCCAGGGGCAGGAACTATGACATACTGTCCCTTACACATGACCAAGAAGGACTCGGCAGGGATTTGTGCCTACTATTACAAATCTAGCCATCTACCACACATGGTAAGTTCAGGAACTTAGAGGAGTCTCTATTATTGCCACATTTCCAAACCAGTATAGGTTCTAATTGCATCCTAATCACAGATGAGTGTAGCTATCACTCCTCATTGAAGAAGTGCCATTTGCAGTAGGTATTAACCATCACAGAAATCCATAAGCAGTCAAGCTGCAGAGAACAACTGGCCATGTACTGTCTAGCCCCATTTTATAAATCTACAAGACAACACCTATACCTAAGACACAGGGAACATCAGAAAAGAGAGGGCAGAAATATAAGAATCAGAGGACTAGAACATATGCTGCCAAGATACTGGGAGATACTAGGAAGATCCAGTCATGCTAGTGTCTTCCATATATACAGGTAATCACACCTATGAAATTTTGGCAGCATGGTCACCAAAATAAGACATACATAATGGTATCACAAGTTGACATTCAAATATAGATGAGAAAAATAGCATAAGGTCATATTCCTAGATTATAGGACCCCTAAAAGGTTATCCAATCACAAGTCATCATTCCTAATCACATATACATATAAACAATAGGAAATTGGCTGTTTGTATTTATATACATATGTGTATGTCTGTACATGTATACATAAAAATAATAATTAAAGAGGTCAGAAAGTTGAGAGGAAGTGAGTAGAAGGACATAAGAGGAGTTAGAGAAAAGAGTGGGGGTGGAATTGATGTAAATACAATACTTATCCCTTGCAAGAGTGGAGAAAACAGATTATCATAGAATCAATCAACTAACAGGGCTGATAGGGGCTCACAACTGAAATGACAGTCAAGAAGCCTGTATGGGTTTCAGCTAAGACCCATGCATATATGTTACTATTGAGTAGCTTGCCAATCTTGTGGGATCCCTAACAGTGGGAGTGGAAGTTATCTCTGAGTCTTTTACCTGCTTTGGGGGATGTTTTCCTCCTACTGGAAAGACGAAAGCCTTGATATGATACTGGAAAGAGAAAAGCCTTGATATAAGGGTATGTGCCCCATCTTATTAAAACTTTTGTGCCATATTCAGTTAATATTCCTAAGAGACCTGTTCTTTTCTGAAGGGAAATAGAGAAGGAATGAATGGTGGTGGTGGTGGAAGGGAGTGTGGAAAGAGTCAAGGGTGGGAAAACTGAAGTCAGGTATTGATATATGAGAAGAACAGAATAAAATAAATGTAAAAAATTTCAGCTACAAACAACAAAGGATATCAGCCTAGGTACTAGAAGGGTAGAAAGCAAAGAAGTTACAAGTTATGAATGTACAAGAAGGAAGACCTTTGAGAAGCAGAGAAATCAAAAACAGTTGCATTCTGAAAATGCCTACTTTCTTATTTTTCTTCTTTCCCATCCCTCCTCCACCTGCCTCTATGAGGGTGTGCCCCCATCCACTCATCCATTCCCATCTTCCCACCCTGGCATTCCTCTACACTGGGGCATCAAACACCCTCAAGCTCAAGGAACTCTTCTTCCACTGATGTCCAACAAGGCCATCATCTGCCACATATGCAGCCAGCACCATGGGTTACTCCAGGTGGTCAAGTCCCCAGGAGCTCTGGTGGGTTTGGCCTGTTGACACTGTTGCTCCCTCCATGGGGGTACAAATCCTCTCAGCTACATCTCAAACTCCTCCATCAGGGACCCTTGTGCTCAGTCCAGTGGTTGGCTGTGAGCATCTGCCTCTGTATTTGTTAGGCTCTGGTAAAGCCTGCTTTCATTCATTAGGAGTTTTGTTTTGACTGAGAAGGCCAAAATTTTCTGAAAATAAGCCAGGGAGTTAAGAAAATAGGTTAGAGAAAAACAAAATAATAATTGAATAACTTTTAAAGTTTTAATTTTAAAACTTTAAAGAACCTGCCAAATAAATCCTACAAGAATGTAAGTAAAGTATTACAGATTTAGGAGAAGTATCATTGGGATAGTGCTTTAAAATTTGGAGGATTTTACTTTGTTACTTTGTTATTTACATATGCCATTGTACAGATATTCCCACAATGGCTAGTTGCAACCTACAAATGATGCTGTAAGCAGACGTCCTCACTCCTTCATTTTCTCAGAATGTCCATGTCAGAACGTAAGAGTCATTCTGAAGAACTGACTGAATTTGAAAACAAAAATGTTAGAACACGAAGAGGTTATGAATGGAAATATCTGAGATTAAGTACTGACCAATCATGGGGTAAAAAATCAACAGATTCAAGTTCAGGATGTACTTTAGGAAAAAAATAAGTTTGCACAGGTATAAAGTTTCCAGGAATTTTGCATCGAGAAGATGAAGATTATTGAATTTTTTAAAAACTTTACTTCAGCCGGGCAATGGTGGTACATGCCTTCAATCGCAGCACTTGGAAGGCAAAGGCAGTTCGAGGCCAACTTGGTCTACAGAGTGAGTTCCAGGACAGCCAGGGCTATACAGAGAAACCCTGCCTCAATAAATAAATAAATAAATAAATAAATAAATAAATAAATAACAAAACAAAAAAAAACCCTTGACTTCATAATGCAAAGTTTTTAAGAGGAATGATTGGCTTGATATATTTTGTAAGAATCAGAATGAAGACAAGGAATACCATGTCTAGAATGGAGGCAATGAAGACCAAAAGTGAGGATACCAAAAAGCCAAAACTTCTGATGGCATCAAAAGGTCTCTCAGATTAAAAGGATTGATAAGAAATAAGAGGCCAAAGGAATATGACCTTAAATCCAATCTTATAAAAATGATAGAGGCCAGCCAGGCGGTGGTGGTGCACACCTGTAATCCCAGCACTCTGGGAGGCAGAGGCAGGCAGATTTCTGAGTTCGAGGTTTACTACTCTACAGGGTGAGTTCCAGGACAGCCAGGGCTATACAGAGAAACCCTGTCTCAGAAAAAAAAAAAAAACAACCCCCCCCAAAAATAATAGAGGCCTTTAAAGGAGAAATGAATTAATCCCTTAAAGAAATAGAGGAAAATACAATCAAACAGGTAAAGGAAATGAATAAAATTCTTCAAGACCTGAAAATGGAAATAAAAGCAATAAAGAAAATATTATCTGAGAAAATCTGGAGAGGGAAAACCTAGGGAATAAAACAGGATCTACAGATGCAAGCATCACGAACAGAATACAAGAGATGGGAGAAAGCATCTCAGGTGTAGAACATACTATTAAAGAAATTGATGCATCTATCCAAGAAAATGTTAAATCTAAAAGTTCCTGACACAAACCACCCAAGAAATCTGGGACACTACTAAAAGACCAAACCTATGAGCAATAGGAATAGAAGAGTCTCAGCTACAAGGCCCCGAAAATATTTTCAACAAAATCAAGAAGAACATTTTCTCAACCTAAGCAAAGAAATGCCTATAAATATACAAGAAGCGTTCAAAACACCAAACAGACTGGAATAGTAAAGAAAATCCTCCTGCCACATAATAATCAAAATACCACATATACAGAACAAAGAAAAAATATTTTCTCTGCAAGAGGAAAAGGCTAAGTAACACATAAAGGCAGAGTTCAGAATTACACTCAACTTTTCAACAGACTCTAAAAGTCAGAAGGGCCTGGGCAGATGTCTTGGAGACTCCAAGAGACCACAGGTGTCAACCCAGACTACTATACCAGCAAAATTTTCAATCACCATGGATGGAGAAAACAAGATATTCCATGACAAAACCAAATTTAAAAAATATCCAACTACAAATCCTGCCCAACAGAAGATACTAGAAGGAAAACTTCAAGACCAGGAGGCAAACTACACCCACAAAAAGACAGGAAATAAATAATTTCACACCAGCAAACCAAAGGAAGGGAAACACACACACACACACACACACACACATACACACACACACACAATCAATACCAACATCAAAATAACAGGAATTAAAAGTTGCAGGTTATTAATATCTTTCAATGTCAATGGACTCATTTCCCAATAAAATCACACAGGTTCTGTAGTATGACTGAGAAAACAGGATCCATCATTCTCCTGCATACAAGAAACACACTTAGGCCACAAAGATAAACATTAACTCAGAGAAAGGAGCTAGAAAAAGGTTTTCCAAGCAATATACCCAAGGATCAAGTTGAAATGGCCATTCTAATATCTAATAAAAAATAGTTATTCAACCAAAATAAACTAAAACATATAAGGAAGGACATTTCATACTTATCACAGGAAAAAATCCACCAAGATGCTGTCTCAATTCTGAATATCTATGTCTCAAATTCAAGTGTACCCACATTCAAAAATGAAACATTACTGAAACTTAAATTACACATCAAATGCCACACAAATTGACAGTGGGATATTTCAACACCCCATTCTCAACCGTAGACAAGTTATCAAAACACAAACTAAACAAAGAGATAATGAAGCCCACAAACATGATGAATGAAATGGACCTAACAGATATCTACAGAAAATTTCACCCAAATACAAAAGAATATATCTTCTTCTTAGCACCTCATGGAACCTTCATCAAAATTGGCAATATAGTTGGACACAAAACAAACCTCAACCGATACAAGAAATTGAAATCACTCCTTATATTTTAGCAGAGCACCATGGTCTAAAGCTGGACTTCAACAACAACAGAAAACCTACAAACTCATGGAAACTGAGCACCTGTCTATTCAATGAGTACTGAGCCTGGAAAAAAAGGGAATTAAAGAATTTCTAGAATTCTATGAAAATGAAGGCACAACATACCCAAACATGAAAAAATGATCGAAGCAGTGCTAAGAGGAAAGGTCATAGCTCTAATTGCCTTATCTCATACTAACAACTTAACAGCAACTCTGAAAGCTTTAGAATGGAAAGAACCAAACACACCAAATAATAGACAGCAAGAAATAATAGCACTCGGGAATGAAATAAAAAATTAGAAGCAAAGTGAACAATAAAATAAAATCAACAAAACTAAGACCTTGTTCCTTGAGAAAATCAACAGAATATACAAACTAACTAAAAGGCAGAGAAATAATATCCAAACTAACAAAATCAGATATGAAATGGGGATATAACAGATACCAAGGAAATCCAAAATCCTGTACTTCATAAAATTAGAATATCTAAACAAAATGGATGATTTCCTGTATAAATACCACTTATCAGAGCTAAATAAAAATCAGGTGAACAATCTAAATAGTACCATAATACCTAAGAAAACAGAAGCAGTCATTAAAGGTCACAATAACTACAAATAATGGAAAATATAAAACATAAAATATCTTGGTTTTACTGTAACTAAACAAGGGAAAGACTGGTATGACTAGAAACTCCAGATATCAGAAAATTGAAAGGTCTCTCATGCACATGGATCTGTAAGATTAACAGAGTGAAAATGACCACCTCACCAAAGGTAATCAGATTCAATGCAGTGCCCATCAAAATTCCAACACAATTTTATAGAACTTGAGAAAACATTCTTCAACTTCATATGGAAAAACAAACAAACAAAAAACCCATGAGAGCTAAAGCAATCCTATACAATAAAAGAACCTCTGGAGATATCAGACTCCTGGATTTCAAGTGGTACTATAGAGCAAATAGAGCATAGTATTTGTATAAAAACAGACAGGACGATCAATTGACTCAAATGGAAGTCCCAGAAATAAAACCACACACCTATGGACATTTGATTTTTGACAAAGAAGCCAAACAATGCCATAGGAAAAAAAAAGAAATCTTCAACAAATGGTGCTGGCCTGACTGTATATCTGCATGTAGAAGAATGCAAATAGACCCATATTTAGCATTCTGCACAAAACTCAAGTCTAAATAGATCAACAGCCTCAACATAAAACTGGATACTCTAAATCTGATAGAAGAGAAAGTGGGAAATTGCCTTGAAACATTAGCACAGGAGACAACTTTCTGACCAGGACACCAACAGTTCAGGCACTAAGATCAACAATTAATAAATGGGATCTCTTGAAACTGAAAACCTTCCGTGGAGCAAAGAACATTGTCAACAAGACAAAATGGCAGTCTTCATAATGGGAAAAGATTTTTCAACAACCATACAAAAAATTGATGGCTGACATATAAAGAAAATATATAAAGAAGTAAAGAAATTAGACACCAAGAAACCAAATAACCCGATTTTAAAGGGCTATAGAGCTAAACAGAGAATTCTTCACAAAGCAATCTCTAATGATTGAGAAGCACTTAAAGAAATGTTCAACATCCTTAGTCATCAGAGAAATGCAAATCAAAATGACTCTGTGATTCCAGCTCATACTGGCAAGAATTTGAAAACACACACTCCTACATCGCTGGTGGGAGTGCAAAGTTGGACAACCCCTTTAGAAATCCATCTGGTAGTTTCTCCGAAAATTGGGAATAGTTCTACCTCATGACCCAGCTACCACTCTTAGACATATACCCAAAAGGTGCCCCACTATACCAAAAGGACACTTTCTCAACTACTATTATTTATAATAGGTAGAAACTGAAAACAACCAAAGAATGGATAAAGAAAGTGTGGCAAATTTACACAATGAAATACTACTCACCTATTAAAAAAAAGGACATTATGAAATTTGTGGACAAATGGAAAGAACTAGAAAATATCATCCTAGGTGAGATAGCCCAGATTCAGAAAGAAACATGTAGTATGCACTCACTTATAAGTAGATATTACTCATATAGTACTGGATATCCGTTCTACAATTCACAAACCCGAAGAAGCTTAGTAAACAGGAGGATCTAAGGAAGGATGCTTCAATCTCACTGAGAAGGGAAATAAAATAGAAATGGTGGTGGGTGGAAGAGGGAACTGATTGAGAGAGAGGAACAGAAGTTGAGAGGGGAGGAAGTAAGAACTGAAAGTGGAGTGGGGCGGTGCAGTCTCTGGAAAGAACTAGAAACCTAGGACCCTGGACACTCCTAGGAACATATGAGGGTGATATGGAACCTGAAATGCTCACCTCCTGTAACCATGCAAGACTTCTAACGGAGGAATGAGGGCACCAACACACCCATGAAACCTTTGCCCCACAATTTGTCTGACCTAGAAGATGTGCAGGGAAAAGGATGGAACAGAAATTGAGGAAAAGGCCAACCAAGAACTGACCCAACTTAAGACCCATGCCATGAGAGAAAGTCCACTCCTGACACTATTAATGATACTTTCCTATACTTGCAGCCAGGAACCTACCTGGGGGGTCAAGGACACTACAAGAAAACCTGCAGAATTAACTAACCTGGGCCCATAGGTGCTACCAGAAATGGAACCACTAACAAAAAAGCATGCAGAGGATGGACCTAGGGCCCCTATACATATTTAACAGATGTGCACCTTGATCTTCATTTGGGCCCCTACCAACTGGAGCAGGGATGGTCTCTGACTCTGTTGCATGCCTTTGAACCCCTTTACCCTAACTGGGATGCCTTGCCTAGGCTTAATAGAATAAGATGTACCTAGTCCTACTGCAACTTCATAAGACAAGGCTAGTTGATATTCAGGAGAGATATCCCTTCTCTGAGGAGAAAAGAAGGTGCAACGGGAGGGGAGGGAAGAGATTGGGCATAAGAGGACAGAAGGAGAGGAAGCTGCAATCAAAATATAAAGTGAATAAATAAATTGATTTTTAAAAAGAAATGAGAGACAAGAACTTTCACATCTGAACTTAAGAGTAAAATGATCACCGCACTGAACATCTCATGAGAAACAAGAAAATCATTATTACCAGGGAAGCCAGGGAGACAGGCCCACTCTGAGTACCCCAGTGCTCATGCTTTTCCCTAACCTTTAGAACGCCACAGGCTACACAGAATCCCAACCACCTGCACGGAAGCAATGCGTCATTTGCTCAAACCCAACCTCAGAACTCTTTGCACTTAAGTGACAGAGCAGAAACCTTCAGTTGGTTTTCTTGTTGAAATAATCTTGGGACCGGGATCCGCACCATCTTGGATCCTGCAGCCCAACCGGGGAGCTCCCGATCCACAGAGAGCCCCTCGGTTAGACAGAGCTCCACAGTCCAACACTATCCTGGGGAGAACAGCTCAACCAGATGGAGCCCTGCCAACTAAGAGAGCCACTGCTCTTCCTAGGCTTCAGCAGTTCAGCCAGGAAGCCCCGGGCCTGCAGGGATTCCTGCGGTTAGACAGAGCCCTGAGACCAGACACCATCTTGGAGGTGGTAACCTAGCAAGGTACAGTGGGCACCAGAGTGAAGGATTTCCCAGGGTATAGCCTGCCTGCCTGGGCGCCTTCCGCACCAGGGAGCTGGGCAACATTACAGCTGCCTGGGCAGGTGGGGGAGCGTCTGACCTACAGGAGGTCCTGTAGATAGACGGAGACCCACAGACCAGGATGCTCACCATCTTAGATCCTGCAGCTCAAGCAAGGGAGCTCCCGATTAATCCACAGAGAGCCCCGCGGTTAGACAGAGCTCCACGGGCAGTCCGACAATATCCTGGGGAGAACAGCTCAACCAGACAGAGCCCTAATGACTGAGAGAGACACTGCCTAGGCTTCAGCAGTCCAGCCAGGAAGCCCCGGGGCTGCAGGGATTCCTGCGGTTAGACAGAGCCCTGAGATCCACTACCATCTTGGAGCTGGTAGACTAACCAGGCAAACCAGGAGGAGGGCCTGCAGGGATTCCTGTGGTTAGACAGAGCCCTGAGACCGGCCACCATCATGGAGCTGGTAGACTAACCAGGCAAACCAGGAGGAGACCACTGGAAGCCAGTTAAGCTCCCAGAGGCAAGCAAGGAGGAGACTTGAATCCAGGCCAGCAGAGCTGAGGAGGTAATTCAGAGCCCAGTGGTGGAAATCTTCCGGTCTCCATCTTGGGAGCACAGACGCCCTCTGAGACAGCAGCACCAAATGGCAGGTTCTCAGGAGCTTTAAACACCAACAAGTAATGACAAGACCAGCTAAGGCCAGAAATAAACAAATGGCAAAAGGCAAACGTAGGAACGTTACTAGCAGAAATCAAGGCAATATGGCAATATTCGAACCCAGTTTCCCAACAGCATTAAGTCCCGGATACCCCAAAACACCAGAAAATCAAGGTATAGATCTAAAATCACTGGTCAGGATGCTGATAGCGGAACACCTGGGTAAATCTCTTAAAGAAATGCAGGAGAAAATTGATCAAAAGTTAGAAGCCCTTACAAGGCAAACACAAAAATCACTTAAAGAAATTCAGGAGAATATGGATCAAAAAGCAGAAGCCAATAAGGAGGAAATACAAAAATCAGTTAAAGAAATACAGGAGAACATGGGTCAACAAGTAGTAGTCATGAAATAGAAAACACAAAAATCTCTTAAAGAATTACATGTAAAGAAAAACAAGCAAGCGAAAGATCTGAGCAAAACCATCCAGGGTCTAAAAACAGAAGTAGAAACAACTAAGAAATCGCAAAGGGAGACAACTTTGGAGATAGAAAACCTTGGGAAGAAATCAGGGGCCATAGATGCAAATATCAACAATAGAATACAAGAGATAGAAGAAAGAATCTCAAATGCCGAAGATACCATAAGAACCATGGACTCAACAATCAAAGAAAATGCAAAATGCAAAAGGCTTGTAACCCAAAACATCCAAGAAATCCAGGACAAAATGAGAAAACCAAACCTAATGATTATAGGTATAGATGAGAGTGAAGATTTACAACTTAAAGGGCCAGCAAATATCTTCTACAAAATTATGGAAGAAAACTTCCCCAACCTAAAGAGAGAGATGCCCATGTATATACAAGAAGCCTACAGAACTCCAGACTGGAACAGAACAGAAATACCTCCTGTCACATAATAATCAAAACCCCAAATGTACTAAACAAAGAAAGAATATTAAAGGCAGTAAGAGAAAAAGGACAAGTAACATATAAAAGAAGACCTATCAGAATTACACCAGACTTCTCACCAGAGACCATGAAGGCTAGAAGGTCCTGGGCAGATATCATGCAGACTCCAAGAGAACAAAACTACTATACCCAACAAAACTCTCAATCACCATAGATGGGGATAACAAGGTATTCCAGGACAAAACCAAATTCTCATATATTTTCACAAACCCAGCACTTCAAAGGATAATAGGGGAAAAACACCAACACAAGGAGGGAAACTACACCCCAGAAGAAGCAAGATAGAAACCTCCTCTCATCAAACCCAAAAGAAGATAACCACTCAAATATAAAAAATAATTTCAAAAATGTCAGGAAGTAATAGTTACTATTCCTTAATATCTCTTAACATCAATGGACTCTCTTAACATCAATGGACTCAATTCCCCAATAAAAAGACATAGACTAACAAACTGTATACAGAAACAGGACCCTACATTTGCTGCATACAGGAAACACATCTCAGTGTCGAAGACAAACACTACCTTAGAGTAAAAGGCTGGAAGACAATTTTACAAGCAAATGGTCTCAGGAAACAAGCCAGAGTAGCCACTCTAATATCAAATAAAATTGACTTTCAACCTAAAGTCATCAAAAGAGACACAGAAGTTCACTTCTTGCTGGTCAAAGGGAAAATCCACCAAGAAGAACTCTCAATACTGAACATCTATGCTTCAAAGGCAAGGGCACCCTCATTCGTGAAAGAAACTTTACTAAAGCTTAAATACACAATGCAACTAACACAATAATTGTGCGTGACATCAACACTCCACTCTCCTCAATGGACCAATCAGGAAACCAGAAACTAAACAGGGACACAGTGAAACTAACTGAAACTTTGGACCAATTGGATTTAACAGATATATATAGAAAATTTCATCCTAAAGCAAAAGAATATACCTTTTTCTCAGTACCACATGGTACCTTCTCCAAAATCGACCATATAATTGGCCACAAGACAGATGTCAACAAATACAAGAAGATTGAGCTAATTCCTTGCCTCATATCAGATCACTATGGAGTAAAAGTGGTCTTCAATAGCAAGAAAAACAACAGAAAGCCCACATAGACATGGAAACTGAACAATACTCTACTCAATGACACTTTGGTCAAGAAAGAAATAAAGAAAGAAATCAAAGACTTTTTAGAATTCAATGAAAATGAAGGTACAACCTACCCAAACCTTTGGAACACAATGAAAGCAGTGCAAAGAGGAAAACTCATAGCCCTGAGTGCCTCCAAAAAGAAACAGGAGAGAGCATACACTAGAAGCTTAACAGCACACCTGAAAGCCCTGGAACAAAAAGAAGCTAATTCACACAGGAGTAGAAGACAGGAAATCATCAAACTAAGGGCTGAAATAAATCAAGTAGAAACAAAGGAAACCATACAAAGAATCAACAAAACCAGGAGCTGGTTTTTTGAGAAAATCAAGAAGATAGATAAACCCTTAGCCAGACAAACCAAAGGGCACAGAGACAGTATTCAAATTAACAAAATTAGAAATGAAAAGGGGGATATAACAACAGAAACTGAGGAAATTCAAAAAATCATCAGATACTACTACAAAAGCTTATACTCAACACAACTGGAGAATCTGGAGGAAATGGACAATTTCCTATACAGATACCAAATACCAAAATTAAATCAGGATTAATTAGATAAGCTAAACAGTCCCATAACCCCTAAAGAAATAGAAGGGGTTATAGAAAGCCTCCCACACACACACACACACAAAAAGTACGGGACCAGGTGGTTTTAGTGCAGAATTCTATCAAGCCTTCAAAGAAGACCTAACACCAATATTCTTCAAACTATTCCACAAAATAGAAACAGAAGGAACACTGTCCAACTCATTCTATGAAGCCATAATTATGCTGATACCAAAACCACACAAAGATCCAACAAAGAAAGAGAACTACAGGCCAATTTCCCTTATGAATATCGATGCAAAAATGCTAAATAAAATTCTTGCCAACTGAATCCAAGAGCACATCAAAACGATCATTCACCATGATCAAGTAAGCTTCATCCCAGGTATGCAGGGATGGTTCAATATATGGAAATCCATCAATGTAATCCACTACATAAACAAACTAAAAGGAAAAAAAAACCACATGGTCATCTCATTAGATGCTGAAAAAGCATTTGACAAAATTCAGCATCCTTTCATGCTAAATGTCCTGGAAAGAACAGGAATTCAAGGCCCATAACTAAACATAATAAAAGCAATATAGAGCTAACCAGTAGCCAACATCAAAATAAATGGAGAGAAACTTGAAGCAATCCCACTAAAATCAGGGACTAGACAAGGCTGTCCTCTCTCTCCATATCTTCAATATAGTACTTGAAGTTCTAGGGAGAGCAATTAGACAACATAAGGAAGTCAAAGGGATACAAATTGGAAAGGAAGAAGTCAAAATATCACTATTTGCAGATGATATGAAAGTATACGTAAGTGACCCAAAAAACTCCACCAGAGAACTCCTACAGCTGATAAACAACTTCAGCAAAATGGCTGGCTAGAAAATCAACTCAAGCAAATCAGTAGCTTTCCTGTACTCAAAGGACAAGCAGGCTGAGAAAGAAGTTAGGGAAATAACACCCTTCACAATAGCCGCAAACAATATAAAGTATCTTGACGTGACTCTAACCAAACAAATGAAAGATCTTTATGACAGGAACTTCAAGTCCTTGAAGAAAGAAATAGAAGAAAACTTCAGAAGATGGAAAAATATTTCATGCTCTTGGATTGGCAGGATCAGTATAGTAAAAATGGCCATCTAGCCAAGAGCAATCTACAGATTCAATGCAATTCCCATCAAAACCCCAAATCAATTTTTCATAGATCTAGAATGAGCAATTCTCAAATTCATTTGGAGTAACAAAAAACCCAGGATAGCTAAAACTATTCTCAACAATAAAAGGACTTCTGTGGGAATCAATATCCCTGACCTCAAGCAATACTACAGAGCAATTGTGTTAAAAACTGAATGGTATTGGTACAGCGACCGGTAAGTAGATCAATGGAATAGAATTGAAGATCCAGAAATGAACCCACAGAGATATGGTCACTTGATCTTTGATAAAGGAGCTACAATCATCCAGTGGAAAAAAGATAGCCTTTTCAACAAATGATGCTGGTTCAACTGGAAGTCAACATGCAGAAGAATGCGAATTGATCCAATCTTATCTCTTTGCACTAAGATCAACTCCAAGTGGATCAAGGACCTTCACATAAAACCAGACACACTGAAACTAATAGAAAAGAAACTTGGGAAGACCCTGGAGGACATGGGCACAGGGGGAAAGTTCCTGAACAGAACACCAATTGCTTATGCTCTAAGATCAAGAATTGACAAATGGGACCTCATAAAATTACAAAGTTTCTGTAAGGCAAAAGACACTGTCAGAAGGACAAAACAGCAACCAACTAATTGGGGAAATATCTTCACCAACCCCACATCTGACAGAGGGCTAATATCCAATATGTACAGGGAACTCAAGAATTTAGACCCCAAAGAACCAAATAACCCTATTAAAAATGGGGTACAGAGCTAAATAAAGAATTTTCACTAGAAGAAATTCAGATGGCTGAGAAGCACCTTAAGAGATGTTCAACATCATTCGTCATCAGGAAAATGCAAATCAAAACAACCCTGAGATTTCACCTCACACCAGTCAGAACGGCTAAGATTAAAAACTCAAGAGACAACAGGTGCTGGCGAGGATGTGGAGAAAGAGGAACACTCCTCCATTGTTGGTGGGATTGCAAGATGGTACAACCACTCTGGAAATCAGTATGGCGGTTCCTCAGAAAATTGGGCATGGCACTTCCAGAGGACCCTGTCATACCACTCCTGGGCATATACCCAGAGGATTCCCATGCATTCAATAAAGAAACATGTTCCCCTCTAAACATAGTGTCTTCCTACCCTTCAGTGCATGTGTCCATGGATGGATGAATGGATGATGTGTGTGAATTACTATGTGGTATTCTGGTGCTTGGCCACTATAATGCACATGTGGAGGTCAGAGGACAACATTAGATTTGCTCTTCACCTTCCACCTCTGCTTGAGGCAGACTCACTTTCTTGTTTGCTGTTGTGAATACCAGGCTAGCTGGCTCATCAGGTTCAATGGGTTTTGCTCTCCCTGCCTCATATCTTGCAGTAAGACCATAGGAACGACAGATACTCAAGCTCACCCAGCTTTTACCTGGGATCTGGGGATGTGAGATCAAGTCCTACATGCCAAGGAACTCACCCATTGATTCATCTTCCCAGCACATTTTAAATTTTCTTTTCCAAAATGAGTACAGTCATACGCATCTATAACCCTGAATACAGGAGATCAAAGCAAGACTAACACATGGTCATGGCTACCCTAGATTACATAGCAAAGCTTTGTCTCAATAAAAAATAAAAAGAAAAAAGAAAAAGAAAAGAAAAATCCTATTCCGTGCTACACTGTTGTACTAAAATAGCATGATTTGGAATGTCTCATTTAGATATACTGGTATATTTACCATTCTAGCCAGTTTCTTAAAACCTCCGGAGAGATAAAGCAGGGTAGCTGTAATTAACGTCATTCTGTAAGTGGAGGGCTAATGCATGAGATAATTAATATAATCAAGTAACTAATTTACAGACAATCAGTAATTCAGAACTTCCTGCTCAATAACCTACCCAATAAACAAAGTGCTTCACTCCCTCAATTTTCTTTCAAGAAGGAGTCTGCATAAATTTATTTTTGTTGCATATGAAAAATTTAATTGCCTTTCAAGCAATATAAAGGAAGAATCTAAACTGGAATTAGGAAGAAATGCCTTCTAATCAAAATCCCATTGCCTGTTCCTAAATTTAATGTTTTCTAGGATTGTCTATAACAACTAGAAAGTGGAGGCACTAAACAAAACCCTAAATGAAGTAAACCCCGATGTTTTTTTGATCATGTGTGCTATAATTTACCGCTCAAATAGCACAAACCATCAGCTAAGAATTTAAATGGCAGTACCATCCTTATCCTGGAAATAAAAGGTTTAGGATGTATTTGTAAGCATCATTGGGGCTTGTTGAAAGGCAAACAATAGGCAATAAAAATGGGAACAATGAGAGGCCGCTTTGGGTCCAGAAGGTGCTTACTCTTAAGTATCACACACTGTAGTCTCCTCACGTCTCGGATCCTTAGCGAAAGGCATGCAATCAAGCCTCTGTTCGGAGCTGAGTGTTCCTAACTTATTAATTCTAACAGACAAGATAAGGGGAAAGAAAACCTCTGAAGCATGTAAATTCCATTGTTTCAATGTATAAGTGGTTTTTAACCCTGAAGGGTGGCTCGCCAACGGTTGAGGAGCTCTTGACTGCTGAAGGGTGTTCTTCAGCTGCTTCTTTTGAGTCCAGCGGTGACTATTCTGTCTATGAACAACTATCACTGAGAATGGCAGCTTTCTATCTCAGACCAGTCTTTCCCGATATCAGAAAGCAGCTCATTGAGAAATGATCATGCTCCAAGGTCAGGAACAACATAGAAAGAGCACGCCGAACTCAGATTGACAGAGAATATTCCACACTTTGGAATGAGGTTAATTAGAGGTACCCTCACTTATCTCATAGTGTGTTAGGACAATGAGTAAAATAATGAAGACTCTCCTATAATCTGCAGGTTTCCCAATTTTGTGCTTTCCAAATAATTAGCATATAAATGTTTTGATACCTTCAAACTATTTTAGTACTATGCAGGAGTTTGCATGCTTCTAAAAACTGGGACCCGACACTTAAATCTTGGAGGTGGCAGAGAATTATAGTGTGGTTGGATTATGATTGATATTTTATACAGTTTTTACTTGGGTTTAGGAGAATTGTAAGCAAGTGTCACATATATTGAGTATAGTAAGCAAAATGTGAAATATGGAGGTGGGTATAATAGATAGTTTTATGCTAGAATCACCAGAAAGAATGAAACCTCAGTTGAGAAAATGCCTCCATATCGTGACTGATGGGAGAGGCTCAGCTCATGGTGGATGGAGCCATCCCTAAGATGGTGGTTCTGAGTTCTTTTAAAAAAGCAAGCTAAGCTAGCCCTGTGTAAAAGAAGCTGGTAAACAGCACTCCTCCCTGGCCTCTGCATCGGCTCCTGCCTCCAGGATCCTGCCCGGTTTGAGCTCCTGTCCTGACTTCCTCCAATGATGAACAATAATGTGGAAGTGTAAGCCAAAGAAATTCTTTCCTCACCAAGTTGCTTTCGCTCATGGTATTCCATCACAGCCACAGTAACCCCAACTATTAGAGAATTATTACTAGGATTCCTCAAAAGTAGTTGTTACCATAAACTCTCTGCAGAATACATTTTACCTGAAAAATGTGAATATAGCCCATCACGTCCTTTATTCATGGAAGCATTTTAAGTATTTTTAATTTGTGTAACAATCATGAAGCGACACCTATAAACTCCCCTGAGTTCCTCGAATATGGGAATGCTGTAAATGTGAATATCACTGATAGTACTGCACAATAAATCCCAGATGACACAAAGGATAATTAGGGAGAGAGCTGGAAAGTGACTAAAAGTAATTGGTATTGTCCTTACAAGGTCTTGCTTTTGCTATTCTTAGATCCCTTCAAAGTAGTGTCAAATTCAAGAAGTAAATAACTAATTGTGACTTACGGAAGTTTGTATAAGCCCTTTCTTTCCAACCATGATATTCTCAGATATAGTTCCAAAGAATTCTTAGCATCTCTCAGACCTTATTATTAACAGCAGACCAGAGGCTTCAGCGTCCACTGTGGCATCTCTGGTCTTTGTACTCCTCCTCTAAGTACAGGCCATTAAAGCTCTGAGTAGAAGCACTATGAACCCTTTGGTGTCTGTTTCTTCAGATGCCTACATAAAGTAAGATTTGGGGTTCTCAAAAACATAATCTTTCTGATTTTCAAAAATATAGCACTAGCTATTTGCTCTGGAACTGCTTTTAATGCTTCAGTGTGGGAATTCTGTGTTAATATGTACGGATTACTATCATGAGTAGTCTTTTTACTTCAAGTGAGTGAATCTAGCCTTCAGAAACCAGATAAAAATGTGGACTTGTCTCCCAATGTGAATGGAATGGATAGTGTGTGTTTCTTCTGGTTTTTTTTCTTTTGGTTTTGTTGCTGTTATAATTTGTTTGCCTTTTTGTTCTTTGTTTGCCTGTTTATTTTCTAAATGAAGAGAGAAAGAAAGGGCATAGAGTTGGATGACTGGAGAGGTGGGGAAGATCTGGGACATGATGGCAGGGAACTGCAATCATAAGCAAATTTATTTTCAGGAAACTTAGATAGTTATATATAATATATACATATTCATACATATATACATTATATACACATATATAACAGAAGCCAAGATATGGTATGCTGGAAGATCCTCTGTGTCAGTAATTGTATATGAAGGCTGCTGTAGACCTGGTGATCTCTGCTCTCTGGACCAGATCCTTCTTCATTCACAGCATTCCTTAAATTAGAGCATAATTAGAGAGATAGCAAAAGCATGGTGTCAATCACATACTTGCTTGCTTTTGTTCTACAAACTTGAGGATTACTGTTTTCCCATATGTCTTGCCTCTTCCTGCTGCACACTGTCTTCCCATCTGCCTCCTCCTCTTCCCTTGTCACCTCCTGTTCCCTCCCCTGCTTCTTCTGTTTTCAGTTTAGGGACATCAAATATTTCAACTGTAAAATAGTATGCATCATGGGGAGGGTCTTTTAGGAAAATTATACAAGCCCATTACAGGCTCCTATATTTGGGTGTCTACCTATGATTGTGATGCATAATGGGAAATAATAGTACTCATAGTCATATAGAAGAGATCTGAAAGAAAGGTGGAGTAGACAAAAGAAAGTATTAATAATCTCCTAAAGTGTATCTCAGGACAGGAACTCTGTCCTTCCTGGACCTTGCTAGTCGCTGTTGTTCATGTATCATACTGAAGAGACTGGCACAATTCAAGAAGCTCTAACAACTGTTTTTGCAGAGTGGTATAAATGTCTGCCTGTCTCTGAAGTTTCTTAAATAGATCATTGTGACAGGATACATACTTCTCAGGAATGCATAAGACTGTGGATAAGTGAGAGCATTTATATAGCCTCAAAGTACAATTCAGATGGCAATCAAATTTACAAAGACACCAGGCTCAAAACATTTCGTATCCCTTCTACAAGTAATCATTATGAACTGGTGATCTCTGACATGTGCAGTGATACCCAGACCAACACATAACAAAGAAACAAAGCTTCAATACAGACAGGACTGAATTCCTTTTGTTGTCCTTAGAACAAGATCAGTAGAAGTAGCAAATGAGAAAATGATTTTATTTTTCAGTTCTCAGGCCAGATAAGACAGAGGCACATTCTAGGGCATTGTCACAAGTCCCAGGCATCTGGACCAGGAGGAAAGAGTGAGACTGAATTTCTGTCCATTTTTAAACTGTACTCTCTTCTCTCCCAAACATTTAATGGACTACAGGTTAAGGTCATATTAGCTCTTATTTAGATTCTTCCTAATTTTACATTTTCTTATACTTAGAATCGGCCAGGAAGCCCTGCCCTTCCTCACCACAACTTCATCCATACATCTTTGGGTCACTCAGTATTCTTTTATATACCTTCCACTGCCCCAGGAAGCACATTCTGAAGGCCATGCCATGCAGACAGTAAAGGTCTATCTCCATCTGATGCCTCTGGCTGGTTTTTCTCTAGTTCTATTTTTTTCAAAGTACTGTAGTGAATGAACACAGATTTTTACTTTGGTGCCAAGGTAGGCTAGGCTTTTCAGAAGAGTGAACACACACACACACACACACACACACACACACACACACACTGACTATTTCTCATTTGTTTCCCATTTCCCAGGGATCGCTGGCTTTGCTTGCCTTGTGTCATCATCTTGAACACTGACCCATCTTTCATTCTCTGTCCATCCTTTTTTGTTATTGTTAGTATTCGTTGTTGCCTCTGATGGGAGAGAGCTATTATTTAAATGTGTCTCCTCCAAAATTCAAGTGGTACCATGATGATAATATTGAGAGATGATGAAGACATATGGGCTGTTCTCTCCCTGAGAGGATTAACCCTCTTTTCATAGATGTTTCTCATAACATCTGGCTAGCTCACTAACTGTCTTTTCCCATGTGGGGAAACAGCTAGAAGACCTTTGCCAGACATCAGATGTTAGTAGCTTGATCTCAAACTTCCTAATGTACAGAATTACAAAAAATAAATTTAAATAATAATCTCTGAAATTTCATTCTAACAATACAAGACAAAAACAGATGGTAAATCAGGTCCCTGTCTCTCCACCTAGATCTGAAGCAAAAAATGTCTTCATGATACAAGAAATGAATGGTGATCATTCCAGGCTTATTTTCATAGCTTCCTCAACACGCTGTCAATGAGAAATGAAGTAACTTTTAATGAATAAAAGAAATATGTGTCAGGGCAGGAACTCGTGCTATCATTCCTTGGACCTTGATACATATTGCAATTGATATATTATAATGAAAGCACTGGCACATTTATTCATTACTTATTACAATGTTGGAGCACCCAGATGGAAAGGAGGCAGGATTGGGAGTATTCAATCTCTCTACATTACCTGGGTGCTCCACTCTCGCTTGGATGTGCTCATTTATCTGGGAGTTCCTGTTGGTTTTACCTTGTTCTGTTTCCAGGAAAGGCAGAACATGGAAACGCTCAAAGAGAAATATAGAATGAAAAAACATGTTTCCCATACAATAGGAGAAGTGAAGGCATTAAGGGAATATTGAGTGCAAGTACTGGGCTCCTGGGTCATAAAACTGTTTATAAATCTATTTGGTCTTCTAATTTCAACTCCGTCCTAGATTTTTTCAATATTTTGCAGTCAGTAAGTAAATAAAAATATAGTGGACAGTGAAACTATAAAATCTATTATGAAGCTCCATCACTTCAGAATGGCTATTGTAACTATATAGAAGTTTATTGAAATGGTAGACTGGGGGTTCTGACTAATTTCCCTGAATAATGTTTCATTTGCAAATTCCTTCTAATAAATGAAAATCAAAAGGAGAAATTTATGTTCTGAACAGTTTCAAAGAGCTTCTCATGTTAGTAGCAAAAATTGTAATGGAAAGAGGCCTATCAAAGAGAGAGAGAGAGAGCCTCCCAATGCGACAAATGTTATAAGCTACATCCAAATCTCTCTAGCAGTAGAAGAAAGGGTGCCTTCTCTTTCTTTAGGATGCAAGGACTTTAACAATTCTTAGAAGAGGTTATGTTAAAGCATATACTAAATGCTGAATTAAAGTATGGATAGAACATCAAGGTAGAGAGTTCAGAATGTAAGAATAGCACAGTCAGACAAGCAGGGTATTTAGAGTTTGATATGTGAAGTACAAAGCATTCATGGAAAAATTCCAAAGTGAAGTCTGTAATTATGTCCCAGGGTCACATCTTGGAATATTCTGCAAACCAATCTCTATAGTTTGTACTTAGACACAGCATTCAGTAGCAACATGACATGATCAGATCGTTGTATTTACAAGCAAGGTCAGAAAGCAGTGTGAATCATTAATGAAAGGTGATATTGACATTATATCCAGCAGGATTATTGACTAGCTACTAAGGAGTCAAGGCAAGGGGTTCTCATAATTTGCCTTATATTGGAAATATAGTCAGGTAGTAAAGGCTAAAGAGATAAAGAGGAGCAGAAATCTCAGATTCACACTTTAGAAATATAGCCTTGTGGAGAAAGAAGAGACAATTAGGATGTTTGAATTTCTCTGCTTGAGGAACAAAGCAGTGTGGAATGCATTTCATCAAAGCAGAAACTTAGCATACATTTCAATTGTTCAACTGCCTTCCATTGGACAGAAACAGGCCCTTAACTGGCCCCGACGCAGCTCCCATTGGTATAATGTGCTCACAGACCATTATGTCAGCTGCAGCCATTACATGGCCTGTCCTGTGTTCCTTCTCTCTCTCTCTCTCTCTCTCAATCTCTCTCTCTCTCTCTCTCTCTCTCTCTCTCTCTCTCTCTCTCTCTCTCTCTCACACACACACACACACACACACACACTCACATACACACAAATGTTGCTAAGAAGTAGCTTGCACAGATTTCCCATCACCCCCAAGTATTTATCTCTTAAAGAGCAATACCAAGGGAGCTGAATGATCTTAAATTTCTACTTTGCAAACTCTTCGTGTGCACTGCATGCCATAGGACAAAGCCTGCTTGGATTTCTCTCCCATTACAACCTACGCCATGTGAAAGAACATGGCTTTTTAATCTGTCTTACTGCAGTAACTTCTATATCTACTGCAAAGATTCTTTCTTCAGCTTTCATCAGGTTCTTGAAGGCTCTTCTTCTAGGCCCATGTTGGTATTTCCTTAAAATCTGCTGCATCTAGAACAATAACTGCTGTGCTTCTTCAGCAGCAGCATCATTATAAATGATGATGGTGGTGATGATGATGATGGTGGTGATGATGATGATAATGATGATGATGATAAGGATTTTGATGATGATGACCTCTACTCTTGATAACAGAGCACAGTCTATATTTGATGAAAATTCCTCAGTCTCTAGCCATGGGGGTGGGGGAGGGCAGGGGAGTATCTGTGGTATCTAACCACCCTGACCAACCTTGGAATAACCAAAGCCTTGAAGTCTCTCCTTAGTTCTTCATCCATTGTCTCTGCTCTTTCATTTTCTATCTTTCCTTATCTCCATTCTATTTAGAATAGAGTTCAGTTCCATGATAAGGCTCCTTGTTTCTCATTGTAATAATAATAATAATAATAATAATAATAATAATAATAATAAATGATGATGATGATGATCGCAGAAGCTATGAAGGAATGCTGCTCACTGGGTTTTCTCTCCATGACTAGCTCAGCCTGCTTCTTTACCACATCCAGGACCACCTGTCCAGCGGAGACTCTGCCCACAGTGGCTGGACATCCTGCATCCATTATTAATCAAGAAAATGTATAGTAGGCTTGTCTGACATCCAATCCTGTGTGGGTATTTTATCAACTGCAGTTCCTCTTCCAAAATGACTTTAAATTATCTCTGATTGACATAAATCCAGCCTGTGTAGAGTGGCTTGACAAGCCCTCTTTTCCAAATATTCTCTTTCTCCACTTTTAAATAGGGTTGCCAGGGTTAATTAGCCTTGTTGGAAAAGTAACATTTTGGGCAAAAGTTTTAGAAAGTGGGAATTAACTGTATGGAATTTGGGGGATGGTTTATCTCTGGCAGAAATGTAAAGGTCTGTGGGCCATGTGCATGAAGATGAGTCAGAGTGAGAGTTTGCCTTTCATTTTGAAGAGACTAAGGAGGGTTTTGAGCAAAACACAATGTGTCTGCACATGTGTGCCCATTTAGAGAAGAAACAGTAAGAAACCAGGAATCTATGTTAGACAGTTTTGGTGAAAGACACTGAAGGACTTTAAGATGATAACGTACAAACTAGATTGTAATTAATTGCAGAAATGATCCTGGTTTCTCACTGAGTGCTTGGAAGAACTGAATCATCTTATGGGTTTTTCCTGAGCCACCAGGACAGCATTGCCTGTTGTTGTTGTTGTTGTTTGGGGGGGTTGTTTGTTTATTTGTTTGCTTGTTTGCTTTTGTAATGGAGAAAATTAGAAGAGGCAATGAGTATCCCCTTTATAAATTCGCATAATGAAATATTCTGTATGAATTTGCCCCCCCTTAATTAGCCTATTAGATTCCTGTAGTAATTCCACCCATATAATTCCATTTGTTTTGTCTTATATAGCCATCTCTTCATAAAAGATAAACAAGATGTTGCTGCTGTTCATGTTGAGGCAGTCATGTCTAGGGTTCAGAATGCAATTCACCTAAAGCCTGGGTATGTTTAAAATGGATTATACATCAATATAGCTGGCATTTTATCTCTTTATATGACAGATTTGGGGAGGGAAATATATCACTTCCTAAGAAAATAACAGTCTCTTTAGTCTTTAGTAAAAGGTATTCAAAAAAAGAATAAATTTATACCTTTATCTCATAATATATTTACAATTAACCCATGGACATTGAACTATAAGACCCCAAACTGGTGAACTACTAGAAGAAAATAAGGGGAAGTAGCTCCATAGCGTTGGACTGGATGTGAAACCAAAAGCAGAGACAAAAAGACTAGAGTTCAATCAATGACAGTGCACCGATGAGACAGCAGAATCTGAACCTGAACTTGAGCCTCAGCCAGAGCCACCAGTGTATCCACTGTCCAGCACACAGAGTGCTGTGCTCTGTCAGTGACTGGTAGCTCCTGTCACTGTGCTATTTCCAAGTGCCATCTCCTTTAATTGGTTATCATAAAAATCTTGCATTTGCTCAAGATTTTTTTTTTTGGCTCAATTTTAGGAATTTCATTTCTAATAGCCAATTACTTGACTTTTCTGTAACGGTTCATATTTGCAAGTTACTCCCCAGATGTGCTCATTATATATAATCCTCTAAATCCTGATTTCAAATAGAATAAAATCAATTTAAGTTAGTCAGAGATGGGCCAATACCTAGGTAGTCTGGAACTTGGCAGCTGGAAACAAAAATCATCTACCCTAGATTCATCAGTGTTCAGCAGTACTTTCCCAAAATATATATTCTATAGACTATCAATCATAAGGAACTCTCTGTGTATTGAATTCTACAGTGAAGTACACACTGGACCTCTACACTGGACCTCTAAACTCTTAGGAGTTTCACAATACGCCTTGGTGTCTGAAAAGCCTGGGGTTAAAGAATTTTCTCAGCTTTATTTATCTTAGCACTTGGTACCCTCATGTGATCAAAAAATTCTTTTTCCTCTCAATAACAAAGCACACTATTAGAGATATTCCCAGGTCATTGAGGCAATTCTCAAACACATTTATCCCTTATTTTGTAGAAAAAAAATGTCTACTTTGACTGGTCATATTACAAACTTAACCAAAGATTTTCTTTCTTGATTCCCTTTCTGGTACTTCTAGTTGAAAAGTAAGATGTAAGTGGAAGTGATGTGTGCCGACCTAGAATGGAGCACAGCTCTGCTCTGAGTCATCTCTTCTTCCCGTGATGGCCATAGAGCTCCAGCACTTGAGGCAGCAGGAAGATCTCCAAAGACAAGAGAGCTAAAGATGCCAAAACCAGGATTCCTTGGTCATTCTGGAGTCCTGCTCCCCACAGCCACAAAGAATCATCTCCCATGTGCATCATTGCTATTTTAGTATTCTTTTATTTCCTGTCTCTTAATGATGAATCCAACTCTAATTAATAAAGGGCAGTGGTTTCCGTCTTCATGTGGAACTAGTGCCCTGCAGTGGGCTCTTTGTGTGAGACACTGATCTGGATTCTTCTACTAAAGCTTCATCCTCCTTCCCCACCCCCCAAATGAATGTGGTTTTTTATCAGAATCCAAATGCCTGCAATTCTCATTGATGCCTGGTATTCAGTTTTCATCACAAATATTCTCAAAGAAAATGTCAATGGGTAACTGGAATGAGTCCTGGACTCTGTTAAAAAGAAAGACAAAAACAAAAACCATTAAATCCCAACTCAACATCTTGACTTTGCAAAACTGTCCTCCAGATGCTGGGCCTGCATTTCACTGAAGGAACAGAATGAACGTATCCTCTCCTTCACACGGCTGCTATTACAGCTGAACAAAATGCAAGTCTAAAAATATCTGACATTTGTACCAAAGTACACACAAGGTCTTATTGTGATTGTACTTCAGGGACTCAGAATATGACACCCCCAAATGTGGAGCCTTTGTATGTTAGACAAACCTCTTTGTCCTTCTTCTTATGCCAGAAAACATAAAAGAAATTCTCTCTGCCTTCTTCCCTGAAGGCCAATTGTGATAAGTATCCAGTCCTGTAGTCAGAAGAGAGAAATAAAACCGGAAAATAATCTAAATAGGGCCTGCAGAGTCCCCTCAGCTTATTGCCTCTTTCTGCCAAATCACACTATGTCACTGCTGCTTGATCTTCCTTGTACCTAACAATGAAAGCATGGTGTCCCTTGAGTCTTTGTTTTCTCATCACTGAGAGGTATCTCAGCTCACACTTATAGAGGGTGTCGGTCCATAGTAACAAGGAAGGCCTGGTAAAATGACTCATTCCACAGCAACAGAGTCGTAGAGGTTGTTCACCTTAGAGTGGACCAGAAAACAGAAAAGGCAGTAGAACTAGAGGCCAGCCTTGCTGCTCGTGATCTACTCCCTCTAGGTAGATGCTGTCATTTAAAGGCCTCCCAAGATAATACCACCAGCTGCAGAGGAAGCATTCAACACATGCACGTAGGAGGAAATGTTCCAAGTCCTTCCTACTCCAGCTCCCATTCATGCACACACACACAGAAATTCTTCTAAATGCATGTTATGCCTTTTGTCTTGCTAATCTTTTGCCTTTGCTACTCAAGTACCATCCATGAACTTTGTGGTAGGCGAGGAAGGATTTTTCTCCCCTTTATTCTGCCATGTCAGAGAGATTCCCTGATCCCAAGCCTATTAATATGTGGATACATGTTCTTGGTCTCTGTCATGGACATTGCTGTGACATGACACATGGAAAACTGTGATTTTTTTACATCATGAAATAGGACCAGATAGCCTTTTCGTTTTCATTCCACATAAAGTCTAAGTGCAGATGTCATTCTTAGGATCTCAAAGCTAGGCTGGGACACTTGGGTAACTTAGTAATACTGTCTGTGTCTTTGCCTTTGGGTGAAATCATGCCAAACCCACCATAAAATTCTAAATGTATGACTTTGTAAAGACTTGGAAGGAAAAACAATTATAAAAGCTAAACTGCAAGCATACATTTGAGGGTTAAATAGTCCTTGCTATAATTTTAAAAATTGCTCTTTAGAGATAAATTTAAATGTCTTACCCTAATTTAAATCTCATGTTCTCGCCACACACTTTGATAATCAGCTAAAGGCTGGTACAACTTGTTCAGTATTCTCCCTTTCTGTGTGTGAAGATGGTTCCTGAGACAATCTTCTCATGAATATTGAGTCTGAGGCTCACTCTTGCTATGACAACTGTTGTTTCTATTTTAACAAAAAAGTACCATGATAAACTTACTGATGATAAGTTTATAATAGAAGTACTTAACTTCTAAAGTTATCATTGTTTATAAATTAATTTATAAGGAAGAAAGAATGACTCACAAATTTACAAATCAAAACATGCTTCACAGCTAAGATTATCATTTCTAAACTAAGTAGCTGAAAAAAAAACATAGACTATTAGATAAAGTAGGTGTATGCATTATTCAAATGATATCGCTAACATTTAAGCTTAAAATAAATGAAAATCAAGTGTCTAATTGATATTCATTTATTCTTCTGACTTTATAACCAGAAGAGTGCCAGCAACTTTTGTGTGTCATCATTCACAGAGACAGTGTTCCAACATCCTTTACAAAATTAAAATAAGGCATAATATTGATTTTGTTTGTTTTCAGTTTCTAGGACATGTCTGACATATATTAGCAAGAATAGTCAGTCTCGATTTGTTATTTTCATTGTAAATGCTGACGGAGGGTATTAGCATTGCACTCAGCAAAATCCATCAAATGATTGATTTCTTTAAAACTGTATGAAATTAGCATAGTAAAATACAGTTGATTAAAAACATTAGTTAGATGTCTGTTTGCTTATTGTTCTCGATCCCCTATGCACCATTTAAATGTATTAACTCTACCAAACCAGTACTCTCCATTTGTCTTTACAGACAAGTTTGTCTTTTTGAGGTCAGGACTACAGTGCAAGTAGTTGCAGTTAGAAGAAAAAATGTATATACCGCCTTGCTAATTATCCAAAGTCTATGCTTGTGTGAAAGCATCCCAGGAGTAATGAAAATTAGCATCCACACTAGTAGGAAAAGTGTTACGAATAAAAATAAATTTTAAATCCTATGGTGGTATCTCCATCACTGGTCAACATAAACACAAATGACTAGATGAAAAAGTAAATGCAAGCATGTGCACTAAGGGTGGTTACGGTCTATTTCCCAGCTCTGCCCACTAAAAGTGCTTAATAGCTTGCTATCCCAGTAAGAAAGTAGCTAATTCCTAAACTTCTGTCCTTTAGCACCATTGTAATAAAGGAGTTGTGGCTTTTAAGAGAATGGTAAATTTCAGGATTGAGGAAAGAAAAGAATAATGCAGTCCTGGAATGTCTTGTGGTGCTGGAAATATAGAAAGCGTGAAAACAAAAAAACAATTGGCAAGGATTGATTGAAGAACGATCTGAAGAAACAAAAGCAAAATCAGGAACCAGAATGGCATAGATGGAAAAAGGGATACTACTTAACCTCAGAGCTCACTATAAAGTTATAATAAAGTAAACACTTTTAATTAAATTGAAGTGAATTAAATTAAATAATAAATGATAATAAAAGAAATTAATAAATTTAAAAATAAACTAAAATAAAATAAATTACAATCAGTTAAACAACTTTTAGCCAGTGAACATGCTAATCAATGGAGCAGAACAGGGAGCCTGGATCCAGACCCAGGTAAGCACAGTCGGCTGGTTCTGGTCAAAACAAATCAACAGCTGTTGAGCCAACAATGGTGTTAAGCCAAGAAGATATCAAGGAAGCCCACGCCCCCGACATCTGAACAGAACCTTTATATCGGTCACAGAAAAGGCTTGAAATGGAGCAGAGACCTAGATGTAAGATCCAAAACTATAAATTCCTGGAACATGATGTACAAAACACTTAGATGACCATGGCTATAACAGTGAGTTCTTAGGGCACATATGAAAGGCAAATGAAAGGACCGATGAATGCTGTTCATTTCACTAAATGTAACAAAGACATTCTGTAAACAAACGGCAAGACAATGGGAACACAGCTAAAAGCTGACAGGAAGTATTGGCCAGGCCTCTGTAGGTACCAGGCACACAGTTGGTGCACATATACTTGAAGGAAAACACACATATTAAAGAGTAGAGTAAACTAATAAGATTTTTTAAACTGGAAACTTCTGGGATTGACATGATGATCCGCTCCTGTAATTCCAGTACTCAGAAAACTGAATAAAGGCATTGCAAGGGCAAAGCAATGCTGAACTACACAGAAGGCTTTGTCTAAAGAAAAAATAGAAAATAAAGAGGCTCTTGCCTAGTGAAAGAGGTCTTTGCTACTAAGCAACCAGTCAGTCCTGTGCTATAACCCCAGAAATGCAGAAGTAAAATTTAAATAATTAGAAATTATTCAACCAAAGATACAATAAAAATATTAGAAATAAAAAAGTAATCTGCTTCATCTACTAATCTTTGTAATGTAAATAATCTGTGTTACTTGTGTTCTTACCTGTTAAGAACAATGCAGATACAGGCCTGGCAAGATATTGCAGCACTTAAAGCACTGGCTGCCCTTCCAAGAGACGTTGATTAAATTGTCAGCACTCACAACAGTCTGTAGCTCCAGTCCCAGAGGATACAATGTCTATGCAAGCATCTCTCTCTCTCTCTCTCTCTCTCTCTCTCTCTCTCTCTCTCTCTCTCTCTCACACACACACACACACACACACACACATACACACACACAAACACACACACACATACACACACACACACACACACACACACACACACAAACACACACACATACACACATACACACACTGAAGAGACCCAGGGAAAAGACAAAACACCAGTACAAATAAAATAAATCAATAAACGCTAAAATAAAGTATTTTAAAAGAAAAAGTGTGAACAAATAAAATAGAAAAGTAGTAAAGGAAACAAGCACATAATTCATAAGGAGAACACTACAGAGCAAATAGAAATTGAAGAGATACAGGACCACATTATCTAGCCATCAATCCAGTACGGTATCATTTCATTTTCATCAAGACCAAAAAATATACCGAATCTAAAATTACCACTGTGTAATATGGATGTGAAGAAATGCAAATTTTCTACACAGTTATGGGGACAAACTGGTCAACCAACTTTAATGATTAACTTAACAGTCTCCCATCAAGTTAAGTCAAAAATAATAATCCCTAAAGAAACTTTTCATGCCAGGCAGTGGTGGCGCATGCCTTTAGTCCCAGCACTTGGGAGGCAGAGGCAGGCGGATTTCTGAGTTCCAGGCTAGCCTGGTCTACAGAGTAAGTTCCAGGACAGTCAGAGCTACACAGAGAAACCCTATCTCAAAAAACCAAAAAGGAATAAAAAAAAAAAAGAAAAGAGGAGAAGAAGAGAAGAGAAAAGAGAAAAGAAAAGAAAAGAAAAGAAGAAGAAAAAGAAAAAGAAAAAGAAAAAGAAAAAGAAAAAGAAAGTTTTAGCAACAAACCTAAATCTTACAGATAATATCTTCACTAAAACATTGTAAACTTCAGTTTCTTTTAGTGGGAAATAATGGAGTGGGTTTTGATATACATAATGAGCATTATGCAACTGCTGAAATGAGCAGCAAAATTTAGGTGGATTATCAAAAGGCCAACTGAAACCCAAAGACATCAGAGAAAGAGATAATCACATGGTGCATATCTAGTGCAACATGATTTATAGGAGTCCAGAAAATGGCCACTGTGTTTTGTGTTGTGTCAGGATACACAGATAGTCAGCATACAAAACATACCAAGGCATAGCAAGTGGCTAGTCTGGACCTGTTCTTTTTGCAATTTTATTTCTTTTTTAACTTGAGGCAAACAAAATATTCTTTTAAATTTTTCTAGGTATGTGCCAGTGAGGGTGCTCAGTGGGGAATGGTGCATACTGCCAAATTTAATGCCCTAAATATCATCACCTGGATCTATCTGATAAAGGAGACAATTTGCTTCTACAAAATATCCTCTGAGCTCCACAAATATTCCATGGCATGAACACACACACACACACACACACACACACACACACATTCACACACACTAAAATGTATTTGCTTTTAATTTAAGAGTTTCCATAGGAAGCACATGGCTGCTACTTTAAAAAAAGCCAAGAACCATTGGTGGGAAAACTCATAAGCCCCAGGGGTGAAACTACTAGTATTATCCTGCTAGTATTAAACTGCCCACTGAATTCACGACTCTCTATCCGTAGATTAGTAGAGTTCTGAGACATCATTAGAGAAATTTCCTTATGTAGTAGATGGAGATTAACACAGCAACACACATTGGTCAAAGGGCAGAAAACATGTGTCAGAAGATTATTCAGCCACAAATGGAACCTCCATATCATACCTATCAAAGTGGTTCAGGGACCGTGTCAGCAAAGGGTGCAAAGAGATTGTGAGAGTTAGAATTCAGGAGGACCTCTGTCTTCTGGACCCCAGGACCCAAGCATTCATGAAACTCAGAATACCTGTAGTTCCCTGCATAATATTAGGCCAGTCAACACTCTCACTCTAGCATGGAGTGGAAAGGGATTCATGAACTTCCACCCCTAAGTGAAGAACTGTGGACAATTAATTGATGGCTTCTGGATGAGGGCGAGCCAATTATCTTTAAGAAAGGTGGGCCACTCTCCAGTGAATGACCCTATACCTAGGAGTGTGCAGACAGCACATATTGGAGTTGATTGAGGTATTTTAAAAGGAGGGGAGCCGGGCGTGGTGGCGCACGCCTGTAATCCCAGCACTTGGGAGGCAGAGGCAGGCGGATTTCTGAGTTCCAGGCCAGCCTGGTCTACAGAGTGAGTTCCAGGACAGCCAGGACTACACAGAGAAACCCTGTCTCAAAAAACCAAAAAAAAAAAAAAAAAAAAAAAGGAGGGGAGGAGATGAAATTGTGGTGGTAGAAGGTGGATCTTGGAAGAATTGAGGTAAATATGATGAAAATATATTGTATGAAATTCTCCAACACACATTTTTTAATTTCATGTCTATTGAAAAAATAATTTTGAGTTACAGTGTTTCTTTTTTTTTTCATTGTTAACTTCTTTAATTGAATGAATAATAGATTGTTCCTACTCCTAAAACAGCTTTTTAAAAAATTTTTATTTTCTATATTCTATGTTTACATTCCAAAGGCTTTCCCCTTTCCCAGTTCCCCCCCCACCATACGTCCCATAATTCCTCTCCCCCCCCAACTATTCCCCAATCATTCCCCAAGGTAACAAATTCCAAACACTGAGAAGATGGTTGACTGCAGCCCGCCAGGCTTCCTGCCCTTGGAAGAACAGTTTCCCTGAGTTTGACAGAACAGGCAAAGTTTTCTTAGAGCATAATGACTTAAACCAAAGGGAGCAAAACTTGGCACTAAAATGAGAAGCTAAATTTGTAAGAAAAATCCGTATCCACAAATTCCCCAAATGATGAAACAGATACAACGCCTCAAGGCATCTTCTTTCCCTACCCAGTGCAGACACAGATGAAACCTGGAGAAATCGGGTATGCTGATCACAGAATTCTATCTGATTTCTGTACTCGGATTAGTTATTAAACCAAGTTCCAGTCAGGAAGCAAATCGCCAACCAAGTGATGCAGAAAGAGAAAACCCTCTGAAAGTACACGAGTCATTACAGCAAAGGAAAGCCTAGCTTTTCATCCTGAACTGAGACGTTAAACTCAAATCTAGGAGAGTCTAAAGTAAGGAGCAGTCATTTTTCATCTTGCATTCTGTCTTTGGAAGGTCTCTGCAGAGAAAACAAGGACCAGTCAGTCATACAGTTCTGTTGTCAGGCTACCCATAGACTAATTGACCACAAAGGAAAAGGAGGAGTACAGGATTCCATGGTGAAATGTGTTCAAGCAATATAGCCAGATATTTGACTGGCTTCTCTATTTCTTTACTGTTGTGCTATTACTCAGTCCACTTGTGGGTGGAGTTTAGATGTCTGAAGACTGAATAAGCTTCATGTATCTTTACATTGGAAGGGAGGGAAGAAAGGCAGTGTTGTAGCTTGGTTTCTGTTGCTGTGATAAAAGACTCTGGTAAGAAACAACTTAGGGGGCTGGAGAGATGGCTTAGCAGTTAAGAGCACTGACAGCTCTTCCAAAAGTCCTGAGTTCAATTCCCAGCAACCACATGGTGGCTCACAACCATCTGTAATGGTATCTGATGCCCTCTTCTGGTGTGTCTGAAGACAGATACAGTGTACTCATATAAATAAGTTAAATAAATAAATAAATAAATAAATAAATAAATAAATAAAAGGCAACTCAGGGAAGAAAGCATTTATTTGGTTTACATTTCCAGTTCACATTCCATCATTGAGGGAAATCGGAGCAGAACTATACCATAAACAAAAACTGTGGGAAACATGCTCTCTTGAGCCATCTCTGACTCCTGCCAAACTTGAGTTCAGATACAGCCTAGTTCCCCTATAGGGAGCTGATCTCTCCCACATCAACTAGCATTCAGGAAAATGCCCACAGACCTGTCCATAGGCCAATCAGATCTACATAATTCTTCAACTGAGGTGTCCTCTTCCCAGGTGACTAGATTGTGTCAAGCCAACCAGATCTGGGAACAGCACCATTGTCTTTAGCCTGCATAGGCCTCACCCCCAATATAGCAGTCTGAGACAGGAGAGTAGTCCTAAGAGCTGCCATTCTTCATTCAAATTATAATTGTCTTTACATTCATCAAATACTAAAAAGATAGACTAAAAAATAATTCCAGACCTTTAAGCAGAAATGCAAAGTTACATGGGAAAAAAATGTAGAACAAGTTTTAATTATGAAAAAAAATGTACATTTTAGGAAAATAAGTAACTAAATAAATCATTTCAAATCCCATAAAAGAGATATAATTGAAATGAAGAAGTGACAAAATGGCAGAGGGCAAGTTACAAATTCTTTTCAATGCTAAGAACAGAGGCTGTACAGGGAGTCAAGTGTTACACGACTGAGGTACAGCCCCAACAATGGCCTTGCAGGTTACAGACTTATGGGATGGTGGACAATCAATTTCCAAATGATATATTATATTTGGGGGGATTTTTATTATAATTCACAAGTCAATAAAATGTATAAGGACAAATTATGAAAAATTCTATGTTTTAAAGAATGGAGTAACTGCAGGGTTCTCTCTCTCTCTCTCTCTCTCTCTCTCTCTCTCTCCCTCACACACACATTATAACATTTGTTTTGATATTTAGTAAAAAAAGAAACAAGATTTAGCTGCTACTAGCAATTATGACATTTTTAGGCTCTGAGCCCCTATTCTTTCCCTCCCTTGCCCAACCGCGGGGATCCTTACTAGAGAAGAGGTCCTTCCTGGGGCGTCAGAGTTATACTTGTTCCTGGAAACCCAAACCCTTTCTCAGTAGCTTGCAAGCTTTGAAGCACCCATGGAGAGAGTGCAAAGACTTTGGTATGGGTTAAGTTCTCCCTGTGGTGGGTCGTAAGGATACCAGCTCCATGTCTCAAGTTTTTTCAACAGCTCTGCAGAATTCTTTCGAGCAGTCCTGTGGTTTCCAGCCAAAGCTAGTGTCTCATGTAGAATGGCAATATCCATGCCTTATGTCTCTCCTCCATCCCAGCATCCTGCTTAGGTCTCTCACAGTCCCTTCATTCCCAGCAGGTGCTAAAAGCCACCAAATATTGCTCAATGAAATCACTTCACTTTCTCCTTGCTTAGTGACAACTACAACCCATACCAATCTAATGGGGAGGTCATGGTAGTAGTCTTAATGATGGTGGTGGCAGTAGTCGTGCTGATGCTGATAGTAGTGGTAGACATGGCTATAGAGAATGCTTATAGTAGGGGTAGTTTATGGCAATGATGGTGATGTCTGTGCCATTAATTGGTACAACAGGACAGAAGGGCAGGAAAAGGGCTGAAGACAAAATTCAGTCTCATAATCAGTGATATAATCACAATAACACATAATGAAACCTCTGAACACTGAAGCCCAGAGGATTCCAAATAGGTGATCTTTGACAAAGGAGCGAAAACTATCCAGTGGTGTCTTAGTTAGGGTTTTACTGCTGTGAAAAGACACCATGACCAATGCAAGTTTTATAAAAGACAACATTTAATTGGGGTTGGCTTACAGGCTCAGAGGTTCAGTCCATTGTCATCAAGGCAGAAACATGGTAGCATCCAGGCAGGCATGACACAGGAGGACCTGAGAGTTCAATATCTTTATCTCAAGGCTGCTAGTAGAAGACTGACTTCTAGAAGACAGGCACCTAGGGTGAGGGTTTTAAGCCCACACTCACAGTGACACACCTACTCCAACAAGGCCACACCTCCTAATAGGGTCATTTCCTGGGCCAATCATAGACAAACTATCACAAGTGGAAAAAAATTAGCCTTTTTAACAAATGGTGCTGGTTCTACTGGCAGTTAGCATGCAGAAGAATGCAAATTGATCCATTCTTATTTCCTTGTTCAGAGCTCAAGACCAAGTGGATAAAAAACCTCCACATAAAACCAGATACACTGAAACTAATAGAAAAGAAAGTGGAGAAGAACCTCAAGCACATGGGCACAGGGGGAAAGTTCCTGAACTGAACACTAATAGCTTATGCTCTAAGATCAAGAATTGACAAATGGGATCTCATAAAATTACAAAGCACTGTCAATAGGACAAAAAGGCAACCAGCAGATTGGGAAAAGATCTTCCCCAACCCTACATCTGACAGAGGGCTAATATCCAATATATACAAAGAACTCAAGAAGTTAGACTCCAGAGAACCAAATAACCCTATTAAAAATGGGGTATGGAACTAAACAAAGAATTCTCAACTGAGGAATACCAAATGGATGTGAAGCACCTAAAGAAATGTTCAACATCCTTAGTCATCAAGGAAATGCAAATCCAAACAACCTTGAGATTCCATCTCATACCAGTCAGAATGGCTAAAATCAAAAACTCAGGTGACAGCAGATGCTGGCAAGGACGTGGAGGTTCCTCCATTGTTGGTAGGATTGCAAGGGTGTACAAGCACTCTGTAAATCAGTCTGGTGGTTTGTCTTAGTTGGTGTTTCTATTCCTGCACAAACATCATGACCAAGAAGCACGTAAGTGGGGGAGGAAAGAGTTTATTCACTTCCACACAGCTGTTCATCACCAAAGGAAGTCAGGACTGGAACTCAAGCAGGTCAAGAAGCAGGAGCTGATGCAGAGGCCATGGAGGGATGTTACCTACTGGCTTGCTTCCCCTAGCTTACTCAGTCTGCTCTCTTAAAGAACCCAAGACTACCAGCCCAAAGATGGCGCCACCCACAATGGACCCTCCCCTCTTGAACACTTACTCAGTAACTGCCTTATAGCTGGATCTTATGGAGGCATTTCCTCACGTGAAGCTCCTTTCTCTGAGATAACTCCAGCCTATATCAAGTTGACACACAAAACCAGCCAGTACATGGCTCCTCAGAAAATTGGACATAGTATTATCTGAGGACCCAGCTATACCATTCCTGTGCATATACCTAAAAGATTCTCCAACATATAAGAATGACACATACTTCACTATGTTCATAGCAGTCTTATTTATAATAGCCAGAAGCTGGAAAGAACCCAGATGTCTGTCAAAAGAGGAATGGATACAGAAAATGTGGTACATTTACACAATGGAGAGCTGCTCAGCTATTAAAAACAATGACTTCATGAAATTCTTAGGCAAATGGATGGAACTAAAAAAAATCATCCTGAGTGAGGTCACACAATCACAAAAGAACACACATGGTATGCACTCACTGATAAGTGCCAGAAGCTCAGAATACCCAAGATAAAATACACAAAGAAGGAAGATCAAAGTATGGATACTTTGGTCCTTCTTAGAAGGGGGAACAAAACACCCATAGGAGGAAATAAAGAGACAAAGTGTGGAGCAGAGACTGAAGGAAAGACCATCCAGACGCTGCCCCACCTGGGGATCCATCCTATATACAGTCACCAAACCCAGACACTATTGTGGATGCCAATAAGCGCTTGCTGACAGGAGTCTGATATAGCTGTCTCCTGAGAGGCTCTGCTGACAAATACAGAGGTGTATGCTCTCAGCCAACCATTGGACTGAGCATAATGTCCCCAATGGAGGCTCTAAAGAAAGGGCTGAACGAGCTGAAGGAGCTGTCGTCTCCAGAGGAGGAATAATATGAACCAACGAGTACCCCCAGATCTCCCAGGATCTAAACCACCAACAAAAGAGTACACATGGAGGGACCCATGGCTCCAGCTGCATATATAGGAGAGGATGGCCTTGTTGGACATCAATGGGGGGGGAGGACCTTGGCCATGAGAAGGCTTGATTTCCCAGTAAGGGGAATGCCAGGATGGAGGAAGCAGGAGTGGGTGGGTTGGTGAGCAGGGGGAGAGAGGATAGGATAATGTGTTTTTGGAAGGGAAACCAAGAAAGGGGACAAGATTTGAAATGTAAATAAAGAAAATATCTAATCCAGTGAGCAGGGAAGAAAAATTAAATAAAGTGGCATTTCAAGTCCCAAAAAAGAAATGTAAATTTTAAAAAAATCCAATAAAAAAAAGAAAGAAAAATCATTAAATTATATACTTTCAATGAGAGTCATTTCTTTTATGTTATAATCAATACGGTCATATTACAATATAAAAAGATGGTAATAAAATAGATACTTGGAATCCTCACGTTCTACATGAAGGAGCTCCACTCCTTTAGGATCCAGCCAGCCACCAGAGCCACCACAGCACAGGTTGCCTTTGAAGGAAAGAACTAGGAACAGGCACCTTTCCTCAAGGGACACAGCTGCCATCTACTGGAAGATGTCGGTGATAACTATTCATGTCTCTGATCCTTGTGATGTGCTTTGTCCTGTGTAGTCATCGTCCGTCCCCCCCGCCCACACACACACACCACCACCACCACCACCAAAAGCTGTACAGCCTCAGAGTCCCACATCCAGCAGCCTGATGGCTTGCTTGCTCACCTCTTTTTGTTCTATTTCTATTAAAAATTTTCAATGTAGTTAAATTATTCCCGCCTCTTCCCTTTTGTCCCTCCAGCCTCTTCCCACAGACTCTTCTTCTACTACTTTCTAATTCAAAATCTCTCTATAAATTGGCGTGTGTGTGTGTGTGTGTGTGTGTGTGTGTGTGTGTGTGTGTACAATCTACAAAGGCCTGACATCGCCCATATGTATATGTTCTCATGAAGAGGACAATTTCCCCTGCCATCAGCAGTCCTTAAATGCCTGTAGGTTTTCATCATCGAGGGCTGAGGTTTTCATCCTGAGCTTACCCCTCTTCCACAGTAGCATTTCTTTTGGTGTTGTCTTCATTCAGATAGCCACATCATGAGACGTCATGAGTCTCACATGACATTTCCAGGAGACACGATTTCACAGCAAACTCCCTTTTTCTGGGCTCATGTAATCTTCCCACCCCCTTTCTGCAATGCTCCCTGAGCGTTAGGTACAAGAGCTGTGTTGCAGCTGGGCTGCACAGTCTGCATTTTGAGCAGTTGTGGCATTCTGTGGGTCTCTGTCTCTTGCAAAGAGAAGTCCCCCAGATGAAGAGCAAGGATTACACTTACATGTGGGCATAAGAAAAAAATCACTGGGAATGCAGTGAGGGAATGGTGTTAGTGGGTAGAACCAGAAAGGGTCACTGAGAGTGAGGTAAGCCAGACCAGAAAGGCACACATCATGTGTTCTCTCTCACCTGACATTCCTAATTTCATAGCTTCAGATGTGAGTATATAACCTATAGTAATTGAAGAAACCAAGAAAGTTAAAGAAACCATTTTGTACGTGCTGGGGATCAATACAGAAGAAAGCAACAAGGTATATGTGATCTGAAGGGAGAAATGAGGAAGCTTTAATGAAAGATCAGGGGAAGGGAGAGAGGAGGGCTAAAAAGCAGTAAGGATGTCTCAATAGGCTATAAAGAATCATACTATTAACTATGTACCTAAAGTACCTATAAATCATATAAGTCTATGTATACATATGCATATCATCTATACTGACAGCACATGTGCACACACACACACACACACACACACACACACACACAAAGCCATAGACCATCTAACAAAATCCCAATACCTTCCCAAAGGACAGTAGATAAAAGGCTAGCCTCATTACAATGCTGACCTTTGAACCCTCAACTTCACTCTGCCTTCTACCTTGGTCAAGATCTAGAAGGGCAAACAGCTTGGGTTTGCATTGTTTTCCTTATACAAGGATGAATGCCAGATGTATAATAGACAGTTAAATAAATAAGGAAAAGCATAAGTTCTCCACATTTCCCATATATAGGAACTGGTATTCTGTGAGATGAAAAAGCAAATTCCAGGCATGGAGAGATGGCTTGGCAGTTAAAATTCCCAACACCAACACTGTGGTTCACAATAATCTGTATCTCCAGGTCCCAGAGATCCAATACCCTCTTAAGACCTGTGTAGGCACCGGAAACACACATGATTCAAGACACACATGCACCCAAAACACCCATACAAACAAAGTAAAAATAAAACAAGCTTTTTTTTTTTTTTAAATTAAGTCCGAGGCCTCATGCCTTTGGCACTCCGCTTCCCATCATGAGATGTGGGCGGGTCTCAGTCACAGGCTCCTCCATTAGGTGACTGGCTGTGAGACTCCTTATGTCTCTCAATGGAAAATTAGTGAGAAATGATGTGGTGACTGTCCATCTACAGACAATGATTCAGCATCAACTAGCAATGAACCTTCTGGCCATGATCTCTGCTCCAAGCAACGACAGGGGGAAATTTCCTGTTCCTATGTGATTAGATCCCTGGGGATCCATTTTACTTACTATCTGAGAACAAAAAAAGGAGCCCAACTTTCAACCCAGTGCACATCAAAGCAATTGCTGCTCAGCCAGAGTGTTTAATCGACACCTTTCAGGTGGTTCTGTGTGAATTAAGAGAAAGTGACTTCAGTCACGATTATGAGTATTTCAAACAGGTGTGATTTTCCGGCTCTGTTTAGCCAAATCTCCCGAGGTCTCTTTCCATCCAGCACCTCTCAGTTCAGTCTGGTCCAGGTAGATTGGGCATGCGGTTCACTTTATTGTGGCACAGCACGCTTCCAATAGAGCCTTGTCAGAGCAATTTCACACAATGGGTGGGCATGTGTGTTCTGCATATTAGGAGCAGCTTTTCTTCTCTGCCATTGGAAATGGTTTTCTATTCTGAATCCATTTAAAGCCTCAAATGAGGTTAAAATGGTAAATATCACAGGGGAAAAAGTTAACAGTGACAGTCATGGTTCTTACAGTCGAAACGCTTTGTCCAGGGAGCAGACTTGCTCCTCTATGTCCCGAGTCATCTTCTTGGCAGGACAGTGAGCTGGAATAGGAATATTTGACTATTTTTATTAATGGAAATATTTTGGTACAGCTTGTAAATGAAATACACAGGGGAAGTGGAGCAAGATCTTATTTATTAGGTTATACATATTGGATTGTTGGAATTATCAAAAATTGTATGTTGATCTCAAAAAGATATTAAAATCATGAACATCTTTCCAGAAAAGCAGACAGAAGCAATGTCTAATCACTTCTAAGAATGCAGAGAATTACAGTTATGAAGGTAAAAAAAATACCTCATCACCTAGAAACATCAACTGGGAAAATATTCTACTGTCAGTCTGTCTTAAATATCTGAAATCAACCCCCAAATAATTACCTTTGCATTGATTTCAAATATTAGAAATGCTATTTGCTATAATAAATGTTATGGAAAAGTTATGTGTTTCTCCCATTAGTTCATGAGAATAATAATATTGCAGAGATTCTATGGTACTTATTAGCATAGGAAAGAGGTTGAACTAATGTGCATTCCTATCCTTTGTAACGATGCCACCAAATTTTACTTTCTCACTTCAGCATTAAGTCTGGGAGATGTCTCAAAGGCTAAGAGTGCTTTGCTTTCAAGAAAAAGTTCCTGAGTTTTTAATCCCCAACCCCCATGTATCAATCAGATATGGCAGGGAGAACCTGTAATCCAATATGAGGTTATAGAGTAAGGTGTATTCTGGGAGCTCACTGCTCACCTATCCGAGCCAAAACATGGTAAGCTTCCAGTTTGATGAGGGACCCTGTCTCAGGGGAATAAGAAGAATGGAGAGGAAGACTGGCAATGTTCACTTTGGGCCCCTGCATGCACACATATGGGCAAAGTCACTTGTGTGTACACCCATCCCTGATCACATACAAAGATTTTTAAGTTTTTGGTTAATAAAAATATGCTAGAGAACTAACAGTACAAATGTCATCTTTTTTCAGATTCCTTTCCCTTAGGACTAAAGAAGAAACTATAACTTGTAGAATGCTTGCAATGGGCCAGGCATTATACAAGACATTTGATAGAGAGCAGTTGGGGTATTCAACATCCTTAGGACATAGGTATATGCATTATACTGATGCTACTGACAAGGCTGCTGAGGGTCAGAAAGGACCGATGCCTTGGCTGAGTTTACTTAGTGTGAAGGCTATTCTTGATTGTCAACTTGACTATATCTGAAATGAACTACGATCCAGAAATGGAGGCATACCTGTAAGAGATTACCTCTGTTTGGTTTGAAGCTGGAAAGTCTGCTTCTAGTCCAGAATTTTGAGGCAGGAAGTTCTCGATGTGGGAAGACATACCTTTAATAAAAGCCACACCTCTGCTGGAAGTCTATGTAAGGACAGAGAAGAAGGAAGCTTTTGTTCTTTGCCTGCTTGCCCTCACCTGGCCAGAATACCATGCATTCCTTCACTGGCATTGGAGCCTACTTCTTCAGAGTTCCAGCGTCTACAGAAGACCATGCAGCTTTGCAGGGCTGAGCAACTACTAGCTTCTTGGACTTTCCATAAACATTCCAATAAATCCCATAGATAGATAGATAGATAGATAGATAGATAGATAGATAGATAGATAGATATGTACATATAGATACACATATATGTACATATAGATGTACATATATATACATACATACATGTGACTCTAGAGAACACTAATACAATGAACCTCGTGCTGGGTCCTGGAAAGTGAAGGCAGATTTTTCTAAAGCCTTGTTCATTTATCAGTCAGGCTAAATGCTCTCTACTAGAATCCCAACTGTTTACATTGTGGAAAACATGCAACCTTGCTGAGTTCCACGTTATTCAGGGCACACTTGGTCTCATCTATGGAAACAAACAACAAACACGTGCATCACCCTCTACATCTTTCACAGTAAAATACATAAAACAATCTAGGAATTCAAATGGAAGTAGAATATGATTATATAGCACTTTCCTATAAGTTTTAATTCAGGAGCTAGTCACACATTCTGTAAAATTTAAATATTTAGCCATAGAATTTTCCAAGTGGGTTTAGGGTAAAGGTATTTTTAGCTAAACACTTGGTTTGAGGGGTTTTTGTTTGTTTGTTGTTTGTTTTTTGTTTGTTTGTTTTTTAGTTTATCTTTCTAATGAGTGTGTACCTTGAGACATAAATGGCAAAAGGAAACAAGGCAAGACAAGAGCTTCGAAGACTGTGGCATACGCAGGGAATGTGCTCATAAGAACTATAGTGACTTCTGATGCATAATCACATCCCACACGCCCATCTGAAAGGCATATCATGAGGAAAAGGCTCAGCTGTCAATTACAATGTCTGTTCTCACGCTGAGTGTTAATGAAGCCGGAGCAGAAGGGGAGCACACATGGTTTTCATCAGCAGAACAGGGCACTCCCGTGCTTCCAACTTTTCAGACTCCTTGCGTCGATTACACGACCAGATAATTTTCATGCTGGAACTTAGTCATAAAGTTATCATTTTCAAAGACAGTAGCCCTCCCCGTGATAGCCAATGAAGTGTCATGCTAAAGGGTACAACCTTAGTTAAATTTCTATGAAATCATTGAAGGAGGAGGAGGAGGGAAAGGAGGAGGAGGGGAGAAGGAAGAGGAAGAGGGGAGGAGAAGGAGGAGGAAGAGGAGGAGAAGGAAGAGGAAGAGGGGAAGGAGAGGAAGAGGAGGAGAAGGAGGAGTAAGAGGAGAGGGGGAGGAGGAAGAGGAGGAGAAGGAGGAGAAAGAGGGGAGGGGGAGGAAGAGGAGGAGAAAGGAGGAGAAAGGGGGAGGAGGAAGAGGAAGAGGAGGAGAAGGAGGAGGAAGAGGAGGAGAAGGAGGAGAAAGGGGAGGGGGAGGAAGAGGAGGAGAAGGAAGAAGAAGAGGGGAGGGGGAGGAAGAGGAGGAGAAGGAGGAAGAAGTGGAGGGAAAGAGGAGAGGAGGAGAAGGAGGAAGAAGTGGAGGGAAGGATGAGGAGGAAGAGGAGGAGAAGGAGGAGGAAGAGGAGGGAAAGAGGAGGAGGAAAAGGAGGAGGAAGAGAGGGAAGGAGGAAGAAGAGGAGGAGGGGGAGGGGAGAAGGAGGGGAGGGGGAGGAGGGGAGGAGGAGGAGGAAGACTCCTTAACGTGACTTTATAACAAAGCAAGTAGAGTAACACAAATATTCCCAAGTGCTTTCTATATATTTTCCTCCTATTTCAAGGATCTCTTAGTTCATATCTTCTTTTTAATTAAATTACATTTATTGTGTGTGTGTGAGTGAGTGTGTGTGTTATTTGTGACACATAGAATTGTTCAACTTGTGTGAGTCAGCTCTCTCTTTTACCATGTGGATTCTCAGGTTTGAACTCAGGTCATCGGGCTGGGCAGTACACACTTTTTATCAGTGAAGTGATCTATCTCAAAACGATCTTGTCTTCTTGATAGAAAGAATCCATTCAATGGACATAGAGAATTTAAGCAGAAGTTTAAGCAGCAAAGCTAAGAAAATATTCTAAAGAGAGCTCAGAATGGACCACCTTAAACTGGATAGCAGCACCCTGAGTTCTAAATTATGAATTTTAAAAATTAACATTTGTATTAATATTCATGATGTGGGAGTAGAGTGACCTGTTTTTCCTCCCAGCACACTGGGAACCAAATCTTCCATTTAGAATGGTCCTTCCCATAGGAAGAACAATAGTATGAGCCAACCAGATGCCCCAGAGCTCCCAGGGACTAAACCAACAACCAAAGAGTACACATGGAGGGACCCAGGACTCCAGCTGCATATGTAGCAGAGGATGGCCTTGTTGGACATCAAAGGGAGGAGAGGCCATTGGTCCTGAGAAGGCTTGATACCCCAGTATAGGGGAATGTCTGGACAGGGAAGCAGGAGTGGGTGGGTTGGTGAGCAAGGGGAGGCGGGAGGGGATGGGGGGGGGTTGGAGGGGAAACCAGGAAAGGGGATAACATCTGAAATGTACATAAAGAAAATATCTAATAATAATAAAAAGAACAACCCTTCAGCGCTGTGTGGTTCTCCTAAGGGTTTTTACACATAATAAACTCCAACCACCCTTACAACATAAGAACATAAAGCAGGTGCCATTTTTACCAGCATTTACAGCCCAGGAACAGAGACATCCTTAGGGATCACACCGCTCTTTCCTGTTTGAGAGCAGTTCCGACCCAAGCACTCCTCACAATTCATGACTTAATATCCATAGTATAAACCCTCTCTGTTTCCAGAAGATATTAAACTTTTTTTTCTTTATGTCATGACATCGAAATATTAACTTGATTTATTTGTCTTTGATCTAATGCCCTGGACACCTCCATGTTCCCCAAGTATTTTATGACAAAGGCATACACATCTGAGTTTCTATATTCTCAGAGTTGATTTAAAAAAAAAAAATGGCACAAAGTTGTTGGACGTTTCCAGATCCACATAAATATAGTTCCACACTGCTGTTTAGTACACTAGCAAGCTGTGCCCAAGCAAGTTCCAATGGGCTGATGATTCTTTATTTATTTATTCAACCATTGTTATCATATTTATAACATTCGAGATTAATCTTACAGATGAAAAACCTCGCAGAGGGTGGAGCATGAGCAGATGGCAGGACTCCAGGAAACTCTAGTTTTCTGCGAGCAATTTCAAGCAAACTTCGAGCATATGACTGCAGGAAGCAGGCGAACTGCTGTCTGGGTTACAGTTTACATGAAAAAAACGTAACTACCACCCGTAAGCATCTCATCTCTGGACTCTAGGGATGTGCCCCAACCCTCTAATTTGTGCCATTCGGCACTAATCAATACGTTACAAGCCCTGAACAGGCACTTCTGCAGATCCCAGAGAAACAGCTCACACCCCAGAATGCTTGGGCGCCCTGAATATTCATACCCAAGTGCAAATGTTAATTCATGCAGTGCTTGCATTAAACTGGTTTAATTATCTACTGAAGGAATCTATTAAAGGCGTGCTGTCAATCCTCCAGATTGGGTTCAGCAAAGTGAAACTGAATTGCGTGCCTTTTCAGTTAATTACAAAAAAAAAAAAAAAATCTGCCTGACATGCTTTAAGAATGGTCAAGAAGAGAGAGGGGGTGACAGTGGAAGAGAGAGACAGAGAGAGATGAGAGAGAGAGGAGAGAGAGAGAGAGAGAGAGAGAGAGAGAGAGAGAATACTGCTAGCATCAGCTCACAACACACATTGCTACTTCTCTTCTTGGCAGTCTGAGAAATACCGGACAGGATGAAAAACTGAGCCGCCCAGCTTAGAAGACCATGTGTCCTGTCATTACACTGCTTGGAGTCTCATGAGGGATGTGGCACACTGCAATATCTTTTTTAAAATCTTCAAGTCATAGATAACTGGGTTTTCGCTGTGAAGTTTGAAGCATTAATACGTTTTAGAACTCAGGATATTCCTCAATTGCTGCTCTCAGTACTTCTATGTATGGAGAAATTTTTCTATCTATAGAATGCTGGGTTGTTTTTTTTTTCTTCTTGTTGTTGTCTTTCCATTGTTTAATTAAAAATCAAGAGATAAATAAGGGTCAGGTGATGGAACTGTGGCTCAGTGGTTACGGAGCGTGCCCTGCCCTGCAGAAGACTTGAATTAGTTCCCAGGACCCACGTTGGGTGCCACCCAGTGACCTCTGATTCCAAGGAATGGAGACCTCCACTGTCACAATTCCACACGCTCACACATCCACACTCACAATTCCACACGCTCACACATCCACACTCACAATTCCACACGCTCACATAGACCACACGCGTATACATACACAGAACTTACGTTTAAAATACTTCTTTCCTCGGCGTCTTTCCCAATTATCTAGGTAGTTTCACTGGGACCTCGTTGAGCAAGCTCATCTCCAACTCTTTTTGTTTGTTTGTTTGTTTGTTTGTTTGTTTTGGTTTTTTGAGACAGGGTTTCTCTGTGTTGCCCTGGCTGTCCTGGAACTCACTCTGTAGACCAAGCTGGTCTCGAACTCAGAAATCCACCTGCCTCTGCCTCCCAAGTGCTGGGATTACAGGCGTGTGCCACCACGCCCGGCTCATCTCCAACTCTAAGAGTGACGAGCAGTCCACATTAGGGAAAACGAGGAAGCGGCATATAGCTCATAGAATATTTCAAGACATCATGTAGCAGGTAGTTGACTCAGTGAAAACAGATCATCTTTTCCTCTGTATAGAAAATGTGCATTAGCTCTGTGCCCTAACCCAGCTACATTTCTTATTTCTCATACTCCTTGTTATGCTCATACTTTAGATTTTACCACAGCCATCTCTATTTTCAGAATAGATGAAAATACTTATGTCTTCATCGTTTTGTTGTAGATTTTGTTTTGTTCAAGACAAGGTTTTTGGTTTTTTGTTGTTGTTGTTGTTTGTTTTGTTTTGGTATCTCAGGCTATGCATAATGTGGATATATAACTGAGAATGACCCTGAACTTTTGCTCTTCATGCCTCTATCTCCAGAGTGCTGAGATTACAAGCAAGCACTCTCCTACCAGTATAAGGAATGCTGGGCATCAAACACAAGGCATCGTGAATACACAGCGAGCACTCTGTCAGCTGAGCTACATCCCCAGTGTTAAAAACTTAAGCTTCAAAATAAATGAATAAATAAATAACCCCAACTCATCAAGTAAGCTATTGTCTTCTGCAGAGCTTTAGGAAAGATGATTGCTTATTTGGCACTTACAAAATCACTAGAGAGATGACTAAATATTAAAGCTTAAGTGATTTGGGGAAATCCTCTGTATATCAAAACACGCCTCGTCTCCGTTCCCTCACATTGCATGCCCAGAACACTAGCAAGTCACATTAGCGTCATCATCTCTCAGATTCTTTCTACTTGTCTCCATCTCTGAAGACTTCGTAATACTGTAATCCCATCTTCAACCGTGCAACAGCATCCAAAGTGGTACCTCTGCTCCACGTTTGCTCCTTTTGGGTTTCATGCCCCTAGACATGGAAGCCAAAACATAAAGATAGCATAATAAGTCAAAATATAAAATTCATGTCACAGTGAACTAAGCCAAGCACAAAAAGACACTGCTTGGTTCCATTTAGGCAAGGTACCCAGAGCACTCTGAGTCATAAAGTCAAATGGGGCCGACAGGGGCCTGAAGACTGTAGAGAAGTTGTTTACCAAAGAAAAATTTTCAACCTGTGGAGTCAATATGATTATGGTTAGTTCGTTCAGAGCTGCCTGGTTCAAAACACTTTCAAAAGTAATATCAAATCTCTCCCTTTGCCAAGGCCTTCAGCGGTACTCAATGAAATGCTGAGCCTTGTCCGCAGCCCACAAGAACTCAGCATAAACTTTCCCCATTTCTCACCGAAGGCTCTACACTTACTCTGCACCCACCTTTCCAGTTTCTCCCCACCCCTCCTTCCTTCATCCTCTCGTGTTAAAATGGTTTCCTATGCCTCGTTTATAGTGGGACTAATTCAGACCCACCGATAATATAAATAAGGACACAAAGGCAGTCTCCCACCTACTTTTTCCCAGCTAATCCTTGCACTACCTCCTGTCACGTGGCCAGATCAAGCTCTCTTCTCTGGTCTGGTCCGTCAGCCCACCTCCATGTCCACTGGCTGAATCTCTCTCTCTCTCTCTCTCTCTCTCTCTGTTCAGACTTCCACTTCTTCCCCCTATATTGGCTATCAGCTCTCTATTACAGCCACTCAGATTGAATTCTAGACTGCCTTAGGCAGGTAAGGAAGAATGAATATTTACAAAAAGAAAACTTGGTAATGGACCATAGACATGACAATGCCAAGACCCTGCAAGCATTTAGCTCTCTGCTGGTACGGAATTAACAACTGAATATTCAGAGACACACATCCAACACATTATACCCTAACACTGAACACACCAAGCATACTTCTTCATAAAGAACACTGTCTCCTCCGCAAAGGCCTTCATTCATTTCCTTATTTTTTATTGGGTGATTAGACACAACAAATCACATCTAAATCACATCTGTCAGTACCTAAAATCACATCTGCCAGTACCTAAAATCACTTCCTCCTGATTTATTGTTCTTCTACCATTTACTAAAAGAGATTGGGAAATTGTTTCTTTCAGTCCTATCTCTATGAAAAGTGAACCTCGTAGATGCTCAACGGTTGTTCATTAAATACCTAAGAGAATACATAGAATGGACACACATTATTACTGAAGATTACCCGAGTAAAATGTTATACCTGTTTTCAGTTCTTCCTCCCATTTCAGACCCAGTTTTTTTTTTTATGTGTGCTCAGCTTGCTTCAGTAATATTATCGGCAGTTGGAACTACTTTACAGGGACGACTTTAGATATTGATATAATATATGAAGGCTTAAAGTGGTTTCATCTAGTTTTATTATATTATTATATTATTTTAGTCCTTCTGAGATCCCATTATTCCCCTGTGGTGTGTGTGTTATGACATGAGCTAGAACTGCTTAGCAAGTCTGCCCCGTTGAGCAAGTATTTGAAGCTCTCCTTTCCGCCAGTGGGTGACACACTGTGTAGTAGCCATAAACTCCAGACTGATTAAAGACACACTTCCATTAAAATCCCCATGCTGTCTAAAGCTAGAGGTATTAGCTTTCATGTGCAGTCCTGACTGTGGATATGAATTGGGGCCAACAGGAGACAAAAAGCAGAACAGTAAACACAGAGAAGGAAAAAAAAATGGAGCAAAGGGCTGAGAACAGAACACCATGCCCACGGTCAGGAGGTAAATCAAAGCCTCTTTAAAATGTAATGGAAAAAGTGAAGAAATAGCAATATTAGAAGCTACAGCAAAAAAAAGGTCATTTATAACAGAGTATCTGTAGCATATTTCCAACATACAGTAAGAGTGAAATTCATGAATAATATTAGAGGTATTTACATGATCCACTGTTCTCTTGAATAGTGTTTGCCTAATGTAATAAGATCTGGATTGCTTGAGCAAAATATAAATTTGAGGTTATAAGACCTCAACCTGACTGCCTGTGTTATTAAAAAGCAGGAGAGGAGCTTTTATGAATACAGTAGTTTACATCAACCATCACCTCTTTATTCCTCTCAGATCCTAGATTGTTTGGATTGCATTCCTCTCCTGTAATAATTACACAGTCCATGAGAGAGATTTTTCCTACCTTCTTTAGTGTGCCGTGCTTCATAGAAATCAAAGTCGTCATATCCAAATTTAATTGAAACAATTCCAATCACCTTCCACTGTAAAGAAAATAGCATGGGAGGAAATACAGGATCTCCCAAAGCAAACAGAGAACACATCAATACAGTAAAGCCTAACGAAAGCCTGCTCCTCTATGCCATTTTTTCCAAAGTCACTTCTTTTAAAATATACATCTATTTCATTTCCTTCAAACTTTTGAATGTTGACCGAAATTCATTTGTGAAGCAAAAGGCAAATATCAAGGGCTAAGAAGTTTTCCTCTTTTCTTTCCCTTACACCTTATCTCTTGACGTGTACACACATTTGTATAAACCATCCTTTGTGGAGAAGGATGAAGGAAAAACTCACATTAATAACCAAGTTTTCTAGCAGATGGTTGTCTCACAGTTTCTATGTCTAAGGTTTATTATCTTTATAATTTACCTATATTTTTCTAATCTGTGCTTGTATGATTAAAAACACTTGATTTAAATGCTTTCACAGACAAGACAGTTCAACACTTTATTCATCATTTAACTTAGTGCAACTATAATACTGTTGAATGAGCAGTTGTTTTCCCCACGTTCGTATGGCACACCTTTTCTGTACACCATCTGGCTCTTTTTGCTTCTTCATAAGACACAGAATAGGAAGGGCTTCTGGTTTCGATAATGCACTTGGTGGTGGTTCTTGTCTCATTTCTGTGATGTTGTGGTCAAAATCCCAACTATCTGGAGAAAGCAGTCTTTCTTTCTTCCCTACAAGTACAGACTGACTGTTAGCAATTGGTCTAAATTATAATCTGGTTCAATTCTTTCTCTACATCCAGTAAGTAAATAACCAGATAACATTGAGAGAACATGGTGAGTTCATGCTTTCCTGTTTCTTTCAAGCCACAGAGGTAGGGAAGGACATCTGGGCACTATGTTCTTTGTCCTGTCCTTGTCAGTTCATATAATTCACTCAGCAAGCATTCTGAGAGCCTGTCGGATGCAGTGCCCTTGCTGTGTGCCATGGAGCCTGAGATGGAAAAGGTATACATCTTTGTTCTGAAAGAATTCACAAAATCTATGGTGTTGTAGACTGGGGTCCTTTGAGTAAAAACAAATGCCATCTTCATCAAATCAGTTGCACATACTAGCAGAGTCCATGATGATGGGGCTTGTTGCCCCTTATGGAAGGAAGAGATGGAAAAGGTCTCTGGCCCTAAACCTGAGACTTCAGCCGTTCTTCCCAGCCATTTGCACATAATTCTACTCTAATTGCATTGGGTCTTTGGGGTGATAATTGAAGGGCTTTCCATCTGTGTAGATATGGAGAAACCATCATCCACGCTGGGAACAGACTTTCCAGTGTAACTGCTTTTTTGGGTAACCAACATTCCTAACAGTAATCCTATTCTCATACTTTTGCAAGTACATTAAATAAACTCATTGGCTTTCTAAGGTGAACATTGGTGGAATGACACTTTAGTTTTTCATTGAGATAAAGATTTTTTTTTATGTCTCTCCATGGAAGATGTTCACAACAAAATGGTTTTCATTTGACTTTTACTCTTTTTTTTAGAAGAATCTATGAAATTTATATAGTAGGTAGTCAGGTAAATGTACAGTGTAACATTGGCACCCAAAACCTATCTCAATATGCTATCTACCTGATAGAAAGCCTGTAAATAAGAAAATTATGACAGATTGGCTGCTAAAATGATGTAGTTTGTGACCCTTTACCCATGTATTATGTGACAGATCCTCCCTTTCCAGAAGTAGTATCCGTTTCCATCCTCCTTAAATCTTGGTCACCTTTGCTTTCACAAAGCAACTGCAGAAAGATCAATGCGCTCGTTCTGAGCTCAAGAGGCTGTGTTCTCTGTTGCTCTTACTTCCTGCCTGGAGAACCACCATTAGCCTGTGAACAAATCCAGGCCAGATGTTTAGATGGTGACGTGTATCCCGATGAATCCCTTCCATCGAAACAGCCAAACCATCAGTCCTCAACCAGAGATGAGGAAGTTAAGCCTAGACCCAGCAGCCCTCGCTGACTTGCCAGACTTTCACAGCTGTGTGGATGAGCCTGCTGGGATCAGTGAGCGTCATCTCTGTCAGCAAAGCTAAGTGACCAGCTGACTCTTAGACAAATGATAAATAATACGGAGATTATTCTTTTGAGCCATTGGGTTTTATTGTTTTTTCCAAACAAAATTAATTTAGTTCCAACTCCAACTAAGGGAGAAAAAACATAAATCTTAAAGATTGAAAATAAAAATTCCTTGAAACCCAAGCCATTAAAAATTTAAGTCCTCTCTCCCTTAGCAATAAATACTGAATGAAATACAAATAAACACAAGAAGCAGGCAAGAACAGGAACCTTGAGAATGCTGTCCTAAGCAAGGTCCCCACATCCCTACAGATTGTATCTCTAGCTTAAAACACAGAGGCAGAAGTCTATCATAGCAGAGTATGGCCCTAGAAAGAGCTCAGTCTTGACAGGAGGGAGAGAAAGGAGATGTTATATATCTTTCATGGCAGGAAAGGACGAATTTAAATCAGAGGAAGGAGAGAGAGAGAGAGAGAGAGTGAGAGAGAGAGAGAGAGAGAGAGAGAGAGAACACAAAGAGAAACACACACCCACAGAGATACATGCACAAACACACACACACACACACACACACACACACACACACAAAATAACTGTTGAAGAATAGGTGTATCTGAGTACCCAGAACCTATCTCTCCACCTTCACTTTCTTGCAAACTGGGGAAGGTCATTTATATTAGGTCACTAGTTTGGCTGCTAGAGCAGAGATTTTTCTTTTCACCAATAAGAAAGAGGGTATCTGCACTCAGTTGGCCTCTAAGGAGGTGGTCTGGAGCTTAAGTCACTAAGTGTCCTGAAGCCTGGTGAAAACTATGGAGTTTCAGTCCGTAGAAAGACAATGCCTAGCCGGGCGGTTGATGGTGCACGCCTGTAATCCCAGCACTCTGGGAGGCAGAGGCAGGCAGATTTCTGAGTTCAAGGCCAGCCTGGTCTACAGAGTGAGTTCCAGGACAGCCAGAGCTACACAGAGAAACCCTGTCTCGAAAAAACCAACTCCCCCCCCACAAAAAAAAGAAAAAAAGAAAAAAGAAAAGAAAGACAATGCTTCCCCTACTATTAATACCAACGTGGTGGCTTAGTAGAGTCACATGAGCTTTGCTAAATTGTGATGGATTATAATATGGTGAGAGTTTGGAAAGGCTCACTGGGGATTCTATTGACCTCTTTGAACTCAGCTTTCAACTTCATTGAATTTAGAATAGAGGAGTCTGTTCCTTTTCTAGACAGCCTTTGAACTTAGATACCTTGTTACACAGTATTATTTGGTGATTGGTAACTAATGAAAATAAGGTTGGCCAGGGCATGGTGAGCTATGGCTTTGTGCATCAGTAGTATGCAACTCATCTAGGTAACCCAACCTCTATATGCATAGATATGTATTTAAATATTAAAAATATAATCACACTGTGGGTGTGTGCTTGAAGACCTTCATCTTAGTTGCCTGTAAGTCAGTCTTCTCCTAGTGGTCTTCAGACAAACATGTAGACCTCTTAGCTCCTCCTATTCTTCCATGAGCAGAAATAAAACAAAAGAAGCGCCATTTATGATGACACAAACAAATTCTGAGGACAATTAGGTAAGAGAAATAAGCCAAGACAAAAAGAAAACTTGTGAATGATCTTCCTTCATTTGGTACAGAACCTTAATATGTTGAATTTATAAAAACAGAACAATCCTGCAGTTGGCAAGAGCTGGAAAGAGTAATGAAAGTAAGGAAACAATGAACAAGTTCAGGGAAATGGATGTCATTGTGAGAAAGAAAGATAAATCACTAAGAATATATTTAGGTTATATTTTTGTTCATTGATGTGGGTCAGTAATTAAGAAAAGGGCTTAGCACAAACAGCTCAAAAATAATCTGCATAAGACTGTGTGCATTTAGCTGCAGAGAATGTAAAGTAAAGGCAACAACCACATACTGCTGGCCAGTGTGTAAATTAGTAGAGATAGACAGTGCAGAGGTTGAACTATGATATGACGAGGATTGCCACTATGCTGGAGACTGGTGCTAATGCTTTGAATCTGTGTGTCCAGATGCTGAAGATCCTTGCCCCTAATTGGTTTTTGATCTATCAATAAAGATACCAGTGGCAAATGGCTAAGCATAGGCAGGACACTGAGAGTTGTGCAGGAAGAAGGGGACTCAGTCACTGCAGTAGACAAAGTCAACTAGCCAAGTGCGGTTTGGGGTAAATGACTATTGGCCACTCCCCCAATTGGGCCTGGGGTATCAGGGGAAGGTTTAGGAGTGCCAGACTTTGAGGTAACCAAGGTATTTTTAAATTAACTGCTGTGTGTGTGTGTGTGTGTGTGTGTGTGTGTGTGTTTTGCACAAGTGCAACTGATCAGGATCACAGGGTGGTGCAGCCAAAAAACTCACCACAATACCACTCAACATAAATGAAGTCAACAGATCTTGCCCCAGACCCCCGCGCGCAAACAGCTGGCACACTGGACGCAGTGAGCGGCTGGAATCAGGTGCGTGGCCAGAGTTATAGCTTAGCTTAGCTCTGCAGGAGATCTGGGCACAGAAAGCTCAGCGGCGGGTGCAGACTAGCAGCTGGGACCAGCTCTCCGAGCGGACTAGCAGCGAGGGGCCACCGGGCGGGCCGCCTTGGGCACAGCTCGGCACTCTAGCAGCTGGAGTCAGGGGCCTGGACTCAGAGCGAGCACAGTCCAGCACAGACAACGCAGCCAGAAGGGAGCAGCAGAGCCGGGTACGAGCAGCTCAGCCAAGGACACGCGGTGCTTTCAGCAGGGGCAGCCATCTTGCCCCAGACCCCCACGCGCAAACTGCAGGCACACTGGACGCAGTGAGCGGCTGGAAGCAGGTGCGTGGCCAGAGTTATAGCTTAGCTTAGCTCTGCAGGAGATCTGGGCACAGAAAGCTCAGCGGCGGGTGCAGACTAGCAGCCGGGACCAGCTCTCCGAGCGGACTAGCAGCGAGGGCCCACCGGGCGGGCCGCCTCGGGCACAGCTCGGCACTCTAGCAGCTGGAGTCAGGGGCCTGGACTCAGAGCGAGCACAGTCCAGCACAGACAACGCAGCCAGAGGGGAGCAGCAGAGCCGGGTACGAGCAGCTCAGCCAAGGACACGCGGTGCTTTCAGCAGGGGCAGCCATCTTGCCCCAGACCCCCGCGCGCAAACAGCTGGCACACTGGATGCAGTGAGCGGCTGGAATCAGGTGTGTGGCCAGAGTTATAGCTTAGCTTAGCTCTGTCTTAGATCTGTCTCCTGGGGACAGGCGTGCTGTGCTTTCAGCAGGGCGCCATCTACAATAAGACCAACTAACGCCAGAGATAAAGAGATGGCAAAAGGCAAACGTAGGAACGTTATTAACAGAAATCAAGGCAACATGGCACCATCTGAACCCAATTCGCCAACCACAGCAAGTCCAGGATACCCCAGCACACCAGAAAAACAAGAGTTAGATATAAAAGCACAGGTCATGATGCTCCTAGAGGAACACAAAAAAGACATAAACAAATCTCTTAAAGAAATGCAGGGGAACATCAATAGAGTAGAAGCTCTTACAATCCAAACACAAAAAACACTTAAAGAACTCCAGGAGAATATGGGCCATCAGACAGAAACCAATAAAGAGGAAGTGAGAAAATCAGTTAAAGAAATGCAGGAGAACTTGAAACAACAGGCAGAAGTCATGAAAGAGGGAGCACAAAAATATATTAAAGAATTACATGAAAACACAAACAAACAAATGATGGAACTGAGCAAAACCATCCAACATCTGAACACAGAGGTAGAAACAACTAAGAAATCACAAAAGGAGGCAAACTTGGAGATAGAAAACCTTGGGAAGAAAACAGGGGTCGTAGATGCAAACATAAACAACAGAATACAAGAGATAGAAATAAGAATCTCTGATGCTGAAGATAACATAGTAACCATTGACTCCACAGTCAAAGAAAATGCGAAATCCAAAAGGCTTGTAACCCAAAACATCCAGGAAATCCAGGACACAATGAGAAGACCAAACCTAAGGATTATAGGGATAGATGAGAGTGAAGATCTACAACTTAAAGGGCCAGCAAATATCTTTAACAAAATTATGGAAGAAAACTTTCCTAACTTAAAGAGAGAGATGCCCATGAATGTACAAGAAGCCTACAGAACTCCAAACAGACTGGACCAGAACAGAAACACCTCCCGTCACATAATAATCAAAACCCCAAATGTACTAAACAAAGAAAGAATATTAAAGGCAGTAAGAGAAAAGGGCCAAGTAACATATAAAGGAAGACCTATCAGAATCACACCAGACTTCTCTCCAGAAACCATGAAAGCTAGAAGATCCTGGGCAGACATCATGCAGACCCTAAGAGAAAACAAATGTCAGCCAAGACTACTATACCCAGCAAAACTCTCAATCAACATAGATGGAGAAATCAAAATATTCCATGACAGGACCAAATTTACACAATATCTTTCCACTAACCCAGCTCTACAAAGGATAATAGGAGGAAAACTCCAACACAAGGAAGGAAATGGCACCCAAGAAAAGGCAAGACAGTAAACTTCTTCCATCAAACTCAAAGGAAGATAACTACTCAAAAACAAAAATAACATCAAAAATGTCAGGAAGTAATAATCTCTATTCCTTAATATCTCTTAACATCAATGGACTCAACTCCCCAATAAAAAGACATAGACTAACAGACTGGATACGGAAACAGGACCCTACATTTTGCTGCTTACAGGAAACACACCTCAGAGTCAAAGACAAACACTACCTTAGAGTAAAAGGATGGAAGACAATTTTGCAAGCAAATGGTCACAGGAAGCAAGCTGGAGTAGCCATTTTAATATCAGATAAAATTGACTTTCAACCCAAAGTCATCAAAAGAGACACAGAAGGTCACTTCCTGCTAGTCAAAGGAAGAATCCACCAAGAGGAACTCACAATTCTAAACATCTACGCTCCAAATGTAAGGGCACCCTTATTTATAAGAGAAACCTTACTAAAGCTCAAAGCACACATTGCACCTAACACAATGATTGTGGGGGACCTCAATACTCCACTATCTACAGTGGACCGACCAGGAAAACAGAAACTAAACAGAGACACGGAGAAACTCATCGAAACTTTGGAGCAATTGGATTTAACAGATATATATAGAACATTTCACCCTAAAGCAAAAGACTATACCTTCTTCTCAGCCCCTCATGGTACCTTCTCCAAAATCGACCATATAATTGGACACAAGACAGATCTCAACAAATATAAAAAGATCGAACTAATCCCATGCCTCTTATCAGATCACCATGGAGTAAGAGTGTTCTTCAATAGCAACAAAAACAACAGAAAATCCCCATACGCTTGGAGGCTGAACAATATTCTACTCAATGATACCTTAGTCCAGGAAGAAATAAAGAAAGAAATCAAAGAATTCTTAGAACTTAATGAAAATGAAGGCACAACATACCCAAATCTATGGGACACAATGAAAGCAGTGCTTAGAGGAAAACTCATAGCCCTGAGTGTCTCCAAAAAGAAACAGGAGAGAGCATATACCAGCAACTTAATGGCGCACTTGAAAGCTCTGGAACAAAAAGAAGCAATTTCACCCAGGAGGAGTAGAAGACAGGAAATCATCAAACTCAGGGCTGAAATCAATCAAGTTGAAACAAAGAGAACCATACAAAGAATCAACAAAACCAGGAGCTGGTTCTTTGAGAAGATCAACAAGATAGATAAACCCCTAGCCAGACTTACTAAAGGGCACAGAGACAGTATTCAAATTAACAAAATTAGAAATGAAAAGGGAGATATAACAACAGAAACTGAGGAAATTCAAAAAATCATCAGATCCTACTACAAAAACCTATACTCAACACAACTGGAGAATCTGGAGGAAATGGACAATTTCCTCGACAGTTACCAAATTCCAAAATTAAACCAGGATCAAATAGATCGCCTAAACAGACCCATAACCCCCAAAGAAATAGAAGGGGTCATAGACAGTCTTCCAACCAAAAAGAGCACAGGACCAGACGGTTTTAGTGCAGAATTCTATCAGACCTTCAAAGAAGTCCTGATACCGATACTCTTCAAATTATTCCACAAAATAGAAACAGAAGGAACACTACCCAACTCATTCTATGAAGCCACAATTACCCTGATACCAAAACCACACAAAGATCCAACTAAGAAAGAGAACTACAGGCCAATTTCTCTTATGAATATCGATGCAAAAATACTAAACAAAATACTTGCCAACCGAATCCAAGAACACATCAAAACAATCATTCACCATGATCAAGTTGGCTTCATCCCAGGGATGCAGGGATGGTTCAATATACGGAAATCCATCAACGTAATCCACTACATAAACAAACTCAAAGAAAAAAACCACATGGTCATCTCATTGGATGCTGAAAAAGCATTTGACAAAATTCAGCATCCTTTCATGCTAAAGGTCCTAGAAAGAACAGGAATTCAAGGCCCATATCTAAACATAGTAAAAGCAATATATAGCAGACCAGTAGCCAACATCAAGGTAAACGGAGAAAAACTCGAAGCAATCCCTCTAAAATCAGGGACTAGACAAGGCTGTCCCCTCTCACCATATCTCTTCAATATAGTACTTGAGGTACTAGCTAGAGCAATTCGACAACAGAGGGAAGTCAAAGGGATACAAATCGGAAAGGAAGAAGTCAAACTATCACTATTTGCAGATGATATGATAGTTTACTTAAGTGACCCAAAAACCTCCACCAGAGAACTCCTGCAACTGATAAACAACTTCAGCAAAGTGGCTGGCTATAAAATCAACTCAAGTAAATCAGTAGCCTTCCTATACGCGAAGGATAAGCAGGCCGAGAAAGAAATTAGGGAAATGACACCCTTCACAATAGCCACAAATGATATAAAGTATCTTGGAGTGACGCTAACCAAACATGTGAAAGATTTATACGACAAAAACTTCAGGTCTCTGAAGAGGGAAATTGAAGAAGACATCAGAAAATGGGAAAATCTTCCATGCTCGTGGGTTGGCAGGACTAATATAGTCAAAATGGCAATCTTGCCCAAAGCAATATACAGATTCAATGCAATTCCCATCAAAATCCCAACTCAGTTCTTCATAGAGCTAGAAAGAGCAATTCTCAAATTCATCTGGAATAACAAAAAACCCAGGATAGCTAAAACTATCATCAACAGCAAAAGAACTTCTGGGGGAATCAATATCCCGGACCTCAAGCAATATTACAGAGCAGTGGTATTAAAAACTGCATGGTATTGGTTCAGTGACAGGGAAGCGGATCAATGGAATAGGATCGAAGACCCAGAATTGAACCCACACATCTATGGCCAATTGATCTTCGACAAAGGAGCTGAAAACATCCAGTGGAAAAAAGATAGCCTTTTCAACAGATGGTGCTGGTTCAACTGGAGGTCAACATGCAGAAGAATGAGAATTGATCCACTCTTATCTCCTTGCACTAAGCTCAACTCCAAGTGGATCAAAGACCTCCACATAAAACCAGACACACTAAAACTAATAGAAAAGAAACTAGGGAAGACCCTTGAGGACATTGGCTCAGGGGAAAAATTCCTGAACAGAACACCAATTGCTTATGCTCTAAGAGCAAGAATAGACAAATGGGACCTCATAAAACTACAAAGTTTCTGTAAGGCAAAAGACACTGTCAAAAGGATAAATCGGCAACCAACAAATTGGGAAAAAATCTTCACCAACCCCACATCTGACAGAGGGCTAATCTCCAATGTATACAAAGAACTCAAGAGGTTAGACCCCAGAAAACCAAATAACCCTATCCAAAAATGGGGTACAGAGCTAAACAGAGTCTTCTCACCTGAAGAAATTCGGATGGCTGAGAAACACCTTAAAAAATGTTCAACATCACTAGTCATTAGGGAAATGCAAATTAAAACAACCCTGAGATTTCACCTCACACCAGTCAGAATGGCTAAGATTAAAAACTCAGAAGACATCAGGTGTTGGCGAGGATGTGGAGAAAGAGGAACACTCCTCCACTGCTGGTGGGAATGCAAGCTGGTACAACCACTCTGGAAATCAGTATGGCGGTTCCTCAGAAAACTGGGCGTGATACTTCCGGAGGACCCAGCCATACCACTCCTGGGAATATACCCAGAAGATTCCCCAGCATGCAATAAAGATACATGCTCCACTATGTTCATAGCAGCCTTATTTATAATAGCCAGAAGCTGGAAAGAACCCAGATGTCCCTCAACAGAGGAATGGATACAAAAAATGTGGTATATATACACAATGGAGTACTATTCAGCCATTAGAAACAATGAATTCATGAAATTCTTAGAGAAATGGATGGAGCTGGAGAATGTCATACTAAGTGAGGTGACCCAGTCTCAAAAGAATACCCATGGTATACAGTCACTGATAAGTGGATATTAGCCTAGAAGCTTGGAACACCAAAGACACAAATCACATATCAAGTGATGTCTCACAAGAAGAAAGGAGTGGACACTGGTGCTAGAATGGACCAAAACATCATTGTGGGAGAGTACAAGAACAGTAAAGTGGGAGGGGTGGATGCGAGAGCAGGGGGAGGGAAAAGGACATGTGGGGCCTTTGGGGGTGGGGAACCAGAAAAAGGGAAATGAATTGTAAATATAGAATATATACAATAAAAAAAAATGAAGTCAACAGATAGAATGAACATACTCACTATGGCATTGTTCCTAATGGCTAAGTTATGGAACTGGCCCAGGTACTTGTCAGCACATGGATTTGTGAATAAAGAAATTATGATAAGTGACATGTTAGAATGATAGACAGATATATGGACAGAAAGAAAGAGAGAGAGAGAAAGAGAGAGAGAGAGAGAGAGAGAGAGAGAAAGACAGACAAACAGAAAGAAAGAAAGAAATAAAGAAAGAAAGAAAGAAAGAAAGAAGGAAGGAAGGAAGGAAGGAAGGAAGGAAGGAAAGGAAAGAAAGAAAGAAAGAAAGAAAGAAAGAAAGAAAGAAAGAAAGAAAGAAGTATTGTATGGCCATAAAGAAGAACAAAATCAGGACATTTACAGCAGAATGAGTAAAACTAGAGGCCATGATGTTAGGTGTAATAAAGTAAATAAAAATGCAAGGGACATATATGTTTTCTCTCCTATGTAGAATCTATACTTTTGGATGCTGATGACCTGAACATAAGAGAGGAATTAAGAAGAGAAGTAATTGAAAGAAAGGAGAGAGACTGATAAGGAGGGTATTAGGAATGATGTATTGAAAGAAAGCACGCTCTGTTGGAGGCATGTGTCGGCGAGATGTCTCACATGGGGCCTTGGGCTTCTTGCCTCACATGCACAGCAGCCAGCATCATGGGAAAGTGGAGAGCTTCACTAGGATAAACCTTCCAAGCCTGTTCACCTCATAGCCTTTCTATGATACAAGGCTGGCATGACCAACATAGTCCAGGAAGTTAACAGGTGAGTAAGAAACAAGTCGTGGAGGATATGACCATTGTGGAAACCCCATGGTGTATGCGGCCATTGTAGGATATGTTGAAACCCCATGAGGCCTAAGAACCTTCAAGACTGTATTTGATGAGCATATCAGTGATGAGTTTAAAAGGCGGTTCTATAAAAACTGGCACAAATCTAAGAAGAAGGCTTTCACCAAGCACTGTAAGAAATGGCAGGTGACACAGGCAAGAAGCAGCTGGAGAAGGACTTCAGCATGAAGAAGCACTGCCGGGTCATCCGCATAATTGCACACACTCAGATGCATCTGCTTCCTCTGCTCCAGAAGAAGACACACTTGATGGAGATGCAGGTGAATGGGGTGCTGTGGCTGAGTAGCTAGGCTGGGCCTGAGAGAGGCGGGAGTAGCAGGTTCCTGTGAGCCAGGTGTTTGGGCAGAATGAGAAGATTGACATCACTGGCATGACAAAAGGCAAAAGGTACAAAGGAGTGACCAGATCAGCATACAAAGACATTTCCCTGAAAGACCCATTGAGGTCCGCACCAAGTTGTTGCCTGTATTCAAGCCTGGTACCCTGCCCCGGTAACCTTCCCGGTGTCTCGAGCTGGGCAGAAAGGCTACCATCACCAAACACAGATTAACAAGACTATTTACAAGACTGGTCAAGGCTACCTCATCAAGGATGGTAAACTGATCAAGAACAATGCATCTACTGACTTATGACCTGAGAAGGGCATCAACCCACTGGGTGGCTGTGTGCACCATGGTGAGGTGACCAGTGACTTCATCATGCTCAAAGGCTGTGTGGTGGGAACCAAGAAGTGAGTGCTTATGGCTCATAAGTCCTTGATGGTACAGACTGAACACTGGGCTCTGGAGAAGATTGACCTGAAGTTCATTGACACTACCTCCAAGTTCAGTCATGCTCATTTCCAGACCATGGAAGAGAAGAAAGAATTCATGGGACCACTCAAGAAAGATGGTATTGCCAAGGAGGAAGGCGTTTGATTCCAGGATCACTTTGTGCAGCTGGTGGGATCTCATCAATAAATTATTTCCAGAAAAAAAGAATGAAAGAAAGAAAGAAAGAAAGAAAGAGAGAGAGAGAGAGAGAGAGAGAGAAAGAAAGAGAGAAAGAAAAAAGAGAAAGAAAGAAAGAAAGAACACACATGTGCATGGAGAGAAATACATAACATGGAGAAACCATTAGTCTATGCACTTATTTATGAACTAAAGTTTACAAACGAAAATGTTTAAAATAACATGGTAAAAATGACGCCAAATATATCATGGAGTGACTCACAGGCTTGTAGAGGGCATAGATCAATAAATAATGACAATACATCAGGAATTAGATTTTTCAACTGTCTAAAATTGGGGCTTGTGATATAGTTCAATGGTGAGCAAATATATAGAGTGCTTAAGTCCCAAGGACCTACACTATCCTACACAGCACTCACAGGAGGAGAAAGCAGTGGAAAATAGGAAGGAGGAAAAGGGGAAGAAAAGGAAGAGATTCTCCCTAGAAAAAGAAATTTATCCAAAGATGTATTTGATGTATGTATAGATATAAAATGGAAGCCTCAAAATTAATTTCTGTTCTGAAGTGGAAACTTAGGGGTTCTTTGGAAAGTTGATTGGATGGTGTTTTGCTGGGGCAAGCACATGAAGGAATGTTTAGTTGAAGTGGACACAGGAGAATGACTGAGGAAGACTCTTGAAGGAATGTTTTGCTGAAGCAGACATTGGAGAGAGGACGTTCTGCTAAACCAATTACATGAAAGGACACGTAATGAAATATTCTTCACGAACAACAGGCAAGCATTGGTCAGCCTTACCACTGCATTGCTGAGCTGCATTTGTCACAACCCTATAGAAAGAAACACACAAAAGTTCTTCTGGTTGTGTGCTGCCGTTTCTTGCTGCTTCAATGGACTCAGGCAAAGTGATGTCAGCTGAGGCAAGACCCATGATGTTTGGGGGGATAGAAATAGGACAGCGATGGGGGTTTTGCAATGCTTGTTGGTCTCACATCTTCACTGATCCTCAGTTCACTGAGAGAGGCCCAGCAACTTTTCCTGAAATTCTTCGTGGTCCCTTCTGCTGTTTCAATGCTGAGGCTCAGGGCTGGCTATCTCTACTAGGTAGTGCCACTGCTGCTGATTCATGTTTGCTATCCCAACTCTACCAAACTGGACTGCTGTTATATCGGTGAATTGTTTTGGAGTGGATGAGCTGCAACTGCTGGCCTGTGCACCGAACTGCCAATTTCCAGACAACACAGGTGGGGGTTGTTCCAAAGAACCTTTCTAAACAGGTCCACTTCTCCGATATTTTTTCTTTTCTACTACCTCTGGTGGACACTACAAGGGAGGCTAATGTGTTTAAGAACCATCATTAAAAATAAGATTTAAAAACATTAAAGCTGCAACATTTATTTCTAAGAAAGTAAGTCAAGTCCTGGGAAAATAGATAACTGGAAAGATGCAGTAATTATGTTCTATTGCCAAGGTGAAACCAAGATCAGAAGAAGCAGATCAACTTAGCCCTATCAAATATGCTGGGTTTGTTCCTCAAATACATATAGCAAAGCATTCTCTAGAATTTCTTTATCCTTCCATCTCAAAACATCAACAACAGTTTTTTTTTGGGGGGGAGGGGGTTCAAGACAGGGTTTCTCTGTGTAGTTCTGGCTGTCCTGGAACTCACTCTGTAGACCAGGCTGGCCTTGAACTCAGAAATCCGCCTGCCTCTGCCTCCCAAGTGCTGGGATTACAGGCATGTGCCACCACACCTGGCTCAACAACAGTTTTTAACTTTGAATATGCAGTCATTGTGGAAATGGGGATGTTGGGTTAAATGTAATCATCTCCATTTTACAGCTCAAGACCATGGCCCTATGACGCTCAACACTGAAACCCAAGGGAACAGTGAGAGACAAGACTAGGGGAAGATGGATGAACTAAAAGAAGAAACAGCAAATGCATAGACAGGAAGGATAACAAGTCCATAAAACTGTCAACAATTCTATAGGACTCTGGTTACACTTGAAAGGGAATTAGTCACACGAGACACTGAATACCATAATAAATTGTCAGGTTTACTAATAGCCTTTAAGCAAGACATGACTTAATGAGGCTTAGAACTTTGAAAGGTCCTCCCTAAATGTGCTGTGGCATATGGAGGCAAGCAAGAATTACGTCAAGAACACTGGCCAAATTTCTAGAGTGGCCCTAGGAAGAACTGTTGGCCTGAATTAACCTGGCAGCACTGAGGGGTGGAGATGCGTGGACGTGGAGAGCTTAGACCAGTGGTTCTCAAACTTCCCACTGTTCCAGCCCTCCCAAACCATAAAATGGTTTCATTGGTTCTTCATAACTATAATTTTTGCTACTGATATGAATTGTAATGTACATATCTGGTATGCAGGATAGCTGATATGGGATTCCTGTAGGGTCATGACACACAGGGTGAGAACCACTGGCTTAGCTAATTTGGAAGAAAACATCTGAATGATGCATGGATAAGCAGATCTCTGAGTATGGCAGACGGTGGGTGAAAGTGCCTGAGCACACAACTAGAGGATACAAGACAGAGAGAAGGCGATGAGTTTGAATTGTTTGAACACTGAGGCTATAACGGACAAAGAGTAGTCACCAAGTCATCTAGTATTTTCTATCAAATAATATGGCGGCTGGCCACAGTAAATACTCTACAGTGCATTTGTCAGTGAATCACTCAACTGCTTAGAAAAGAAGTCTGAACCTGAACTTAGAAAAAAAAAAGGATACTAATCATAGAATGATTATGAGAATTTATTTTATGGGAGAGTGAATTAGATCAATTCTGCTCAAAATAAGGACAGCAGAGAATGCTGTTCTAAAAACTGTTATCCATCTTCAATGAAACAAGCACAGGTACTTTACATAACCACTTAGAAGTTTTCCACAGCATTCTATTGGGTAATTTTATGTCTGGTTCAGCTTAGAGGAAGAAACCTGGCTCATATTTGCATGACTCCTTTCTCTCTTCTTTTCCAGTAAGTCCTAGAAAGTCCTTGTTCATTTGCTAACCTTTTACAAAAACCCAGGGCCTGTAAAAATCGGGATACTTTTAAAACAATGACTACAAGTCAAAAATTTAGGGCCTGTACAAGAGTTGGTTGAAGCACATAATGAGATCATTTGAGGAAGATGTTTTCAGATGCCCTGGTCAGAACCATTCTCACCTTCTATTCTTACTTCTTATTTGTTTTTTTGAAGCAAATCTTATTTCATTGAGTATCTCTGCAGGTTAGGTTTTAGTTGCCTTGACACATATCAGAGTCACCTAGCAGGAGGGAAATTCAGTTAAGAACTTTCCTCCATCAGATTGGATTGTAGGGCACTTCCTTAATGATTGATGTGGTTCGGCCTCCTGTGAGTGGCCTCACAGTGTTGTATAAGAAAGGAAGCTAAGCAAGCCTTGGCATGTAAGTCAGTAAGCAACCGTCCTCGTGGTCTCTATTTTCCTTTCATGTTTGAGTTCCTAGAAATAAAAACTAAGGTAATAAGGTATCTGATAGTGAATTAATTGAATTTCATTTCTATTTTCTGTTTGTTTACTCAACTTGGCTCTAGAAGTACATTTATTCCTTTTCCTTGCCCAAACGCCATAGAAAGAACCGTGTGGTAGAAAATTATAAGACAGTCCTTTTCCAACATTGTTACTGTTCTGTGACATAAACAGGGTCTCTGACTTTCTTCTGGCTAAAGAATTTTGGTAGTAGTGACTGGATATTTGTCTCTTAACTAATAGAGATAAAATGTAGAAAATAGGTCTGTGAACAATCAGTCTCTTAGGAGACCCATCCAGTGCAGAAGGCCCCCTGCAAAATTCAAACTATTACTTATAAAGACTAACATATTTTTTGTTTTGTTTTGTTTTTTGGTTTTTTGAGACAGGGTTTCTCTGTGCAGTCCTGGCTGTCCTGGAACTCACTCTGTAGACCAGGCTGGCCTTGAACTCAGAAATCTGCCTGCTTCTGCCTCCCAAGTGCTGGGATTACAGGCGTGTGCCACCACCGCCCTTTTAAATTTTTTTTTGTTTTGTTTTATTTTTTGGTTTAAGACTAACATATTTTAAGTTGAGGATTCTTCCACCAATGTAAAAAATCTAAGATCATTTTCCTGTTGAGCTGCTAGTCAAGACTTAATACTTAGCCACCATCCCTATGGCAATTGTCTTGCAGAACTCATACACAAGATGTCATTAACGGGTACCTGGAATCCTGGTATAGAGGAAAGGTGATACTGTGACTCTGCACTGCTTTAATAGCTAAATTTGTACTAATTTCTTATGCAACATAAAAAATTCATGTAATCAGACAAAAGGTACTTGATTGGATTCATCTTTGGATTCAGCTGAAGAGGAATTGGGGCAAGCAGGGTGCTGGTGCTGCAGTTCTATTATCCAAGCTATAAGAACAGAGGACAACTGTACGAAGAACAAAACTTGTTTCAGATGGAATGAATCCATGGTGCTGCAACTAACAGCACATATCTGGACAACTTGCACTTAAAGCAGAAGAAACACAAGCTATTAGTCTATTAGTTAAGTCACTCACTGTGAAGCGAAAGAGCATGTGGGTGAGATTTAGAAACAAAACCTCTAAAGCATCGTGAGATCTTGGGAAAGAGAAAAACTTTCTTGAGAAAGGGCATTATTAACAAAGGTTAGTGTTTAAGATATGTGAAATGAATAAGAATTATGAAATAAGGGACCCATGGCTCCAGCTATATACGTAGCAGAAGATGTCCTTTTAAGACATCAATGAGAAGAGAGGCCCTTGGTCCTATGAAGGCTCGATGCCGCGGTATAGGGAAATGCCAGGTCAGGAAAGTGGGAGTGGGTGGGTTGGTGAGCAGGGGAAGGGGGAATGGGATAAGGGGTTTTTGGAGGGGAAACAAGGAAAGGGGATAACATTTGAAATGTAAACAAAGCAAATATCTAATAAAAAATTATGAAATATTATCATTCATTAGATAATGAATAACATAGAAAATGGCTGTTAGACATTTGATGAGAAGATCTTCAATAGGATATGAACCAGCAAAATCAATATGATGTGAAATTCCTGGCTGGTACAAATGTGTAGGCATCAGGTAGCAGTTTGCGGGAGGCAGAGAAATAAGAGGTGTGTCATGGGAAATAGGAGAGACAGAGTACAGGACTGAGCAGTTTCTAGCATAGAAGAAAGACCCAATAGAGAGGAGAGTGGGGAGACAGAGGGGGGTGACTAAAAATGACATCCAGCACTCAAGTGGAAGCAGCAGCCTTAGCACCGAGATGCTTTTCATTCTGTTACAAAACCCAGAGCTGGGCATGGTAGTTCCTGCCTTTAGTCCTAGTACTCAGGAGGCAGAGGCAGTAGATATCTGAGTTTTAGGTCAACCTGGTCTACATAGCAAGCTCGAGGCTAGCCAGAGCTAAAACGTGAGACTCTGCCTCAAAACAAAAAAACAAACAAAAAAAAAAAAAAAAACCAAACCAAAACACAAAGGACAAAAGAGCATATTAAGAAATCCGTATTATATAAATGCAGATTATTCTCAGTCTCTACTTCTTGAAAGAGAAGGGAGGTCATCCACTTCAAAATGAGAGTCAAGAGTGAGAGCAGAAACTGGGAGTGAGACCAGGTTTGGAATAGCTCATGTGCAGACTGTTAGAGGATCAACAAGAGATTAATGGAAGGATTAAGAAGCAATTAAAGTCAGGCAGCGTGAATTGGTAGGAGGCCAAGACTGCAGAGTTTTGCTGGAAATCTGTTATTGACACTGGGTAACAGTGAGGAGAAAAGCTAGATTGACAGCGGGCTGGTGGTCCGAAGAATCTCAGCTCGCAACAGTAAGGATGCCACATGCATACACTATTGCACACAGAGAGCAAAAGATGGAGATTTTTCACAACAGATGGCAAATGGACTTTCAGCCAACTATGACACTGGCAGATCTTTAAAAATTAACCAGTGGAATATAGAAGCTTCCTGAAAGCATTCTGATCATGGCCTTTATAACACAGGTCTTAATGATCCATCTAATTGCCTGAAATGGGATCTCTTTATTCTGAAGTTCCTCGTGCTTTGTGTTTAAACACACACACACACACACACACACACACACACACACACACACACGGTACGGTGTCAATTCCTTGAAGTCGGTTAAGCAGAGGCAGCAGGGTAGACTCTTACTTTATAGATGGGGCTCAACATCTTGGTTCTATAATTTATACAGGTGCATTAAAAGTTAGTTCAAGATTGGGCCCAACTGTTAAAGAAGGGGAACCAGCTGGAGAGAAGAGGCTATGGAAGAAAACAGGAGAGAAGGGAACAGTAAGATTCCACATCAAAACCCATTACTTTGTATGCTAAGCTAAAATTTAATTTTGAAAAAGTTACTTCATCTCTATATGCCCTAAATTCTTTATTCTAAGTGGCATGAGTAATAACTTCCAAGTCCCAGTGTGCATTTGACAAGAAGTGAAATCATTTATATGTTCACTTTTGATATCATGGCAACTATATTAGATATGTAAATAAGACAAGTAATACCAACTTCATACATTACTGTATTTTTGAACTAGTAAAATATAAAGAAAAATACAAATGCAGAAACTTTATAAGGAAAAGTGATGAATAAGGGTCTAACATCTAAGTATTAATTTTTCTTAATATGTTGGTGCTAAACATAAAAGTTGATACCAAGAGAATTCTGGAACCATAAATTTAATCCCATCAGTTTACAGAAGAAAAGAAAACTGAGAACCAGAGGACCCATCAGGATTTGCTAAGGGCACATGGCTAATGAGTTGTAGAGTTGGGACTAGAAATGGGGTCTTCCATCTCTAGGACATTTCCACTCTCTGTGATGGAAGCAACAGTATCAATAACTGATGTTTATTGGATCTCTGGAGATGCTCAACACTCTGTGTGAAGGATCGTTGTTTGCTATACAATGTTTTATATGTGTTACAAAACTAGTCAGAAGTGAATCAACATACACCCGGCCTTCTAAATGGAATGAGAACACCTTAATGTTATGTCTACAGCACAGACTTCACAAAATTTAAATATGCATTTAAAAAAATCAATTCTTTAGCTAACTTTGATATTATGGAGATTACAAGAGTTGTATGTCATCTGCTAAATGGGATCTGATACTTAGTCACTAGAGCCATATGTCTTACAAACAATCCTACACAACAAATTCAACCTTTGAAGTTTTCAGAAAAAATAAAAAACATTGGTGAAAGACTTGTGCTGGTAAGTTTTTCTCATTAGCTTAACATAAAGTTAGAGTTGCCAAGGAAGAGGAAGTCTCAACCAAAGAAATACCTTGAGTAGATTGTCACGTGGCCATGTCTGTAAGAGACTGCCTTGATTGATGATTGATGTGAAAAGAGCCAGCCCACTGTGGGTGCCACCGACCCTAGGCAAGTGTGCCTGGACAATATAAAATGGCAACTCAACATGAGCTAGACAATGAGCCAGTAAGCAGCGTTCCTTCATGGTTCCTCCCTACGGGTTTCTACCTGAAATTTCTCGAAGACAGATTGCGACCTGGAAATATGACATAAATCTTTTCCTCCACTATGTTGTTTTTGTTCAGAGTGTTTTATCACAGCAGCAGAAAAGCAAACCCATGGAGGCTTCAAGCTTATCCTATCAACTTTAGACTTATTCTGCAATGTGGCAAGGTTCTGACTACCTTTTTAGGTACACAAACAAAATGAAATAAAAGCACGCTGGAAATAATCTTGGTAGAGTTGAGCTCAATTTACAGATATGAATTTAATAAACAAATATTTGCTGCATATCTCACATAGTGGTTTAGTCCACAGGCCCCAAACTGTGTTTGCTACATAGAAGCAAAAGGATACAAAGAAAGAGAGGGAGAAGGAAGAAAAAGAGGAGGAAGAGGAGGAGGAAGAAGAGGAGGGAGAAGTAGGAGGAGAAGAAGAGGGTGAAGGAGGAGGAGGAGGAAGAAGATGAAGAAGAAGAAGGAGGAGGAGGAGGAGGAAGGAGGAAGAGGAAGAAGAGGAAGAAGAAGAGGAAGAAGAAGAAGAAAGAAGAAATTGTAAAAACATTTTTACCTGTCTGTATTCATACTGTCTGCAAATGCACAAACAGATAATTTCAGTGTTAAGTCAGAGACTTAATGAGGATTCTGTGTGGAGCACAGAAATAGGACAGAATGGTGGTGGCACTTGATCTCACCACCAGCTCAGAGTTATAGAGGAAAATGACTAATGTACTCTGAAGGATGAGAACAGCATTAGGAAGGTGGAAGAGTGAGAAGAATGCACGTGTAGAGAATAACCTCTGACATCAGCCAGTGTCGTGTGCTTTGAGCACCCGATGCTGTTAAATACTGCTTAATAGAAAAGTCAAAGCAGAAATTAGAAAGATGTAACAATAACAACATTCTTGAAACCAGTTGTTGAAGGGACATGAACTCTGTGCAGTAGCTTAAGAGCTTGGGCTTAATTCTGTGCACCCTACAGCTGCTGATAGACGTCAAAAGGTGGTACAAAGTTCACTTCAAAGAATGCAAAGTGTGAGCTCCAAAGGGACTAGGCTATAAGGAAAAGAGCAGCCCGAAAGGTTGAGGTACCAGTGCACATGGGAACTCTTAGGTGTTAGAATGTTTGATGATGGAGCAATGACAGCATGAGGAGGAGGTAAGAATCCAGAATGGTACCATGATTTCCAGTATGCATGTACTCAGGTCACTACTCCTGGCTAAGAATATAGGATAAAGTAAGGAAGGGAGAAAGAAAATGAGATTAGGAGGAATAGAATACTGGATTGCTGTGAAGTAATGGCCTGGTAGAAAAAGGTTACAGAAGTCTGTGGTTCTGGGTTTCTCCTGGGTGCCGTGTTTTTGCTATTCCAGAGATCTGTGGCACATTCTGAAGGGTGCTTAATTACTGACAGAGGCACAAACCCAGAGAATATAAGCAGAACACGGCCCCTCCTGTATTTGGATTGTGTTTCTCATCAAAAAGCCTCTCTCACCTTTAATAGATGTGAGACCATGAGAGGCAGTCAGGATGGTGCTACATAAATATCATAGTACCTCCAAGGCTTGCTATCTGCTACTTCTGTCTACTGAACACATGGGGTGTTTCAGAGACTGGATTATTTGCAATACCACCTTTATCAGCACCCTCAGTGCCAGCACATATGTAGCACGTGATGTTTCTGTCCCACCGTCTCATGACAGAGCCATTCCCAATTGAAGCAAATTAAGACCACATCCACAGTGACATGGATCCCCTAGAACGTCATCTTCCCCTTCTCCTTAATCATGCCAGGCACAGACCTGCTCCCCTACAGGTCATCTCGTTTGGTTATGTGTTTCTCAAAATATTCTAGTGATAGGCTCTAATACTGTCAGATTTTTCTTTCTCTGCTGCCTTACTGACTTTACGACAGAATTTCTGAATTCAAAGGTATTTTACTTGTAGTGTTGTAGCCACGTTGATAAAAGTTTGAGTCTTAGTCTTCTAGAGAGGCAAATCAGGTGTGCTCGCTTTATCTGGAAACAGGAACACAAGGGTAGTTCCTTTTCAAGATGGTGGTGGAGGAAGATAAGGGTGATCGTAAAGTGCCAGTCATGTGATTAGATGGTCAACACATAGCATTTCTCTTCCTGCTCACTCTTGCCGTGCATTCATTACAGTTCATATCTGCCCTTCCACTTTCTGTTCTTCTGCTTCTCTCTGCCTTTCTGTCCTGACTCATTTTCTTCATTTCTGAGACAGAATCCCACTATTGTGGCACAGACTGAGCTTGAACTCAGGATTTTGCCTCAACCTCACAGATGCTGGTATTACAGTTGTGTTCTGCTATGCTCTGCCTGCTTTCATATTTTCTAGAATGCTGCCCTTCTGTTTTCTAGCTTAGTGACATTCCCTGAATTTCCTGTTCCAGGACAGAGAAGGAGAACAGCCATGTCAAGAAACATAGATTATCAAGCACATGGCAGTCTGAGATCTGTTTTCTTCATCCCTCTTTCAGAGTAAAGCTTTATGAGCTGTGCATCTCCTTTGATGCGCATCTGTAGCTGATTAGACATTGTGCCCATTCTTTTATTTATTTTTTACTCGTGTGTGTGTGTGTGTGTGTGTGTGTGTGTGTGCGCGCGCGCGCGCGTGCGTGTATGTGTGTTGTTCTGGAAGTATGCAGATACACTTGGAGACCCCCAAGAAGGGTCAACTCTCCTGGAGCTAGAGTTAGAGGAAGCTATGAGGCTGGCTACCTGGGCGTTGGGAGTTGAACTCGGGTCCTCTGCAAAAGCAGTATGTGTATACTCTGAACAGCTGAACTCTTGCTCCAGTCCCCCGTGTCCTTGGTAAGCTTCCTCAAATCACAATTCTGTGTCTGTCTCACAGTTAGTGGAAAGTGAATGAGCCCCTCTATCCTCCCGTAACGCTCTTCTGCTTTTCTTGTTCTCAAACTGTAAACCACAGGCCCTCTGATTAATTAGTACATATGTTTTAGTGCATATGCTTCCCACCCCACGTCTTAAGATGGCATGTCCATAACAAGAGGCTGGAGGCGCCTTTCAGCATTCATTAATATCAAGCCTGGGGCTGTGGAAGCTCACCACAGAACTTGAGTTGTGTAGATTCGTAAGATCGCAGGTCTTCTAGCATGTTTGTTGTTCCTTGAACCATGTTTGAAATGAAAGGAGATATTGTTATGTGGTTTAATTAAAGCATTAAGAAACTGGCAGTCTCCAAGCAAAATTCTTCTGCAAATTCAGATTTCTGGGTTAAATTATTGTTTATGATGCTTTGGGCTTCAAATAACAAAAACTTGATAAAAAAAAAAAAGTAACTGAAATTTTTACCTCACATTACAAAACCTCAGAGACAAGGCTCACAATAATTAGTTCAGCAGGTCAAAGTGGGATGCTACGGACCTGGTTGTTAATACGCCGATTCTTTCCTGTCAGCAACCCACTTCTGACGATTTTAGCAGGGCTCCCCCATGATCTATAAACAGGGCTGTGTTCTCCTAGGGTCTTCCCTCTTGGGTATTCCTTTTGTTTATTGGGGAAACTTTTCCAGGAGCACCCCAATTCCTGTTCACCAGGATTACATCACCTGCCTGTAGACACCAATCACTGACCAAGGGCATGAGAGTGCCACAGTGGGTTTAGACTTTTCTTGATTTGGAACATTTAAGGTTCATCCCCTGAATTAGGAGCCTTTTCATAAACACATATCTCTGTCCTGTAACCTGAATAAAACTCATTCTGCATTGCTCATATTTAAATAGTCGTACTCATAATATTTTTTAAAGAACCTTCTGTTGTTTCCAGGAGACATACTCACACAACAAATTACTGGATCCTCTGGCTCTTGTTCTCTTTCTGCTTCCTCTTCTCCAAAGTTCCATGAGTATTAGACAGTTACTTTGTAAATGTATCCATTGGGACTGGGCTCATTTGATTGCTTGCAGTTTTCTGTAATGGCTCCTGTTGCAAGCGGAAGTTTCCTTGATAAGGGGTGAGAACCACTCATGACATAAAGAGCTACAATCAACCAAGAAAGATAAGTGAGGTAAAAAAAATCATCGTCCTCAAGGAAGAGCACACCAAATGGCTATCCAGTGCCAAATGGTCAGCCCTTAAAACATAATACAAGTAAGATATAGAATTGGGGCCAGTTATGAATAGGAATAGATGCATATATACACACACATATTGGCACATATATATACACACAATGAAAAAACATGAATTTGTAAGCAAGCAAGGAGGATGTATTTGGAAGGGTTTGGAGGGAGGAATGGGAAGGAAAAATAATATAATTATGTTATAATCTCAAAAATAAAAGAAATAGCTGAGTGGTGGTGGCACATGCCTGTAATCCCAGCACTCTGGGAGGCAGAGGCAGGCAGATTTCTGAGTTCGAGGCCAGCCTGGTCTACAAGAGTGAGTTCCAGGACAGCCAGGGCTACACAGAGAAACCCTGTCTCGAAAAGTCCAAAAAATAAAATAAAATAAAATAAAATAAAATAAAATAAAATAAAATAAAATAAAATAAAATAAAAATAAAAGAAATAATAGAAAAAACCCTCATGTTGTACCAAAGAGGCCAAAGACAAAAAAGACAGTAATGGCTCTGGACAGTGTGACCTGACCATCTGTGCTGTATGAACAATGGCTGTGGGTACTGTGACCATCTGTGCTGTATGAACAAGACAAAGAGGAGTGTAATGACTGTCTCATGTGTCAGTCCTAACAAAATATTAACTACAATGCTTGGCAAATGCTGTAGACCAGGCTTGAGATTATGGCATGACTTTAAAGAGCCAATCTTGAACATAAGTGACTCAAGGAGAAAACACATTAAGTTCCATATCATAGCAAATTCAATGCCTTCATCCTGGCCATGGACCTACCTGCAGATGTGACATTTAGCTTAATAAATATTTTCCTCCTCCTCCTCCTCCTCCTCCTCCTCCTCCTCCTCCTCCTCCTCCTCCTCCTCCTCCTCCTCCTCTTCCTCCTCCTCCTCCTCTTCTTCCTTTTCTTCTTCTTCCTCTCCTTCTTCTTCTAGGGTATGTGCTACAAATTAATTGTTTCCATGATACCTCAACTCTCACTCATGAAATCTACTTATTAGCCTTTATTCCTTTGTGGGAAGCTCTCTTTACTCTTCTGTATTCAGTGTCTCTAATTTATTCTATTATCCTCTTTCCTCTTAATAGATAGACACATTTAGAATCAAAGCACCAGGGTGTCCCCTCATGATATCTGTATTAGGCTTGGTATGCTTGAGGCAGCTTCTCTGGCCTCACAGTAGGAGAATATAATACTTAGAAATGGTGGAGAAGAAATTTTGTGCTTCTGTCAAGTGAATTCATGGCATAGTGGCATTTATATAAGCTTCGAAGGTGACACTACCAGAAAGACAGGGTACAAAAGGCACTGAACCGGAAGTAGTTCACCTGGGGTGCAGAACAAAATGTCACATGACCCAGAAGCTTGAGGCAATGAGTATTTGCTGTTCTGGAGACTGTGTATCAGCTGAGAGAATCCGCTGATTTGGAAATATCTCTGACAGTCTTGTTCCGGAGTGGCTTGAGCAAACATTGCATTCTGTAAGATAGTTTTAGGTCAGACGACATGAAAATCTGGATTGCCCACAGTCTAGGAGGCAAGTTCCAACACAAACAGCAGAGGGGCAAGTTATAAAGTGCTTTTCATACATGTGTGTTCATTTCCCATTAGCCAACGATCATTCTATGAACCCAAAAATCATTGTAGAAGAGCACCAACTCTAGGAGAGAGACGGGTAGAGGGGTGGAGAGGAGAAGGAAGGGAGAAGAGGAGGAAAGGAGGGAGGGAGCAAGATGGGGAAGGGGAGAGAGAATTAGAATACAGAAGGCTATTTTTGCTGTGTAGCACAGGAAGGCTCCTTTTCTGTGAGTAATTCAGGGTGCGTGAACTAACTTTTTTGTTGTTCTAGCAAATATTCTAGATAACTATCGCCTTTATCTTGCTCTATGGTTTCAGAATTGCCAGGCATGATTCACACTGCTCTTGTTGCTTTTAGGCTTGTGGTGAGACACTACATCACAGCATCATTGGATGGAGAAACAAAAGTGCTCATCTCATCCCAAGGCAAGGAGCCAAGAGGAGAAGAAGGAGTAGGTTTCTATAACTGTCTTCAAGGACATGCCTCTAATAACCCAAGCATCTGCCACTAGTCCCTGCCATTTAAAGGCACTATCTTCTTCCAATAGTCCCTCTCAGAGGTGCAAGCCTCTAGCACAGGGACTATGGGGAAACATCTAAGGCCTCAACGCTGCCATTATCCATAGTACTCTCCAAGTTGTTAGGAGTGCAAGGCAAAGCGTTCCTAAGAGAAACCATGGTGTAAATGAAGACGGTGTCATTTAGAATAACCACTTCAAAAAAAAAAAAAAAAGCAAGAGATGATCTGTTTCACATTGGTATTTCTCATTGAAAAGTAACACTTTAGTATTCTATCTTATTATGACAATTGATCTTCTTTCTCAACATAATGAGATATAGAATCACCTGGGAAATGGAACTCTGGCTATGCTTGTGGGGTTATCTTATTATTAAAATATTTATGTTTTATAAATATTATATTATATATTTTATGCAAGTTATGTTAAAGCAGGATAATGTGCCTGCTGTGGGTGGCACCACTCCTGAGCCGGAAGTCTGAACAGTGTGGAGAGGAAAAAGCAAACAGAATACTCCATCCCCTGCTCTCCAATTCCTCCTAGTTCTAGGTCAACCATGAGCAGCTACTTAAATCTCCCACTGTACTGCCTTCCCCGGCGCAATAGACTACCGCACCTCAAACTGTGAGCCAAAATGCATTCTTCCTTTCCTAAGTTGCTTTGGTTAGAAGTAACTTATCACTGCAACTGGAAAAAAAAACCCTAAGGTATTTATATGTATCATTACTGTGTGAGATTTCAAAGTATACTTTATTCACAAACTAATTCAAAGATATCTTCACATCAACTCATGAAGTTGGGAGTTTAAGGAAAAGTGGTTTACATGCCTCATTATTTTACTAGATCTTATGGGCTTATGGGCTTAACAAAGACACATGTATCACCAAAGTATGAATTTCTCATACCTTTATAACTACATTTTAACGTATGCTTTCTTTGTAAAAAAAAAAATCTCATGCAAAAAAAATATTTCATGCTTTGCCTTTAATATATTCCTCTGAGAAGAGATTTCTAGGCTCCTCCAGGTTGTGACCAGAAAAATGGCTTTAGAAAAGTTTGAATGCTGCCATGAACCAGTCTCCCTAGTCTAATAAAATGGAAAAAAAACCTAATAAGTACTAACAGTCTTGGAAAGTCAAGAAACAATTCTTAACACAAGGAAAATCACCAAGTAGATGATGCTTTTCAGACAGTCCTGTTATATAAAACCCTTCTGCATTTGGTAGTAATCTAGAAAGGCCAGAGATGTTATTAAAGTTAGCATCTTAGATGGAATGTTCTCTAAAGGCCATTCCTACCTAATGCTCTACAGTTTTATGACTCTACAGCCTACCTCAAGCCCTAGACACAGCTATTCCATAACTAAATGGAGAAATTTATATCCAGCCGTCTATAGAAAGAAGGTAAACTGCCCCCCGCAGGACCATGGTCTGTTTTTTTCTTTTTTCTTTTTCTTTTTCTTTTTTTTTTTTTTGTCCTGCCTGCAACCTAAGGATGCTGTTATATTTCAAGCAGCTAAGTAGGTCAAGAGAAAAAAATATAATATTTGGAAACACATCCAAGTACATAAACATCCATATGGACTGAGTTTGATCGTGGCATAACCGTGTCCTCTCAGTTAAATACTGTCTGTGGCTGCCTCTCTTTTTCAGTACGCGGGATAGTCCCATGTTGCATGCAAAACCCAAACTCCTTAATGTTTAGCTCTATACGGGAAAAGGGTTCCTAAAGCTTTTGGAAAACTGAGCACCCGATTCTGCCTACACTGGCTTTGTACTAAGTGTTCCTTTCCCGAGGAAGCAAACCTAAAATAACTTTCTTCCCTCCCTAACTCAACTGACTTACTGAGAGGTTTCGCTGTGTGTTCCACTTCACAAGTCGCATGTCAGGCAAATCATGCACATAATTCTCACTTTAAATGAGTTAATTATTTAAGTGCCCAATCTTTTAGTCGGTCTATCAGCCACAATTACGAGAAAATGAATAAACATGAGGGCATTTCATACTCTCCTCCCCCAACCCCCATCATTCATTAAAAACATTTCAGAGACTCATTAGTTAGGAGTTTAAGCAGCCTTTTGAGCTGGCTGATAAGATGCCAGGCATCAGTCTCCATACTCTACAACTATCACCGAAATGGCGGGAGTGAAATTCTTATCATCTCATAGAAATTAATTGTGACTCAGCCTCTCACTACCTTTCTTTAGAGCTTCAGGAAAATCTCATTTCATCCATCTCTGTGATTCATTTAAATTCCTGGGGGTGGGTGGGAAATGGTTGTTTTGTTTTCCAATCGGGTGGCTAAGATGGTGTGTCACCTGCCTACCAAGATGTACGTTCCTGCTTCAGCCTCGGAAAATGGAAATGAATAAGAAAAAAATGGGCAGTCTTTAAGGGGATAGATATATTGTTAACCATTTAGTGACATAGAAGAAACATTGTCTTATTTTAAATGTGTTTCTACCATATGTTCCTTTAAAGAAATCTTCCCTGAAAGTGTTCTTAGCAGTCCCTATTCTTATCTAGTCATTGCCTCACCTTCTTCCACAGTTCCTTTACAGTGCCAGGGCAGTAGACAAGTGACCTTAAGAACAGTTGCTTGGGACCAGAGCTTTAGGTGGCATTTTGTGACAATTCCTTGTGACGGTCTCTTGAAGTTTTCCTGGTCACATCTGGTTGTTATTTGGAGTTTATTGAAAGAGCATTGTATTTCAGTAGATGAGGATTGAGAGAAAAGGGATTGTCTTTCCATTTGTTACTAACATGCCAAGAGCTGTGAATCAAATGAAGAGGAGTGTCTTTTGAGTACTTGTAGCGTTCACGGCTACTCTGAACATTGAAAACTCCTTGAGTTCAGCCTGGGTTCCCAGAGCCTGAGTGGCATCTGTTCTGGAAGGTGGAACAGATTAATGTGTGGTCTCCCCATCGTTGCAGCAAGTTCCAAGTGTTCAGGGTATGCCTGATGGGGAGAAATGTTTATTTTGGCAGAGAGGGGAAAGGACAGCAGATTGGGGGCAATAGGAACAGAAAGGCGTACTGGAGCCTTGTGCTGCTATTTGAGTTAAAGTCTGCCTTGCCTCCTACGAAATGGCAGCATTTGGCAATGAACTACTTCCAATAAGAAATAATGAGCTCCCTCACTATGAAGTAATAGTCTTTAAAGTGGATTTTCAAAGCATAATTAATGAGCCTCTGCAGGATGCCAGGAAAACAGTAGCCTAAATGTCAGTTCTGAGAGTTTACAATTTAATATATGGCAAGGGATATTTACCAGCCAGGTTTGAAGGCTCACCAAAACCTTCAAACTATTTTTTTCCTTCATAAATAGTAGCTATAATTTTTAATCTCTTATCACTGATCATATTTCCCTTGGATTTGTACTCTAGTGCATTTTAACTAAAAAGGTGTGCTTGGCGAAATCATAGAAGAACCATTAAAATAGTCATTTAGGAGAGTCAATAATTGCATGCCTAAGAATGAAAGGACTTTACCTCTCACAGAAAATGATGGGCTCAAGGGTGTTCTGCCATTCAATGAAGCATGACATTTCCAATCATGACTGTTCCAGAAGAGCCATGTCAATTGTATAATATATATACATATACATATGTGTGTTTATTCTCAATGTGTCATCATAGCCACTGTGTATGTATGTTTAATATTCAAGCATTCTTTTTCTTTGAAAAAATTCAGGCAAATTCCCACAATAAGAGTGGTAGAGGTGCCGGGCGGTGGTGGCGCACGCCTGTAATCCCAGCACTTGGGAGGCAGAGGCAGGAGGATTTCTGAGTTCGAGGCCAGCCTGGTCTACAGAGTGAGTTCCAGGACAGCCAGGGCTACATAGAGAAACCCTCTCTCAAAAAGAAAAAGAAAATAAAAAGAAGAATGGTAGAGGATTAATTAAGGGAGCTTACCATAACAATGTGGACACTAAAATTGCTACAGGATATGTAACTGACCAAATCAAACCCAATAGAGTCACCTCATTGCAACATGATCATTGTGTGTGTGTGGGGGGGGAATGGTTCGTTTTCCTTTGGAGATGCTAAGATGACATGCTACAGGATGGGAGGTTGCTCGCCAGCTTCATTTCATGCCAGCAAAAAATAGAAATAATAAAATAGAATAACACAGAAAACAGACAGGAATGAGTGAGATGCAGAGAGGCAAAGAGAGGCAGAGTTGAGCAGGCCAAAGGACAGATATGAAAACACAATCTGAGTCCAGGATCTGGTCATAGCTGATGTGGTTTGGATCAATAGGCCAGTGTTTCCTTTAGGCTGCTTGGAGATGGATGTCCATTCCTCATTTCTTAAAAAGATCTGACAATCTGTCAATAGGCAAGAGTAAGAGGGCGAGCCACAATGAGACACTTATTGAGCACACTTTCGACTCTACAACAGCATGAACTGGAGGATGATATCATTTCCCCTTCCTAGTTAAACCGAAGGAGATACTGAACAGCAAGCAAAGGGTGATTAATGGCATGGGACTACCTTCAGCACAGACAGCCCATACTGTAGAGTAAGAGGTATCTAGGCCTCTCTAGAGGTTCTTCCAAACTTGTGCAAAGTAACTGGATTGGAAAGGTCAAACAGATACGTGGTCACATCACCCTGAATTCTCCCATGTGCTTCACACAGCAGCTTGTGGAATTGTCTAACTCGTGGGCTCTTTGAAATCTGGGGCCTTTTGTGTCTTTCCAGTGTTTAGTATGTCAGCATCCCATAGATCTTTCTAATGGCAATTTAAGAATGAAAGAACCCCTGAAGTCCCTGCCAACATCCTAAGTATGAAGATGGAGGCTGCATGAGTAAAAGCAAAGTGATATCTAGGGCTGGGCAACTGAAACTTCGAAGAAGAAACCTTCCAAAATAATGATGCTAAGGCCATGTGGTGTTCCAATGCAGTATATATACATGTTGACAGCATGCAACATCTCCTCGGCAGCATGAACCATAACTGCACCTAGTTAGCAAGACAAATTAGTCAAAAAGAGGGAAAGTGCCAGATGGTGCACATTGTTAATAATGCCCATCTGTGAATTATGGAGCTGATTTGCGATTGTATTTGGTGCTATTTTTTTTAGGGGCATCAAAATAACAAATAACATCTTTGTGAAGAAGCCCTGCCCAGATACCTGAGTGTTTTTGCAGGTGAATTGTATTTGTTCTCAGACTTTGATTTTGAGAAAAAGTTGCTCTGCCTAGACCCAATAGCTGTTATGCTGCTCCAGAAGAGCTATTGGGGTTTTTGCGAATCAGTTCCCTTTCTCATTCTTAAACATTTTATTTTTATTTGTTGTCTGTGGGTACTTTCTGTACACATATGTCCGTGCACTAGGAACCTTTCTGGTGCACAAAGAAGCCAATAGAGGAGTTTATATCCTTTAGAACTGGAGTTGCGAATAAGTGTGTAGTGGTTTGGATAGAAACGGCCCCCATAGGCTCCCGGGGAGAGGCACTATGAAGAGGTGTGGCATCATGGGAGTAGGTGTGGCCTTATTTGAGGAAGTGCTTCTCAGTTCACTTCCTGCTGCCTGCTAATGCAGTTATAGAACTCTTAGATCCTTCTCTAGCATCATGTTTGCCTGCACTCTGTCATGCTGCTAGACACGATGATAATGGACTAAACCTCTAAACTATAAACTAGCCCCAATTAAATATTTTCCCTTAAAGGGTTGCTGTGGCCAGGGTGTCTCTCCACCCCAAGAGGTGTAAAATAAGGTATCCCTAATGTGACTGCATTAAGACTATGAATTGATTACAGATTTCAGTGAATGTCCCTATAAGCTAATAAACTGATACTTCAATGTCTATTTCTAATTATCTGGGTTTTAAGATAAGACAATAAAATTTCAAAGGACCATAGAAAACCGCAGACAAGTAAGGACCAGAGCCTCGCTTCCAGGAGTTTTCCTTGTACACATTAGACCAACGATTAAGCTCCCAGGATCACTGAGAAGGAGAAAATAAATCCCAATAAAGGTGACTGTGCTTAAGCAAGTAAAATAAATCCCTTATTTATGTTCTTATTTTTATAAACACTGTGAAAGGCACCATAACAATCAACTCTTTTCAGGTATGGCCTTATTATAGATAATGTGCATGAGATCAAAAATGCATGCAAAACAACAGGTGTTATTTATAATTCTAATCACAAAGAAAAATAAATATGGACATCTGGCAAATTTCATCCCAGAAATGTTGCGTAGTAGATATACATTTATGTGTCTGTTTTCTTCCCAGTACTTAAATATTAATCCACAAAGAAGAGGAAGAATGAATGTAGGTTAAACGCACAAAGAAAGGCTCATATTCAGCCATAATGATCATGTGGCTTTGGATAAAAAATTAGCAATGCTCCTACTTATACAGCCAAAGTACTTTTTAACAAAATTATGAGAACTTAGGCCTGGAGAGATGGCTTGATGGTTAAGAGCACTTACTGCTCCTGCAGAAGACTGGAGTTTCTTTCCAAGCATCCATGTGGAGCACTCCCACTAATTCTAGGAGGTCTGACATTCTCTTCTGATCTCCCTAGACATCTGCACACACAGCATGCACTCACTCATACAGACATACACACATACACATAAATGAAGTACTTTTAATATTAAAATACAGTGATGAGGACTATCTTATTGTTAATATTTAGAAATGCCTCTTAGAATCACAATGCTGGTAAAATGCTATAGAAATGCTAATAAAATGTAAGCAAATAGGTATTTAATAAATATGTATGGGATGAATATATGTGTACATAATTATAAATCATAATGCTCAAACTTTATGCTTTGATACACTGAATACACTGAATACACTGTTAAAATTTTTGCACACTGAAAATAATTCCTATCTTGTTTGTTCTTCTCTACTGACTGACAGTTATCAGTTCACTTGCTGACAGCCTCTCCGTTGGTTTGCATGGCTAAGATCCTCATTAATTCTTTGGTCCTATGATCTTCACAAAGAACCGTCCCTTCATCACTCCAGAGCTGTGAACTCCAACCCCCATTTTTCCATCCTGTTTTCCATCTTTCCTCGGCAGCACACATTACCTCCTAACAAACCATGTTGTGCAATTAACCATTTATGACATTTACATTCTTTTATCCTTTGGTTTTACTCGTTTTATTCGTTGGTTCCGCCAAACCTTGTTTCAGGGCAAATGCTGTAGGAAACATCAGCGGAATTGAATAGAATTTCTTCAATTCTTACTATTACAAATAATCTGTACTAGATGTTCCTGTAATTTAAATTCTTCCATTCATACTGTCCAAAGTGAAACCACTGGGTCAACGTTTGATATCAGTTTTGATGATCTTAGTACTTATTGAGTTATCCAAGTCTGTCTTAGACAAATTTGACCAACTCTGCATCAAGAAGGGGATGAAGTATATTGCAACTGGCCTTGCTATATGCCAACGTCAAGATAACATCTTCCCTGAAAATGGGAAACTGAAACTGGGGCCTTGATAATTCAGCTGATCTACATCCTGATGTTGGTTGGGCAAAACATAGCAATGAACAGGTACCAGACAGTAAAACTATCAAGCACACCAATGAATCTTGTCTACACTATTTGTAGACTTTAGTGATCACATTCACATGGCACGCTACCCAACAGCAGCTACACTCACCCCGTATCAGCTACACACTCCTGTATCAACCACGGACCCCTACAGAAGCTACACAACCCCTGTCCCAGATACACATGCTGCCGAAGACACACACCCCTGCAGAAGATGTGCATCTCTGTTCTTCTTTTGTTCCCACTGACTTTGTCTGTGTGTAGGTTTCTAAACCCATAGTTTGAAACCTTTATTTTCTTTGAATGTATTTACTTATTTACTTGTGTTTGCGTATACACACACACACACACACACACACACACACACACACTTGTAGTAGAGGACTTTGGTTGTTTATCTTCTACCCCACTCTGCGTTATAACTTTGAGGGGTCTGTCTCTGAACCTGTAGCTCAGTTGGCAGCCAGCATGTTTCAATGGATTGGTCATTGTGTCTCTGCAGACCTATGCACTAACCAGATTAGTTTACATAGGTACTGGGAGTTTGAACCCAGGGTATCAGGCTTGCTCAGGGATTCTTTAAAACCAATTAGCCGTCACCTCAGCCTTCATGTTTTTAAACTTTTAATTAAAAATATGAACCTGAGTTGACAGGATTCATTAATTATTTGAATATGCTTCTAGGTATATTTTTAAAATATTCTGTTGCCTTAAACTTTCTTATTTTCCTCCATTCCTTTAACAATTTTCTATGCAGATTATAATGCAGTTTCCTAGCAAAGGTCTTGGTGGATGGTGGCTGTCACCTTTCTCATTCTAGACAACATCATTCTCTTAGTGCCCATTACTTTCACTGGCTGCCAAAATCCCCTGCTTGGTTCATTAAGTTTCCTGCTGAATGCACGTCCCGTTTGGCCATTTGTGCTGACACCCAGCCTCCTCTTTCCTACATTTGTGTCCTCCTTTTATGGAGTCAGGTTCAAGGTCTTACATAGTGTTAGTGCACATAGAAAAGAGTGTAGACTACACCCCCCCCAATTGGCTCATCTCTAGATAGTTTTCCCAAGTCCAGTGTAATTTCATGCTTATAAGAAACCCTGTTCAAAACTAAGATGTGATGCGGTGTACTTTTATGTGGGTCCATGCCACATACGAGGGATTTTTCAGCATTTTTCTCCACCAGAATCATAAGCCAATTTTAAAGGCTGCTGACTGTGGGAAACTGACACAGGAAGGGAGTCAGCAAACAGATTTAATACACAGAGGACAATGGGAGTATTGAGCACAGAAAACAGCAATACAAGGTGGTTTATAAATTTGGGGAAATTAGGCTGTCATCATTAAGCACTCATCAGTTAGATTTTAATCGTGCACCTGTTTCACAGAGAATTGTCTATTCTAACAGACATTTCGCAGAAAAGTGTCTGGTTCTCACGGAAGCACTTGAAGTAGTCACAATATATGTCTATGTCACTGCTGGGGTGCTGCTGGGAGAATAATTATAGTCAATCCAACTGGATAAGCATTCTGGTCTAACAGGAAAGTAGACATGGATCACATTCAGGCCAGGGGCTTCTTACATTCCTCTGTGCTTATTACACACTCTTCTGTGCTACTGGGTTTAACCAGTTTTTTAGGATAGAATACCATAGAAGCTGATCTAGAAAAGCAGAAAGTTGTTTGTCACCTACTTTGGAAGAAGCCTTCCTTCCTTCCTTTGCAGAAAAGACCTGAAGTATTTGTGAAAGTATGGAGATTATTTTTCATAATTTCAAATCATGATTCCTTTTTATTTCTCTTCATGTCATTACTCTTGATGTTTCTCTATGTAAACTTTCTTGTGTTTAGCCAGGAGTCAGCTAGCTTATAAACTAGCTAATTAAACACTTGGCATGAGCTGAGGATTGCTATTTTATGTTAAGGCCCGCATTTATCTTAAGGAACTGTCGGAAAATTCCTACGCTGTATTTTAAAAATCTCTTGAAAAGTGGCTCATGATAGTCAAACTTCTCAGGAACTGTGTCCAAATACTGTTAAAAGTACCATTACAGTTTTTAAAAATAAAGAGTTCACAATCCCTAGGAGTTGGTCCTACATCCATGCCCATACAGAATACACTAAGTGGATTCAATGGACCAACAACAGGAAAAGAAGACATGAAGTTGGGGAGGGCAGGAAATAGAGTTGAGATAGGAATTGGAGGGGAGGAAATGGGAGTGAATTTGATCAAACACATCATATGCAGTATGAAATTCTAAGCAATTAAGAAAACAATATTCTTAAGACTAAAATCAAATAAAAATAGAGCATTGATATTCTAGATCCTCCACTCCCTAGACAAGTAAACCAACTTCTTTAAGTGCCTATTTTCTCTTTTCAGTAATGAGGATGTGACTATCTGTGGCTGCCTGCAGCTACTGCGAACTGGTTCCTGGAAGAGAAACTGAGGGATGGAAAGAGAACTGAGTCAAGAGGACATTTGCTGATCAAGACTGAGCTTTAGTGAATGTTAGTCAATATATTAGCTTTGGAAATCCCCTCCTCCCAGACTTGAGGTGAAGTCTGGGATCTTGCTGGCTCCACTCTTAGCAGGTCCGCCCGCTGAGATCAGAGAACTGCAAGTCTAGCTGATCTGGAATGCTTCTAGGTGGGTCTGTCCTGGCTTCCAGGTGAGAGCAGAGGGCTGTATTGTTCTATAAAGAACAAAGGCCAGGAATTTCACAGGCTGAGAACTGATGATCAGAGCAGAGGCTGAAAGCCCAGCTCAAATGCTGGAGGGGGGAAGGGACAACTATCGCTTCATGAGATTGAAATTGTATACCTTGTTTGTAGGCATAATGTTATGCCTTCATACATGGTGAAAAGATTATCTTTGTAATATTCAAATGCTGACTTGTGTACCCATATATCTGGTTACAATCCTTATTCTAAGAATCTCCTGTCTCAGTGTTGTGTAAACATTGCTTTCCAATTAGTCCTTGATAGGTCAATAAGACTGGCTCATCAACCAATGACTGAGCAAGGAAAATAATAAGATTGGACTTCCACTCTGCCATGGGAAGGGAAGAAAAGAGAGAGGAAGTGGGGATTTGCCTTTGGGAGAGAGAGAGTCCAGGAGACAACATAGAGAAACATCTAGAGCAGAAAAAGCCAAGAAATGTATTTCAGAGATTTTGTCTTGGAGTTAGTCTGATTAATTTAGAGGATTAAAAAAGAGTAATACTGCTCAGTTGCTGGATCCTTAACGTTGTTAAATATTAATATAATAGTCCAGTTTCAATTATTTGGGAACTAGCTGGGTTAAGAGGAAACTGCAACACTTATAAAACTTGTTTGCATCTGAGAGGCACCCAAGGAGGATGGCAATGATTGTGATAGCTATCTGCTGCTGCGTGACAAGGTACACCAACACCTGAAGCACCACATAATTATCTTCATAATACCCTACTGCTTGCACAGGTCACTCAACTATACAGCATATCAATGTTGGAAAGCAGGGAGCATTAGGGGTCCTCTTGGAGACTACTTACAAAGATAATGATGGTGGTGGTAGTGGCTCTGGTGCTGGGAAGACACCCATGGGGAGACAGGAGTGTATCTACAACCCATAAAAATGGAATGAATCTCCATGTTCCTTTTTGTGCTTTCAAATGAGTGAACCCAGTAGGAGGCCTAGGATCCCACAAGTAGGCAAAAATGTCAGAGAGATCCCCAACTGTTAAAAATTCCACAAGAACACCAATCTACTCAGCCAAAACATAAGTAACAAGGAAGGCTTATGCAGGGGATGCAAGGATCTCCCAGGGAAGGGGAAATAGAATAAATTTTGTGGGTGGATTCATGGTGAATAGGGTTAGGATCTTAACATATGTGACCTAGGTCAGACCCAAATAGTCTACCTGTTCTGAGTCCCCATGAATCCCAGTCATTTGACTCTGCGGGTGTCCTTGTGTTCTAATAGTGTATATGATCTACCTGCTTGGTCCAATCCTTTCTCTCCTTCCTCTTTAGGCATCCTTATTGTAGGTCAAAGTTTTTGAGGCTAGTTTGGTATACTAAGCACTCCACTGGAGACCTTGCCTAGTTACAGAAAATGGCTGGTTCAGGTTCCTTCTTCCACATTAGTAGAAGGCTTTGCTAAGGTTACTCTCATAGATTCCGTGGAGTCTCTATTTCACTAGGTTTCTACCTTATCCCCCAAATACCCCTAATCCCAATCACTTCACTCTGTATTTTCTCCCTCACCCACCAACCTTATTCCTCATTTTCCTAACCCTATTCATCCTGAGTCCACCCACAAAATCTATTCTATTTCCCCTTTGCAGGGAGCTCCTTGCATTTCCTGCTTAAGCCTTTTATTACCTAGCCTTTCTGGGTCTGTGGATTATAGCATGATTATCTTTAACTTTGCACATAATGTCCACTTATAAGTAAGTATATAACACATTTGTCTTTCTGAGTCTGGGTTACTTCACTCAGGATGATCTTTTCTAGTTTCATCCACTTGCCTACAAATTTCATGACATCATTGATTTCAGCAGCTGAGTACTACTCCATTGTGTAAATGTACTACTCTTTCTTTACTCACTCTTCAGTTAAGGGACATCTAGATTGTTTCCACATTCTGGATATTATGAATAAAACTACTATGAGCAAATGTCCTCATAGTAGAATGAGGTACCCTTTGGGTATATACCCAGGAGTGGTATAGCTGGGTCTTGAGGTAGGTCAAATTCCAATTTTCTGAGAAACAGCCATATTGATTTCCAAAGTGACTATACAAGTGTGCACTCAAAGACTCAGCAAAGAAAGAAAATTACAGACCAATTTCCTTCATGAACATTGATGCAAAAACACTTAATAAATACTCACAAGCAGAATCCAAGAACACATCAAAAAGATCATCTACCATGATAAAGTAGGCTTTATCCCAGACATATAGAGATGGCTCAACACATGTAAAATATGTCAATATAATCTACAATATGAACAAACAATAAATAAAGACCACATGATCACCTCATTAGATGCTAAAAAGAAAGCCTTTGACAAAAATGCAACACACCAACATGATAAACATCTTGGAGAAATCAGGAATACAAGGCACATACCTAAACATAATAAAGAGAGAATATAGCCTACATCGAATTAAATGGAGAGAAATTTAAAACAATTTCTCTAAAATTACAGTCAAGACAAGGCATTCCACTCTCTCCATAGCTATTCAATATAGTTCTTGATGTTCTAGCCAGAGCAATAAGACAAATAAAGGGGATCAAGGGGATCGAAATGGAACAGGAAGAACTGAAAGTATTACTATTTGCAGATAATATGATAGACTACATAAGCAACCCTAAGCATTCTAACAGAGAACTCCCACAGCTGATAAACACCTTCAGCAAAGTGGCTGAAAACAAAATTAACTTAAAAAAAATCAGTAGCCCTCTGAGAAAGAAATCAGGGAAACACCACCTTTCATAATAGCCACAAATAACATAAAATATCTTGGTTTAACTCTGACCAAGCAAGTGAAATACCTGTATGGCAAAAATTTCAAGTCTTTGAAGAAAGAAATTGTAGATTTCCCAAGATGGAAAAAAACTCCCGTGCTCATGGATTGGTAGGATTAATATAGCAAAAATGGTTCTGTAAGCTGCTTGTACCTTTGCAGGCATGTCCTTCTTTAGAATAGGAACATTTTCATCTATGATTTTGTTAAACACATTTTCTGGGTTTTTGAGCTGGGATCCTTTTCCTCCTTCTATTCCTATTATTCTTAGGTTTTGTCTGCTTTGTCTGTGTTCTACTTTCCTGAATTAGCATTTTCTCTGAGTAATTAATACATTTCTTTTATTGTATCTTCTATGCCTTAGACTCTCTCCCATCTCTTGTATTTTTTTTCATTATCTCTAAGGGCTATGGTAGGTTGAATATGTTTATCCCAGAGAGGAGCACTGTTAGATGGTGTAGCTTTGTTGGTGGAAGTGTGTCATTGTGGAGATGGGCAAAGAGGGCTTCCTCCTAGCTGCCTGAGGATGTGAGTCTTCTCCCGACTGCCTTTGGATCAATGTGTAGAACTCTGGGCTCCCTCTCCAGCACTGTACCAGCCTGAATACTGCCATGCTTCCAACCATAATGATAATTGAGTGAACCTCTGAACCTGGAAACCAGTTTCAATTATATGTTGTCCTTTCTAAGAGCTGCCTTGGTCATGGTGTCGCATCTCAGCTATGGAAACCCTAACTAAGAAAATTACTTTTATCTCATAAAATTGTTTTTTTTTTCATAACATTGGTTTTAACATTCTGGTTCAGCTATGATGGACTATTCAGTGTCATAGGATAGCTAAGCTCTGGTGGTGCCATGTTGCCCTGGCTATTGTTGATTGTGTTCTTACACTGGCATTTACGCAGTTTGGGTTGGGATAAATGACCACAGGTCTAGGTGCTGATTTCTGAGTTTGTCTCTGCTGGATGGCTGCTTTGTTTTTGGTTTCGGTTTCCTCTTTAGTCTTATGGTCTTTGCAGCCTAGATTTCTGGTGGCTTCTGTGACCTGGGATCTGGCCTCTTTCTAAGTTGGGGACTAGATTTTTGGTTGCTAGCTTGGCCTTTAGTGCAGGAGGGGGATCTCTTCCAAGTTGGGCAGTGGTCATTACAGGCCCTGAGTGAGTGGAGGAAATCCACTGGTGGCTTTTCTACCCACTGGTGGGTTCTGGCATGCTGTGTGTTCTCTGGTCCAGCAGGGAGTCTCTGCCTGAGTTCACCTACTTGTTCTTCTAGTTGCTTGGCCTTCACCTGTCTTCAAGCTGTAGTGGCCTGCACCAGTTCTCCTAGTTCTCCTATTTGGTATGGTCTGCACCTTGGCAGCTGAAGTCTGCAAGAGTTGGAGGCAGAGGTATATTATCAGGGTGGGTGGTGGGGCACGATGGTAGGGGACAGTGGAATGAGTCTTTGGGAACTGAATCTAGAAAGTGAGGCAGTTCGGCTGGCAGGAGGGTCACTCACCTATTCACTGGTGTGGCCTGAACCTGAACAGTGGAAGTCCCTGAAGCTATTTTTATAATAGGGAGTGCAATGATAGAAAGTGGCCAATGATCAACTATGCTCCCAAAAATGAACAAACAGAAAACATACCATGTAAAAACGACCTAGAATTTTGACAGGAGGAATGAGTGGGATATACTGCCTAATAAATGATATTTCAATTCATGTTGTTCTTTCTAAAAATTATGTATTTGTATTCATAGTTACTCCATGATTGCTGCCTAGAACATCATATTTACCTAGGCTCACTCCCTACTGAGTGCAGCCTCACAATCTGACACCAATCTTTTCTCTCTAGATAGCTAAAAGAGAATGGTGACATTTTCGCTTAAATAAAACCTCGCCATCAGTTTAATTTCCTTGGACTGTGTTTTTAAAACTAGGCCATGTAGGCTACACAAGGCTTATCTCTCTGTCAGCAGGCCTAGGCCAGCCCATCAAACAAAAGGGAGAAGTGAGAAGAATTTTTCCAGCTTCTAAGTCCCAAACTACACAGTGTAGATGGAGGCCTCACTCCTACAGCACACTGTGGACAGGAGCCATCTTTTGTTGTTCTGTCCCTTTGGCCAAGATCTTGGCTCTTCTCTCTTCTTCACTCTGAAGAAAAAGAAGAAAGAAGACTGTTTATTCTACACTCATTAAGTTTTGGTTTGCCAGGCTGACTTCTGAATGTGTAAACACTAACAGGAAGATACAAGGACTGGTTTCTTGGTCTGAGAAAGACATAACAAAGCCAGAGTGTTCTTGGGATTGGCTGCAAGGCAAGCCAGGGAGATGTGTTTCTACTTGAAGGTGTGGAAGCTGCCCTAGCTAGATATCTTGAGCTAGTGGCTAGGAGCTCCATGATTGCTGCTCTAGAATTTAGACTTCCATAGGTAGAGGCAAGGGGAGAAGAATGGAGAAAGTAAAGGGCTTTAAGGGGGAAAAGTGTCTGCTGTTGAGAACCTCATGTGTGGAGGCAACTCACCAGTGTGACAGCTGTGTGATCCAACTTAGTGAGTTCCTTTAGCAGCATACCTGGGGTTACACAACACATATTACCCTTGAGAAAATACAATGAGAGTGCTTCAATCTGGCAGTAATAGGAATTCATGACATTACAGGGTATGAGCTGATAGAGAGAGAGAGAGAGAGAGAGAGAGAGAGAGAGAGAGAGACAGAGACAGAGACAGAGACAGAGACAGAGACAGAGACAGAACAGTTGATTCTCATAATACAAGGTGGATTCCATGACACTCCTATGCATGTATCTTGAAATAACACATATTTATATGTTACATTTAGAGCCATGTTAAAGACTGATATATCATCTACAGATACCTTTGGAATCAGTGTAGAAATTTTGGTATATTCATTTGCCACTGAGTAGACAATTCAAACAATACAAAAATATATACAACCAAGGTATTAGAGGGCCATGACCAGTGCCTTTTACCACTTCCTTCATGACCTCTCTTCACAGTTCTATTACATGCGTGAATGGACTTGACCTGACTGGAGCAGTAAAGGAATGAAGAAATTAAAGACACAGAGATATCCAGAAATACTGGGATTAGCTGGACCAGGTTCTTTGATGGACAAATCTCAGCATTCAGGAAGCACAGCCTATTTTATTACATACAGTCAAACATGAAAGTGGGCTTACTGCATACAACTGAACAAGGAAGAAGGTTATTAAATACAGATAAGTAGGCACTCATTGAACATACTGTATCTGACATCATTTAAATAACAGACATAAAGTTGTTTTGTTTTTTTTTTTTAATTCCCTGCGTTTAAGGAATCTACCATGGACAGTTCTTTTTCAGCGCTACTGAAATTCTATGTTAGAGTAAAGTAAGACTATGAAAAACAAAACTATTGAAAGTTTATGGGCAGAGCCATAGATGCTGATACAAGAAAATATTTCACTGAGTTAACGGAAAGATTCAATATAAAAATGTGTAGGATTCCATAGAATATCAATTGTGTGAGAAGCAAAGCAGTACTAAGAAAGATAGGTTTTTTTTATGAAAACATTTATACATGGAGTCATATACTAATGCACGCGCGCACACACACACACACACACACACACACACACACACTGCCTTTTTCTTGAGTTGGATGGGGACTTGTCTCCTTTAAGAAAGCATCACCAGAACACCAGCAGTTACAATCCCAACAGCACCTAACTGACCCTCTTGGGTATTCAAAGATGAAACAGCACTAAGTAGGGAGGTCTCCTTCTCATGAGCTCACTTTAACTCTTAGATTACTCCCAGAATCTTAAACACTTCGGAGGCATCAACTTTCTGAACGCCAAATCAAAATGGATAGAATGCATGACCACATTAGCTATAAAATTATGTGATGCTTTGATACTTCTCCCTTGAGTCAACTAGAAATGAGTACCCCCCACCCAAAAGGCTATAGCCATTCCTTGTAAATTTCCAAGGCATCTTCTCCACTTCCCTTGCTGCTACTCATCTCTCAATTTCTAGAAGGACTCAACCCAATCTATTTCTGTTACTGGTGTATTCTCCCTGACCTCTCTGGAGCACTTAATTCTAATGATCAACTTCATACACTTACCTCCTTCCTGGCCAAGTACTGTGTTTGCCTGCTTCTCGCCTGTCTCAGCCTATTCTTAAAGACTTATTTACAACCCTGAGCTCTCTGAGAACTATGCTGGGCTTCTTAGTCACGTATGCCTCACGTATTAGCCGTCAAGTATTAGCTGTGCTCTCCTTTTTCTCTGTCTGTGGACTCATTCCTACTTATGATGCAGTTTCATTTAGATATGCCCCATCACCATATGCCTGAAATTCTGGTTAAATGTGTCCAATTGACTGGAAAGCAATTCCAGGATTGGCTCTCCATTCCTGAAACTCAGCATATACAACCATTTATTTCCTTCCTCCATAAAAGTTTTCACTATCCTTTATCTGGACCCCTGGAGCTGGGTAGGAATCAAAAGAAGATGGTTTTGGGATATTGGAATAGCAACATGTCAAACATTCTAACTTTCTCATTTCTGTTGATATCCAGCCTTGTCTCTGATTACCTTTTAGGGTTAGTTGCAAATGTGATAAAGAGCCTGTGATAAAAATGTGATAAAAAGCCTGTGCTAGGAGGTTTTTATCAAGAATATCTCGTCATCATAAATACATTAGTATTATGGAGCAGAGCACAGTTATTTACAGAGTAAATTACAAATACCTTCTCAGTTGGTTTAGGTGAGGGCTCACTAAAACACCACTGGCTAGACAAATGAGTGTGTCATAAAATTAAAGCAAAACAAACAATAATTTTGGAGTTCTATACATCTGAAATGATGTATTAAAATATTAATGGTAAGACAAATATTAATGATGAAAATAGTTGAGATACAAATGATTTGCTAAAAACTGATAGTTACATTTGTGTTTATAAAAAAATGGTAACAGAAATATGTGTTACTTCTGGACCTGGAAATACTTATTCCCCTCACTTTATACGTGAGAAAATTATAAAATGCTTCATTGTAGCATGAAATATCAAAATATGCAATCCATGCTATTGCTAGCAAGACACCAGCGGACCTTGTTCTCATCTTTGGTGAATTCTCTGTCCTGGAGCTCCCAAATCTCACCACCAGACTCACTAATTTCCCACTGGCGGGTCACTACCACACCAGCTCCATTCTTTCAAATTTCCATGGACTTTTGGAGTGCACTTCTCGCAAACCCACACTTTGCTGTACCTTTCTCTCTGGAACCCAGTTAAGCTTCCCTGAAGGAAAACACCACACAAACTTAGTTCAGAATCAATGGTAACTCAATTGGGGGGGGGTGTCACAACAACTAACATCTTAATTATAAACGGATCTGCCACCTGAAACAGGGTCTCCACTATCTGCCATCTACATTTTCACCTCCATGCTCCTCTCCTCCAGCCCACTCTCCTCTTCTCTTCCGCTGTCCCCTCTGTTCAACCCAGAAGTCCCGCCTATTCACCCCGTGATTGCTTTCTTTATTCATTTGAAGGGTGGAATGAAGTCCTGATTTACTACTCGGGCCTTCTTTACCCTCTTGTGAAGCTGAATTAGTGTCAGAATACAAACAGCCCCAGGGCTATCCACAACACTTCATGCTTTTTAACCTTGTCTATTCTGGACATGTGAATGCTCTCATTTCTTTTCTCTTTCTTTCCATCGCGGTTATACTTCATATCCTAGTGATTTGATTCCGTCAGTGCTCATCTCAGAAGTCCCAATACTATAGCATGACCCAATTTTGGTTCTGTGTGCTGTGCTTTGGATGAGGACAGTCACCATATGCTCATCAACTGGAACTGTGTTCCACAATGTCACAGTATGAAGAGGTTCTGAAACTTCTTTTTTTCTTTTTCTTTTTCCTTTTTTTTTTTTTTTTTTAAGAAAGAAAAAGTAACTATTTTGAGAATCTCATGCTTGGACACAATGTATTTTCATTATATCTGCATCTCCTTTGGCTTCCAAATCTTCCTGTCTCTCTATACCCCTCACAAGCATATGCCCTCTTCCTGTATACAAAACCTCCTGAGTCCAGTTTGTACAAGGCTTCCTTGTTGGGATTTAAAAGAGAGAAAGGGTGTTAGTGAGTATGGCACGGCGACGTGGGGGAAGGGAGTACCTAAGCGGGCCCATGCCTAGGCATCGCCTCCCCCTGAAGGACCACACACACACACCAACATGGTATAAAATAGAGTTTATTTAGAGAATAGGATGAGAGTCAATGGTATAGTAGAGAAAGAGAGAGAGAGAGAGAGAGAGAGAATAGAGAGAGAGAGTGGAGGCCGGCTATGACCACACGGAGAGAGGGGGGAGGGGAGCCCAAGAGGGGCAGAGAGGTGAGAGGATGAGAAGAGAGAGGGGAAAGAGGGGGGGGAGAGGAGGGACAGGCAACCCCTCTTATAGTGGGACAGGCATGTGGGGCGGGGCATACCTGGCTATTGCCAGGTAACGGTGGGGTGGAGCTTGGACAGAATACCAACATTCCTCTCCCTCACTCTGCAGCACTGCCCCACGACTACAGCAGCTCCCCAGTGAAGGCTGTCACTCCTTCCTCTGTCCATGCTCCAATTATTGACTGGTGTGGATTTTTGCAGCAGCTATAAGATGGAGATCTCATGGGAGCAGCATCCTTGCCATGTCTAGAAGACACTATTTCATCATAGTCCTAGCTCTCTGTTGTATTCCTTCTGCCCTTCTTTGTAAGGTATTACCTGCCCCCTAACTGTAGGGCTGTGCTACAGTGACCTATTTGGAGATGGGCTCTCCATGGTGGTCACATATTCTCTATACTTGCACCATTTGTTTTGCACACTAGAGTATATGTGACACACAGAATAAGTATAAAGATCAGAAGTCAAACTTTCTGAGCCCGTTTTCTCCTGCCACTGGTACTTGAACTCAGGTTCTCGGAAATGGCGGGGGATGAGGGGGATGTCTTTACCTGCTGAGCCATGGCTCTCACCGCAGTTGTGGAATCTCTAAGAGGCAGAGTCTGGTATAAGCGTATCAGGTCACACAGACATCACTCTAAGGGGTGAGCATGTACTTCAAGGTTTCTCTTTATGCCACTTCATCCTGTTGCGACGTCCTCTCCCCTTTCATCACTCTGACCACGCTCCGCTCACCTCTGCATGCCGCCCTGCTTTCTTCTCTTTCACTTAGCTGTCCCTGACCCCTCGCAGCTCAGAATTCTGACTCCTTGACTTGATAGTCACCCTTTATTTGGACAGAATCATGCACCGCCTCCTCGTGCTATTTAACTCTTCATAGTTGTTTTACTTTTACAGATATTAAAATTCACTAGAGGTAAAAATGATAATTTATAATTTGTTAATGTTCCTCAAAATTTTGAGTGTTATTCCTCCATAAAAGGTTAACACCATTTTTGGTTTCAATTACTTATTACAAGAGAAATGAAAAAGAGAGCTAATGTCTTTCTACTCCTGCATGTGTGAGTGACCACTGTGGAGAGCCCATCCCCAAATATGTCCTGCATTTTTTAACCTTGAGTAACCTCAAGGTTACTTATTTGGTGTCCCAAATAAGAATAATAATGAACACGAATTCAATGGTTTCTTTTCTGAAATTTTCTTAAAAACAGAAAAACTGAAATTACCTTTAAAGGGCTCTTGTGGAAATAGTTATTTCGGAGACCTGCCAACTCTTCAGAAGTCCAAACCCAAATCTTATAAAGAAAATACTATTTGATTTTTTTTCTACCATTGAGGATCTGACATATGGTTGAGGATCATATTCCGTGTATCCCCTAATTATCTTCAGCTGTCCACTTGACACATTTCACATTTATCTGAAGGCATCTCAATTGCCTAAGTCAGACTGACCTTTAGGCCTGTGTAATGGGGCATTTTCTTGGTTGTTGGTTGATATAGGAGGGTCCAGTTCACTATGATCAGTACATCATATAGACAGGTATGTCTGCAATACAGAAGAAGGCCGGATGAGTATGAGTTCAAGAGAGAAGAGGACGGTGAGTACCCCTCATCTGTGGTTTCTCTTTCAAGCTCCTGCCATGAGCTGTCGCCTTGGTTCTCCTAAATGATGGACTATAACTATTAAGGGAAAATAAAACATTCATTCCCATACTTTGTTTTTGCTCAGTGTTGTAACACAGAAAACAGAACATTTAATTCATACTAAATTGGTAGTGTGGTATACCTGGCCACTTTATTTTTTGGAGAGAACTGTGGAATGGTTTGGTGTTTGGGATTGGAAAAGTCCTTGAGCACTTAGAGCTTAATGTGCTGTTCTCTGAGCATTTGGGAGAGAAAAGTAAAGGCCATGAAGGCCTGGCTTGTGGAATTTCAGAGGGAAGTCTGAGTATCCCTCAAAGACTCTATAGTGATATTCATGTGATAGAAGCAAACTATTATTCACCTATAGGAATCTGAAAGTGAACTCTTCTGTGCTTCACCAGGACAATGAGTGCTGGTTATCTGGGACTGAAAAACATCTGCTACAATCAGTGAGAGATCAACATTAATGAGAGGAAATCTTCCTGGAAGCATTTACTCAGGGTCAGGCATGCAGAAGATGTGGTCATGGTGGTAGCTGTTTCAAGACTGTACATCATGATGGCAGCAAAACTTGGCATCTACTATTCAAGAGCCTCTGACAAAGCATAGCTCCTGAGGGCATGAAGGGGTCGTGAAGAGCAGCTAAGGCAGGAACAATGTTTCTGAAGAAAAGTCAGAAGAGACCATTAGTGAACTTGCAGATGAAGTTGTTATAGAGAGCCCAGGATTTTAGAGATGCTTGGGATGGTTGCCAAGGTAGAAAAAGATTATTAATATTCTGTAGATATTAATTAATGTTGGAAATTAATATAATGGAAGATATTCATTAACTAGCTACTTTCCCAAATAACCACACAGAGACCTTTTAGTATCTCAAAGCTTAGGCTTTAGCTGGGCAGATGCTCAACTAGCTAATCTAAGTTTACCTGACCATCTAGCCCTACCCAGCCATGTGGCTAACTATACCTTCCAGGCCCAGAGTCCAGTCCATCCCTCATGTCTCCTAGCAAGAGGGCCTTCCCCTTTCTTCTTCCTAGAGTTCCTTTTTTCCTTCCCAGGAAGTCCTACCTTCCACTTCCTGCCTAGCTAACTGGCCATCAGATTTTTATTAAAGTCAATCTGAGAATGCCTTAGGTAGGTAAGGAAGGACAGAGAAACAAACTTCACATAGTGCACCCCAACACCTCCCCCTTTTATTCCAATAAAGGTTCTTTCTCTTACACTGAAAAAGAATTATAAGAACTATAAGGTAAGAATTACACTTACAATGTCGAGTCAATTTGTATTTACCAATTTCTGGAGAAAGAACTCTACTATCCATCCTATTTTGCAGAGTTTGGAATTTTATATCTAACTCAAATTTTATCCTAGCTAGCATTACCGACCTAAAACACCTATTCACAACTCCCTCCAACCTTCATAATTTGCTTTTAGCATCCTTAAAACAAGAAAGACAAGGTTCTGGCTTAAAGTGATAGGTTTCTGTGTCAAGTTGACAAGGGATAGAGATGTCTAGCTTTTCCAGCTGTCATCTTGATACAGCCCAGAAGTGCATAAAGGAGAGATTTTTGTGTGTGAGAGGGAATTTAGCCTTTCAAGACAAGGTTTTTCTGTATAAACTTGGCTGTCCTAGAACTCACAGAGATCTGCCTGCTTCTGCTTCCTAAGTGCTGGAATTAAAGGCATGGGCTACCCCCACATGGCCCCTTAAGAAAGACAAAGTTTCAAGAACTGTATTGCTTGGATTGGCCTCTGGACATGTCTGTGGGGCCATATATAATTGGTGTGGGAAGGTCGTCCTGCTGACCATGCTGGTTAGTTGCTGTCAACGTCATACAACTAAAGTCACACTGGAAGTGGGAACCGCAGTTGAGGAATTGCCCCTTTCGGACTGGCCTGTTGGCATATCTGTGAAGTATTTTCATAACTCTACGTGATATAGGAGGACTCATCACTGTGGGCCCTGTCATCCCTAGGCAGGTGGGCCTAGGCTGTGAAAGAAAAGGAAGTGAGAGGGACTCAGCCAGTAAACAGCATTTCTCAGTAGCTTTGGCTTCAAGTCCCTCCTGCCTAGACTTACTTCAATAGTGAAATGTATCATAAGATGAAATACAACTTTCCCTGGCACAAGTGTTTTTGGTCTGCATTTTATCACAGCAAGAGAAAATCAAATTAGAATAATTTACATGTGAGTACCAGTCATAGAGTGGTAAGGGGTTCACAGTAACAAAGGTATGCAATAAGAGAACATCAGCCACAGATCACCCATGGCACACATGGAATAAAGAGTCACTGAACGTGAAATTGGGGTCTAAAGTGTGATTCACGTTTTCTTTAGCCACATGCTTCCCCAAAGCTCAAGCATTGCTCAAGAGTGTCCTAAGACTACTAGTGTTTGGCAGATGTCTAAGATGTCTAAGAAGTCTAATATGGCTTCTTGTGCATCACAGATGCCTGATTGATGCCATGCTCCTGCCTTGATGACAATGGACTCAACCTCTGAACCTGTAAGCCAGCCCCAATTAAATATTGTCCTTAAAAAGGTTGCCTTGGTCATGTTGCCTGTTCACAGTAGTAAAACCCTAACAAAGAAGTGGGATTATGAGTTTTCATCTTATAATTAAGTTTCACTTTTAAGCTTGAAATCCATTGTCAAAATCCATAATCATTCATCTTTAAAAATCTTATCTCAGCTAGGATCTAATGTATCCATCAAGAGTGATAGCAGGTTGCAGTCCTTAGATAGTGCTTGGATGTATTTTGAGTTGACAAGGGTCCCCTTGCCCTTTGCAATTTAGGAAGATAACTGGGAAAAGCAGTCCTTTTTGTACACAGAAATTTATTTGGGCTGAAGTTTCTGAAGAAAGTGGATAGGAAAGACAAAAGCATCTCTTAGAAATGAGTTCCATACTTTCCTACAAAACTGGATCCAGTCTTTTCAGGACCAGTGTCTACTCCTTTCTTCTTCTTGGGAATCTTTTGATTTGCTAATTGTGCCTTGAATATTCAGAGCTTCTGGGCTCATTAAGAGAAATGGTGGGGGAGGAGATTGGGGAATGGGGGGGGGAAGAGGACTTATGGGACATATGGTGCGGGCGGGGGGGGGACTGAGAAAGGGGAAAGCCTTTGGAATGTAAACAAAGAATATAGAAAATAAAAAAAGAAATGAGTTCCGTTTGATATATGGCATTTATTTGATCTCTTTATATGCACAAGGCCCTGTTCTCCTCTCCGCACCCTACCCTGGACATATAGTTGTCCAGGTCTGAGTATTATTAGCCTACCCCTTTATTCTAAAAAATATGGTATTGGATGATAAATTACATGATCATTCTTTCCATAGTGAGGGTGAAAGCATTCCCTGGCCTAGAGAAAAATATTTGTAGGGTAGGGCTATGTACAAAGGATCTCCTATGTTTGTCCTTTTCCAAATTACTTCCTAATGCTGTGGTTTCTGCTGAAAAATCACGAAGATACACATATTTTAAAAAATACTGTGCTTTCCTATTCAACAGTGTTAGAAAGGAATAGTGGAGTGTTTGTGAGATGAACTTCAAGGACTTGCAAAGTCCCCAAGGATGCTCAACTACGGAGCTGAGCTTCAATGCACATTTGTGTGCTGCATGCTTTATCTTTGTACTTACTTTACATCTGAAAGTACAGAATGCTGGTGTAATCTGGATCTTTTCTATGATCACTAGAGACTCAAGTGTTCCTGTTATTATTGAGCATAACTGGAGTCGTACTTTTTTATTATGAATACTTATTTTATTTATGTGTAAGCCTTCATGTGATTTTTAAAAACTCTTACATTTTTTAAATTTATATGTATGTGTATGTGAGATTGTCAGGGTATCCATGGAGGCCACAAAGAGCTGTGGAATATTCTAGAGGCAAAACTACAGGAGGTTATGAGCCTCTAAATATGGGTGGATATTGAACTCTCATACTTTTAATGTTTGTGAAGAAACTCAAAAACAAAATATAGCTGCTGTACTAATATTAACTTAAAAACCAAATGGTGTAATACATACTAGAAAAAACAAACAAGCAATAAGAACACTAATGAAATAACTGAGAAATCCTAGGATGAACAGGTGAGGCAGCTGATCTACAAAGTTCTGTTTCTTACTTGTTTAAAAACATGCTCAGCAGAAAGTCTCACTCCTAACCAAGAAGCTGTTTGCAATTGATACTGTTAGGCAAAGTAGGGGAAGGAAAATTAGTCTTCCCCAAGAGACAATTGGTATATCAACTGCTCTCCAGGGCAGGCCTCTTGCTCGGGAGTAATTGGCCAATACAAAATGGACTCCATGGTTGTGTGTGTGTGTGTGTGTGTGTGTGTGTGTGTGTGTGTGTGAGAGAGAGAGAGAGAGAGAGAGAGAGAGAGAGAGAGAGAGAGGGAGTAAACAAGAGTGTGTTTTGGTGTTGCTTTTCCTTTTTGAGAGAAAGAATATGAAGTTGGGTTGGGAGGGAAGGAGAAGATCTAAATGGAGCTGGGGAAAGGGAAAATAATATAATCTAAACATACTGTGTGAATTTTTATAAAGCCAATTAAAAATAAAACCTACTCTCAGATTGCACATGGCCACATCTTTTCAACAGAACACTAGGACGATCTAATGCTATCCATTTCTGTTTTATTCTTTAAACTTTAAAAATTCCTATAGACCTTTGTGTACTTTAGGGTCATACAAAATGACAATGTGCATGACATTTTACACACTGCTGTTTGTTCATTGTAAAATAAGTAATATAACAAACTATAGGGGAAAGGATGGGAAATGATCTGCTTTTAAAAATGGATTGATTTATATAAAGCAAAGATTTAGCTACAAAAGAAAAAAAACCTCATGCTTGAAAACAAAATCTGGTTTGCTGCTACTGAGGAAAGCAAACACAGATGAAACCAACCATGCTTTCTGCTTGGATGAAGTAATGGGGTAATCACTATATAACCAAAGGAATGTATTTGCCAAGGTGACCTAGCCTAGAGGGCTCCCCTCCCACTAGTCCTGGTACTGGCTCCTGTCAACCCCACTACCTGCTCAGACTGCAATAGACTGATGGATCAAATCCTGGAGCGATTTTGAATCCCTGCCACTGCTGTCCTACATCCCCACTCTCCTGACTTTTGTATATAGCACTAGCCATCTGCCTCAGCCTGAGATATACTTCAGAGAACGTTCCGAAGAAGACGCCAAATTGAATAAAGAAGCCAACACAGATAGCTATCGAAGCCCAGAATATAAGAAAACCTCAAAATATATTCAGTTTTCTTGCAGCTAATCGGTTTTACTTCAAAGATTAGGAAACAAAAGTTCAGTAAGTTTGGAGACAATTTAATGCTGCCAATCAATTTAAAGACAAATGAAGTTCATGATTATAGCAGTTTTCATTAAAAAAAAAAAAAGTAGTTCCAGGTTAACATTTGTTTCCAAAAAAAAAAAAAAAAAAAAAAAAAAAAAAAAAAGTCTTTCCTATAGCTTCATCATATGTTACATTAAGATCTGTTTTTTAACTGTCCTTGATGTGCCTGGGAATGGCTCCTCTTTCTATTTTGAGACAGCCTAATCATCTTTTCTGTTCTTGGATACTCCTCATAGCTTTTAAGTATCATCCAGAAGACATTAGATTTATCCACTGGCATCCTAATCTTAATACTGAATGTCTTTCACGTTGAAAAATTTCCACACTATATACATGTTTAAGCTTGCCCTTACCAGATTAGATTCTGTTATTGAATTTGCATCGCTCAGACCAGCGAACGCAATTTTGAAAGTAGTCCATTCTTTTAACTCATTGTGGGAAAATTAAATACCGATGCTTATATCATTGGCATACAGGAGCACTAACATTAGAAAACAAATGTATTGAAAAATATTTGAACCCGCATAGACCTTCAGCCAGACATTATGGTGAGAGAGCCTAAATTGGGGAATCTCTATCAAATCCCTCCCCTCAGAGCTAAAGGGCTCCTGAGGAATAGGAGGAAAGATTTCTAGAGTTAAAGGGGATGGGGGGACCCCAGGAAAATATGGCCCTCTGAATCAGCTAAGCAAGGTGCATATGAGCTCACAGTGCCTGCAATGGCAAGCACAGGGCCTACAGGAGGCTATACCAGCTCCTCTGCATATACATCATAGCTATTAGTTTAGTATTTTCATGGGACTCCTGGCTGTGAGAGCAAGTGAGTTTCTGACTCTTGTGCCTTCTCTTGGGGCTCTTTTCCTCTTGATAGGTTGCCATGTCCGACTTCGATATGATAAGCTTTTTGGTTTTTGTTGCCTCATCTTATTGTACTTTATTTTGACATGTCTAGTTGTCTTTAAGAAGCCTGTTCTTTTCTAACGTGAGACAGAAAGAGAGTGGAGCCAGGGGGAGAGGAGGTGACAAGAAACTGGGAGGAGTAGGGAAGAAGAAACTATAATCAGGATAAAGTGTATAAAACTGTAAAAGGATATAATTATTTACTTTTATTGAAAACAAGAAAAAATATCTAGACCCTTTTGTAAAAATACCATCAAGCTTCCTACTGGAGGTTTAGCTAATATATACAGAGAACATGGCAAATTGTTTAAAGGGGCAAAGAGTCAATGAGCAGGGACACTAAATATTGTAATTTGGTGACTTCTGTAGAGGTATTCAAATTTTGATGAAGAAAGTAAAAGAATGCAATCTCTCTCTCTCTCTCTCTCTCTCTCTCTCTCTCTTTCTCGTGTGTGTGTGTGTGTGTGTGTGTGTGTGTGTGTGTGTGGTGTGTGTGTGTTGGAGGGGATATCCTCATTTGCTTTCTGCTGCAATAATAAAACACTGACCCAAACCACCAAAAGCAGCTTAGGGAGGAAAGGGTTCATTGGGCTGACACATCCTGATCACAAGCCGTCATTGAGGGAAGCCAATAGTATTTTGTTGTAGAAAGGACACATTGACCACAGCAAAAGATAATGGTAGATTGTGAGGTATAAGGCAGCAGGTTGGGAGGTGAGAGGTTAAGAAAGCAGACGGCCTCCGGATAGTATGGCTTAGACAATGCCAAGTTCTAGAACACCCGGACAGGATTCACTGAATATAATGGATATAGAAGCCAAGAGGCAGATGAAATCAAGGAATCAGGAAGGTAGACTATTAAAAGTGTTGTCCAGAGAGATGTTAAGTCCAGGAGCTGTCAGAAGATTTTAGATTGACAGTGAAATCCTCAAGGAAGAGAGGAGCCCAGACAGATAGTCCACACATGTGGTGGTTTGAATTCGCTTGACCCAGGGAATGGCACTAGTAGGAGGAATGACCTTGTTAGAGTAGGTGTGGCCTGTTGGAGAAAGTGTGTCAATGTGGGGTTGGGCAATGAGACCCTCCTCCTCCTCCTCCTAACCACATGGGAGCTAGTCTTCTAGTGGCCTTCATGAAGATGTAGAACTCTCAGCTTCTCCTGCCCCACACCATCCTGAATGCTACCAGCCTTGATGCTAATGCACTGAACCTCTGAACCTGTAAGCCAGCCCCAACTAAATGTTGTCCTTCATAAGAGTTGCCTTGGACATGGCGTCTCTTCACAGAAATGCAAACCATAAGAGAACACCTAACTCGTATGGGAAACTGTAATGGCTTTCTGGTAGTATATCAGCCCTGTTTTATTGCAGCTTCCCTTGCTGCAGAGACTTCCTTTCTTACTCAAGGTAAGACTGCCCAGACTGACAATCAGATCTTCAACCCATTACACAAATCGCCTTTTCACAAATTACATCAAATTGCTGCTGTCAACTCAACAACATGGATGGAGAAGGAACCTACCTCGTTAGCTGTATGTGTATCTGTAAATGTATTATTTGAGCCACAGGTTAACCAGGTAGCTCAAAAGAGCACATGCATGTCTGGAGAAGCAGTTCTGTGGTGAAGGGTACTTACTCACTCTTCCATAGAATCCAAATTTTGTTCCCAGCCTCTACATTCAGCAGCTGACAACCACCTGTAACCCTAATTCCAGGTGATTCCGTATCTCTAGCCTCCATGGGCACCTTCACTTAAATTCACATAGTCATATTGTCTCTCACAAACACACATACTTATACATAATTACATAGTATATATTATATATAAATAATTGCATCCTAAAAAACAACATGCACAGGCTAGTTACACCCTCATACAGAGGAAGAAACTGGTATCTGTATTGGAATCTAAGGCAAACCAATATATGAAGAGCTCTGCTTTGGAAACAGTGTCTTTGTTGCTTAGGCTGGTCTAAGCCCAGATGATCTTGCTGTGTTGGTCTCTTGTATGTCTGGGTATAGTTACAGGTTAGTGTGCCTTGCTAATAGAGAAACCTTCTATTGAAGAACACATGGTTATAATGTGTCTGCCTCTGGCATTTGTGAAACACATTTGGTGCAGCCTAGGACTTGCAATCAAGGTTATTTTTTTTTATCATCAATTAAAGAGGAATACCTATCGTGTGTCATACGATACTAATTATACTTCCTATTTGTGACTAGAAGTGCCACACAGAGCATGTTCTAATGACATTAAAGATAGCTATCACCACCACACCCATCCTGCTCTTTCTGCAAGTCAGCAGCAGTCAATTCTGCAATCCTTCCCTACCAGCATCATGTAGGAGTCTGTCCACAGCTTCTGTCCATCTCATTTCTCTGACCCTTATCCTCATAGAGCATTTTGGAAAAGTGGTTAATACCTTGTTTGGATAAATACGTGAAGATTTCTAAAAAAAAAAAAAAAAAAAAAAAATTACAAACTAATACAAGATTAGTGCCACCATTTTTCCCTTCTGGACTCACTAATACCTCTGGACTTTGCCTATTCTTGGCAATTTTATTCCCTTCTGTTTTTAAAACTTAGATTAAGCTGGGTGCTATGGTCCTGTTTCTTATTCTGTAGTGAACTATTCATTTTTGGCCTCTGTTTATCCTGTTGTGGGATGTAGTTAGTCACATGTAATAGGCTCTTCTGTAGCAATATGCAGTGGAAAATTCCTTTTGACAAGCCATAGCAAGCTTAATTGAGTCATGACGTATTCCATTAAATGGCTTCCAATGAGGCAAAGAATCCTTTCCCTGAGGTAGCAAATGCTATCCTAGGGTTTCATCGTGACTGTGTGGTCTTACATGCCTAAGGAAACGAATTTCTTCATTTACAAAAAGTTACAGAGGTATGGAGTTCAATATTAGAGTTACTGAATTAAATTTTAAAGAGGTACATGTTTGACTAGGCTTTAATTTCCCTTAGATTTAATGAAACTCACTTTTAAAAAAAATCAGCACTGGATTACAGGTCCATTTTTAAGTCTTATATTTTGTTTGGTTGCTTAATGAGTTCCTTATGAGAATCCCAAATCAAGCCTTTCTAAGTTTAAATTTTATTATAAAATATCACTTGTCATGTCTGTAGAAACTATTGTGCCAGCACGTGTAGACTATCAGCATGTAGTATTTAACTCAGGAGCCTCCATCTGAGTGTTCTGAGTGGCCCTGGGGTCGGGTGATATTGTAAGTACCACTATCGGTCTGGAGAGGAACATCAGAAATGGGCCTCGTCCTTGCTTCCAACCCCAGTGCAGTAATAAGCCTGGAAAGGGAGATTGTAAACCATCGATTTTGAACCAAATAAACTCGTTGAAAATAAATTGTGCTATCTGCTCTATTCGTCCCTAAGGTCAAATTTACCTAACATATAACACAAGTAGCCTCATTCAATTGCATCGAAGGACTTGTTGGCATGTAACACAATTGTCACCCATGCATTCCAATTTTCTCTTGGATTTTAGATAAGTTACATTAGCCTATGCAGATGACCTGATGCTTCTCACCAGGCATACAGGCTTCTTGAAGAAAGGTCTATTAGGCCTTGATTATTTATTCATGTACCATGTATTCAGGTAGCCATTTTTTATGCCTACCTACATTATATGAAAGCATATTTTTTTTACGGTAACACTAGGGGAATAATATGTAATTTAAGTATAAGGCTAAATGGATATGTGTAATGGGATAAAGAATAGTAGGCTACCTTTATTCCAAACCACAAATAGTATCTTATGCTTTAAAAATTCAGTACAAACCATTTAAATGCATTACATTTGTTCTTAGTCTATTTGTGAAACTATAGTAGCTGTTTAGTGTGCTGATGGCGGGGTGCAGTTAATGTGTCAGTAGGTGACCTACATTTTATGAAGCTGTTTTGAAAGTGACTTCATGCCACAGAATGCAGCGTCTATGATTCCTCAGTTTTCGGGTGACACTGCCAGGCTGCCCAAGGATCCACTCCTCGGCTCACCATCTGTAACAGAGAGGGAGGCACAGAAACACCTCCATGTAATAGTCCTTAGTATTGCAATCGCAAGGCTTACTTCCTCAGAATAGGACTGCAATATTTCAAAGGCTTTCTTTTCCCAGGTACTGATCAAGCTCTGATGATCTGTACTTGATGCTCTGGGAATAGGGAATTGTGCATAAACGGAAGAGCGGATAGTGGAGAGCAGGCATAAAGGCAGCCATTCATCTTGGAGATCATACAATCCACACGGAGTGAGACAACACTGTGACAGTGGGAAGGGCTGGCAATGGAGCCAGCTCGCATCTGGGTTCTCCTCTTAAGTTGGCAGTGTCCTTGACAGACAGATAACACTGGGCTTGGCTTCCCTCATGTGCAGAGAAATACAAACTCATTACCAGTGGCTGTTCATTTGGTTGTTTGCTTGTTTCGAGCCAGTGTCTCCCTTTGTGGCCAGGCACTGGCAGGCCTCTGCCTCCCAAAGGCTGATAACTGACACCCGTCACCACCATTCCTGGCCATAGTTATAAAGATCAAAAAAGGAATCATAAACACTTCAATCAAGCATTTAATGCTCGATAAATGTTTGCTGTTTTTGTTACAATCATCTTAATAATAAAGTCGATGAATATATGTAATAAAACATATTTTCATCAATCCCAAGACAATCAAGTCCAGTACCACACCTGGTGTTCATCTGAAGTTTCATAACATTAGACTGGAAAAATGATGACACTCAACACGCACAACACTTGTACTTTGAAGTTTTACATTGTGGTTAACTTATACAAAAGCACTTTTAAAACTACAGGATCCAAAGTCAGGAATTCAAACAGAAAAACAAACACTACTTCAAACTAAAACAAACAAAACCCTTCTCTGGCATTAATCTTCTGTATTAACTGAATACATCTGATGGGCCCTAGAGATGAACATTTACTATAAACAGACTGGTCAGATACATTGTAAGATATTGTCAAGAACAAAGTAGGAGGATGATTTTTCCTAGACTGTCTATCTACTCATCTGATGCAAGTCACACAGGTGTGCAAAACAGAAAGTATGTAGTGAATAGTTTAATGAATAGAACAGAACAATACCACTCTGCATCAGTAGAAATTTGTGCTTCCATAATTTTTTTTTTTAAGCGAATTTTGGGCTTGAGAAATGGCTCAGCAGTTAACAGCACTTGCTGCTCTTACAGAAGACCAGGGTTTGATTCTAAGCACCCATATGGTGGTTCACAACATCTATATCTCTGTTCTGGAGTATCTGAAGCCCAGTTATGACTTCCTCAGGCAACAGGTATGCACATGGTACACAGACATACATGCTGTCAAGACATTTATACATATAAAATAAGATAAAAATAAATAAATCTTAATAATAATAAAAAGCTAATTTCCAATTTCAAGTTTGCTCTGTGATCTCCTCTCCTGCTCTGCCCTCCCTCCGTTGTCCTTAAGGAGCCAAGGCTGACTTGAATTTATACTTCTTCCACCTCAGCCTCCAGAATGCTGCGGTTACAGGCACGCAATGCCACGTCTGCCACGATGATTTTCCCTAATAGTTGAAAAAATATGCTTTGATCCAAGTGAAGCATTCCTAAAGAAAAAAATTATGATTTAAAATTGATTTAAAAAATCCTAAGTATAAATATAGAAACACATAAAATTCTTGGGATCTGTATACATAGAGCCCACTCTGAATGGTTTGGGGTTGTGGTAATGAATAATTGACTCTTATTAGGCATCTTCTACATTAATATGTGACATCACACTCTCATATAACATTTTATAACCAAGTGAAATAAAAAGCACCTCCAGATTGCAACTGTAAGATAATCAGATTCTGTAGTACTCATTATGACTGCAATTATGTAACAAAACACTCCAAATATAGTTTAGTTATTGCCGTTATTAATCATTCTGGTTTTGTTTCAAGTGCTTGCTTTATAGCCTGCTGGATAGACTCCATTATTCTACAAGCTTAATGTCGAAAGTCAAACCTGTGCGTGTGAATCTGTTGTTCTAAAGGCCTTTCAACATAATTTACCCTTTCAATTTGTATTTGTGAATAAAAGAAAATGGGGAGAAATAAAGCTGGTGTCAATAGAGTCACTGACCTTTGCAGTAAACAGAAGACAGTCCTTAACACAAAACAACTTTGCAAATAAGAAACCTATTTTACTAGAACTAGAAATTGTGCTGCTTAAGAAGTTAGCCTTGGAAAACCAATTATTCTTGCAGAAAATATGTAGATTTGATGAGGAAACAGTAAAAGTGTTGGCAAATACACATTTTTAAAGGAAAATTTTAAAACACTCATGTTATAGAATACAGTCCTAAACATTTTATGCACAGAACTCAGTATTCTAATTAATTTAACTATAAAATCCCAATTAAAAGACAAAATTATTATACAGAACCAACACCATCTGTCCCACTTTAAATCATCACCATACATATATTTCAAGTAGGAAAGTTATACCTGAAAATGTCTTCAGTGAGGCTGAAACACTAACTAAACAGGATCCAAATGGTCCTAGGGAATGTGGCTCTGTAAGCATTTAAATAGTAACTGTAGGGGTGGTTCTGATGCTAAGGTACTGTTCCCCAATTGGTTCTTGATCTGTTAGAAACCATGGGTCAATTGCTGGGCGGAAGGAATAGGCGGGACTTCTGGGTCCCTGGAGGAAAAGAGACAGACACAAGGAAGAAGAGACAGAGTTTGCTATTTTTCAGATGGAGAAAAGTTGACCAACCATGTGAGATCTCAAAATGGAGTGGCCACACAGGCTGCTCCTACAGGCGGGTGGTCAGGGGAGTTTAGCAACTGAAATCTAGGGTGGGAAATGTGGAGCTAAGAGTATTGATAAGGACATGCTTTTCCAGGCAGGAGATAGTAACACCCAGCAATTATGCCAAGAAGGCAAGTCGAAAATGAGTAAGTGTGTGTGTGTGTGTGTGTGTGTGTGTGTGTGTGTATACGCGCGCGTGTGCATCTTTTTTCTGTGGATTCAAGGGGAGCTGGGTGGGGACTGGTAGCTCAGCCCATTCATGGAACTGAGGCAGAGTAGTGAAAAGCTACACATAGCTAACACATGGTGAACTCAGAAAATATTCACGTATATCAGCATGGCTTACAAAATCCGCCTTGCCATTTTCTTGCACTCAAGCCTTTTTTCAGTTTGGCTATATACATTGGGCCCCAGGCTTTGCCCTTTTCAGGAATCACCAAAAGACTGCATTTCTGTTCAGTGGGGGCAAATGTGAAGTCTTGGGAGAAAGTCCTTGCTATCCCACTAATATCCACAGGCACGATGTTACTGTCAGAAGTTAAGATCTCACTGATCACATCTTGATTCTCAGCCTTGGAAAGCGTGCATGTAGAGTACACCAGTAGTCCTCCAGGGCGTAAGGCTTTAATTGCAGACCTGTGTGTATGGGGAAAATGAAGAGATGGGTTAGGCACAAGCAAAGCAGGGGATACATGTCAAGGAAACTACATTCTATCCTTACTCTGGCTCAGGATATAGGAACTGGTGGTTTTCTGATCCTAGTCATAAATTGGTTTGAATTTATCACTGATGTCTGGGAAATGGTAACCAGATAAATCAAGAAAGAAAAATCAGAGAACGTGAACTTAGCTGATGATTTGTTCTTTTAAGGATATGGAAATGGGGAAAGAAAATGGACGATGTGTTTGCCTTTTGAGACATGGAAATAAAATAGGAAACAGAGACTCTAATTGAAAACAGACAAAATAAAGACTTTTTCTTCCTCTATGTACTCCAGGTTGGCCTATCATGTAACATCAGAAGGTTTTCACCTAGGAACAAGAGATAAATTGTGGGGAGATAAGGCAGCTGTGGTGGGCCTTTCCTCAAACCCAAGACCTTTGCACTCTACTCTAAAGAGATCCTCTGGAGCACTGGTTCTCAAAGTTTCTAATGTTACAACCATTTAAATCAGTTCGGCATGTTGTGATGATCCCCAATCATAAAATTAATTTCATTGCTACTTTATAACTGTACTTTTGTTATTGTTATGAATCATAACGAGAATATTTTTGGAGGTAGAGGTTTGCCAAGGGGGTCACGATGCACAGGTTGAAAACTATTACTCTACAGTTAGGCCCCAGCTTACCATAGTGTGATATTAGCAGGAAAAAGCTCCCACACTTATAATAAACCTCCTGTACATTGTTGTTTTACTACAAACTTAAAAGGTATAACCAAGCCGGGTATGGTGGCGCACACCTGTAATCCCAGCACTTGGGAGGCAGAGGCAGGCGGATTTCTGAGTTCGAGGCCAGTCTGGTCTACAGAGTGAGTTCCAGGACAGCCAGGGCTACACAGAGAAACCCTGTCTCAAAAAACAAAACAAAACAAAAAAAAAAAAAAGGTATAACCAAGGATTTCCAAGAAATGATTAATACATATATAAGAAAACAAACACAAAAACAGCAAAAATATGGCCTGGGAAGAAACTGACAATTCAATTCAGGCAATAAAATGATACAATAAACAAAGAAAGATCAGCAAAGATGGTTCATTCAATATCATAAAAAATAGGAGGAGGACAACTCATAGACATTTAATATATGTTTGCCCAAATAAGGAAGATCCTGTAGAAGCATTTGGAAGTTAAAGGTCAACATATCCCCTACCCCTCATCTTCAAACAGATAGAGTCAAAATAAGATCAATCAAGCTTGTCCAAAAATTCAATTAACAAAATTTGGGAAAATAATATACAAAATTTTGGCAATAGGAGTTGAATTAATATAATACAAAGATAACCTTCCAGAAATGGGACAGAGAAATGACTCTTCCAAGAGGCTCCCACATTCCTTATTATTCATGTAACACCTAGTATATGCTGGTTATTGTCTATTGATCATGTATCAATGAATAAAACATAATGTAAACACTAACAATTTCAAACACCTCTTACCAGGTGTGATGTCTTATACCTCTAATCCTATCACTGGAAATTCTGAGGAAAGAGAATTGCTATGAGTTTGAGACTAGCCTTGGCTACATAGTGAGTACCTACCAAGCCAGGTTTACACAAACAGGCTACCCTATTGCAAAAGCCCCAGGAAAAAACACACTATAGCCAATAACAAGTATTCTGTCCCGAAAATGTTCATTTACAAGTAACATTGTACAGTCTGAACAGGTTATGTTTTTAAATTTAGGAACATACAGATATGTAAGAACAAGTAAAGAAAGAGACCTTGAATTTGAAAGAGAGCAAGACGGGGTTATGTGAGAGGAGGAAAAGGGAAGGGGGTAATGTCATTATATTACTATATTAGTCTATATTAAATATATTATCATTATATTAGTCTCAAAATAATTTTAAAAAATTCCCCTTTGTCCACATCTCTCAGTGGAATGGAGGAGAAACTGAAGTTGGAATGTAATGTATGAGAGAAGAATTTTTAAAAATTTATCCAAAAAAAAAGAAAGCCCTAGAGACTTGGGGGGGGGGGAAACCTCGAGTTTTCACAAACAGCACATCCTCACAATTATCCCAGGAAGAGGGGCTATGGAAAGCTGAGCAGTCCAATGAATGAGCTACGCTCCTTATACAATGGTTCCACTGTCTTTTCATGGAGCTGAGTTTGAAAATGGGTTCTTTAATGAGATAACTGATTAGAAACCCTATCTCTGGTGAGGACGCACTAATCAAATTTAGCTGATAATGTTACAAGAGATTACAAAGTCACAGGGAAAGGAACCGGTGAGCACCAGAACAGGGAGTTCTGCACTCATGGTGTGAGGCCTCAGAAGAGCCGGGCCTGTCAGTGTCCCTGGCGGACGTGCAGCCTGTCTGTCACCTCAGTCAGCTGCACTGCGCCATGCTGTGCCATGGTGGGAAATATAACTTTAAGTAAGAGTAAATAACAACTGGGCCAAGCAGATGTGTGAAGGAAGCACATTCTCCACTGCAGAAATAACCATTAAAAAGTCTCTAAGGCACGGCCAAGGAAAAAGGACAGCTGTGTGCCTGGAGGCAGGGAAGGGAGGAGGGTTATTGTGAGATGAGATCAGACAGAGGTGCAGAGGGGTCTGTGACTGCTGCATAAACTTCCCCGTGTACACTTGCACTGCAATTCATCATTGCTAAAGGTTAAAATGCTGAGGATATGGGAAGATAATAAATGCCTCCAGAAGGAGAAGGCAACACTAAGAAATGGGTCATTTCAGCACGCAGAAATCGGGGTGGCAACAGTAGATAGCAAGTGAATTCCATTTGCAGCTGACCCTTAAAAAACATCCAAGAAGAATACAGAAACTCTCTGATGCCCCGGATTTTTTCCCTCTAGCAAACAGAAGCGGTAAGTCAAGGAGGAGAAATAGAACCCATACAGAGTAAATACAAGGAGCAGCGAAGAGCAGGAAGCCTCAGAGAAAGAGCAGTATGTGAGCCTCTTTAGGCTGCAGAGAGGGAGGTCTCTATGAAGGTGACTGACCGTGAGAAAAAGCTGCCCATCTGCCGCGCACAGCTGGGACAGAGAGAGCTGCTGCTCCTATCTCGTTTGTTCCAGGAAAATTCGGTAATACTCCTATAGTAAAACCGAACTAACAGAGAGAGAACTTTACTTTTAACACATTACCCAAGTCTACAATGAATATTATTTTTCTAGACTTAAACAACATATACCCTTTAATGAGCCTCAGTGTTCAGAATCACTCAATAGACCGATATTAGGAGAATGTCTTGGATAGTAGATAAAACCTCAGAAGGAACAGTACCAAGGTTGACAACTATGAAAATGAAAACACCATCAAAAGGCACTGAGAAATCAATGAGAGGGAGACACGTGTGGGAATGCTGCAATACAGAGATGCTTGCTGTAGGAAAAGAGAGGAGGCACTGCCCTGGATTATTTGATAGACAGACAGACAGACAGAGATTATGCAGTAGTAGACTAGGAAATGGAGGTCTTGGGCTGACTCTGGGAGAAATGGGTAATTTGGTGCCCAGGTATATGCCACTCAGTATCAGATGAAGTCTGTATAATCAACAGTCACAGGATGACTAGGGACATGGGATGCAGGGTCATTGTTATGGTTTGTATATGCTAGGCCCAGGGAGTGGGCACTATTAGAAGGTGTGGCCCTGTTAGAGTATGTGTGTCACTGTGGTTGTAGGCTTTAAGACCCTCATCCTAGCTTCCTGGAAGTCAGTATTCTGCTAGCAGCCTTCAGATGAAGATATAAAACTCTCAGCTCCTCCTGCACCATGCCTACCTGGATGCTACCATGCTCCCACCTTGATGATAATGGACTGAATCTCTGAACCTGTATTAAATGTTGTTCTTATAAGAGTTGCCTTGGTCATGGTGTCTCTTCACAGAAGTAAAACTCTAAATAAGACAGTCATGCAGGTGCTATAAACACCAGCAGCAGATTGGTAGTCAGTGCCTAAAAGCACTAAAAGAAAAACATTATTTAGAGATCTGGGATGTTCTTTAGAGACTTCGCAGTGATCTGGAGAATAAATGAAGAAGAGAAATATGGGAAAGTCATTGCTTTTGAAAGCAAAGGAGGAAATGTGGCAGGAGACAGTACATTTGACTACACACTTAATCATATTTCTAGTTTACATATATGGTTAGTTTCAATGATACAACAAATGACAGGAGAGATTCACCAGATGATAAATATCTAATTTTCCCATAGTCATTAGTAGTGTTTGTATACATTTTGATTGTTAGGGGAGACCTTAATCTCCAGACAGCCTATGCCCTGAGCTCCCGGACAGCTAACATTTCCTAGCACCTAGACTGTGTAGACTCCCCAGGCATTCCTTTGGTGAGTAAGTGTACTGTACACAGCGTTGGGGACTGAAATGACAAACAGCAGTGACAAATGGCAAGGGGCTTTGATGGGAGTCTCCAATGTTCTGCCTAAGATCTTGAGATTAATGTAATTTGTATTTTTAAAAAAGCCTTTGTGTTATTCCCATGATTTCTTTTTAGAAAAATTAATGTGGCCAGCAAAGTTATGGCAGCCAAAGTTTAGAAGATAAATTATGGATGCTGGAATAAAAACAAAGCGGAAGAATCACCCAATACTACAACACTACAGAAATTAATTTGTCTTTGCATCGAGCCAGGAACATTGTAAATGGCGAGGCTTCTGTGCCCTTCTGTGCGATGGTAATGAGAGGGAAAAGATCTCACCTCTACACTATCTTTGTCACCTGTTTAAGTTGGGACTGAAATAGTCCTTTTAATGGGAGTTTAAAAATATCTGCATTCAACACTGCATATATCTTGCGCACAGTGACTATCTAATGGATTTTTTACAATTGTACTCCTACTGCCATAGCCAGTAGGAAATGACCACACATAGTATGAATCTAATAGCAGTTTGGTAAGATGGAAACACAATTAGTGTCTTAAAGTACTGGAACCTAATTTCCTGCAGGCCTCGGGGGCCGTGGTTTCTAACAGGCTCTGTGAATCCAGTCCGGGTGTTTCTATACTACACTCCACCCGGGAACTGTGCATGAGGGATCCTGGCTCTTTGTTTGTTTTGTTTTTTTAGCATCCATGTACTTGGTCAGGTGATGCTGTCATTCCAACCTGAGGTTCGTCTAGTCTACCTCTATGCTTCCTTCTCATCTACAAGGACCTACATGGTGACTCTGGCCCACTGAGATACATAGGACAATCTCCTCATGTGTAGATCATAGTTTGGTCAAATCTAAAATACTTTTCAACTATTCCCGTGTTAGGATACTAGTCCCACTGTTCTAACCACAGGGGTGTTATCTTATTGATAATTCCCATCTCTGATGTCTAGATATAAAGACCTTGCCAACTCTGTATGTGCATATATTACAGAAAAAAAAACTATAGATAAATGGTTTTTAGGCTTGGACAGCATACATGCAGAGTACTAACTGTCCTCCATGGCAGGCAACCCTTAGGTATGGTTTTAAGCAATGTAGTTTGGTAAACCTTAACAAATGCACTACAAAGGTAAAATTTGGGATGCAAAAGCATTTAAAGACCAGAGGGTTGAATAATGCATTTGGGTAAATCAGTATGATGTTGGGCACATAAAAAGACAAAGGACGAACAGATTAAAAACAAACAAAAGACCTGAGTGAAATGAACAGGCTCCTTCCTCCAGTCTTCCTCCAGCACGAGCTCCTGAGGGGTGTAGTTATTGCTTTTTGTTTCTGTTTTGAGAGGAACGAAAAGTAAACTACCATGCTAACTTTATCCAAAGAAGCAATGAATGGTCTTGCATTCCCAACAGCCCGAAGTTTTCCAGTTTAATGAGACCTTGGCAGATGTAACATTATTTACCTGTACAATAACCACTAACCATAATGCATGAAACTATCCCAAATAATGCTGCATTAATCCACATTATTCACCACTGAAAAGTAGAAGAGGAACGCTTACTTACAAGCTAAAGTAAGAAGGAAAAAGACACCACAGTATCATGATAGCTACAATAGAATCAAAGGTTTATGCGATACTCAAAACTGTTACAAGTTTTCATTTCTAAAATGAGAACTGACACATTATCCTGGGAGATGTGTGTGTGTGTGTGTGTGTGTGTGTGTGTGTATGTGTACACATACAATCATATATACATGTATGTATATATGTATGATTGCATGTTATATAATCATGTGTATGTATAATATATACATACAATGTCCAAGTATAACATAAAATTTGGGGAATTCCTGTTCAAAGAAGCAGAATGCCATACAGTATAATCTTTCTCATTTTCCTGAAGCATCTATAGTCTTCTAGAAGCTCCTGTATAAGTGTTCATCAGCTTATTAAACCCTATTTGAAATATAAAGTAAAATTTTATCTCAGAGCAGTGAGTAAACAGAGCCACTTGTGGTTAATGTTAATACAATAAAATGCAGTGGGAAATGCCTTATAAGAACTGCTAACAGAGAAAGAATGGTCACTCAGTCACAGACAGCATTCCGCTTGCCCTGGTGCTCCACAGCAGATGTAGAATATCTAGTTCTCTTCACATCTTTGCTTTTTAGCACCTTATAGAAAAAGCTGAAATGCAACTGGTGTCTAAGCATCTAGTTAATGAAGCATCTGAAAAGAAAGCCAGACATAGTCCTACTGTGGAAACCATTACACAGAACATTTTGAGTTCTTAATGCAGCAAAATCCTTACTGTATCTTTGGAAGTTAACAAAGTATAATCAAATGAGATTCTTCCATTGTACTATATTGCTAAAGCCAAAAGGTACTGAATCGTATAGGTTTTTAGTTTTAAAGTTTTCTGTAGTCTAAAATTAACAAACTCATACAAATCTATTTACAGTCAAGACCTCTGGCATATGGTGTGACTATTTCCATGTTTTGCTGAGTGTTAACATGTTTGGTCAGATTTCACAGTGTCCCTCTAAACTCTGCAAGGAGGAAGGGACTGTACAGCCAAATATGGGCTGTATTCTTTTTCAACATCCATCCAAATCTCTGAGTTCTAAAAACACCAACACCATACCTCAAGTGTTTTGAATCAGATTTTGAGCTTCTTATATTTAAATAAGCTTCATTGAAGTTTTATAAAGTAGAATCTGTAATATATCTACAAATAATCACCTAGTTATCCACGGAGCATTTTATTCAATGCTTTGTACAAGCAAACAACTGGAATGCGAATTTTGAAAGGCATCAAGAGGGAGGCTGGCGGCACGTGGCTCAGCCATAGAGCACTCTCCCAGCATGCACGAGGCCGGGCTTATTCGCCATTCGACCCGGGCAAATTAAAGAACCATCAGACAGGCCGGTCTACTAACGAGCACATTACCACACTCATCAGTGGTCTCTCATCCCACAAAAACTAGAATTTATTTTTTATTTATTTATTTATTTTTTTTTTTTTGCAAGTCATCAAGGGTTCCATGCCCTTGGCATCAAAGTGCTTTAATTTGTGTGTTTGTTTTAAAATACAAGCAAAAACAATTCACCAGAACTTTTCCTATAGGTTCTAAATGAAGCCAGGTGTCAAGGTATTCCCTCTTTCTTTCAAAAATTAAGTTCTCTCTGCTTTTCATTGAAGCTTATCATCCTTCAAGGGTCTACTGACAGAACAGCTTCAACCATCAAGAACCCTTTGAGGCTCTGAGAAGATGAGAATGTGCTTCTTCTCAGAAGAGTTCATCATTAAGTTACGAGCTGGGCTCACAGAGTTCCAACTGCCAACACATGATTTACAGAGAACAAAAAGAAAAGACAAAAGGTGGCCTGAATTTAAATCCTTGAAGGAAAAACATATGCTTTCATAACAGCACACGTTTCATGAACTTGGAAAACTCAAATGAACTAGAAAAATCAAGCAAGTCTTAGAATCCTGACAGCTAGGAAAGCCAAGCAAAAGAAAAGCAATGAGAAATACTCAGCCAAGACTTAACCTGGGACAGAGTGTCCTGTTCTGTCTTCCCTATGGCAAATCGCAATCTCAGAGAATGTTCTATATGTAAATACTGTTAAGTCCACCTAATATTTAAAAGCTATAAATTCCCTTTTCTCATCTATTCTTTTACTGCCTGATTAGAAAACTTGGCATTCAGTGGGGAGGGTCGCTGTTAATTATATCAGCACATTTAACTGTTTTCTGCATTTAAAAGGGACCAAAAATCACATCATAGAGGAAAAACAAAACAAAACAAAAAAACAATCAGCACAGCAACAGTGCCATCTTTTGACTAAAGAAGGTAAAGAAAAAAAAATGATTTTAGTTCCTCTTTCACTAATTCCTCAAGACCTTCCAGGAGCTTAGTGACTTCTTTTTTGGACATCACTGTACTATAATGTATGGATATATATCCTGCTTCACCACCAATTTCTGATACATAGGTAATGAAATCATAGATTACTCTTGAACATGTAGATGATGACTGAAAAATACAGTCACTAATATGTTTATTTTTCATGTTTATCCATGTCCTTCGACTGGCATTGTGACATTAAAGTAGCTAGACCATATCACCGGACAGAAGTATAAGCAAAGGGCAAAAAATAAATGAAACTTACATACTCAACTAAGTAGACAGGACACAGCCTCACCAAGCCTGTCCACCTGTGGGAGTATGGATATGCTTGGCCATGGGAGTGGCACTATTAGGTGTGGCCTCCTTGGAATACAAGCATCCTTGTTGGAGGAATTTGTCATTGTGGGGGGGGGTGAGAGGGCAGTGGGGGTATGGGGGTGGACTTTGAGAGCCTCCTCCTGGCTACCTGTGAAGACAGACTTTTCTCTCTGCCTTCAGATCAAGATGTAGAATTCTTAGGACCTCCAGCACCATGTCTGCCTGGATGCTGCCATGCTTCCTACCATGATGACAATGAACTACACCTCTAAAACTGTAAGCCAGCCCCAATTAAATGTTTGCTTTTGTAAGAGTTGCCTTGGTCATGGTGTCTATTCACAGCAATGAAACCCTAACTAAGACAGAAGTTGGTACCAGAGACTGGGATGTTGCTGTGACAGGCCTGATGACGCTTTTGTTTGGAGGAATGTGGAGTTGGGGACTTTGCAACGCAGTGGAATGCTTTAACTGGGGCTTAATGGACCATAGGAATAGAAGCATGGTAGTCAGTGACGCTGAGGGTGATTTGAACTCTGGGGCTCGAGAGGATTCAGAGCAGAAGATGTTAGTATGTAGTTTACAGACTGTTCTGTGGTATTTTGATGAACACTGTGGCTTGTTTTGCCAGGGTCTGGAGAGTCTACCTGAGGCTGGGGTGAAGAGACTTACAGTAACTGCGCTGACAAGGGAAGGCTTTAAAAGCCTAGTTTAGACTATTATTCCCTGTAGTTTACGCTTATGAAGAGCTTTTTGATCAAGTGCAGCCAGCTGAGAGAGAAAAAATACAAAATGAATTGTTCAAAGGTTAAAGAGGCACCAGAAGGTAGAATGCTGCTGAATCTAGCATTCAAGGATATTAAATGGAATTAAGGATGTGGTGATCTCGGGACAAGATCCTACAAAGCTAAACTAATTGTTAATACATTTGCAGGTAAACAAAGGACAGTTATATCATCAGGCATTATTATTCCCAGTTATTGTTTTCATTTGAATTTTTAATCTGTAATGGAATAAAATCCCGAAATAGAGTGCACACCTGTGATCCAAATCTTTAGGCTGGAAGACACAGGCTTTAATCTGAATCCTGAGGCATAGTGGCCATTAAAAGGTTAGGTCCAGGAATGGTGGTACACATCTTTAATCCCAGGAGACAAAGGCATGTAGTTCTCTGAGTCCAAGGTCAGTTTACAAAGCAAGTTCTAGGACAGCCAAGCCTATGCAGTGAGGGATGTAACAGAACAGGGGGGCCATGTTCTGGCCTAGAAAGCATCAGAACTCAGCAGCTTAGACCATGTGGCTCTGGCTTTAGACTCAAGATTAGAAGGCATTACCAGGACATTTGAAGCTGGTTAGAAATCACTGCTAAGAAATTAGCAGTGATTAAGAAGAGACCATCATCATTGAGGTGAAATCTTCTGGGAAATGTTTTCTGGAGAGCACAAAGAAGCTGTGTCTCAGAAATATACATCCTGCTGGCAGCTGTACTTGGTAATATGTAAGAATGGCTCAGGTAGTACTGGTTTTGAAAGTATGAAGGGTCACGAAGAGGAGCCGAGGCTTGGCACTGTGAGAAGCCAGGAAAAGCCACTGGTGGTGGTGCAGCCTCAGTTGTAGTTGATAGTCTAGTACTTAAGAGGTCATTCTTGGCACCATGAAGGGAGCCTTTGAGAAGCTATTGGTGAAGCCTAGGTACAGTGGAAAACTGGGATGATCACCAAGAACAGCAGCAGCAGTGAAGTGGACTCAACCAGGGCCTAGACTACTACAGAGAAGAAAGCTGGAAAAGTGACTCAAGCCCTTTGGAAGAAGACAGATCAGATGTGGATCCCAGACACTGGAACAAGAAGCTGTAATGTTGAAGTTGCCTTGGAGACCCTAAGATGTCAAAGATGCCAGAGCCATGGGATAACTGCTGAAGAAAGCTGCTAACAGGAAGTAGAACCAGCCCAAGAGAAAGATGTGTGTTTCAGTTACCAAAGCTAAAAGGAACTGGACATCAGACATGGAGATACAAAGTATGGATTTTGCCCAGCTGCTTTTTCTTCTTGCTTTGGACCACTATTTCTTCACTATAATATTTTGGAGTGGTAATGTATATCCTGTGATGTTTGAATTATGTGATCTGCTTTTTGATTTTGATTGTACAGGGGATTGCATTTAAGAGATTGCATGACTCTCAGAAGAGACATTGAACTTTGAAACTGTGATAGATCTCTGATACTGAGGTCAATGACTATGGGGACTTAGGAAGTTGGACTAAATGTATTTTGTTTTATGCTATGACTAGGTATGGCCCCCATAGACTCACGTGTTTGAACAAGCCTATGGGGTACCAGGATGTGGAATGTGGTGGTTTGAATATGCTTGTCATGGGGAGTGGCACTATTAGGAGGCATGGCCTTGTTGGAGTAGGTGTGTCCTTGTTGGAGGGAGTGTCAGTGAGGCAGTGGACTTTAAGAGCCTCCTCCTGTCTGCCTGTGAAGACAGAGTCTTCTCCTCACTGCCTTTAGATCAAGATATAGAATTCTCCACTACTACAGCACCATGTCTGCCTGGATGCTGCCATGCTTCCTACCATGATGGCAATGAACTAAACCTCTACAACTGTAAGCCAGACTCAATTAAGCTTTTGCTTTTATAAGGGTTGCCTAGGTCATGGTGTTTATTCACAGAAATAAATTCCTAAGATAACACCTTACAAAATGTAGCATTAAATTTTAAAACAGTGAAGTCAGGAAGCGTCTCAAACTGCTGAGTTTGGTTCCAAGTACACACACTGGGCCGCTCGCAACCATCTACAGCTTCAGCTCAGGGGTTTCTGGAGCCACTGCACATGTGGCATATAGACACACACTTAGACATAAAAATAAATCCTTTTTAACAATAGAGTAAAAGTGGCCAGGGTGGTACACTCCTTTAATCCCAGTCCTCAGGAGGCAGAAGTAGGTCAATCTGTGCCATCCTACAATTTCCAGGACAGTTAAGGCTATACAGAGAGACCCTGTCTCAAAAAGCAAAACAAAAACCAAAAAGAACCAAGTAAAAGTATAATAATTTTAAGCATTTAAAGTAAACACAAGCCAATTGTGTAAACGTTAGTCATGACTTTAGGTTCTGGATCCCTGTTTTTTACAACACTTATAACTTGTGCTGAAGAGAAGGTGGGCCCGGATAATGTGAAGACCAAAAGCCTCCTAGTCCCACTACCCAAATAACAGCTAAACTGTAAAGCTATGTCATCTCTTTCCAGAGGACAACAAACACTTGGCATATATCATACCATGAAGACAATCTGACTCTTTGGGGAAAAAATAGAATGTTCCTGAATAAAAGGAAATGTAGATTTGGCTTCAATTAACTTGGAGCAAGCAAGCAAAACTCTCCAGGACGCACCACAGAATAATCAAGACCTTGGCATATCTTCATTTGGGAGGCCCTCTGCTCTCTTGCAGCTAATCTGACCTGGGCTATCACTTTTTCTGAAAAAACCTGTGTGCACTTTCACTTCATTCTTAAGATGCCAAGAAGCTGAAAATAGCAGACTAAATTCCAAGTGCCAACTCCCAGTAACAAACTAAGGTGTGTAAAGGACATGTGATCCGCCTATGTGTAAACACTATTTCATGTTTATTCAATGCCCAGAGAACACTGCATATGCAGTCCTAATAAGACCTTATAAAGTCTACAGGGTAAAAAGTCTGACTCCATTTATTAAACCAAGGGTCACAGACCCTGACTAAGTCACACTGCTAATTAGAGAAGCAAAGATTGCCAACCTAAGCTAAAACCTGAGCAGGGCCACAAGCATACCACTGCGTCTAAGAGCAAACGGTTCTTTTCAAACAGCTAAACTAAGTTTGGAAACTAGGGCAGCAAGACCTAGGATGCAACAGACATTCATTTTACTGTACCAAAAGCTTACAGAAGGAAAGGAAAAACTGCATGCCTTTAGGCATTCTAACAGAGAGGCCAGGAGCTGGCAGGTCTGAGGCAATGACCTGAGAACCAGAGAGTACACAATGTTAGTTCTGCTGGCTTACTCCTTCCTACAAGGAGAATTCTGATTAAACACTAAGAACTGGACTGACTGCCCTGGTAGGCTCAGGCCTTGATGACTGTAGAACCTGGCTGTCTCCTGATTGTCCCTACTACTTTTGTAAGCTTATTTATGTTATTATTTAAGTCATTATTATATTAACTGTCTTTTCTGTTATAAGAGGAAAAGGATAACTTGACATATCCTGAATTAGGTATCACCCTGGAGTTGCTACAGCAGAATCTGAAATGTAATAACAGTATAATAAGCAGGTCATAAGGGACAAGGTGACAAAATTACACGTTTCAATGCTAGAGTAGATAACTGGTAACTTTTTGAAACTTCAATGGACTGTGCTCTGATATTTGGTTAAACATTATTCTGAGCATATCTGTGAGGGTGAAGAGGTTAAATGAAATTAGCATTTGAATTGAGAGACTAATAAAGGAGGCTGCACTTCATAATATGGGTGGGACTTGAACAATTAGTTGAAATACTGAGTTGAGCAAAATATTGACCTCACTTTAAGAAGAAACTCTACAGCAGCTTGTGATGGACTCAAAGTGCAATGTGGGCTCTTCCCTAGGTCTCCAGCCTGCTGGTCTACCCTGTGAATTATGGACTTATTAACCTCCATAACTGCACACGGTTTCTCCGGAGAACCCTAGCTAATATGGCCAAAGTCCTTGACTATACCATCATAATTATATTTTAAAAATAACATTCTCTACCTCTTGATAGAGTTGTCTAATTGGCATGACTCCTTAAAATGCACACATGACTATAGATCCACTAGTTCAACCTATATGTAGAAGACAGCATCTGTGCATACTCCCTCGTGCGATCAGAGTATACATTTCTAATTCTGGACCATTTAACTCAAGAAGTATCCAACAGCTCCTCTGTAGATCTCTAATACCATTAAAGGTAGAAGCTAAAGAGAAACACTAGATCTACATAGCATTTGGAAATAAAGAGATGGTGTGGTGGTTTGATTAGGTATGGAGCACATAAACTCATGCATTTGAATGCTTGGCTCTATTAGGCCTTGTTGGAGTAAGTCACTGTTGGGATGGGCTCTGAAGTCTCCTATGCTTAAGCTACACCCTGTGTGACACAGTCTCCTTCTTCTACCTACATCTAGAGATGTAGAACTCTCAGCTTGTTCTCTAGCACCATGTCTGACTACATGCCACCATGTTTCCTGCCATGATGATAAAGGACTAAACTGTAAGCCAGCCTCAATTAAATGTTTTCCTTCCTAAGAGTTGCTGTGGTCATGGTTTCTCTCCATAGCAATAGAAAGCATAACGAAGACAGAAGCTTTCCTCTTCACTGTCGTCATCTCACATGCTGTCAACCTGTTTAGCTCAAATGAGCCTATGTAAGCAACTTTCGTAACTGGATAAGACTTAATTCTCAGACTACATGAAACACATGGGCAGATTCTTCTCTAACCAAACAAACAGAATTTCTCTGTTTCCAGGCAGTCAGATACCATTCTGTAACTATATGCCTAGTTATGCAATTAAATTTCTTTGTCTTTTTTTATATGCTTAGTTCTAAGGATTATGGCCCGTCCCCTAAAAAAACAATTGCTTCTTTTTTTAATCAGGTAAATATTGATTAATCTGTCATAACCCGCTACAAAGTACGCAGTCTTTGAAAGTTCAAATTACTGTCTATGAAATCCCCTAGTATATTTTCCCCAAGCAATATATTTTCAGCTTCTTTAAAATAGTGACTATGTTATTGTGGTGTGTGTGTTGAGATCAGTTGTGGTTCCACATCGTCCATTTCTTCCCTCTCAGGGTGTCCAGGCACTGCTACAAACTAAGATAGAAGCATGAAGTCTAGAACACTATGGGAAAGGCTGTATTCTTCCCTCTCAGGGTGTCCAGGCACTGCTACAAACCAAGTTAGAAGCATGAAGTCTAGAACACTATGGGAAAGGCTGTATTCTTCCCTCTCAGGGTGTCCAGGCACTGCTACAAACCAAGATAGAAGCATGAAGTCTAGAACACTATGGGAAAGGCTGTATCTGAAGTTTGGAGAGTAGGAAAGAGTTTCCACTCTAAGTGGAATCATTGGTTGGAGTTTAAAGTACTGTGAATGTCTCAATTGTATCTACAAGCATTCCAGTAATTACAGGTACTTGCTGGGTGGGTTCTTATAAGGAAAAGAGGAAGTTGAATTTGTAGGTTGGCCAAGGACTACTTGACCTTCCTCTTCCAGGCAGGGCATGTGGGGGGTGGTGCTCCCCAGACAAGGTCAGAGAAGGGGAAGCCGTGCAGGTAAAGGGAGTCTTCCATTTTGTGCAGAGCTCAGAGGAGCTATCCTATGTGATCATGGTAGACTGCGATCTTAATTATCAGCTTTCCCCCTCAAGATATAATCATCCTGCATATGCCCATGCATTTGTTTTGTTTCTATTTCAAGACAGCATCTTGCTTGACAAAACTCTGGCTGGCTTGGTATTTGCTATATATTCAGGCTGGTATAGATTTCATACAAGCCCCAGAATAGTGGTATTGTGGGCATAAGGCACTAAACTTAGATTGCAATGTTAAAATATAATGAATAAATGAATGAATTTTATCTTAAGAGGGAAGTTATGAGGAAAATATTCAACATCAAATATAAGAATGAATTTAATTTCAGCAAACATTCATAAAATTCATAAAACACAGCTTAAGCAGCCTTTGAAAGAAGCCAGAAGCTTCACCTGTGGGAAAAAATAAAGGTGTTCCTAACAATTTATATGAATTACAAAAGATCTTCAAGCCAACCTAGGTTTCAGATGAGCCCACAGTCAGTAACACAACCAGCCAGTAACACAACCAGTTAGGGAAGGCTACTGCTTAAAGCAACATGGCCTCACTGCTGGTAACGTGAAATTGTTGCTGTTCTGAAAGATTTTATTTTTAGTTATGTGTTTAAGTGGTTGTCTTTTTGTAGATTTGTAAGTGCAGTACCTGTGGAGGCCCGGTGTTAGAGCCCTTGTAGATGGAGGTACCAGAAGTCATAAGCCATCTATCTGTCATAGGTGAGAAGAATCCCCAAATCTGGTACTCTTTGAGAGCAGTACTCATTCCTAACCACTGAGACATCCCTCCAGCCTCTATTTGCTAACTTTTAGTAACTTGACCCGATTAAAAAATGGTTATTGCTTTAAAAATGAGATACGTGGTACCAAAAATACAATTAAATAACTTTAAATACCAATTACCTTAGATCTTGTTTTTTTATTAGGAAAAAAGAGATCTAACAGAATATATTTAAAAATGGTGGGGAAGGCAATTTGGTCTAAAAGGGAGAAAATAAACTCACTTTCAAGGAAGATACTTACCTAAGCTGATAGAATAACAGAACCAATTGAATCACTATTGTATAATTTGACAAACTGTCAAACTACAGAACTGACTCTCGTGAGCCTTTCAACCTCTGCTTTGTGCCTTTCCTTCCCTTATCTTTCCTTTCTCTCCTGGGTCTGTCTGGTTTTTATGGTGCACCCTTAGCCCCTAGCTTTCCTTTCCAATCTTCCTGCTTTTGTCCCTTTTCAGAGGCTCGCGTGTTTTTCCTTCCCACTGCCTGTTTCTCATCACTCCCGTCTACCAATTTACTGCTGCTGCTGGAAGCAGCAGGCTAGGTAAGGAAGCAAGCCGAATGTCCCTGTGTGATTATGCACTGCAACCACAGAAGCATTAAGGTGAAAAGTTGGGGCTCCTGTGCCATCTGTCAAATAAACGCAGAATTGAAATTAAGTTTCAGGTACTATAAACATCAAAACATAGAGATTTCAAGGCTGATAGCTATCCAGTGCTATCATCAGTTTTAAAAGTATTATTTTACAAGCCTTGAGGGTACCCTTCCCTGTGCTCATAGTAACTAATCAAATTTCTAGATAGAAACTGTTTATTATCAAAGAAGTTCTGTAAATTCAAGATAAAGAAACATGACCAAGTTTGCTATTTCCAAAAGCGCCATGCCCACTGGCCAGCCTCTTGATGGTATAAGGAACTAAAGCACACTGATAATTTTCATCTCTCTTCTGGCAGTAAGTTTTACCTTGAAGAAGGGATATTTCCTACATAGTGCTACTAGAACAGCGAAATGGCATCAGATACTCCCGAAGCAGATTATAAAGGACAAGCTTTAGCACACTTATTACCAATTTGCACTTGAAGATCTCAAGTTTTGTGAATCTCTTGCAAAATTGATTACTTCATTAATATGTATATGGGGAAGGGGATAAGAATTAAAAGTTCTCTGCTTAAGACTAAATATAATAAATGTATGATTACACTGCCTAAATTAGCAAAATGTTGCAGCGCGCACCATTAAGTCTGCCTGACTTTAAGATAGGATCTTTGATCTAGCAAATGAAATCTCACTTACTCAGAGAGAGGAAATTAAAAAAAAAAATCTTTGAGCAAATCAACAAAACGTCTCTCTTTCTCTCTCTCTCTCTCTCTCTCTCTCTATATATATATATATATATATATATATATATATACACACACACACACACACACACACATATATGTATATATATGTATATGTATATATGTGTGTGTAAGTAATTACAGAAGTGTTTCTGGGAAGGTGTGTGTATGTGTGTGTATGTGTGTGAGAGATAGAGATAGAGATAGAGATGAGAGAGAGAGAGAGAGAGAGAGAGAGAGAGAGAGAGAGAGAGAGAGAGGAGACTGTAGGGTGTTTATAACAAGGTTAGTTGTATGGAGTGTGTGTGTGTGTGTGTGTGTGTGTGTGTGTGTTTGAATGTGTGACTGTGGGGTTTTTCTGGGAAGGTTTGTGTGTAAGTGAAGAGGTGTTTCTGGAACTAGTTTGACAGAAGAGACAAAGGTGTGGGTTTGATCAATGAACTTAAACATACATAACATTCTCAAAAAAGAAAGCCATCAGAACCAATCCAATTTGGATTCATGATAAAACGTTTGTTAACAGAACTGTTTAGCAATGATTTTGAAATACCATTTTTTTCTAGTTTTATTTTTCAAATAAGAAATGGTCTTTAAATGAAATTGTATTCTTTGACCCAGAAAAGAATATCACACCTAGAAACTTCAAAAGCTGTCAAAGCAGTGGTTGGCCCCTCCTTCCTGCCCCAGACTACACAGACAGAAGATGTCTGGACAAAAACTGTCAAAAATGGCTGACTCTTGTCAACATGGTAGTACCAGGATACCTCAGCCTACAGCAGTCACAGAAGCTGTCCATGGGGGCGAACCTTTCCTGCCTCAGTCTACTGGAGTCATGAGGAACTGTCCAAGGTGGTGAAACCTTCTTCCTTGTCTCAGCCTGCAGCCACTGTGAGATACCCCAGCAGGAGCTATCCACTGGGGCAGCACCTCCTCTCCAGCCTCCCTAGCAGCTCCACAGAGGTGGCAGCTCACCCACTGCTGCCCTGTGGCCCAATGCAGTGAAGGGGGGGGGAGGTGAAAAGAACCCACCAATCCCTGACCTGCCCACAGAAAATCATTAATCCCTAAACTCCCTAAGCTCAGGACTTGAAATCCCACCAATTGTCACTGTGGAAATCTCTGCCCTCAAGAGCTTTGCGTCCTAAGAAATCCTATATAAGTCCTGCACTTTGTCCAGTTCCACGCTGTCGGTTCCCGGGAGTAGAGGGCAGCCATACCTGGATTTGTCACCCCAATTAATCTGAGATTAATTATGAGATTCGCTGCCTGTTGTGACTCTGTCACTGGACGAAGCCAAGAAGCAATAAAGAGAAGAAGCAAGAAGTGGAGCAGGGCCGAGGCACCCCTTCTGCTGGGACGGCTGGGATCCCTTCCCCTGGGAGCTGCAATGAGCCTGCTGAGGAGGCTTCCTCCCGGAGCTGCGTGGGTCCTGGGCTTCAGTGTCTCAGCATGCCATTCCTCTGGGATACTGTCCCATCTCAGAGCTGTGTGGTTCCTAGTGCCCCAAGTCTCAGGGTGCCCTTCACTGGAATACCTTTTCCATTCAGAACTGTATGGGTTCCTGGGCTTCCGAGTCCCAGGATACACTTCCATCTGGGCAGAAACACTTACACAGATGAAGGGACTTCAAGGTCTCTTTATGTACTTCTTCAACATTTCCTGAAACAATACTGTAGAACCCTGTCTTTATATGTTTCCTGAATCAGTGCTGTAGAACCCCATGTCTTTTATAGATATATCCTCAAACTGCTGTAGAATTCCTGTCTTTAGAGATGTTCCCTGAACCAATACTGTAGAACACGGTCTTTAAAGACATTCCCTGAATCAATGCTGTAGAAATCCCTATGTCTTTACAGAACAGACTCACATTGACCTGAATAATTCTTTAGAGAAAAACATTGATCTCTTCTTAAAGAACGAAGTCATTTGACTCCTGCAGTGGCCAGATTATAAGATAATTAAAAGCCTGTAAGCTTAAGTGATGGCATCTAAGTAAACACATTTAGGTCAACAGCACGGTAAAGCCGGGGACCCACAGTGAAGGGTGGAATGGGGCCAAGTGCCAGAGCAGGCTCTGGAAGGAGCGTCGCAGGGGGCCCTGGTTAGCAGGGCGCACTAATCTCAGATCCACCAGGTAAAGAAACAGGTGAGAAGTCTCAAGAAGCATATGGGGTACCGAGCTGCACTTGGGAATACTCAAAGCCTGGTTCCGTTCAGCAGTTATGCCAGCCCTGGAGAAGCACAGGCAGAAGGACCGCCCGTGTTCAGAAGGCTTGCTAAGGCAACTCAGACGCGCCCTGTCTCAAAAGGAAAAAGTGTTCAGAAAATGCAAAAGCACACACTCGTAGGTCAGACCTGTACGAGCAGGTGCTCAGAAGCCTGCGTCAGGATTTCCATGTCTGCATTCAAGTTACTAAGGAAATATAACTTAAACTTCTGTTAATACCAATAGTATCTTACAAGCTTTATAAACTAAGGTGAGTTGCATACTTACTATTTTCTTTGAAAATCTTTGTGTAAATAGAGTATCTTAGCTGGTAAGTGCTTGCCACATGTGCATGAAGATCCGAGTTTGCGCCCCAGCACCCACATGAATGCCAGGGATGCCAGCACGGCTCTGTGACATTAACGCTGAAGGACAGGTGTTGGGTAAATCCCCCGAGCTGACGCTTAGTCACCCTAACTGAATTGATAAAGTCTAAGTTTAGTAATAGACCCTGTAGCAAAATAAAGTGGAGATAAGAGAGGAGAGACAGACAGACAGAGAGAGAGAGAGAGAGAGAGAGAGAGAGAGAGAGAGAGAGAGAGAGAGAGAGAAACTGACTTGATGTTAACCACTGGCCTCTACATATGAGAACATACACATGCATGCACATTCACAGGTATAGATGAACATATAACTAAATTTCTTGATTATCCTCAGTCATTGGGAAAGTTTCCATATCTCCTAATTAACTTTCTCCTATGCTGTCTCCCGAGTACCTATCCTCTACATGGAAGAACAAATCTTTAGAACAAATTTAGAACAATAGCAGTAGTTCCCCCGTGGGGCCTCTGAGCTCCCCAACCAGGAGGACATGGGCAGAATTTCTCTACGAGGCATGCGGTTCCTTCTATGCCTTAAACCTGACACAGAGTACATGAGTAAGCACTCACACAACACTGGTGCAATGACTACACCCATGGGCATAGTATCTTGCCATGCTGGTCTTTATTGTAGTTCACAGGGTTCACAGTTAGATAAGAGTGTTGACAGCCCCCACCCCAGCTGCATGCATAGCACTGCCCAGTCCTATGTGAGCGAGCCACTAGGGAGAAAACTTCCTCATCAGTACACATTTGACATCTCCACATCTTGTGACCAGTTTGTATGGTTCTAGCATCAGGTTATGGCAGATGACCAAGAGCAATGGCCACGGCCGGTTCTATTGTAGGCTTCTCTTGGGTACTTGAGACTGAAATCTCAAGATGGGGCATCTCATACCTATCACTGAGATTTTTACTTGGCAACCTCCGCTTCTGGGATTAGTATAATCCCCTATACTGGGAAATTTCATTTAAACTCTTCTATATGAAAAATACATATATGAAGAGACAGAACAGAGACAGAGACAGAGAAGAGAGAACAGAAACAGAGTGTATTTTATACAGTCTATAAAATAATAGGTTTCAGACATCCTTAATGCTAATTATTCTCCCCTTAACTAGCTCTTCTGTTAACCGTCCCATCCCTCCCTCCCTCCCATCCCACTGCCCACACAGACTGCCCTCCCATTACCCTCCTTTCCCTTCATACCACCAGTGCTCTATTATTCCCTTACTATAAGTAAACAAAACCAAAAACAAACATCATTTCCCGTTCCCCATCAATATTGTCCTTTTCAGTTTTCCTCTATTCAACAGAATAATCAGAGACATTGATTACTCAAAATGTATCATAGACATTGCAAGGTTGGCTGTCAATATATCAATATCTAAATATGAAGGAAAACGTGACATTTCTCTTTCCGGGTCTGGATTACCTCAGTATTATAATTTTTCCAGATGTATCCATTTACCTCTAAATTTCATAATTTTGCTTTTCTTTATGGCTAATTAAAAGTTTACTGGACACGTACCATGTTTTCATTATCTAGTCATAAACTGATAGACACCTAGGCATGTACTAGGTATTGAGAATAGAGCAGCTATGAACATAGATGAGTATATGTCTGTAGTAAGGCACAGAGCCCATTAGGGATATGCCCAAGAGTGTTATATTTAGACCACATGGTAGACCAAATTCTTGTTTCTGAGAAACCACCGCACTGATTTCCACAGTCACTGCACTAATTTGTACTTCCACCAAAAGTAAATGAAGCTTTCCAATCTGCAAGCATCCTTGCCAGCATCTGCTTGCTAGCTGGAAGTAATATCAAGCTGCCCTCTAAATTTCCTTTTTCATATCCATATACTGGTGTAGCTCTCAGACATAAGCAGAGAATGGGGAATGCAGAATCTTCAACTCACTAGTCAAAGTCCAGAGAGTAAGTTGAGTGCTGGACAGGGCTCAGCCGTGAATAGATTCTCTCTCCCCGAGGCTCAGGCGCCACCATAGAAGAAGAGATGCAAAGACTGTAAGAGCCAGAGGTTAGGGAGCTAAACAATACCTTCTGGACTTGATGTGACCACTGCACTCTTGAACACACAACAAACTCTTGCTGCCTGGGTGGCACATCTCCAGCACTCAGGAGACAGAGGCAGGTGAATCTCTGAGTTCTTTATCAGCCTAGTCTACAGAACAAGTTCCAAGATAGCGAGGTCCAGGACTGATAAACCCCATCTCATATAAAACAAAACAAAATGACCCAAAATTCAAACATAAAACAAAGTGTGGGTGCTTTCAGAAAACTGCACATAAATCAAGCTTGTTAACATTTTGTCATGGTAGGGGAAGGGATTCCTAAGTGAGGAGCTAGGGACTCCTGATGGCTTGTGTGGTGTGACAGTCAGTTTTTACTCAAGCTTGTGGCTCCCAGTAGGTAAACCACGCTCCAGTGGATGGGCCCAGAAGTAAATGGGCAGCACAAACTGAAATCGGCATGTCATTGGGTAAAAAGGGAGACATGACGTTCTTAGACAGAAGGAGGTGGGGAGGGTCTTCTGGGAGGAGATAAGAGAGAGAACTGTGATTGAATATGGTCAAATTATAATATACAAAATTCTCAACAAATTAACAAAAATATTTTTATAAAATGAAATCACATCACTGAAGAAGATTACTTCAGCAGTTCCCTAATAATGAGGTACTTTCTGTTACATAATACAACTTTTAAACTAAATATTAGTCAAAGGTACATTCACACTTATATAAGTAGAGGCTCAGGGAACGGGCCAGTGGTTGCACACTTGCCTAGGAAGGGCAAGGTCCTGCATTTAATCTTTAGCAATGAAAACAAGAGTGTGTATATCCTGGCCCATGAACACACAGTGTGGCAAGGATAAATGGAGTGTTAGGTCAGGAGGGTGGCTCTAGGTCAGGAGGGTGGCTCTAGGTCAGGAGGGTGGCTCTAGGTCAAGAGGGTGTCTCTCCAGGCAAAGGCACTGCCGTTAGTGACAGCCTCAGTTGTCTCTTAGAACCCAGAGCATGATCGTCTACACACATGCACGTGTGACATAAAGCAAGCAAAGGGGGAACAGAATAATAGTAAACACTGGCAATACAGCCGGGTTTTCTTTTTAAAATGACACTTATTTGTACATGAATGTGTGCACGTGTGTGTGTGTGTGTGTGTGTGTGTGTGTGTGTGCACGTGTGTGTGTGTGTGTGTGTGTGTGTGTGTGTGTGACCACTTTTCTCGCCTTATCTGCTCTCTAGCTATTTCTCTACTACAATCCTTATTACATTTTCCGATGTTTTCCTCAGGGCAATAAAAGTACATGTTTTATTATTTACAATGATTGGCAAAGTGCCATGAAAAGTAGATTACTTAACAGATGCTTGATAAATTAATAAGTACAGATAAAATCTTATACTAGGATTGTATTTTGTGGTAAGTACTACATAAACTTTTAGTGACAGAACCCAGGGAAAGATTTCATTTATGAGTGAACCATATGAGCTCCACAAGGAGAGGGTGATTTCTCCTGAGCATTCGTTCTATAGTTTCATTTACTATGAAATTCCGATAGCAATCATTAAAAAGGCAAATGTGAGAGCTGGATGTGCGGGTGCGGAGATCAGGAGGGGTGCGGGGACCTGGAAGGTTTTCATTCCTGAGCCTGTGCCTCGACATCAAAAAAAAAAAAAAAAAAAAAAAGAAAGAAAGAAAGAAAGAGAAAACAGAAACTCAGAATTACCATTATTGGCAGAATAATTTGCTTCCATTTCCTGGATTCTAAACATGTATAACTAAGCGTGTGTTGACAACATGCAAAGGGACCAACAGGAACTCACAGAGGACAGCATACCCCATAACAGGAATAGTGAAAGAAACCTCCCACACCGATGTAGCCATACCGCCTATGATTATGACTATTGTTCCAATATTTGGACTAACTTCTTTGGTCACCATACTCCCATGTCACGAGGAGTCCCTCAGCCCAGCTAAAGAGCATCAGTGTAAACGTTAGCAATTTTTTTATTGCTTCTTTGAAAACACAATTCTTGCTGTCAGTGTACCACTTTTTAAGACTTGTTACCTGGATGATTTATACAAATTTTCAAAACATTACCCAATAATCTAAGTTTCCTCTTTCAATGAGTTCTTAAATTCAATTCTACTTGTCAAGAAGTGAGAAAAAAGAACCAGAAGGGGTCAGTATTTTATGTGTGATTGATTTTCTTCTAGGAAATGGATGACATGATACATTACTGCAATAAGATACCTATATTTTTGTGATAAATCATACTCTTCTGTTAGCAGTTCCCCAACCCCAAATCATGTAAACTTCTCCTGCACAAATATCAAAACCACTTTCTAAAAAGATGCCATGTCTCTCACTTTCAGCATATTTCTCCACCTCATTGTCTTCTGGATACACTGACATGTAAATGGAGTGAGAGAACTCTATTATGTAAACATACATAGACATGGCACACGCCGCCAACAACTGGCTCAGAAAGCATTTTGAGAAGCAACCATTAAGATATACTTTAAACAGCATTCGATGAATAAAACTGGGTTATGCTCAATTATTCTTTTAATTCCTGCTCTTCCCTCTGACAGCCTAAGACTAACTTAGGGGATGTTTGTGTTGTGGGATGTTTGTGTTGTGGAATTTTATATATCTTGGATCTTCATCCTTGAAAACTTCAACAGAGATTTTCACAAAAGCCAGAGTCCCTTCTAAGTCTGTACTGAGCTCATGCTTTGGAACCTGGCTTCTGCCATCACTCTGATTTTTATGGCTTTGGCTATCAATGCTAGAAACAGTACACTAAATTACGTTTAAAAACAGTACATTAAATTGTCATAACTACACATAACACTGCATATACATTTGCTTTCAAAAGATTTTTATAAGAGAATATTAGCTCTGAAGACAGAGCTTTGGCCGTGAAGGGTTTGGCTAGCATCTGCAAGGCTCTTGGTTTGCTCTTAGCACCAAAAGACACCTTCACCACACAAACAACCAAAGCAAACAAAACACCGAAAGCCTTATACATCTATTAATAGTTCTTCTTAGAAATTAAAACTTTTCCATTAAATAAAACAGCACTTTCATTTATGTATACTATAAAGCAATATTAATATATGATTGTGGACTATTACCTTTCAAAAGCTAAAGTTCTAAGCGCTATGAATATTGCAGATCTAAAAGTGCATCGATAGCTCAACTAGAGAGCCCCCTGCTTCAGCCCGCCTAGGCTCGGGATCCCAGCCTGATGCACACGGTAAGCTCACGGACTCCATCCTCTGTCCACAGAATCAGGCCTGGTGACATATGCTTCCCGTCTTCCTAACTGTTCTTTACAAATGAAACCAAGGACTTACTGATTCCTTACAGTTTGGCCAAAACTTGTACTATCCATTTTTCTTGTGTAAATTGCATAGAAATCCATTTATCTCATATTACAGAATAAACTGATTATACCATTCTTTAAACAATAAGTATGCAATAAAAATTTAAAACACAGGCCAAAGAACTTCCTTTGTAAATGACAGTGGTATCTCTCATTTTAAAATGTACCATAATCCTTTTTTCTGAAGTGGAGAATGAGAGATAAGAAAGATTGTGAGGTATACTTTATCTTTTTAACCCCGAGACTTTGCTGTATCAGGAAATCAGACCCTTTTACAAATGTGTCTATCGCTTATGTATTTGACTCTCTGCCCTTTACATCATTATCACTTAGGCAGATACGAATATCAGCGGCTTCTAGTCAGCCTCCCCAGGAGCAGCCTAGGAACCAGAGGCAAGGCTTACAAACCCGCGCCCGTGCCCAGGGCAGAGGATGGATGACAGCTGCAGTGATGGCCTTTCTCAGCCACAGATGAGGACATGAAAACTGACAGTTTGTGCCTTGTCAACCTGCTCTAACATAAGCCGTCTTGTTCAAAGAGTAAAGAAGACAGAAGAATGGAGTACCTAAGGACAGCGTCAGCTCTTACGTCCTAAGAGGTGGAAGTAATGATCTTCATAATGACTGAAATGCTACAGCATCATAAAAAAAATTAGTACGTGGGAAAAAACAGTAAAGTCAACCCAAAGGCATGCATGCCTATATAAAAGCTATAATAATCAATATATTATGTAAATGCTTTACTTTTATGCCTAATTACCCTGCAGCCCAATAATGATTACAAGATTAGGCTGCAATCTTGATCAGATTGATTTTGGTCAGTGTAATTATAGCTGTGTATTTCAAATATTCACGTTTTGGAATTTACTGTTTTTAAAACAATTATTAACTTGGCTACTTTATATGTTGGCACTCCGTTGAGAATAAAAAGTCTCCTCTTCAAGATGCTTACAGTCTTGTTGAAAGAATGAGATAAGCATAGGCAAATGCCTAGAGGAGAGCAACCACACGCACGCGCACACACACACACACACACACACACACACACATCATCATCATCATCATCATCATCATCATCATCATCATCTTTCAAACCAGTGAAGATATCATAAGATTACCAATCCTAGTCTCCTAGTGGGTTGATTAAGGGATAGTAGAGCTGATTCCTGAAGACCAATAGTTAGAAGGAAAGGTTAGAATTAGAACTCTAAAGCACAGTAAACAGGCAATGGGGACCTCAGCCCTGAGAACTGCAGGAACACTGTGAGGCGTGGCTCCCAGAAGTCCATTCCGTGGAGTCTTAGGACCCTGAAGGTTAATGAAGAGTGGCCCTTAAGGAGCTGGACGCCCTGCTGCTCAGCTGGGAGCACCACAAGACTGCCCGGATGGGGACGGCTCAACTACATGTCAGGCGCATCCCTCTGGCTTCTCTGCACGGTGGAGTGGGAGAGCTCACGCTGGAGACCCGTCAGAAGCCAGCTGACATCACTCCAGTGATGGCGACTGGCAGTATCTAGGTGAGGCTGTGAAGAACTGAGAGACCTGGAAGGAGCTGACAGACATGTAACAGTCACAACTGCAATGTCTCAGTGACTGATTGGATCTGGAGAAATGGAGTAGTTGAGGGCGGCTTCAGACTTAGGCAAACACTGGCAGCACGGCATTAACTAAGAAAGAAAACAGGCAGCTAGAAACGGCTCTGTTTTCATTTTTTATTGTGTTGACTTTGACACTGGGACTAATAACGCATTATAAATATGAGTTTTACCTTAACTGAGACAAATGTTTCTAGAGCAGTCTAGTAGATTACTGAGTGCACGGATGCAAGGCGGGAGGAGACCTCAACTAAGATATATATCTGAAGTGAAGCACTTTATATCATTTGAACCCATCACAGCTAAATGATATTAGAGACTAGAGAAACATAAAGTCTTGTGAGATGAGCAAGGTAAAACACAAAGAAGACACAACCGCAAGTAGAAGGAAGCATAATCACAGACGTCAAGAGAAGAGAGTATTTTAAGATGGGGTAAGCAGTCACCAAAGTAGCTTATAAGTAAGACTATGGGCTGGCATCATACACTTTGGAAGAAACTTCAAATACAATCAAGAAGCCGGGCATAGTGGCGCACGCCTGTAATCCCAGCACTTGGGAGGCAGAGGCACGTGAATTTCTGAGTTTGAGGCCAACCTGGTCTACAGAGTGAGTTCCAGGACAGCCAGGACTACACAGAGAAACCCTGTCTCGAAAAAACAAAAACAAATACAATCAAGAAAATACTATGATACCAGTCCCCTGAGACAAAAGACAGAGTGCAATAACCGTTTTGAAAGAGAAAGAAAACAGAATACAGTAGACACGTCCTCTAGTCCATAGATGTTAAGCAAGTGGATGTAGGCGGGGACTCAGAAACACTACATATAAAAGCACAAGTTCCAGCACACACGCACGTCATGACACCTGCTATTTCTGATGCATTTTTATGTATTCTTACATAGAGAGAGACTGGTGCATGAAGTTTACAGGCATTTAAAACAAATTTAAGCCCAATGGTTAGTCTTGTCTTCAAGAAACCTGGCATGTGCTTGATGTGTGGCCACGAGGCTTATGCCATTTACGGCATCGTCTTATTATGTCAGTATTTCTGGACATTCTAATTATAATTAAAAATACATTTTAGCTGGACATGGTGATCCATGGCTATAATCTGAGCACTGGAAAGGCTGAGGCAGGAGGGTTGAAAGTGGAGGCAAGGCTGGGTTACATAGCAACATAGTATGAAAAAAAAAAAAAACAGTGAGAAGGGACGGGAATAAGGAAGAAAGGAAAGTCTATCGTACGTGAGCAGGTGAGGGGTCTGACAAGCATCTGCCATGCAAAGCTGATAACTTGCTCAATACCTAGAACCTATGGTGGAGAGAAAGAACTGATTTCCAAAGTTTGTTTTGTGACCTGGGTATGTGTACCATGCATCATGGTATGTGTGCCTACACACACACACACACACACACACACACACACACACAGATGAAATAAAAGTTCAAATTCCAGACAACTGTATTTCAAAAGTAGAGTAAGTTGAGTAAAACTAAGAAAAATCTTCATTTACCGATTAGTAGCTATTTTAGAGCTTTAATAAGAAAAGGTCAACAAGCGGAAATGCCCAAGTGAGGACCCCTCAGTCCCACTTGGGAGGGAGAAGAAAGCAATCACAAGTGGGGAGGGAGGGTGGGGCCTGGGAGGGAAAGTGGATGGAGAGAAAATGTAGGGGAACCTGATCTGATAGTGGGTGGGGGAAAAGGACTGAAGGCTTGAGGGCCAGCAGAAAGAATGGAAACAGGCAACCTTGGGAGATAGGAGGTTGGAGGGACCTTCCAGAATGATCCACAGACCTGGGAGGTGAGAGACTCTCAGGACTCAAACGGAGGGACCTTAAATGAAATGCCCTATAGTAGGGAGAGGGAACTTATAGAGCCTACCTCCAGCAGGAAGACGGGGAGTCAAATGAGGGAGAGGGGGACCATCCCACAGTCACAACTCTGACCCCAAATTGTTCCTGTCTGAAAGAATTACAGGAAAGAAATTGGGGGGAGGGAGCCCAAGGAAGAGAAGATCTAGCGGCAGGCCCAAAGTGGGATCCAGCTCAAGAGGAGGTCCCAAGGCCTAACACTATTACTGAGGCTATGGAGTGTTCACAAAATGGGACCTAGCATGACCACACTCTGGAAGATCCAACAAGCAGCTGAGAAAGTCAGATGCACATACTTACTTCCAACCAATGGACAGAAGCAGCTGACCCCTGTTATTGAATTAGGGAAGGCTGAAAGAAGCTGAGGAGAAGGGAGACCTTGTAGGAGGCCCAGCAGTCTCAATTAATTAGGACCCCCAAGATCTCTCAAACATTGGACCACCAACCAGGCAGCATACACCTTCTGATATGAGGCCCCCAACACACATACAGTAGAGGACTGCCGGGTCTGTGTTCATTCAGAGATGATGCACCTAACCCTCAAGAGACTGGAGGCCCCAGGGAGTTTAGAGGTCAGGAGGGGTGGGGGCGGGGACATCCACATAGAGACAGGGGGGTGAAGAGGAGGTATGGGATGTGGAACAGTCGGAGGGTAGATAGGGGTGTGGGGTAGGGATAAAATATGGAGTGTAATAAATAAATAAATTTTAAAAAATGAAGCAAGCAGAAAAGAAGAGAGAGAGACAAAATGAGAAGAAAAGCTTTAAATAAAATAGAAAATCCAAAGTGATTAGGTAATGGCAGAAATAAAAACTAGTGACGGCAGTCCTCTGCTCCGGATGTGCTGGGGCCTGGTACCAGCCCGTGTGCTCTTTGGTTGGTGGCTCAGGCTCTGGGTGGGTGAGGGGAGCTGCGGTGGGTGGGGGCGTCAGAAGCAAAGAGGGTGGGGGGATGGGGGGATGGGGGATGGGAGGAAGAACTGTTGGAGCGGACACTAGGAAGAGGGAGCAACATTTAGAATGTAAATAAATAAAACAATTTAAAAAGATAGTGAAGGCTATCTCATGAGAGGAGAACTCAAACATCCCCTGTGAGCCTCACTGCTTACTCACAGCTTAGAGAACAATAAAGAAAAAAACCGAGGGAGACAAATGTGGACAAGTCTTTACATCTTCCTAGGAGAGTCACGTTTCCAGAAAAATCACCAAAATATGAATCTGGTCCAAAACTACTTCCACAGAGAAACTGCTCCAATTTTGGTTAAGTAGCCCGCTAAGCCCCTGGCAGGGAACAAACCTAGACAGAAAACAACTCTGAATCACAGCAAAATGCTTCATGGCTTTGGGAAGACACACTGAGAAGGAAGGCAATACAGCATGAGAGCTTAAAAAGATGGGCTGGAATTTTCTGCTCGGCTTTTGGGGAACTAATCAGAACACCTTCAAGGAAGGTTTCTACCTGCCCACCTTACATGCGTGACTGCAGCTATTTAAATTCTATTTGGAGTCCAAACATGCTTGAGAGTAAACAGCTCTCACCGTAAGAGTTGCACTTGCAGGACAGGTAAATTCTGCCTTTGACGGATCCTATAGGCAGCTTTCTGAGAGTCGGACGAGAAGAGCCAGCTTCGATCATTTGAGCACGGAGCGTCAACTAACACCTAGAGAAACAGAGTGCAGACATACTCACATACTGCGAGGCGCGTGGAGCTGCTCCATGGCGAACAGCGTGTAAAAGCCAGCACCCTAGGAACCCAAGTTACGACACGCTAGGTCCTTGCATACATTTATCTCCATTTACAGAAAACCCTGTGCAGTATCAGTGTCTGTTTCAGTGGAGAGATGGAACATGAGCAGACTCAACATCTATTGGTGCTATTAACTGAATTGAATAATATTCTTTTTACTTTTATTTGTTTATTAATTTATTTTGGTTTTTCAAGAGCAGTGTTTCTCTGTTTAGCCCTGGCCATCCTGGAAATGACTCTGTAGATCAGGCTGGCCTAGAACTCAGAGATTTGCCTGACTCTGCCTTCTGTGTGTGTGTGTGTGTGTGCCCCATCACACCTGGCTGTATTTAATATCCTTGATGACTACAGCTAAAACTTAGAAAAGCTACTTCAGGAAACGAGACTGTATTTCTGAACTCTGAGTATTTCTTTTCTACCCTAGTAAAAGTTTACATTGTTGGGGACCGAACCCAGAGTCGGTGTTTATTTTCAAGAATTAAAAATTCAATTTTAACTATTGAAATGGGCTTTCTTCGTCTCTCCTACTCTGATATGAAATGTTACTGAACTAAAGTAAAATGTACAATGCTTTCCTTTTACTGGTTCAAAGGATAACTGATCATTGCCAGAGTAACTCTGCGGTCCAGAAAATAACTTCCTGTAATCCCCAAACCCAACGCCACTGTTCCCACTGAACCGTAGTAACCGCCGAACGGAAAAGGCGCCCACGTCCACTTTATCAAACTCTCCCAGGGCCCTGAGAGAGCGTACCATCTGGAAGCAGAAGGGAAAGGACAACAGAGCTACACAATGCTGTATCACTGGGAGTCTGTCAGCTTTCCACAATACAATGAAAGCACCTTGTCAAACGTCGCAGGCTGGGCATCTCCCATTTCTCTGCCATCCAACTCAGACACTTTAATTACATTTATCAAAGGCTGTGGGATGAAAGATTCCAACGTCTGTCTCAGCCATCTTCCTCTCGGGCGATCATACTCGTTACAGAGAAGATAACCTGAATACAAAGGATTAAAAAGTTCCAAAGTATTCCGAGGCAATGTCATCGGCAAATTCTACTTTTCAGCAAATAAACTTCAGAAAAATCAATGTTTCGGAGATATGGCTCAGAGGTAAACGTGATGATAACTTTAAAAACGCAAACAAATATATACTTTATAAAATAGCTAGACAAAGTTGTGCCCCACACCCTCCTAGAAGCTCTCACATTTATTCAATCAAGTTTAATTTGAAAACTTACAGATTCCTGGAGATGCTTCACAACCAATACCTCACATACAGTTTTCACCCTGAAGTACCAGCTGTTGATAGTAAGCAATAAACTGTGATAGGTGTGCAAAGCTCCCTGCTGGTAGAAGGCATTCATTTTAAATGAAGGAAAGTGATAGAGTGTTTTGTTTTGTTTTAAAGTATGTACATGAGCTCCCAGTAAGAGAAACAGGTTCACACTGAGCCTAGGAAACTCACATAGCTCTGTGATAGCGCTGGTCTCTTGGGGACTGGTAAATAGGGATCATACCTACATAGCTGCTGTGATTAAAAGGGACAGAAACTGAGGGCAGGACAGTGGCTGAAGACCCTGCTCTGAAGGGCTTGGAGCGCGCCAGGTGAGAGACTGTCTGGTTTTGGCAGTGAAAGATGCACGAAGAGGCAGAAAAGAAAGAGGTGTCCTTGTCTGCACTCCCAAGTCTGGACAGTGTGATGAGAGATCCCCTTGAACAGGGAGGAGGAACGGAGTCCAGGCTTTGTCCTGACGTCCAGGAGCGCGGCCTGCCCCACTGAATCCCTGCGCCAGGTGGTCTTGCAGCCCCCATCCAGGCTACTACTTGGTGACTCCCAGCGGGATGCTACCACCGCTCCCCCAACCCCCTTGGGAAGCAGAGCTGGAGATGAGAGGCTCCTTCGCCAGGGGCACAGTGTTGAGACTGCCTGAGAGTCCAGAGACTGACTCTACACTCCTCCTACAGCCTTGGAAGACAGACAGACAGAAAACAGGCCCCATCCCACTGGAAGGTAAGACAGAAAAGTGAGCACAGGACTTTGCCTTAGAACGGTGGCCATACACTATTATGAACATCTCTCACAGCAAGAGAGACCACCTTCTGCTAAACCACACAGGGGACTTAACAATACACTTTAAGGTTACCTAAGACTGGTAACTTAAGATAAGTGCTTAAGATTGTGCACTCGGCCTGTTTGTTTGACTTGAAAATAAATGTAATGACCAGCCTTAATTATTTTGTGGACTTCCTATATGATCAGCTTTTATAATCTAAGCAAATACATAGCTTTAATCTTAAAATAAAAGCACATCCATGTTCTCCACCCACAAGTAATACATATGTGTGTATATTATATAAAGGAGGAAACACATAAGATAGGCTGAAAACAACCTTATAAAGCAATCATTCCCAATGAGGATTGGAAGTACCATGACATAGGCTGCTAAGTTTGTTTGCAATGATGGTTGCAACACTGTTTGTTGGGGTCAGCTGAAATCAGTAATGTGTCATCCCTTGTAAAAACCCTGGTCAAAATTTCTGTATTACCCGTCTCTTCCCAGATGTTTTCTGTGCTCTTCAAATACATATAGAACAATACTTTTTAATAGGGATACAGACACGGACACAAACACAGAAAAGACAAGGCAGCAGTTAGGCGAGCACAGGTTCAGACCCTGACAGATCAGACAGGAGAAATGTTGGAAGACAGAAGGAGAGAGAAGGGAGAATCCAAATCTGGACTTGTTCTTGGTAAAATTACTCCCAGGGCAGTGTTTAATTTTTTTCCTTAATGCATTCGAGGTATGCTGAGGTTGTTAATATTATTTTAAAACTGATGCAAGAACTCAGTGCCAGGCTGCTAAGAGTGGGCACATTCCAGCAATCCCAGTCGACAGGCCCAGTGCCTATGAACCGAGGTCCTATACCTGTCTTAATGGCACCATCAACTCTGCTTCTCACCACACCAGTATCACCTGTGGGCGGTTATAGGCGTTCGGGACCATCTAAAGAACAGACAGTACATATCAGCGCAGGTCTCGGTATCCTGTGCTATGGTGGTCTCAGTAGGCTGTGGGCTCTGGGTATGATCTTGGTTTTCGGTATTTTTAACCATGAAACTATCAACTTCACTTGCTCCCTGACAAATCAAGAGGCAGCAGCTACCTACGTCAAAGCAATAAAGAGAGGCACTGGGGTGGGGAAAGGGTCGGCAGGTAAAGGAGTCTGTCCTAGAGCCTGACACCACGAGTTAGAGCCACAGAGGCACTGAGGAAGGAGACAACTAAGTCCTGAAAGTTCATCCCCAGGACGCACACGTTGGAAGGAGAGAGAGAGAGTTGACTACTCCTGTCATAGTTTGACATCCACAACTGTGTCCCCTGGCACATGGACATGTGCACCCCCAACACACACACACACACACACACACACACACACACACACATCAATGTGAAGGGGGCGGTGATTTTTAAGCAAAGAGAAGGGAGATGTGTATCAAGATGCATCAAGCCATCAGGTAAGAGCCTGGCTTGGTCCTTTCCCGTGTAGCACAACACCAGGTTCAGCTCTAGCGCCTGAGCACAGAGCAGGGGCTGCAGGTGAGCACTGCAGGCCTGCTCCAGCCATGGAGTAAGGTTTGCAATGACAAACTGCACGTTTACGCACTCCTCTAGTTCATTCTGAACCACATACCTACTGAAGATAAGTGACAAATTGTGGCTTGGGGAATCAGCAGCAGCAACAAAAACCCCAGCAGTGGAGCTGTGTAAACCCAGCCTTCGGACGCCATCTAGTGCTGAAGCACCAGGAAGGCACGCAGACTCATGCGAGCCTTGGCATTTCTGACAGAGCAGACACAGCTATAGTGCAAAGATTGGGAGAAATATCTAATGTTTATGCACAGACTACTTCATACATCAGGTACCAGCAACCTTCACAGCATCGTGACCACATCCAATGGGTGAAATAAGACAAGAACTGACCATAAAACAGGCAGCACTTAAGGAAAACAGCTAAAAGAGGTGCTTTGGGAAAATCTGATAAGATTCAAGGAAACGGAGAGGGAACTTAATACCTAAACAGAGAAAAACAAATTAAAACTACTCTTGAAAACATCTAACAAATACTTAAATACAGTAGAAGGCAGGAACGGCAGGTCAGATCAAATAACAAGAAAAAATGCTAGTTGCCTTGAAAACAGAGTATTTGAAAATAGACTGTTGGAGAATAAAGAAGTAAATAAAAGCAAGGGTTGGGGGTGAAGATAGCCTGTGAGATGTTGATGTCACCATCAAAAGAGCAAAGGTATGAGTTGCAGGGGTTCGAGAAGGAAATGAAAATGCCAACGGGGTAGAAGAGACTTCAGCAGAAATCTCCCTGAACCTAGAGCAAGATTTAAGAATCCAGACACAGAGATGCCAATGGTCAGGTCAGATCCAATACAACCAAATTTACCTTGAAGTATTTTATGATCAAGTATTGAAAAGTTAAATAAAGACACACTGCTAAAAACAATAGAAATGGGGGCAAAAAAAAATCAAAACAATAAAAACCAACCACCTACAGATTTGAATTTGTAGCTTAAAGGGCAAACATGACCAAAAATTATAATATTTCCTGTTACCAAATGTCAACCAGATATCTAAACTGTACTCCTGGCAGTAAGAGAATTGCACTCTAGGAGGGTTGCACCCTTGTGGAGAAGTCTGACTGAGCTACTTTGTAGTGAGCTATTTTAAGGTGTCAGGAGCTGCACCCTCCGGCTGCCTTGGGGCTAGCCACAATCCAGCCTTTGTGGTTCTGACCCATTGTTCTCCTAAGAGCCTGTGATTTCCCCGTGTATACCTGGCCACTAGCCACCACCTGGTGCTAGCCTGGGGAGGAGCGCTGGGATCAAGGTGAGGTCTTGATCTGCTAGACTTACAGTTCCCTGGATCAAGCAGGCTACCCCCTGAGCAGTGTGGAGCAGTGAGCCAGCACACACTGAGCAGAGGCTCCAGAGATTCACCCAAGAACCCTTATACTGTCAGAACTCCATATAAACTCGGGGCCTTGATCAGCAATTGGGTTGTCCTGGCCTCCTTCCTTTTCGCCTCCTCCCCTCCCCCTCCCCCCATCTATCCCCCGCCCCCCTTCCAGGGACCCAGCTCGTCCTTACACCGCTCTACTGAGCTGCTTCATTCCTGGCTCGTTCATGTTTTACATTAGAATCACTTTGCTCTTTTTCAGTAAAAAATAGCTTACTGCAATAGCTGCCCCCCCTTTTTTAAGGTTTATTTATTTTCATGTATATGAGAGCTCTATTTGCATGTACACCTGAATGCCAGAACATCAGATCACATTATAGACGGTTGGGAACCACCATGTGCTTGCCAGGAATTGAACTCAGAACCTCTGGAAGAGCAGGCCCGTGTCCTTAACCGTTGAAACATCTCTCCAGTCCTGCGAAACCTGTTTTAATTTAAAAGAAGAAAAAGGAAAAGAAAAAAGGAGGAGAAAAATAGAAAAAGAGGAGGAGGAGGAGGAGGAGGAGGAGGAGGAAGAGGAGGAGGAGGAGGAGGAGGAGGTGGTGGTGGTGCTAGTGGTGCTTGTGCTGGTGCTGGTGCTGGTGGAGGAGGAGGAGGAGGAGGAGGAGGAGGAGGAGGAGGAGGAGGAGGAGGAGGAAAGGACAGTCTATCACTGTAGTACAGGGGAAGGCAGCTAGGTCACCAGATAAGACAAGTAAATTAATTCTTCAATCATTTAAAACCCTTTCATCAAAATCAAAGACACGACCTTGTTACCTAGAATAATGTCCAGTGTGGATTAAAAAAAAAAAAAGTTGCTGTATAAACTGCACTCAGTATTGCCATCATCTTAAGCTTTGCTTTTCTGTAAGCAGCTTCTAGCGTTGCTTCTGCAGTCCATGTGTGAATTCCATGGCTAACTTAATTTGGGCTTTGAACGCCGGCATGAAGACACCAGTGACTCGTAGGGAACCTGTCATTAGTCCCACTTAGATGAAAAGTTCCTTCATTAGGAACACTGCTGGTAGTTCTCTGCCCTTGATGTAAGAATCTCCCCCAGTTCAAAGTCTACAATGTTATCAGTTTACCTTTGAGTTCCAGAATTAATCATCATCCTCACTACAAATGTGTAGTCTCTATAACCTACGGATGAAGTGTTTAGATTAAAACGCCATTTGTCAAAATGGAAATAGATTCAAATACTTCTCTTCCATCTTTTACAATATTCAACATTCTATACCTAAACTTAATAAGCTTGTAAGAGTTATTATATGAGCATCATCAAGGAACATATAAAGAGTGGGCATAAAGCAAATACTCCTTAAAGTATTCCAAAAAGCTCAGCTCAGATTATAAAAATAATAATGTAGCCTTACTAAAATCTAGACTTTCTCTTTATTTTTATTTCTTATGTCAAAATGCAGAAAGCTTCAGTTTTAAAGTCGTATCCGAAATGTAAAACATATTAAGTGTTTTGGTGGGTTCTCCTAAATATCAGTATCTGTACCACAGCCAAATATATCTGTATCAAGCCAAAATGTGGCTTCACATTTTGAATGTTTGCAAAAACTTTTATTTCAATAGCACATGTTCTCAAAGGAAAAAATAAAGTAGCAGTCTACAAACTACAGGATGTATGTCCTGGGGAAAAACAATACCCTTCGAAGAGACAGGAAGGCTTGGAGAATCTGAACAAATCCCTTTTTAGATCATTCACTTCCTGAAGACATCTCCTTCCACAGGGCCATTTTCCATGTTTGCAAAAAAAAAAGAAAGAAAAAGAAAGCTTTCCTCTCATCCCTCATCTTCAGAAAAATGTGCTATAGTTAGAAGCCTCCAATACTTCAAAAAAGTTCAATTTAAAACACTAAAAGGCTAGAGACAAGATCAGCTAGTCAGAGCTCTTGCTGCAAAATCAATACCCATATTAATATAACTTACAATGAAATGGACGTATTTTGTGCGTGTGTGCGCGCGCGCGTGTGCGTGCGCGTGTATGGGTGTGTGTGCACATGTTTGGTTGAACAAGCATGTAGAGGGAGCAGAGGCTGGGTTGGGGTGTGTCTGTGTTCGCAGCTCTCCGCCATAGCCCCAGGCAAAAGCCAATATCTTAGTGTTTTCCTTTAAATGTGGCACTGTGAATAAACGCTTGTTAGGCCCTCACGCTTACTCGGCAAACGCTGTACTGGCTGAGACATATCCCCGGCCCTACACTCTGCACCAATATTAACAGTAACAGTGTCACTAGAGAGGAACTCACCGCACTGTCTAACACTGTCTTCTCCTGCCACACGTGGTCATGAGAACCTGACCTGTGCTCTAGGCACAAAACAACTTTAAGGCTCTAAAGGAATGAGAGCACAGCACGCTCCGATCAGCACCTTTGTGGTGATCGTGTGCTCTAGGACATTACCTTAGTAGTCTGAAAACTGTCAGATTGATTTCATCCCTTATTGCTCTTTCAAATGAGAATATTAAAAAATTGAAGCTGTACATATTACATAGTAGACATCTAGTGAACAGAACTATGCAGTCCAAGGAACAACACAACAAAACAGTTTTTAAGTGAATTTTTGTGTTTTACAAAGAGCCATGACGACAACATGCAGACAAACGTCACAAGTATAAGGAACTCGGTGGCAGAGCACTTCCTCAGCCTGAGAGAAGCCCTTAGTGCCATCCCCAGGGAAACCAAGCACAAAAAAGCAAATGAAAATCTCCAAACCCTTCTCAATTAGCCTGCGGGCACTCACTCTTTCTCTGGGAGATGTGTGTGTGTGTACCCAGATCGGAGCTCTGCAACAGGCAGTGCTCGTTCTGATCCCCTGAGCTGTGTTTTCATTCGGACTCATGGTATCCTCCTGTCACTCAGGATTCCTAACCCTGCACCCTAGTCCTCACACCTCTCTTCATCTGCCTTCCAGGTAGCACAAATACTGAGGCGGGAAACAACGCGAGGTGCAGACAGAGCGGACAGTACCTGGATAGGCGCACTGCAGCAGAGCTACGGATTTGCCCCCAGGAGCGGCGCAAAGGTCCAGGACGGTCTCCCCGTCCCTCGGCTCCAGAGCCAGTACCGGGAGGAGGGAAGCAGCATTTAGGAGGTAGTACTTTTTCAAGCTTCCCGGCTCATGTCGTTCTGAAGGCATTCGGTCCGCAGTTCGGCTGACGTAACACTTCATTGATTTAGGATAATATGGTAAAGCCCCTGGAAGGACTGTGTGATAGCCCCTCAGATGCAAGGCCTTTTCCAGTTCAAAGGGATAATTGAAACGGTTGAGGAGGACAGCATATTGCCACAGTGATGGAGATATCAGAACATCCCTGGGACAGAAAACGAGCAATAAAGGAGTATTAGTATCGGGAACTAGTGCATTTTTAAGATGAATAGGGTGTATGTGGTCATAGGTTTACACTTCATTTACCTGTGATTTTTCAGACAGGATCTGTAATGGTAAATCTGGACTGCTGGTGTGGCAGGGCTGATAAACAACTCCACTTATTACTGACGACCTCTGGCTGTTTCTCTGAGCTGACTGGTTTCTGACGCTTCTGTCATTAATCCCTAGTAAGTTCATACACTGTCCTTAAGTGTGCATGATGAGGAGTCAGATGTGGGGCCTGGATGCGGGGAATCACTAGGTCTGTGTCCTGGGGATGTAAATTTTGCCTAAGCCCCTCCCATTTCCTTTTTCTATCCCAGGCCCTGACAAAGTGAGTGACTTTATTCCACTAAGTTCTCCCCAGCATTGAGGGTGCAGGAAGGTGAGCTCCCTGGCACCTAACAGCCAGCTTCTGGTCCAATGAGAGAGCCTATCTCAGGGCTGTAAGACTGAATGCAATCAAGGAAGACCTGAAGGTCTGCTCTAATCTCCGCATATGTGTACACTGCTACACACATCTGTACAAGTGTGTGTGACCACATACTCACATGAATCTACCAAAAAAGACATCACACACACACACACACGCCCCCCACACACACACACAGTGTTCTGTGGTGCCTTGAACTGTAGCTTCCAGACCACTGAAGTCTTGCTACTCTCCAAATGCAGCATGCGTAGAATTTACACAGCTTCACAACCTGCCAGAAGGTATCTTTGTTGGGGATGGAGAGACGGCTCAGTGACTGCCACAAGTGCTTGCTGGTCTTGGAGAGTGCACACATACGAGTTTCAGCACCCACATGACAACTCACAACAGTCTACTCAAAAAGTCAATCCAATGCCCCTTTTTCAGCCCCCGAATGCTTCTGCACACAGTAATGCACATAACCTGTGCAGGCTCAAATTTAATTAATAATAATAATAATATATCTTTCAAAAAACAAAATCCAGAAAAACTGTTCTTTGTGTCAGTACTTGCACAAAGAAGGGTTTTCATTGGTTATGAAATTGAAGGCCAAGGCTCCTTTACAGTAGAGGGAAAGTACTTTGACTAAAATAATGCGTTTGAAGGGATGAGCCTTAAGCTTTTCTCCAACAGTACAGGGTTCGCGAAGTTAACTTTGGGGAACTCTGCAGTAACAGACGTGATGAGGTGACAGGAGGCTCAGAAGACACAGATCAAGGATGACTTAAACGCCGCTGAGGGCTAACGGAGCAGGTCTCCCCTGGCGGCCCGCTCACCTGCCTAGTTCTGCATTCCATCCAACAGTTAGCTCTCTTGACAATCACAAGCTCACATCAACTGACAGACGATGCGATGCGGCAGGAAACATTTCTTTACTAGCTGACCTTTCCGGCTGAGATTTTCGGGAGCCTCATTAGCCACAGTCAATTAAATAAATTCCAGCTGCTACTTACCCTGAAGTTGCTTCTGTGAGAAATGGCTGGATTGAAATGTAACACCTGTGACTCACGCGTGCCACGCGAATTTCAATTTCTCCCATAATGTGGGGCGCTTTCCCTTCCGTTGCCTCTTGCTTACTACTACGGACGGTACATCTATTTCATTTACTTTGCCACTGGATACTGCCTGGAGTTACTGCTTCAGTAGGACAGAGCCTGAATTTTTTTGCTTCTTTTAAAGAAAACTGGTGACTTACTTATATGTGTGTGAATATATGGTGTGTGTGTATGTTCAAAAGTGAAGGTGCATATATACGTCATTGCCTCTGTGGAGGCCAGAGGCCAAGTTCTGGGAGTCAGTACTCGCTCATGCCCTTGTTGGAGGCGGAGTCTCTTGTTTGTGCAGCTGCACTTAGTACTCCATACGAGTCGGCCCTTCAGTTTTCAAACAATCCTTCCTCCATCTTGCTCTAGCACTGCTGAGACTGTACATGTGTGCAGCAGCGTTCAGTGGATCTAAGCGGAGGTCAGGCTTGCTTAACAGGCACGTGGACCCTCTGAGTTACCTACCCCACCCACAACCGGAAGTTCCAGTTTCTAACTAGTTTCCAGGTGGTCCAATGACATCTTCTCTAGGACCATACTTTGGAAACTACAGCTTTAACACAGACCCCAAACTGAAATGGATGAAGCTGTTCTATTCTGAACGTGTATACCACACACATGCCCCAATCTAGATGGGGATTTGCTCACTGTTGACAGTCATGTGCAACAGTCTGGATTAGCGCGGCTTCCACCAGCCACACAGCTTTGAACAAACAAGGGGCGCTTCTCAACTGTCTGGCCTCGGGCACAGTATTTCTTTTCTTCACAACTCAAAAAAATATTCTTGGATTTTTATTATTACAAGGAAGTCTTAGGAATCAATTGATCAGGTAAAAAGAATCTGTAACCCAGGGGTCATGCTACGGATATCTAACCCCAAAGTCAAGAGGACGAGGCAGAAGATCAACCTGGACTCTATACTGTGTCCAGCTCAGTCTGGGCTAGAGTGAGAAACCTCCTCAAAATTAGGGAGGTGTGGTGGGGAAGTGGGAGGAGGGGGAGGAGAGGCTACAGTCGGATGTATCGAGAGAACAAATAAAACGAATTAGAAGCAGCATGTACATAGAAAGCTCAATAAGGATTGTATTAAACGCATTAAACTCGGAGGATTCGCACCTTCATGGCCGTCAGCCTTTCCAACCTCAAGCAGTGATTTTTTTATTCATTAAGATTTTCTTTGTGCTCTCTAAGTAATGTTGGTAATCTTTCCTTTGAAGAATACTGCACAAGCGGACTGGCAGTGTAGGAGCATCCCTGGCTCTTGTCTGTTATCCAACATGCTCACTACCGAGGACATGAAAGAGAAGTTCCGGGACTAACTAATGCAGCACGCATGCGCACACCAAGAGGAGCAGCTGGTTGGGAGGAGGAGCTGGCTGTGGCGCCGGCTCCTGCTGGATGAGGTGGATCCATGGTGATAGGATCCACCAAAACTGTGGATGGAGCTACTCACAGACTTAAGGCTGAGAGAGCCTGATCGGACCTGAAAATAGGCACTGTGGTGGTGACACAGAAATCTTCAGAAACCGTGCTCCTCTGCTTATGAACTCAATTAAATAAAGTCTCATTTAAAACAAGTGAAATCGGGGTCCCTAGCGAGATATACACCTAAACCTACTGGACTGTCTGAATCCCTATGAAAAGCAAGCACTCTTGTGGACAGTGTCACCATAGGGTCCAGACTAACTCTTGCTTCAACTTTCTGAGTGCCTAACATGAATGGCTGCCCCTGACACCCTGCTCCTACAACATTAAAAGTACACAGAGACAGGGCGGGAACATTTCTATCCTAGTACACTGGGCCAGGCCTGTTGCTCAACAGTAGGGAAGGCTTGCCGCCTAGGAACAGCTACAAGTGACGGAGCTCGACGGAGCGCTGCCGGGGGCGCAGAGGCTCGCACATCCGAGCCCAGGAAAGTCCCAGTTTGTCAGTACAGGACTCTGGGCACCCTGGGCATGTGAGCATTGGAGCCGCCTGACACCGGTCGTGGTCCACCTAATGCTCATGTGTTCATACTTCTTCAATGAATTTTCATGCCTGGGAACCACTGTTTCCACCATTTTACTCACGACTGCCTGGCGTGCTCACTCCTACATGCGCTCCATGTGTACTATTATGTTTGCTCTCCCTGTGTCCTTAAATCTGTATGTGTAAAAATGGTAAATTTTTACCATTCCATTATCAATAATCTTAGTAAAGTTTACTTAGATTTTGGTATGTATTTGGTATGTATTAAAGATAAGAGTAAGATCTGATAGGAAACCAGTATTTTAATGAAAGAACCTTTGCTTCCACATGTCCACACACGATTACTCTTGGCTAGAATGACTCAGGCTTCAATATCAATTTTTTTGCCTATGTTGGACTTTTATAAAACAGAGAAAATTACCACTTAAGTTAGTTAAAACTCAATACGTTTTGTTAAGTTCAATACACTTTTCCTGATTCCCACCTTGGCTCTTCTGAGTTGTGTCTCCAGCATCTCCCGAGCTGTTAGTGACTCGTCACCCAGACTCTATGAGTGAGCGGTCAACTGCAGCTCTCTGGCTGTGTGGAAATGCCGCACTGGCAAACCTCTCGGCTGTCACACAACTCTCCATTTCGTCTCTAAGCCCTGACACTGATACCCCTTGTCTTGGGCATCTATGCGTTTTGACATTCTAGAGAGATATTTTAGAAATGGCTCCAGAGATTAAGAGCTCCTGTTGTTCTTACAGAGGACCCAGGTCTGGTTCCCAGCATCCGCACGGTGGGTGGCTCGCAGCACCTGTAACTGCGGTTCCAGCGATCTGAGGCCCCGTCTTCTCAGCTCCTCAGGCATGCAGCACTCAGTGCACAGAAACACAAACGCAAGCAGTACTCATACACATAAAGCAAACTAAATATATCTAAAAACTACTTAAAAAAAAAAAAGAAATGCTATATATAAGTGGAAATGGTACATTGCGCAACTATGTCTTTCGTTTCATTGCAGTTCTGTTTCGTTCTGGTTATAGGAGAACCAGAGTAAAGCAAGTTGGGAAAGGAGGGAGCATTTACTGAGCTGGTGGGCACTCTCCTGAAAGGGCTCGGACTGCTGGGGCTTGCCGTGCCTCGCGTTTCTTACAAGTCGTTGTCTTCCTGCTAAGCTTTAGTCATTCATCCTCTACACAGACACTATGCTTTGGCCACATGCTGTTACCTACTCACAATATAACATTTCTATGTTTAACTTTTATGTAAAGTGACTTTAAGCGACAGTAAACTGATCTTGTCCACAGGAATGACCGACCCTGAGACAGTCAACGATGTCACTCGAGCAGCACCATTAGGCCGGCTTGCCTTTGCATGGGGTCCATAACATAGCAATAACTACTATTTGCTGACGCTTCTGGATAGTGTAAAGGAATCCGTTTTATTCACATATCTCATACCTATTCCTCTTGTTCTATTTCTGGTGTCCATGATGAAACCTAAGGTCTCATGGACACCGACTATGCACTCCATACTGAGTTATACCGTAAACCCTGTAATTACTATTTTAATAAGTCTAGCACTTAAAACACGAGAATGTTGATAAATGGCACCCTGGACATATTTGTAATGCGATCTTTATTTAGCTTTTCTGTGACACTTTTTCTCCTGCTGCTCTCTTCCCTACCAAACCTTCCTCTTGAGTGATGAAGCAGACAGCAGCTATAAGTTTGAAATGCCAGGGTTGAAAAAAATAACAAATCCTTATACTGATGTCCTCCCTGTCCACCAGAGGCTGTTCACGGGACCACTTTGAGGACTGGTCTCAGAAGCACAGGACTCATGGAGCCACTCTGAAACTGTTTCGTCCTTTTTCTTCAGGGATTTTAACAAGGGGCTAACTGCTTCTTACCCTTTCCTGGCAGTGCTTCACAGGGGTTGCCTCTGACCATTAGAAAATACAGATATTTACATTACCATCCTTAACAGTAGTAAAACTACAGTTATGAAGTAGCAATAAAAATAACTTTTACGGTTAGGGGTCATTTCAACAGTATTAAGAAGGTCACAGCATTAGGAAAGTTGAGAACCACTGGTGTATTTATGGAAATTTATATTCTCTTTTGAAATAACTATATGGAATATAAGCTATTTTGCTTGTCTTACAGATCAGAACAGTGAGGTAGAGATGTTCAAGGACTTATCTAGGTTAGATGCTCCATGCTGAGAACTGAAGCCACACTCTTATAGCGAAGGAGGGAGCAGCACATCTAGTACTTTAGGCAGAGGATCCTCTTCAGGCTAAGATTCTTGGTTCAGGTCTAACACCGCAGAGTGAAGCCTTCTTAGAAAGGCAGGGCATGAAGGGTGGACGGGCTGACAGGGTGAAGTATGGCAGCACGGAGCAGCAGCCTCCCAGAGTGACCGAGAATACCCCCAAGCCCTCCCCAGATACATGACACCCACCCGTTCACAAGCTATTTGACCTGCGCGTCTCCATCTGACGATCAGTGAGTGGAAATTATCGTACCTCCCTGGGCTGCACAGAGGGCTGGTGTTGGTTTTAAAATGATCAATCGCCTGAACACAGTGCCATGAAGGGAGGGAGCACAGTGCTGTGGCAGCCCAGCAGTGGGAGGTAATACCGCTTTTTATTTTATTTTATTTATTTTATTTTTGGTTTTTCGAGACAGGGTTTCTCTGTGTAGCCCTGGCTACACACCCTGGAACTCACTCTGTAGACCAGGCTGGCCTCGAACTCAGAAATCCGCCTGCCTCTGCCTCCCAAGTGCTGGGATTACAGGAGTGCACCACCACCGCCCGGCATGGGAGGTAATACTACTGACCAAGGAAGCTCTGGGTACAAACCCATGCACCCAGCTGTCTTTGGGGATTCTGTCACTATCTGACTGTCCATCCATACCAGTCAACCTTAAGTAGACGCCAACCCTTCTGCGGGGTGTTCCCTTACTTGCGGTCTAGAGCTCCCGTGTAGGACTAGCAAGCAGGTGTGGCTCTAATCCCCAGGTAAACATCAGAGCATTATCAGTACATTTCAAGGATGCAGAGGTCACCTCTAAGGAGGCAAGGGGAAACTCCAGACCTACTTCCCAGTAAAATGTCTTTATTACAAAGATACTAAAGATGTAAAGGAGTAAGGAATGAGACTCGCAGTGATGCCTCCAAGGGAGAGAACCCAAGTCAGTCCTGAAAGCAGCGTGGGTTTAGAAGACAGTAAGAGCATGCGCCCAACTGTCCTCCTGAGCGGGAGAACTAAGAGTAATGGCTTGAAAACTGAAGCAATGCACTCAATGTGGAACGGAACGGCGAAGTGTGAGATGCCATCACATGGATGCAATGTGAAGGTCTGCTACAGACTCCCCTGAAGGGAGCGCGCTGGAAGCAGTACCGCGAAAGCTGAGCTATGGGAGCCTTAAACCAAGCCTTCCCACTGCTATGGAGACCAGGGAAATGTGCGCTCCTGACTAGAGGAGGGGGAAGAAAAGAATGCCGATAATAAAAGTACTTAAATCAAGTGTAACATTATGTTTGCAAACAGCCATAAAACAAACATATGATTCTGTTCTTTCTTCCCTAGGCGACCTTCCATGGTCTGCCTTTCTAAGAAAGCTTTTATTTTGCCTATGGCAAATTTAGTACATGTTTATGCAAAACTTAAATTACCATGAAATCCTACCAAAAAGGGTAGACATAGCAGGAGGCACAGCTAATTACCAGGCTTTGAGGTTCACTGCTCATTTTGTTCAGGGTCAAACAGCAATTTATAAATCTTTCTGGGTATATGAAGTAGAAAATCAACTCATTACAGGTTATGAATAGCCAGGTTACTAAAAAGGCTTCAGACAAAATACTTCTTGCAAATCTTCTGTTTCAAATCATCCAAGTATGCTAATTATATCCCAGGTATGAGGCGCAGTACTGTCATTAGTGGGAGATCGGGACTCAGACAGACTGGGTAAGAGTTCCAGCTCTTCTTACTAACCAGCTAAATGAATTTAGGCAAATTACTTTATGCTATAGCCTCAGAAGAAAAAGTATTTAAGTAGGTATTATTTGAACACAATACCTACCTACAAATGCAAAGTGTATGGTTCTTTAAATATTCTATACGAATGAATACCTTTGCATACTAAAATCCTCATGAATTCAGATATATACATTACTATTCACATTTTGATAGAAAACTCATAAAATGTAGCATTGTTGAAATAACAGTGGCCTTGTCATTTTATAATGAGTGTCCTAAAATCATTTTTGACCCACTTCACAGTTTATCAATATTCTTTGTTCCAAATTATGCTTAAAAAGTTCTTCTATGAAAAGACGTAGCTACTGAGTTCATCTCAGAAGAGATGGTATACAGCAATCACCTGAGACATTACTGTCTGAGCTTCAGACTCTCCAGTCACACCACTCTTTCTTCTCTGCTGTGCACAACAGACTGGCAGCCTTTCCTCAGCCCTGAATGTCTGGTTCCTTTTGCCAAGTTAATTCCAAAGTCACCAGTGGCTTTCACTAGTACCCCCACACCACAATAAATAAAATGCCCCATTATTGATGCATGTTTCTGGAATGTTTCAGGTGCCCCTCCCATCTACCTCTCCCATGAACAGACAGTATGTAAACTAGACAGAAGGGCTGTACTGTTCTTTGTATTCCGGGAACATCATATGTACCAATCAGGCATTCCATACAAAACCCCACTCACTACCATTCTGATCAACAGCTAAAACTCACCAAATCACAAATCATATTTGCCACTTTAAAAAAAATTATCGAGTTTATTTCAGGGATATGGAGGAGGGCTAAGCATTGGCTGTCAAGGGACAACCCACGATCTAGTTAGTCCCTGCCCTGGGAATGTCAAGTGCCTTCCCTCCCCGCCAATTCAACCAGGGCCACTTTGCCACATTTCTGCACTATAGGCTTATTTAGAAGGGTCTGTCCATGTGCCCATGTGCTCCAGATACAGCTGTAATGGTGCCGATAATTGCCAAAGAGAGCATGACTTTAGCTAAGATGGAGGAACACTGACTTGAAAGGACTTGTTATTTTCTGATGATTTCAGAAAGTTAAATTTCTTCGAAGTTAGGATTTTTTATTATTATTATTACAGCATTGTTTTAAAATGTAGTGCATCCCTATTTTTACAAATAAGAGCAAATGCTTGACCGTTTTCTTTTTACTATCTGTCCCACATCACGTGGAAAATGTATGGTAAACTCTTCCCTCCCGGACTGTGCCGCTCTCAAGGAGGTATTTACTGCGCACCCCCACGGTTCTCTCACAGAGTATAAGAGACGAATCGTACTGACCTTACTGTACTCCAGGAATCCCCAAGTTCTCTCGAATACTGTGTGTCAAACTGATCCAACACAACTCTGCACAGCTGTTTGGCAAGCTTCCCCTCTGACTTTGCTTTCAGCTATGATACAAGAAAAAGTTGCTGACAACACACCGTGATGGCACACATTTATTGAAACTTGACGTTGGCCTTAGATTTTCTTTCTATCTGTATCTCCTCGTTGAGACTTTCATGCACATACAGAATGCACTTTGACAGCCACGCCCCCACGCCGCTCCAACTCAGCCCAGCCTCTCCCAGGGGGTTCCCCGTCCAACTTCGCGCCCTTTAAAAAAAATCCACTCTGCCCAATTAGTGCTGTGGTTACGTACACGGGGTGTGGAGCCATAGCCCAAAGCGATCTACCCCTCCCCGCGGCCTCGGCTAAGCAGGAGTGGGGCTTCCTGCTTCCATCGACTTAGGAAAATGGCATTTCTCGAAGTGGTGATCAATCACCCAAGTGTAAGGGCACAGGTTAGAGGTGAATCTATGCTAAGGAGAAGTCGGAAGCCAGCCAGGTTTTCGTTTTGCATTGTTTCTTAAAGTAACCTTGTGGCTAGATCAGCTCCGCAACCGTGCCGTCTACGTGAAAAAAGTACCCCAAAGTTTATCTAGGGAAATAAGCATCGCCCTAACTTTCCGGATCTCCCTCGCTCGCCCGGCTGCACCGAGGACCGAGAAAGCTCGCCGTAGCCAGGTCGCCGGCTTCTCTGCGCCGAGCCCCCGGCCTGACCCTCCAGGCAAAGCGGGCGGACAGAAGAACCGCCAGGAACACACACAGCATGGTTCCGGGCTTTGGGCAGTGCCGGTCCCATCCCAGTCCGCCCTGCCCTGCCTCTCGGCGTCTTCAGTCCCGGGCGCTCGACCGCCGAGAGCCTCACCCGAGTCAGCATGGTCCCGCCTGAGCTCGCAAACTACGGCTCTCGCTTAAGAGTTCGCGGAGGCCCGCCAAGAAACGTCACACTTCCGGGTCCCGTTAGGAGGTCGCAGTTCCTGTCTCTGTTCTCGCGAGATTGTGGTTTAAGTTCACAAGATCTCGCCGGAGACTCAGGTCCCGCGAGAGGCGGACCAGAAAGCTCTCCGCCGTCTCCGAAGCTGCAAGGGAGCGCTCCCCGAGCCCAGGGGCGAGCATGGGCGATTATTTAGGGTCACCCTTCGGGTCACGTCGAATAAACGACCTTTTTCTGCCTTCCATTTTCAATATTTTTTAAATAGGCTTATTTGATAGGTGGCTGGACTTGACATAACAACTGTCACATCATTGATACTTGAATAATGTCTGTTTTCACGCAGCATTAAGACCAGACCGCACTCCCAAGGTCCAGGAAGGACCCACCAAGCCCCCAGCCGACTTCACCGAGCATCGATGCTGACACTGTTAGGGATAACCACTCACTAGCATTTGCCTGGTTCGCTGGCCACAAACCTGAAATTTCTCAGAGATGATTTGGTCTCCTGGCATAACTAGCCTTCTTCGTGTTGAGATGACACTCGATGCACAAAATATCAGTATAGGATAGAAGATAGGTGGGTGATGGTCTCTGTAAGTCCTGTGCAAAGAAAATGTCTTCTACACTAATGTGATTTAATGTTTAGTATGGTTTTTTTTCTGTTTTTTTTTTAATTTATCTAAGTAATCTAATAAGTATTTTGTTAGAATTTTGATTCAGTACAAAATAAAATACAATTGGTATGCAAAAAACTATGAATACAACTGTTCTATATTTGGAGAAAAGTAACTCGTTTACCTTTTAGCTGTTATAGTCAGAGATTTAGTGTATTTTCTATTTTCATTACAAAATGTCTCAATTACTAAGTATACTAGTTTAATCTGTGCAAAGACCACCTAGAAGATAGGAGGTAGACCCCTATTAGGATGTTAAAGTTCCAACAGCCAGATCTATTAGTAACTTGTTTTGAGCTACTGATGCCATAAGAAACAACCTACGCTAAATATACAAATGTATTGTTTGTTTGTTAATATTGTTTTGGGCTAGCCTCTCAGGTAGCTCAGACTGGCCTCAAAGTCACCATGTAGTGAAGGATGACCTAAACTGATCCTCCTGCTTCCACCTCAAAGGTACTGGGGTTCTCTGTGGTCTGCTTTCAAGTCTAATTTACGGGGTTGCCAGGGATTGACCCCGGGGCCTTGTGAATCCTAGGCAGCCCTGTACCAAAAGAGCCTACATCCTGGCCCCATTGTGTTTTTTCTTTCAATGACAGTGTGAACCTTCCCCTAGGTAGGATTTTTCTAATCTAGGCATTCTTTTATCATTAAATCATTTTATGTAAGAAATGTTTTTGGATATATCTTATAGTCTATTTCTTATTCTAACAGTTTTATGAGTTTTCATACTTATACCAATCTTCTCACAAACTTTCTGTTTATGTTGTCAAAATGGCAAAGGTCCACTGGGTATGAAAACATGTCTGATACTGAGAGAGCTCTTCATTCCTTAGGATAAATGGTTGAAATTAAAAAAAAAAAAAAACACTCAAAAAGCTAAACACACACACAGAAAAACAAAACAAAAAACAAACCCAAAACAAACCCATAGAGGTGCCTGGAATCAAGGCTAGCCAACAGTTCTGGTAATCATGGTATTTCAGTTCAGGTGAAACTCCTATTAGTTTATGGGCCCCCAGGTATTGCATAGAAATTCAAGCTGACAATCCACTGCTCAAATAAGTAAATAAGACCTCTATTTATATTGTTTTAGTTGTCTTAAACTTCCCTTTATAGGGGGATAAAATATACTGTGTGTAGATCACATATGTACATATGTATGAGGGATGAAATTTGTTCTAACACTTTCATGTTGAAGTTTTAATCCTCAGTGTATCAGGTTGGGACTACCTTTTAAAAAGGAGTGATCAGGTTAAAATAATCGTGTTTGAAGCGGACACACTGAAAATGGTTGATGTTGGTCATAGGTGCTGCAGTAGAGAGAGAAGCTGACCAAGATGATAAACCTTCACATTTTCTGAAGGAGCAGAGGGGTTCAGCCTTCCTGGAAAAGACTGAACCCGACTACCTCACACCAGTTATTTGTATTCATTAATCAGCACAGAAAATCCGTATAAATCTTGACTATGGCTAGCCATAATCAAGAGTAAGAACTCCAAGTTTGCCAGGAAGTGTCTTAGGACCAAGGTTTGTGCAGCTGCAAGCTCATATGTGGGAAAAAAGAAAAGAAAAAGAAAAAGCAGACTTTCCAGGAAAACAGCATTTCTTCAAGGTTCAGTCCCCAAACAATTTCACGGCAAAGGCTCTGCTGAGACATGTCACTCAACGCCAGACACAAAGGCTTTACCGCCCTTCACTTCAAGCCAGACAGAAAGGCTTTTCTATAGATATTATTCCATCACCTCCCTTTCTTTATGTAAGCAGATTTGTTAGGGATAACAATGTTGGAAATTATGTACTTGTAAATATCTTTTGCCTATCTAGGTGTGTTAACAGTTTTATGTAAATAAACCAGCATACATACACGTGTAAAGCTATCACAACGAAGGAAGAGAGTTATAAAAATCTTATTAAAATCATTAAAATGATTCGTGGGAATAAATGAAGCCACAGCATCTGCAAGACCTTCCGTACCATCCAGCCCTCTTACATCAGGCTGCTTCTTTGAAAATGGTTCTATCATCTCTTGCCCCCAAGCCATAACTCATCATCGGAGAACAACTGGGATGGCCTCACAAATGCATTTTAACCTTTTCCCAATCACATTTGCTCTCACTGAATCTTAAAGGCATAAAGAATAAGTAATAATCCAATCCTATTTCAATTGCATTTCTTCTCTCAATCATTCTGACTGATTTCCAAAGAGCATTAGAGATTGTTTCAATAAATCTATTTTCTCAAGTACCTACTTCCTATTTCCTGGTCTACCTTATTTTGTTGAGTCCAAAGTTCATGAGCGTGCGGATGCCAGTCTTTAACACATTCAGCAGCTTGAGCCTCTGTGAGAAGAGCAACTCCAGCTGTGGTAGAAGTGACCTGATGTGATGATTCCCAGGACCACAGAAATGATCAAATTATCAATATTCTTCCAGCCAGCTTCTGCATTAGCACCATCACAGGCGAGTCTTGCCACGGTCCTGACGCCACTGGTACCCAGTCTGCTGGCCTTGCTCTGAGAATATATAAGCTTTTCAAAGGTAGCATCTAAAGGCATCCTAGCACTGACACAGGTGTAAAGAGTACAGCCTGTACAGTGATGCTGTACTCCTTAGGAAGCCACTGCACACTGTCCTTTCAGTAACAGATAAGGCAATGGCACACAAGCCACAAAGGGCTGACTTTGTTCTAAATTAAAGGACAAACGAAATTTACGATTTGTAAAGTTCAACTTCCCATCCCATGCTCCAGTCAGCGAAAAGCCCTTGCCAATTTCCACAACGTAGAATAGAATTACCAAAGTGTAACAGAGGGCCTGGCATTCTCAATCCACCCCACTCAATAGAGTCTCTAAGACAAGAGACAACTTCCACTTTTATTTGAATTGGACCTGAGCACTTAAATTCTGAGTGACAATACAGTCCTCAAAGGGATCCAGAAGGGCTCCAATCAATGACTTCTTGCTTAACTAGCACCCCAGGATTCTCACTTATACATTTCTGTCAATATAGCCAATCAGATTCCTTGTGATCCACAATTTGTAAGATGGTAAATTTATGGAACCAGTGGCATTCATCTTTTGTTCGCCAAATCCAAGTGCACAAAGTATAAGTAGTTTTCTGTAAGAATTCTGGGTGGCACTATGATCAATTCTAGAGAACCAAATTGAGAAGTTATGTTTAAACAATACGTTCCATTACCCGTACGACTAGGAATTCCTTTTACCCTCATAGTATAATTTACAATTTCCTTACCGTCCTGTGCAGGTTGAGCAGATCCATGATGGTCATATAAGGACCAGATAGATGGTCAAGAGACATTCCCTGCCACAGGAATATCCATGTCTCCCCAATTCCAACGTTAATCGGAGGATTAGAAATACAACCCCAGTAAGCATGGTTTGTTGGCATTACCTGTACAGCTCGGCAAGAAACAAGGTTGGAGTGTTCAGAGATTTTCCAGACAGTAAACTATTGCTCTCCTTTCTCAGCCAAATCCTAAAGCTGTCACACGTAGAAGGATCAACCACCTGCTTCAGAGTCTTGTTTTTTCTTAGCATGAGATGACCCCAAAGAACCCGGACATCATCAGAGCCCTCCATTATCAGCAAGTGCCGGGAGCCAGCCTGGCAGAGGTTTCTTTCTTCTTGGTTCTTCTTGAGGCAGCGAAGTGGGGAAGAGCGTCAGTGGGGGTAAGACTTTGTCTTATGGAAAATTTAGGGTTGCTGTATAATAAAAAGTTTACTTATCTAAGTCTAAGTTACTAGGCTAAGGTAGCTGACCTGCCTTCTGCGTTCCTCTGGAGCCAGAGACTGCAGTCTCAGGTATTTAATGCCTCATCCTAAAACAGCAGGAGATTAAGTAAAGGATTAGTTGCTAGAGAGCCTTTTCCCTATTGTCCAGACGCCTTTTGCTTGTCAGTCTAGGGGGAAGTTAGGAGCAATAAACTTCTATTGAACTGGGAGAAGAGAATAGCACTTGCAGAAAGAAAAACTTTTATATAAGTGAATATGCATAATCTCACATAAATTCATACATACAGCTTCATACATATTTTCACGCGGTCAGCTTGCATGCATTCTCACAATTTCATACTTACACACACACATATGCATACATTCTCACAATTACATACTTACACACACATCCATACTTACATATGCATATGGAGCAAAAGACCAAGCACGGGTGCAGAAAGAACTCACTCATTCTGGATGAAAAATGGACTCCAATATTTATTGCATCGAGAAAGAAAAAAGCTTCCAATAATGCTAAATGAATTAAATCCGTGTTTGTAAGAAAAAGGCTCTCTCTCTCTCTCTCTCTCTCTCTCTCTCTCTCTCTCTCTCTCTCTCTCTCTCTCTCTCCCCTTCTGCTCTCTGCAACATCTTTTTTCCTCTTTCCCCCTGCCTCCCGCACATTGTTCTCTTAGTTAGTTTATGTTACCTATAGTTTCTAAGTTATTCCACTCTGTATTTTCCTTCTAATCTTGTTCTCTTCTGCCTAAAAACTTCTCAGTTCAGTTGTTCTCTCAGCTCTGTTCCTCTCACTAAATTCTTCTGATCTCTCTTCTCTTTGTCCTCAGCCCTTAAACATCTTTCAGAATACATGATCACATGTTAAAAAGTTCATCACAAGTTCACACAAAATACCAAGTCATAAATTGAAATAGAAGTTTACAATAGAGAATGTTTACATGCATATCTATTAGGAGTAATTATCTAGCTAGACATCTATCATTTGTCTTCTCTACAGGTTCATAGAAAGTTTAAAACCATAACTAAGTTATAAGTGAAGTTTTGTATAGATAAACCCAGTCAATATTTTACCTTTTGTCCTAACACCTATAATAAATCATAGTTCCCTTTTTAAGTCCTCTGGTTAATTGTTTTACAACCTCTTGGAATGTGCTGAGTAAGAGAAAGTCTGGTTGCCATCTAAGAGTAATTAGCTTGTGACACTTGGGAGACTGGCAGAGTTCTCATTGCAGTCTTGACTATCAGAAAAGGACCTAGTTACGTTCCACTATAAAAGAGCTTAATAATCACAGATATAATTTTAGGAATTCTTATAGGATCATCATTAAAACTTAAGTCACCTATTTGTCTACATAGCATCACTATAAGACAGTAAGTACATCGTTGTCGATCTGCAGAGATCTGCTCCAAAGGGGTGTGCTATTACTTATTGATTATTACATATGTTTAATAATAACAGGAAAAGCATATTAATAGCAGGAATCTTTCCTAAAATTAGTTCCACACAGCCTTGCTGAATGCGGGCTCACCTGTCGCAGATTATATAATAACCCGAAGCAGGCATTTCAGGATGAACATCTGCTAGTATATTAGCTTGTCCCATTTATGGCTCCTGACAAGCAAAGACAAGTCACTCCACCATGTCAGCTGTCAAGCTGCTGCCCCACTTTTATGACTCATCTTCACCCTCTGGTTCCTGTTCCCTCAAGATGATTGGTTCTCCACAAATCTCATGTCTCTTCTCAAATTCCTACGTTTCTTCTGCCCAGATGACTGCCACACATCTGCCTCCAACTGATTCCTCCTGACTTCATTAAGTGTCCTGAAGTCCCCAACATTAGGCACCCCAAATCCTGCACTCCCAATTACAAGACATAACCAAAGCCAATCCATCTCCTCTCTGACACCCACACCAACACATTCTCATGGCCTGACCCTCACTTGCACCAAGGTCATCTGACAAACTCTCTCCTAAACAACATGAACCTCCTTCCTAAACACCTCTGCCCATGCTATCCATGTCAGCACCCAGGGCTCCCATGACTCCACTCTTGCTTAGGTTGAATTTTAATAGTTTTGGTGGGATACGCAGTGATAACTAACCAGGACCTCAGTGCTCTCCCAGAGATTAAGTCACCAACAAAGAGCAAACATGGGCTGGTTTGAGACCCTGGGCACACATGCTGCAGAGGACTGCCTTGTATGGCCTCAGTGGGAGAGGATGTGCCTTACCTATAGAGCCTTGATGCCCCAGGGTGGCAGGGTACAGAGGGACATCCTCTCAGAGGCAAAGGGAATGAGGGACAAATTTTTGAGAGGGGGACTGGAAGGGGAAAACATTTAGGATATAGATAGATAAAATAATTAATTTTAAAAAAGAGTACTAGTTGCTTGCTCTTCCATAGTTCCTGAGTTTGAGTCGAAGCGATCACACAGCAGTGCAAGACCATCTGTAATTCTAACTCCAAGGGATTCAACAGCTCTCTCTCTCTCTCTCTCTCTCTCTCTCTCTCTCTCTCTCTCTCTCTCACACACACACACACACACACACACACACACACACACACACACACGCACACACACAAACTCAATGCAAGCAAAAACAGATAAATTAGAATTCAAAAAAGAAAACAGCACTTAATTCACAAAAATTATAAATGTGCTTTCCTCAGTACAAAAAGAGTTGAAAATTGAGGAAAACATATAAACCACAAGATCTCTTGAAATTTCAGTTAGCACTCTGCTTTGGTGGGTGTTTCTGCTGTGAACAGACACCGTGACCAAAGCGACTCTTAGAAGGTCATTTAAACTGGGGCTGGCTCACAGGTTCAGAGGGTCTGTCCACTACCATCATGGCAGGAAGCACAGCAGCATCCAGGCGGGCATGGCGCTGGAGGAGCGGAGAGTTCTACATCTTCATCCAAAGGAAGTCAGCAGCAGACCATGCTCAGGAAGTTAGGAGCGGGGTCTCAAAGCCCACCCTTACAGTGACACTCTTCCTCACCAAGGCCACACCTCCTAACAGTGCCACTCTCTGAGCCAAGCATATCCAAACCACCACAGGCTCCATCCAGTTCCACACTCGACATTAATTACATAGAATAGTATATATGTAGTACATATATATGGATTACCCAGTAAGAGCACATGGAATTACCTTGTAAATGAGTTAAAATGTATCTTTTGGGCAGAAGGGGTTGACAAAATACTGGGAACTAGCAATAAAAGCAAAGCCCAATGTTTCATACATCCAAGAAGTATGTTACTTTAACATAACAATTTAACTCTTTCCATAGTAATAATGAAAAGAAAAAGCTAAAGAAAATCATTTAAAAACCACCAAATAAAAAGAGAAATAGTGGGCTGGAGAGATGACTCAGCAGTTCACACCGACTGCTCTTCCAGAGGTCCTGAGTTCAATCCCCAGCAACCACATGGTGGCTCACAACCATCTGAAATGGGATCTAATGCCCTCTTCTGGTGTGTCTGAAGACAGCAACAGTGTACTCATGTGAAATATATAAAAAACAGAGAAATGGTATATTGTTGTAAATAATTTTATTGTGTGAAATGTTATATAATTCATGATGAATAAGAATGAAAATGTATAACAAAATAAGCACTGAAATATTAAAATCTGACAGGATTTACAAAACAGTTTTTAAAGGATTTTTTATACAGCTTTAAGAAAACATATTAATTTTTTGCGAGTGCCATAAAAAACATCTATTCCAGTTTATGTTACATTCAATTTCAAAACTGTTTTCATGAAATAGAGTCGGTAATTACTGTACTTTATAGTAAACACTGGTAGGAAGCAAGAATATCTTCAAACCAGATGAATATTAAAAGATAGCAAAAGTTTAAGTTTAGTTTTAAAAGGGAATTTAAATATTACAACACAAACCAGGAAGATGAGCACTTGTCCCTCTAAATCCAGTTCAGAATGTACATCCTGTCCTGTGATGCTCTCATCTGAGCCACCCACTAATTCCGCATATAGGGTTTTGCATAGAAATTAAACTTTTTTCCCCCATCAGGGTGTGGGGACCATGCACATTCTCATGCATGTACCAGGGCCAACTGGCATCGTGTGACCCGACTAATCAGCGTCTGAAGAGCTGAGACGTGAGTGAGCACAATTATAAACATTGAAAAGGCAAATGATCAGGTAAATCTGCCTTAGGTGGACTTACATTCAGAAACTAGTGTATGTCCATTGCCAGGATATGGTACCAATCTTAACAGGGTGATGAGGGACTTGATCTTTGTTATTTTCACCTTGACTAAAAGGCATGCCTCAACTGGATATTACATTATAAATCATTACTAAAATATCTTTACAAGTTTTGGTAACAATCAGTTGGACAGAGAGCCTTATGAATGGCACTCAAGAGCAGGATAAGTGTTGTCATCTAGACTTAAGAAGTCATGTTAGAACTAGTGCTTTATGAAAGGACTTGCGCCAACATCTTCATTCCTACAGCTGGGCTGGCTGGAAACCTGAAGTCTCTAGGCCTGCTGGAGCCTTTAGTCTTTTATCTTTAATTTCGCGGCATGAACAAAGGAAAACAACCCAAAGCAGCCAATGGAGCTGCTAACAGCGCGGCGAGGGCCCCTGAGCTCAGAAAATGCCAGTTCCCATAGTGGGCTCTGTCAGGACTTTGAATCATATCTCATAGGATACATTTTTACTAATTTAATAATTTTAGTTGTTTCTCAAAGGTATTTCACATGTCTTAACATTTATAGAGACTGTCACCAAGGAAAACAGTGACAACAGAACTGAATACTCTCCTTGGAGACCACTTTCAAATCATGTACTTTGGTAGATTAAAGATCTGAGAATTTGCTTTTTAAAATAGTAACTATTTTAAAATTACATCAATTTAGAGTGCACATTTTAGAAACAATGTTATCACAAAGCATACCTGCTTGTACACTTCATGTGTGTTCAGTAAATCAACTTTCTATCCAGACAGTTTAAACAGAGCATCTGTAGAAAGTGCGTAGTCAATATAATAGCAAACTTAAACAAAAGGTTTAGAAAAAAATATAAAAAATAGTTAAAATTTAGATTATAAATTCCCAGGAATTCCCCTTTCATGTACATGTACCTTATACAACATGTTTAATGCATAGAAATACAGATTATTAAATAATCAGGTGTGTAGAGTCCACTGGCTCGTCTTCTGAGGTTTTTCTTCAGGAGTATGTCCAAAAGTCGGGCTGTGTAAACCAAAGGATCAATACCATGACTTGCTAACTTGGCTAGATGCTCTTGTCAGCTACTGGTCATTTTGTTTCCTTTCTGCTTTAACCACAGAACATGGAGAAGTAAATCATCAGGTCAAGTTCTTGGGTATTCTATCCTCCCTGAAATCATTATGGTTGTCGTGCCCCAGTCATCATCAGCATTAAGGGCTTTTCTGCTTTAGGGAAAGGTCTCAGTTCACCTTGATGATATTAAAAAGGCCAACCCATCCGACTTGGTTATGAGATCATGTCCTGAGTATCACCATTAGGTCTCTGTCGTACAGCCAGGGGAGGCAGCGGCTTCCCATAGAAATCTGCACGGAGGAGGGAAATGAAAAACGTGAAACAGTATGGTACTCAAGCCTTTCCCTGCTAACTGTTTTCCATCCATCATCTTTACAAGACTAAGATGTAGGCAAATCTCAAGCAAGTGGATAGGTGGGGAAGACAGAAAACAGAAAGAAACTAAATCCAAGAGCATTTGAACGAATTCAAAACATAACCAGAGTAAATGCTAAATGACAGGTAAAATGTTGGACAAAATAGGCATAGTTTTTTTTTATTACACATTCACATTAGCAAACAAATATAAAATACTGAGAATCTACACCATCTGCTGCTGAGACCTTGTCAGTCACTATCTGTATACACCAGGTATTCTTCTAGTGGTTACTACATCTACACACTTTTGGAGAAAGCAGACTGGGCTTCTATACCTAATACTTCCACAGTACTGTGCTTTGGTAACTGCTGTTAAAATGGTCTTTCCTTTTGAGTATGTGGAATCCCGGGAAATGAACCCAGAGCCTTGCTCTTACTAGGCAAGCACTCTTATCACTGAGTCATATTCCCAGACTCTCCTTTCCATTTACAATCATTTATAGTCTTTAAAAATATTACAGTTATTTATTGTGATGTTTGTGTATGAACAACTTGTGAGACTTGGTTCTCTCCTTCAACCGTGCTGGTCCTGGGGATTGATCAGATCTTCAGGCCTGGCAGCGTAATGAGACTTTACCAGCTAATACAAGTCATGGGCTCATGTGTCTATTTCTTACTTTGCTACAAATTAGATAATAAACCTAATGCCAATTTAAGTCATGATAAATTATTTTCTAGTATATTACCTTCTAATTATTTTAGAAGCACAAGTGTTCAAGAGCATTTAAAATAAATACATTAGAAACATAATAGGGATATTATTTTCAAGGCAATTGTAAATTCCAAACAAAAATTAAGCTGCTAAGATTCCTAAGCTAATATGTATGGTATTCAAGTCTTTTACTGCTAATTGTTTTCCACGTAGGCATGTATAATGGTAACAACTTAAAGGTACAGATTTCCAGGCCATACACAGAGCCACGTTCATATCTTGACTCTGTAGTTCAGCAGCACAAAAGCTTTGGCTCTTGCTGCTCATATTATAAGACAATTTGGAAGAACTGAAATCGCCAAGCACAATGCTGGGTCCCTTTTACTTACAGTTACAATTGTTATAATGAAGACTATAAGCTATGTCCAATTATCTTGATAGATTTAAAAATATTTTTATTAAAAGACCAAATGCATGTACACAGGGTGTGTTTTTGTTTTTCTTCTGAAAAACCTAATAGGCTTTTGTAGTGGGCTTTGCATCACTTCTTTACAAAACTCAGAATCATTCTATATGACAGAGGATTTTAATTGCTTAAACATTTTCGTAGTAGTTATCAAACATTTTTACAATGAAATTTGGAGAGCAGTAAAAGGATATACAAACTTTTATCATCCTTCAGATTATGAAGTTTGACAATATTCTTTAATTTGTAACAGCTGGTATTTCTTACCACCAGAAACTCTGATTTATTTTTCATAATGTGGGATATATAACACATTGATGAAATACAGATCGAAAGTGTTTATAAAACAGACACAGATTCTCAATCCCATGTCTGTTTGAATGCCTCTATCCTACCTGATACACGAAGAAAGCTTTGTAAGTGATCAAACTGATATAAAAACAATCAAGCTCTCTGCAATGCAGATGACTACAGTCAGAGCCAGGCTCTCCTCAAGCCGCTTTCAGTCTGATTATGGCAACTGTAGAAGTCGGCAAAGCTGACCTCCCAAGCCATGTGCACTTGATTTGAATCATTCACTCGCTCACACATATCAGGTAGCTACTGTGTATCTGTCATCAGACTTTTGTCCACATACTTGTATATATAATGGGAAAAGAAATGTGTTCAAAGTTAATTAAAAAAAAAAAAAGAGGGGCTGAGAAGATGGCTCTGAGGCTCTTGTCACCAAGTGTTCTTCCAAAGAACTGGGGTTCGTTTCCTAACAACCATAAGGTGGCTCACAACATACATGGGTAACTGAAATTCTAGGGGGATCTGATGCCCTCTTCTGACTATTATAGGCACACACATGGTACACAAGACTTGCAGGCAAAACACTCATACACATAAAGTAATTTTTTAATCAATTACATCAAAGCAACATTTTGCCCATGTATTAAATAAATAGTAACTCCTGAAAATTTACTAATAGCAAGCCTTAATATTTTAAATATATGTAAGACCTTCAGTATTTAGCCGAAGTCCAGAATTCCATTTTCAATGTTTTCTATCGTTTAAAATTTCCCTTCTTACCCACTATGTAACTTTATGTCATTTTTCAAACTAACTATCGTTCTTTTCTAAATCTGTTGTGTGCTGTTGTGTTCTCTCTTCTTTAGACAGACTCTCACGTAGCTTAAGCTTGAGTTGGGCCTGGAACCCCCAACCCTCTTGCCTCTGCCTTCAATGGTGCTAGGATGACAGGCATACTTGCTTTTAAATCCTGTTATCCTTGCCTTTCTTATTCTTTGAGTTCCCAGCTCTTATCCCACTTTCCATAACTGCCCATGGAGTTTTTGAATATTACTCCAATTCTGAACTAAAGAACTTATTGTCATAGATATTACAGTATATTGAGGACTTTTTTTCTATTAAACTGGGTAAAGTGCATGTCTTATTCACCTTGACATAAGCGATGTTGGCTGATGTCAGATATCAAATATGCACCATTGTAGTTTAGCTCTGAAAGGACACCAGCCCTGCCCCAGCTCGTGTTCACTATATTAGTCGTGAACTGGTGGTGCCACCATTGTGAAGGCTGTGGAGCCTACAGAAAATTCGCAGCAGAGAAATGGAGTCCTTGCTATCGTAGCAAAGAAATCGTAGTCCTTACGATTATCTGGTTCTTAGACTTGTACATCTAATTTTTAGGACTGACGCAAAAGAGTTTGGAGCTACTCACTAAAGAAACCCTTGAATGCTATAAATATAGAATGATGGAAATTCTGCCAGATACCAGCAAGATGAGGAGAACATCTGGAAGAGTGCAACAGAAATGCATCCCATGAAGGTCATGGGCTTGGGGGACCAGAAGAAACAAGCACTCTACTGGAATTGGGTAAGAGGTCATTTGTACCACATTATGCAAAGAATCTGACCACACCCTCTGTGACCTGAATTCATAAGTAATAGACCGGCATTTGGTGTTTTACATTCAGGCTGGGAAACGGTTAAGCTTAGATGCTTCCAGAAAATTCATACTTGTGAACAGAGCACAGAGTGGAGCAGGAAGACAGAAGCAGCAGTTTGGTCTGACAAAGGAAAGGGGTGCGTTTAACACATGGCGAGTGCACATGGTAGGCCGGACTGCTAAAGGACCAGGTGCTTAGGACCAGGGAGGAGAAGCTATGCACTTCATGCACGGCACTGTAACAATAGAAAGGGTAAACCGAGGCCTATGGCTACAGAGAAGATCCTAAGAATATAAAAGTACAAACTCACTTGAATAACTTTCATTTACAAAGAGAGAACAGAAAAGGGGACCTTAGGAAAGCAGCCACTGCAGAGACATTTTGTAGCAAGGCAGAGACACTCAGAGTGCTACAACCCCTAACAGTTCAGCACTGTCTTCAGCGGCAGCAGAACCTGTCACTGTCCTTGTTGGGAAGGTTTTGCAGGCATACAGAATGCAAGAATTATAGATCACTAGAGCCCCTGTGGAGTGCAGAGAACAGCTCGAGGCACAGGCATGCTAAGCACTGGCAGATTTCTAACAGTGTGGACCACAAAGCCACGAAGGCGAAGCCTAAGCCTCTGCACTGGAAATGCCAGAACACAGGATGTCTGTCAGAGAACAGTGCAGGCACTGGGGACTGACCTCCACAGAGAGGCCATGCCTGCTGCAAACGCAGAGCCGTAGGTGCAGGGCAGAATAGGCCCCACGGAGCTGATGTGATAGCAGCACCGCGTGCCCTGTAAGGTGTACACAGACCTGCAGGATGTAGCCCTTGCTCTACTAGGCTTTGGTCTTGCTTCACATCCATCTGGGAAGGGAGCCTTTATTCTGTGCCATTTTATACTGGAAGTATATAACTTTCTTTTTGATTTAAGGTGGCACACATCTAAGAGACTGCCTTGGGTTTCAGAAGGAACTTTGAACTTTGGAATTTGCATCATGCTGGGACTGGTCAGACAACATGGACTGGTCAAGTTCTTTTTTTTTTTTTTTTTGGTTTTTCGAGACAGGGTTTCTCTGTGTAGTCCTGGCTGTCCTGGAACTCACTCTGTAGACCAGGCTGGCCCGAACTCAGAAATCCGCCTGCCTCTGCCTCCCAAGTGCTGGGATTACAGGCGTGTACCACCACGCCTGGCTTGGACTGGTCAAGTTCTAATGAATGTGTCTGCACTGAGATGGACATGAACTAACAGGGTCCAGAAGTAGCAGGTGACATTTTCTTTCAGAACTGTCCCTATGTGTCAGGGTCTGTTGACCCCTGCCAGTGACACTGTTTTAGCACCATCAGGAGATGGAGCAGTGACTAGGGACAGCTTCTGAAGGCCACCCCTGCTCTGGTTCTGGATCAAGCAGTCTCTGCTTTCTGTCTGCCACTATGTCATCAAGTTGCCACGGCCGGCTCTCTGCTGCAGGGAGAGTCTGCTATGGTTTGACTCCCATAAGGGAAAAATATCCTTCAATAGCCATGAACCAAACTACGTTGTTTGTCTGGTAAGCTGTTTCGTCTGGTATTGCCATAGCACTGTGAATCATGACTAAGACAGGTGCTTAATACTGGAATTCAGTAAGAAAAAATATTTGTCTTGCTAAACATTATTTTTCTATATTATGTATATTATGCATATAAATGGACAAACTCTAATACTATCTTCTAATACTGAATATGTAAATTGATAATGTATTTTAATGTGACTAAAGTCAGGTCATATAAGAAAATAGAATCTAACCTACCAATAAAAATATTAAAGTATAAAGATCAGTGAATAAAATAGAAATAGTAATCTACTGGAATCATTATATCAGGCACTATCATACAGGCTAACAAGAAACTCATCTACAAGTACACGGTTTCTCACTTTCACTAATGATTAAGTAGAAACCATTAGTGACCTATACAGTGTTCTGAAATGGAAAGCAAGAAGCAGGCTTTAATTCTTTTGAATAAGATGTTTCAGTCAGACATGGGGAGAGACTTTCACAATGCTCTTTCTAAGGATTGAATGTCTTTTTTTACTAAGTGATCATTTTAAGAAACAGTTCTATTAAGTTAGCAGATGAAGCATATTGGATGCTCTTAATGAACAAGCTTATGGAGCTACAATTAAACTTACTCTTTTGCACTCTAGGTACAATATAAAAAAAAAGTCAATTTCTGGTCAGAAATGGTACCTTCCTGTGAGTCCTGCCTATCTTTTCCTTGGCTTTATTTCTTGAGGTTCTAATGCAATGCACTGAATAGATTACAGCTACAATGATTTCATCAAGACTGCTTTCTAGATTTAATAAAGCCTTCAAGAGAATTACTGTTTAGCCTAATATTATTTGGTTTACTAATTTGGACTCTCATTTTATACACTGTGATGATCTAGACTTCATTTTAATGTTTAGTAACTGGACATTGTATTATAAGCAATTATGTTCTTTATCACAGCGTACTGAACATGAGCATGGTCTGACAGTTTTCTAGCATAGTAAGTAAAATTGTTGCGGGAAACCTTTTCTCATAATTGGTTCTATAAAAGGTTATCATGCATAAACACAAGAATGAATCTTTATATATTTGTACTGAGATTAAAAAATGTGAAACTACATAGCTGTAAGGTACACTTAAAAATTAAAAAAAAAATAAGGTAAAATGAAAGTCAAAAGTATAATGGAAAAGATGGTAGTAGATCTGAAAGCTACCAAAAATAAAATCCTAAAAACTCGAAGTTACAAGATGAAGAAAAGTGGATGTAGCATGCACAGATGATATTTGAAAAGTGGTCCTTTTGCATTACCATTATGACGTGTTTCACCAAGTGGCTCAAGTTTTGGAAGTCTAGTGACTTTGGGGGTTCCCCAGCCAACTATAGGAAAGAAAAACATTTAGAAGCTCTGTTAAAGGAATACTTGTTAAGGTCTTTTCAGAGGATCCCTCTTGACAGAAAATACATTTAACATTCCATGTCAGTGAACAATTCTGTTCACTGTGAACAGCCGTGAGTCCATTTCCAGTTGTCTCTCCATGCGCCATCTTCCCACGGGATGCTGACATGGGCTTTGGCAAGCACACACATTAGCTCTTAACACACTGTTCATAGCAAACTCACCCCTCTTGCTACCACCACAAATGCCTACTGCCTGCCGCTCTAATGCCTAGCAGAGACTAAAAGAATTGTTTTCTTAAAAGGACACTAGGAATGAATCTTGTAAAAGTTCATAGTCAAAACTGTGACCATGTAGAGCATTGTCAGCAAGACTACAAGGGGATTATGAATGCGTGTTTATCATTTAGTTGACACATCTTAACCAACAACTCTAAGGCGTGGGGCACACTGCTCAGGGCTGAAGTCTACTCCAGGTTTGGCGCTGCTGTACCCCACAGCTGTACATGCATTAGCCCATGCAGCATCTTAGGGGTAGAGATGCATACCGTATTTATACCGAGGAAATCACATACTTATAGAACTTTTAGGACGAAATGATTAAAGATCCACCATTTAAAATCTCATTCTAGTTTTAAATCCACTCAACTTCAATTCCCTTCAGCAATGTGAAATATAGAGAATTCAAACAGAATGTGATCACAAGTAGAATTATTGTGTAAAGCTATTCTAATACATTTTACCATTTCATTCTCAAAGCATCACTGAAATGTTATCAAACTTGGCATAACATAGGACAGTAAAAGACTCTTCCTCACAACTTGACAAAATAATGAAAATGCTAATGGGAAACTATCTAATTTCTTCTTCCTTTTTTTCCCTTTTTCTGTAGTGCTGAAAGCAGTGTTTCTACATCAGTGTCAGGATGTGTGTACTCACCAGGAGGGGGAGGTGGGGGCGGCGTGGGACTCTTAGGAGCAGACTCGTCTGTATTGACGGGTTCTACCCGATGACTCCTTTTCATTCTTAGTTTCTTGGTTTTCTTCTTACTGTTATCTAGAAGAACATAGGTATGGAACTTTATATCATGAAAAAGTGAACTCCTATAATGTAAAAACGAACAATAACATGAGAGTATTGGTAGTATTACCACCATAACTACCTCTGCTCATCATTGGGAATTCCCATCGACAACCAAATATGAAGGTCCATATACTAACAACACACTTTCGATGGCAGACAGAATAAGCATATGATGAATGAATGAATCACAGTCAGTCAAAAGCCTATTTCAATTTCAAGGAGAGAGGCCTTCATTCCAAAATTAACTTGTATTTCTTCCAAACTCAAAGTCATCTTAAACAACTCTAATTGTCCAACTATAAGTGTAGGAATTTCCAAAACACTCAGAAAGGCGTGCAAAAAAGGGGAAGACAGTTATTCTTCTCAGGAGAGATTGCAGATGAGTGATTCTAAGGAAAAATGCTCCAAAAATAACCATTTGAGTTACAACTAAGAGTCTAATCAAATCTAAAAACATTACTCATTATAATAATTCCTGCACAAGATATGTCCAATATAAGTATATGTAACCAATATTACATTGGTAGACCTAGCAGAATCTTTTATTCCTACAAAAACAAAAACAGACACCATACAGACGCTCACAGAAATATGCATCAACATTTTAAGGTTCTCTATAATAATGTATAAATTCTAATAACATAAAAGCAAAATTTTACAGTATATTAAACAAGTCTAGAACAAAGTTATAAAAAACATTTTAATTTATTTACATGTTCTTATGGTTAGCTCAAATATGTTAATATAAGGAAGCTAAGAGATGTTCACAAGGCTATTGAAAAAATTTTATATGTCTGTGAGTATATTTCTGAAAAAGAAAGAAGTATTTGTCAAACACCTAAATAAACTATTATTACATTAAAAAAAACAAAACAAAACATTTTAACTAAAACTTCTTAAATCCTACAATTTATTTCATCTGTTTAAATATACATGCATCACATTAGATACATAACATTTTCTAAAATGAAAACTCTGTGTGACACAAACAATAACCTACATGGGTGAAAGCTACAAAGGTATAGAAGATACAAATATGTCTAGAAAACCATTATTTTTCCAGTGAACAAGTGTGGTGGGAATCGTCTCAGTTTGTGTAGAATCAGAACAGAGCCAGGAAGTACAGCTCTAGGGGGTCATTCCTGTGACCGTGGTCACAGAAAATCAAGTGCAGGTTCCTTTCCATATGGAGAACATGACACCAAACCTACCCCCGGACTCTGACGCTTGCGGGTCATGCTCTTCCTCGTTGTCCAGCGGCTGTGACAGCGCCTCCCTGTAGCTCTCCAGCACTCCCCCGTCGGGGTTTTGGAGGCAGCCCTCCGACCCGCTCCGCACCTCTGCTTGCTCCTGCTCCACCTTATGTTCTGGAAGGCCGACGTCACAGTCCTCCGTGGTCTGCTTCTTTTTCTCTTTTTCTTGCTTCTTTTCATTCTAACAGAAATGAAGTACACTTATCTTTACACAACGGTGGCATTTAAGGTCATTTCAAGGAAGAAATCAAGCAAGAGCTTTGGTGATTCAGTTGTCACTGTGACTTGCACACTGGATTGAGACTGTAAGTGGATATTAATGAGCCCAGAAGCCCTAAATACTCAAGACACAAATAGCAAGTCAAATGATTCCCAAGAAGAAGAAAGGAGAGGACCCTGGGCCTGTAAAGATTGCTTCCAGTTTAGTAAAGAAACCGAGGGGGGAGGGGGAATTATTGGGGAACAGATGGGGGGGAGAGGAACTATGGGAACTATGGTGGGTGGGAACTGGGAAAGGGGAAAGCCTTTGGAATATAAACATAGAATATAGAAAATAAAATTTAAAAAAAAAACATATTAATTGGTAAAGAGTCACTACAGACAAAGGTCTAAAAAATACTACCAGTGGTTTCATAATCTAGAGATGACCATATTCCATTTATAATTATGAGATGTCCTCAGCCTCTCCTATACCCATAAAGACACACACCAGCAGACACACATGGATGTGACTCGGTATACTGCACTTTACTAATAAGGTTGTAGTCTACCATGTCTGAACAGCTTTCCTGAGCTTGGAATGAAATGGGGGGATTGCCTGATCTAGCAGGGCTTCCTTCTCTGCCTGATCTGAGGATCCTGACCCCCACTCTTCTACCTGAGAAATGCCATGGAATCCTTGGAAGAAATTACAGGTTCAACTTCCTAGAATGTCTCTCCATGCAAATGAGGTATCCCCAGAACCTTAAACCCCATCCAATGAAACTTCACCCTAAGAAGAAAGGGTTCTTCCCACCTTCCACAAAGAGCCCTTGATTCACCCCAAATAAAGTGTATGCCCACAAGCTGTTTCACTGAACCTCATCTAACAGAGCTGCTTCCTTGACTAGCGCGAGAGCCCCACCCCACCTCCACAGGGATCCTGCTGACCAACCCAGTCTAGACTAGGTTTCATCCTCCCCAGCCTGGTTTGCTGCAGTGTCTGGAGGGAAGAAGAGGAAAGCGCAGCCACATCTGTACACATATATGCTCCTATTGTTTTATCAACTGAATTAACATTTCTTTGTGTGTGTTTGTGACATATATACATATACATAAAACAAATATATGATACTAATATTAATGACAAATACACATATAATATTGTATGTAATATCACATATAATACTATATATTACATATATTATATATCATATATTGCAGATATTAATATTAATGGCATATACATATAGCATATATATCACATATACTATATATGATATTACATATATATTATTACAAATGTTATACATATAAACTTGATAATGTGGGTGTGTGCACATATGTGTGAGTACAAGTGTTTGTGGAGTCTAGAGGCTGCCAGGAGGAGGCTTGATGCAAGGTCTCTATGTGAACCTAAAGCTAAATTAGGCTACATAGGCTGGCTAAGGAGCTACACAGGTCTGTCTCCATATCTCCCAGCATATATGTTCCAGGCACATTCCTCTTTGCCCAGCTGTTTACATGGTTCCAATGATCTAAATGCAGGTCCTCATGCTTGTGGGTAAGTTAATTTACGAACTGAACTCTCTCCCTAATCTCCTGATTATATTAATATTTTTCAAAGGCTGTATCATCATAGGAAGAGAGTGAATGTCTACTGCTGACATGGGCATGGCCATGTCAGGACTGCAGCACTATGGGAGTAGCAAAGGGACAGCAGGGCCCGCCCTTTCCCTATCCCAGCGGGAGGTTCAGAAGGATGGAAAAGCCTTCCTCAGCCTCCATATAACAATGTTGACAGTGTATGCAGACAATGTTCATGCCAGGTCCCCTGCCCCTTGTTTCTGACTGGAAGACTGCTCCCTACAGAGACAGTTCCTCCTGAGAGCAGCTATCCCCGCCTCCATGCTCAGCAGTGTGCAACAAGGTTGCTTCCTTGTTCCTCTGAAAGCACTAACCCCTGCTCAGCTCTATATAACAAACACTTTGACATGACTATACATTTGTTATTACTAGAGAAGATTATTAAACACCTTTATGGCCATACCCTCTCCCACATTTGGGAAACAAGTCCTTCCTTTGGTAATCTAATGCCCAGGATTGTTTTATTCTTATAGTAATTTTTAGTTCTACAATCACAGGACTGTGTATGTGTCTGGTGTGTCTCTTTTAGCATTAGGGTTTATTTATTTACTTCCTTAATTATTTATAGTTTCCATTGTGTATTTTACCTGTTTCTAAATGCACATGTAATAACAACTATTTTTCCCTTTATGGTTTGTCACTTGAGTGGTTTGCATTGTAAAGTTGTTATGTCAATATTTAATACATGAGTATAATATAATTTAAAATATAAACATTAAATTCTATTTTCCATGATCACAAAGAAAAAAATAGCATCAATACTGGTTCAAAAAAGATCAAATGTTAGTACTACAAAAAATATGGCAAAATAGATTTTTATCAAAAACGCTATGACATATTCAGCTTCTGCTTTTATTGCTGTACACTTTGAAGTCATTTCTCTTTTGGCAGGTGACTGTGTAAGTGAAGCATTAGCTCTGTCAATGAGCCGCATCCCCGGCTCCCATGAGCGACACAAGGTCACTCTGCATGCTGTCGCACGCCCCCCGAGTTCATTGCAAATGCTCTCTGGACGAACCCTCCACTGCCCTGCCTGATGTCCCAACAGCTAGCCACCTTGCCTAAGCTTCGTAATTTAACACATAGAAATCCCACTTGCAACACCTCATACCTCAATGATCACAGTTGCTATGGGTTGGAAAGGATTCCCAGGAACTGGTCCTAAGTCCATCTCAGCCAGACCACTGGTCCCATCAAGTTCGGTCTGCTCTCGTTCTCTGTTTGTGGGAGGAAAAAAATAAAAATTCCTTTTGAAAAGGCGCTGAACCATTTTTATTTTAAATATCTCCTCTTGGCTTTTAATTAGAGCAGCATTTCAAGACGACGTGCTGATAATAGGATGTTATGCTCCTATAAAAATGAATCACTTGAGTTTTAAAAGAACTCCAAGAGGAGGAAGAACCCTAGCTAACACTGGCCTCCCAGTGTCCGAGTAAAAAGTCAGTGTAACAAATGAGAATGGCTATTCCAAGGGCAGAAAGCTGGGAGAATGCCGGGAAGCACCAGGGGAAGAGAAGGCAAACTGGTATGAAGTGGAAAGGGCTCAGACACGCCCGGAGCTGTTCTGGATATCGGCCTTCGGTGGCCTCTAGCGGGAGAGCACCATGCTGGAAGCTGCAATCCCAGGACGAGTGTGAAGGCACCGGCAACACGGGTCATAGCACAGACTCAAGTTCTACCTGCAACACGTGTAGTAGCAGCAGACTGGAAGTTCTCACCACAGGAGAAACCCAAGCTTCTCCAGCTGTGAATCCAGAACAAGTTTGGTCTCAATGTGACACTTGTCCCTACAAGTCCTTGAAACCCTACTATGAGGGAAATTGTGCCCACTGCTCAGCTCAGCAAACACTCCGATGGCTCCAACCAGAAGCCATTTTGAGAAAGGTCCTATTTCTAGGAACTAAACTGCTATAGCTGGCAAAAACAGGTGAAGGATCGATGGCAAGGCTGAGTGAGGGCCCTAAGAACCCTGGGTAACAGCGATAAGGCGGGGCACCACCAAACAACAGTTGTAGGCAGGGTTACGTGTGACAAATCATCTGAGAGGTGTAAGCAGCAAGGGTGGGCTGAGGTATGGAGGGGGGTGAGGTGCTCGGGCCGATGCTCCCACTCTGAGAGGAATGGAACTAGGTGCAGCAGCTCCCAGGCTGCCACTTCTGTGTCCCAGAATTCACTGTTCCAGTCGTTTCCCTCACTGCCCTGGGGCACTCCACCACAGCTTGGGTATTTGCCATGCCCTGCGGGCTTGCAGGCTGAGGGCATTCCACAGACTGCAGAGGATGCACGGGCAGCAAGTGCCCTGGGCAGCCAGACTGGCCACGCCTCTGCTACACGTTTAACACGCCCTGCAGAGCCACCACTAATTAACCCGTGTGGCAGGAAACAGCTGGGGAGCAGCCTGGATACTGACCTACATTGTTAGGGCAGAAGCACTGAGGACTGACTGACTCACTGGCCCTTCATGCCTCGTGGGCTCCATTAAAACACCCCACAGGGAGTCAGTTCCCAGTCAGTCAATCCCAGGACTTGGGCTGAGAGGGCTGTAGGTTTTCCTCTTCTAATTATGTTAACTTACTGTTGTATTCTTTAACAGGGTCTTTTTTTTCTCATTTATGTTTTTCTTTTTTTTTTTTTTCAAGTCTTTAATCCTCTATTACTGTTAGTCCCTTAACTTTCATTACTCTTTAACCTTTTCCTTTACTGAACGCTACTTTGACTTTTCTCTTCTGGTGTTCTTAGTACTAGCGTAGTTGTTCCTTCTAACTGGTTAATGCACTTCCATGAAAACAAACATGGCACTTTCAACATAAAAATCTAACTATGAAAAACAAGGCCAAATGACTCCTGTCAGAGCCAGTAACCCAGACTGCCAAGGTAGAGCACGCCTGTGAGTCCAGTGCTCAGAGGCTGCCCAGGGATCACTTGGTTCAACAATCATTCTTTCAGGCTGGAGAGATGGCTCAGCCTTTAAAGGCTAGGCTCACAGCCAAAAATATAAGAATTATTCTTTCTATCAGCACGTGCCAGGGTACATTTTCCCAAAGACAAAATGTCCACTGTAGAACGGGATTAATAACTGCCCTGGTAATGAACACTGCATTCACACATCTGCTTACACGTGCACTGACGAAGCATTTCTTTGTGTTAGAACAAGCATCAGTGGGTTTTGCTGTCACACGTGTAATGTGCTTTGATGATTTCCACCCTTCCTAATAACTGCTTTCGTCACTGTCCCCCATCTCACATTCCCTCTTTGACTTTCAGATAGATCAGCTTTTCTTTTTTATTTAGGACTCACACATGCAAGGAAATACACAGCCCTGAACTGACCTGATTGGGCTTACTTCTCTTAGCATGGTGACCATCTATTTCATTTTGCAGAAGTGACATAATTTCTTTCATTCATGTCTGAATAATATTCTACTTGTGAATGCATATGAAAAGACATAAACAGAAAAATGTAAAGTTATATAAACGTGGAGATTGGAAAATGGACCTTTAAAGCAAATAGTAGGTCAGCAGAGAACTGCTTCAACAAAAAATCACAGGGAAGAAGGAAGCTGCAAAAGCAACCCAAGGAGGAGGGGCTTCCCACGCAGATCGTGGTAGAGCACTGTGAAATGCCCATGCAGCGGAGCACCGAATCGACATAATCCCCATCAATACACCCAAACACAGAAGGAGGAGGAGCCTCAGATTACTGCAGAAGCATAAAGATCCAGAGAAACCAAAGTCAAAGGACTAATGTTCTATAACACCCAATTTCAAAATGAGCTCAAGTGACGTAGAAAAAACTAACATACAAACAGTATACCTTAGTCAAGAAACATGTGAGCCAAACAATAGTGTAGCCCACTCAAAAACAAGTCTATGCATCTACAACCATCTGAATGTCATTACCTATCTCTCAATTGTTTAAAAAAAAAATCGGGCTGGAGAGATGGCTCAGCGGTTAAGAGCACTGACTGTTCTTCCGAAGGTCCTGAGTTCAAACCCAGCAACCACATGGTGGCTCACAACCATCCGTAATGAGATCTGATGCCCTCTTCTGGGGTGTCTGAAGACAGCTACAGTGTACTTACATATAACAATAAATAAATATTAAAAAAAATCAACTCAAAAGATTTAGAAGCCTCACTGAAAAAAAAAAATGAAACCACGTTAGGCAATCACAGGAGAATACTTCAAGGTCTTAGTTAAGCAATTTCCCAAACAGGACCCAGTGTTTTGGAGAATGAAAGCAAGAATTTGCAAAGAGAATTACAACAGCATTGTGCAGAGGAAAGAAAACAATAAGCAAAGGGAAAGGAAAGTGTGCAGAACTGGAGAGAACCACTGCCCTGCCTGCTGTCCTCTGACAGAAGGCTCGTATCCAAAGTAAAGAGCTCAAAAAGATAACAAAAAATAACACGCAATCTACTAATCTCCTAGGCAAATTCTCAGAACAGTCACTTCTCAAAAGTGCAAATATCCAAATGAAGCGCTGAGAGTTTTAGTGTTCACAGGGATATAAAGCGGCACTCTCAGTGCTACACTGAAGTTCTATCTCCCTACGGCTGGAATGGCTACCATCATGAAAGAAACAAAATGCTGGCCGGCAAGGGCGGGAGAGGTGAGAGACAAAGGCATGGTCCTGGCTGGTGGGAACAGCAATGTGTATAGCCACAGTGGGAAGCAATGTGGGAATTGCTGAAATAAAGCAAAACAAAACAAAACACACAAAAACACAAAAACCCCACTAAAACTAAAAATACCATACGATCCGGCTGCACCACTTTGGGTATACCCCTAGAGAAAATGTGCACCCAAATGGTCCACTTGCAGATTCAAGTTTACCACAACACTGCTTACATTCACCACATTATAGAATCAGCCTAGATGCTCAGCATCAGATAGATATATGTAATAATTATATATAATATATATAATAATTTATCTATATTGTATTCTGGACAAACACATGTATACAGTAATGTTTTATTCATCCAAATGACCAGAAATTAGGCCATTTGAAAAACAATAAATAAAACCAAAAGTTATCATGTTAAACAAAATGAGTCATTTAGAGAAAGTTAAAAGATTGCGTATTTTCTGAAATATGTTGGGAAAGTGGGGGATGACTATTGCTCGGAACGTCGAAGCAGTGTATGGAAGAACAGGAAAGGTGAAGGAACAAGACAAGAGTTTACCGGAAGGGTGGGTCTGATCAAAGCACATTACATGTAAGTGTGGAAATGTCTCAAAACCCATTAATATGTTCCAATAATTATAACACTAAGAAATGGTTCTCTTATCAGCTTGGATATAGAATATAATTCATTGCTATATTAATTATGTTCCATGATGAAAATATTTACCTTTTCATTCTAAACCTAGAAAGCCAAAGTATGGAAATTTTAGTTTTGCCACCTCTTATGACATTTAACCTAGAATTCTGAGCCTCAGCCTTCCTGCGAATGAGATTATAACAGACATTTCATAGGGCTTTTTCAATATCAGAGAAAGTAGTTCATCTGAAAATACTCTATAAACATATATATATATATATATACATATATATATATATGTATATATATATATATATATAAAACAGTCACTGTTGTTACTCATCCATTTGTAACAATTTTAAGTTTAAAAAATAGAATACAATTTTTCATATTAAAATACTATATTCTGATGGGCAGTGGTGGCGCATGCCTTTAATCCCAGCACTTGGGAGGCAGAAGCAGGCGGATTTCTGAGTTCAAGACCAGCCTGGTCTACAGAGTGAGTTCCAGGACAGTCAAGGCTACACAGAGAAATCCTATCTTGAAAAATCAATAAAATAAAATAAAATAAAATAAAATAAAATAAAATAAAATAAAATAAAATAAAATAAAATAAAATAAAATAAATAAAATAAAATATTATATTATATTCTGTTCCTTAAAAATGCCAACATTTCCCACAGAGATCTCTCATCAGGAGCTGCTCATGGTGTATGTAGCGCAGAAACCCAGGAAGTCCTCCTACTACATGCAGCTCAGAAACCTACAGAGGCTACTTAGTCACCCAGCACACAGTTAGAAGCCCAGGTTGACCACCTAACCCCCGCCCTTCGAGGGGCCAGCGAATATGATCAAAAGAAGTTGGACAAAACTTTCAAAAGAAGTAATTCTAAAAACATAAGAAAAGACCATTCATCCCATTTTCTGGTATTAGGAGAGACCTAGAAAAAGGCATGATTATGTCATCTGGTAGTTGGAGAGTAATTTCCACACATATTTCTTTCCTTTAAGTCCTCTCTCTGGATTATATAAAAGGTACCACCAGAAAGCTTCCTACACAATGTTAAAGAAGCCTCCAAAAGTCCCAAGAGTAGTGAACAACTTAAAGAGAGCTGGTAAAACCACATAGACCAATATTACAAAGGCAGCTCAACTACAAATCTTGTAAAAATTTAGTTAAAAAAAAATCTCATTTTCTCCCATTCCAACCTGAAACAAAGTGATAAAGTAATTTAAGATCAAGTATTACACGTAATTCTATTAAAATCTCAGCACTTTCTTATAGCATTAAGGTAATTTAAAAATGATTGGGAAATAGTATCTTTGCAATCATTTTTCAACTTGGTGAATTTAGTTTAGATGCTTCCCTTCAGAGTATTTTAGAAATATTTCTTAAAAACTCAAGCTAGGGTCTGGAGAGATGGTCTGGTGGTTAAGAGCCTGAGCAAGGTCCTTCCAGAACACCCAAGTTCAGTTCTCAGCACCCACGTTGGGTGGCTTACCACTGCCTGTAAGTCCAGCCTCAGGGAATGCCGTGCTGCTGCTCTCCCTGTATACACGCACTCAGGTGTACAATTCTGCTGTGGACTGCCCTGGGGCTCCTGTATTTGATGTGAATCCTGCTTTCCCAGGAGGGGCTGTCAGGAAGGAGGACTGAGTCAGTACTCAGATGACTTCTGGTGAACCTTCGCTCCAATGAGTAAAGGAGCCAATCACTGGGTGAGTAGGCAGGACTTCCGGGTTGCACTGAGGAAGAGAGGAAGCAGGAGAGAGTGCACAGGGCTTGTGGGACAGGGATAGCTACAGGACAAGATGTAGCTACTAACAAATTCCGGATCAGATGGCAAATGCACCAAGATTTGCCATTGGAGGATTTAGATTTAATATGGCTTACAAGATTAGGATTCTAATTGATGTAGCCAGTGATTGAGTTATCATTGTTTCTGAACTAAGTTTGTGTGGTATTTTCCTTCATGCAGTGGTTCCACTGGGTTCCAGAGAGAAAGATACAGCAGCAAAGTGTGGGTTTGCCAGATGTGCACAACAAAGGCTGTGGGGGTTTTGAAGCGTGGGGCTGGCATGGTAGTGACTGGACAGTGGGAACTTAGCTAGCTGGGTGGAGAGATTTTGGAGCTCTGGTCAGAGAGGCTCCACAAGATAAGAATTGGCTGGGCAGCCCGCCAGGGCAGAGAGTAGCTAGGTATAGCTCAGGAAATTGCTGCACTTTATTATTGCCTGCAACACAATCTCACAAAGATACACACATATGTGTATAATAAATCTATAAGAGCACCTCAAGACAATGCAACTTTTTAATACAATTAAGTGTTCAAGGTCTGGTTTGAATTAATCTATCCACTATCATCTTAGCTTTATGTTGAGGGTAGACAGGCTCCTCATTTTATTGTGTTTCAACACACTGAATCTAGTAATTCTTTGCTGAGGATCCCTGAACATCAAAGGATGGTTTAATACAACCCTACCTCAAAACCAATAAAATGTCTCTAGACATACTCACCTCTTCCTGAAGCAAAACTCTCCCTGCTGTTTTAAGAACTAGTCTGAAGTTACTCACTTCAGTAGGTACAAATTTAAACTCCTTTGGGGAGGAGCTTTCTCTATAAGAAATATACTTAACTACAATAACAGCCCCAGAAAATTTCAGAAGTCCACCACTTGGCCTGGAGAGAGGACTCCACGGTAGAATGCTTGGCTAACATCATGCACAAAGCCAGGAGTTGAATCTCTTAGCACCACAAAACAAAGGTACATTCTACACATCTGTACACAAAGATTTATAGAAATAGAAAATGTATTTGAAATCTTTCTTCATACAGATAGGGATAAAACTGGATAGACTGAATAAAAGCCAACAGGTGAAAGCTGCCCTTTTTAATGTTCACATGAACTGTGGTAAATTTACTCCAGTTACCTTTCTTCCCGTAACTTCCGGACTCGTTCAGCCCTCTCCCGTTTCTCTTGTTCCTCAAGGGCTCGCTGTTCACTTGTGTCTTTCTGGATGCGTTCACTTAAGGCATCAAAGTCTTTTGCAATGATATGCAATAGCCAGTAAAGCCCCTTTTTAATGGACTTGTCAATTTTCTTTCCATATCCCAAGACTGCTGAACAAGGTTCCTAAAACAAATCAGCTGATTTGATGATTAAGAATAAAAGTTCTCTACACAAACATAGTCATAATCCATTATATAAAATTATTTGGAAAAGCAAAATTTAGCCTTTTAAATTAACAATATAACTTTTTGCAGTAACTACCAGAAATCGAGAAAAATATAGATACTATGTCATATTATGTATGAAAATATCACATATAATTTTATATAAATGTACTGGAAGACAAGCTGAATTGTCTGGGGAGAAGTATTGCTATTTACTAAGAATGCCCGGACAGACCAGGCATGGTAATACATGTCTTTATTCCCAGCACTCTGCAGGTAGAGGCAGGCATATCTCTCAAGAGTTTGAAGCCAGTCAGCATGACAGAGACAGATCCTGTCTTAAATATAAATAAATGTAAATAAACATAAATAAATAAATAAATAAATGACACACAGATAGAACTAGAAAGTTTTAAATTCTTATGCCAGTGAATTTACAGCAGCAGATACTCCTGTAAATCAAATAATGTAATAACCTTTTTCTGAAGTTGAATAACTGCTGTATTCCTTAAGACTGTATGAAAACTCACACTACGTTGTAATTTTTTTGTTGTTGTTTTTTGTTTTTTGAGACAGGGTTTCTCTATGTAGCACTGGCTGTCCTGGAACTCACTCTGTAGACCAGGCTGGCCTTGAACTCAGAAATCCACCTGCCTCTGCCTCCCAAGTGCTGGGATTACAGGTGTGTGCCACCACCGCCCGGCACGTTGTAATTTTTTAAAAATCATATTAAGTCTCTAAAGCTAAAATTGTGTAGTTCTTTTTCTATTTTCTGAAGTTTCTAATTTCTGAAGTTTGCAATCTGAAAACTGATTCCATCAGCAGTAACAAAAACAAGTAGCAATCATAAAATCTTTGAAACCATGTAGGAAAGTTTCTAGAAGTTAGCAAAAGGAAAAAAAACAAACAAACAAAAACCAAAACAAAAACAAAAAACAAAAAACCAAGCAAACAAACAAAATCCCTCTAAAACAAGAGATATTACAGCACTAATCACTACTAACTAAGCTGTGACAGCAGTTTGTAACATAAAAATGATTTTGAATTATTTTCACTTCCTTTCACATGTATTTCCTAATTTGGGGGTGTGCAGCAAACACGCAGCAGCGTTCAGCAGAGCGACTGCAGGCGTCTGCTGTCTCCTACCACGGGGATCCCAGGAACTGAAGGGCTGTTGAGCTTGGATGTACTTTTCCCAGCTGGGCTATGACAAGCAAGGCTCCCAAAGGTGATTTCCTCATTTACTGTCACTTTTGTAAAAACCAAGTTTCTGAGCAATCTTAAACAGGAACAAGGACAATGACAGCAGCACTTACTATCTGACACAGGCACTTCTGCTCGTTGACCAGCTGTTCCAGAGAGAGGCACTCGATCACGTCCGCTTCTCCCAAGGCCCCCTCCTTGTCTTGTTTATTTGCCAACCTAGGAAGAGGAGCGAAGTGGTTGTAGAGCAAATGCACACAGGCGGCGTCTGAGGTGTCTTATTCATGGTCATCTGTTCCCATGGTTTAAATCTACTGGTTCTAGACCAAGCCAGTTCAGAGAATACTATAAAATAGAGTTCTAAAATTCACTGAAAAAGAACTTGATACCTCAAAGAAAAGGCTGCCAGCAAGAAAGTGCAAGCAACCAGTAGAACAATAATAAAAGTCACCAGTAGCAGCAGCAGCAGCAGGCTGCTTTCCAGGGCCTGAGGACGACAGCTCGGGCCTTCCACTTAAACACCTCACTGGAGGCGCTGTGGGCTGCAGCCCACTTCACCCTGGAGTGGCTAGACAGAGCGACCTGGAAGTCAGTCTCTCCTGTCCCTTTCTATGCACAACCATCTTCATTACTATTACTTCAGCTTCATACTGTTTCCTATAAACTAGAAACAAACATACGTATAGGTAACATTTCAATGTTTACGATTGAGTGCTATGGATAGCATGTTTGTTGCTTTTTGTCATGATTTTTTTTTTAACACAAAATTGATCCTGAAATTATCTCCATGCAGAGTAAGAAATCTACAGGATTTCACTGTAAGCTGCAAAGGGATGCATCACAAAGCTGGACCAGCATCCTTTCGGCCATCTTGCAGCTCAGGACTTCTCTGCTCTCACACAGTATTATGAAGGAGTCACAATACAAGGGAGGGGGAGGGGAAAGAGCAGATTCGAGGAAGTGGAATTCAAAGAATCAATCTGGATTTGACTTTGATTACAGCCATGTTCATCCTACCACCTTGAAGCACAATCTACAGTGGGGGGTGGCAATACCAAAAACTAGGTTTAGAAAGTGGATACAAGGAAAGAACTTCCATTCCCAAGTTTCCTTGTATTTCTTCCCGGTAGACATTGATTTTCTATTTCTATATTGGTATAATAGATAAAATTTAAAAAAAAAACATACTGTATAGCTTTGCGATTCTATACTGGAAATTAGAGAGACTTGCTCAACATAAAACTAACAGTATGCAAAGAAAAGTGAGGTGGAAGGTTCAAGTCCTCTGCTTGTTATTCTTCTAAATGTCCATAATTTTGTGAGTTAAGCCGTATGGGATTTCCAAACAGAAGAGAATGTAATCATAAATGTAAAAATAAACATCTGCACACTACACTTCATTCCATGTCTACATATGGCTACTTCATCCTGTACTTTTAAGTTTTAAAATCTGCAAACAAACCTTTGTCTAGATGCAACAGCATGTTTTTTACAAGGAAGGCATTCTGCAAGTAATGTAGACCCGGCACAGGGAATGTACTCAACAGTTTAACAAGGACTTCCTGTTAGTGAAAGCGATCTTCCTTTAATCTAAGGAGCAGGTGAGGAACAGGCAGAACCAGATCCTCCAGGTGTGAAGTAAGCAATCCGCGCCTCTCATTTGAGAGCTACAGCAAATGGACAACTTTATCTCCAACTTATTTGACTTCACTGTTTGGCTTTCAATTAACTGTATGAGAACCATAAAGGGAGCCTGTGGCTTAGACTGATTTAACACTTGATCACGCATTAGACTCCATGGCAATTGGATTTTCTCTCAGACTAAGGACTCTAACACCCCGGGTGGGCAAACGAGAACAAGACGCCTAGGTAAGTGAATTATAGTCTCCTCCTCCTCTCTCTTTCTCCTTCTCTCTCTCTCCTCTCTCTCTCTCTCCCTCTCTCTCTCTCTCTTTCTCTTTCTCCTCTCTCCGTTTCTCTCTCTCTCTCTCTCTCTCTCTCTTTCTCCTCTCTCCGTTTCTCTCTCTCTCTCTCTCTTTCTCTCTTTCTCCTCTCTCCGTTTCTCTCTCTCTCTCTCTCTCTCTCTCTCTCTCTCTCTCTCTCTCTCTCTCTCTCTCCTGAAATCCAGGCAAACTGTGACAGCAAAGAATGTCTCTGCATGTCATTTAGATCCTTTCTTGTTTAGATCAGAACAGAGTTACAAGCAGCTGACCTACTCTTGCTATGATGAACCGAAGAGGAGTGGGGTGTAGTTAACCAACCACAGATAAAATAAATCACTACTTTAAATCTATAAAAACAACTCATTTTAGAAAAATTAGAAAACAGATTCCATGAAAACAAACCTGAAATTCCTTCTTTATAGACATAAATTAATGATGCTGTGCTTATTTTAGACAGGACTTACACACTTAATATTGAACAAAACTTTTATGTCCAAATTTGACAGAAAAATAATTTGTTCATTCTTATTTCCCAGGATCTGCTAAAACTAATTTGAAGAAATTCTAAATTAGTTTTGTTGGGACTACTATAAAACATACAAGCACTCAAATATTTTAATGTTTCAGATAATTTGTTAAATGTACTGAAATTATAAAACATCATAGATTTTTCAAGCTATTGGATCAACTTAACATTTAAATACGCACGACTTAAATGAAATATATTTTCCTAAGTTATAATTGTTACCATATTTAAATTTAATAAATACTCATTCAAATCAACTTTTATAACTATTTTAAAAGTAGATATGAAGTTGACCTCATGCAATATACAAGGATCTCTAAGGCTTTGCACTTTGAAACTGAATATTAAGACTATTTTATTCTACTTACCTGAATCAGATAAGCAAAAGTTGTTTTATTTTTAAAACTCAATAAAAAGAGAAATGATTTTACAAAACAAGTTAGTTCAACAATACATCTATATTGAATCTTAAGACTACTAAGAGAATATATTACTGAAAATGTCAGCTAATTCAAGCCTAGAGAATATATACAGTAAAAGTCCCCATTTTCACCTTGAACTGGAGAACTGCAGAATGCTGCCTTTATAAAAACAAAATGCATTTCCTGAAGTGCTTATCAACATAGTAACTACAGAAAGAATAAGTTACTTTTAATTATTCCATAAACATATTAAACACATATCTCGTGGTATATTTCTTCTCTCTGTCTGTCTCTCTGTCTGTCTCTGTCTCTGTCTCTCTCTCTCTCTCTCTCTCTCTCTAAGACAGGCAGGGTTTCACTGTGTAGCCCTGACTATCCTGGAATTCACTCTGTAGATGAGGCTGACCTAGAACTCACAGAGAGCTTGCATCTCCCCGCACCCTAAGTGCTGGGATTAAAGGCATATACCACCACCATCCAACAGTGTATTTCTAAAGGCTCTAGGGAATGCATGTTCATGCATGACTCTAGGAACCTGCGTTCTCTTTAACAGGGTGGAGAAAGTTTCCTCTGAGTCACTCCCATGTGCTTTTCTCTTTACCACAAGAAACTATCACAAGTCATTACCATGTGTATCAGCCATCACCCGTCTTTTCTTTACTCGAATACTAACTATGCTTAAGCTCTCACATATAGTCAGCATAATGAGTCAAATTCAAAAGCATACAGTAGTAAGTTAAATGTACTGAGAGATGATCTTACCTTCTATGGACAGACTGCTACCACACTAAGAAAATTGCAGGAAATAATGATCTCATGAATTTCATCTAGCCAAACCAATTATAATGTCTTAGGAGTTTCACACTTCATACTTTCATGAACTACATTCAACATTTAAACCCAAGTGTGCTTAGATTCTAATTTATGGATGTAAAAATTAAACAGGACACAGCCGTGCAAACAGTTATGAGCATCAGCGGCTAGAAATTCATGCAGATAGCATGGAAGTGCATCTGAGCACTTGCCCTAAGTGAGCTTTTACACAGACACATAAGAACTGGAGGAGAATTCTGAAAGTGTCCCCACTGCCACGGTCATCCCCTCGGTCATCCCCACAGTCATCCCCTCGGCAGCATCGAGGTAGACAGCCATTTTAGAACTGCTTCCCTTCTATCTGAAATGTCAGGAGTGTTTGACAGAGCCTTAACTCTGGAACCATCAATTTAGGGCAGTGGTGACACACACCTTTAATCCCAGCACTGGGAGGCAGAGGCAGGTGAGCCTCTGAGTCCAAGGCCTGCCTGGTGTACAGTTAGTGCCAGAAACCAGTGGAAAACAGAGAAACTGGGTCTCAAACAAACAAAAAAGGATAAAAATCAATTTAAAATTATACCAATAGTTTTAAAAATAGCACAAAGTAGCAGTTCTAGAAATGAAGGGGGACCATATGCATATGCACAATTACAAACAGAAATTAAACAAAACTACCCTGGACTAGAAATGAATAGTCTTAGAATAGCCCTATCTTAGAGGGCAGGACTTAGGGTTCAGATATTACAGGAAATAAAACTGAATCTCCTAGATGAACTAGAAAAAAACAGAACATATTCTGTACAAACATAGAAATATCAATTTTAATTTGTCTAGGATTACAGCAGGACACGAGGTGCCCATTTGAACTACAAAAATCACAGAAAACTGAGACAACTATCTCTTTCCAGATCTATCTAATCTAATCTGATCTAATCTATCTATCTACCATCTATTATACATCTATCATCTGTCAATTATCTATCTACCTGCCTACTATACACAAACATAAACACACGCGTTTATATGTCTTTCTGTGATGCTATAAGTAGAATATCATGCATGACTGAGCAAGCTTTATAGCACAGAGAGATGTCTGCAGCCTCTGGACCTGTTCTCCCACTATCTGGACAATAGTGGACAAATACCATGGGCTCCAAATGGGACCAACCAAACAACATTAGAACAAATCCATAGCAGGGCACTGAAGGCATTTCCACATAATACTCCAAAGGACACAATGAGTATACTTGCCCACTTTTAAGAGGGCAGCCCGAAGTTAATGGCTATCTGAAAAAAAATTATTGCCAAGAAATATAACCTAATACCATAAAGAAACTTTAATGTACATGTTCAATATTTCAAAGAAATAAATTGACACTATAGTATTCATCAGCAATGATGCACACCATATGCACATTATAGCTGACCATGTAAACATCATCTACTTTATATGCATGTTTGGTATAGAGCAGAAAAAAAGAAAGCTAATTCTATTTACATGCTTGCATTTTCACATCAATAACAGAGTAATATAAAGAAAAGGGTGATTTTATATTTATTTGCATTTTATGTGTATACTTGACATATGACTGTATGCATGTGTGTATTTGCACACCTCTGCACATACCAAAGGAAGGTATCAAGTATCTTCTATCACTCTTCACCTCCCTGAGACAAGGTCTCCGTCTCTACTGAGCAACTGTTGGCTGGTTTGTGGCTAGGATGGCCAGCTGACCAACCCCGGTGAGCCCCAGTCCTCACCTCCTCCCCAGCACTGGATACAGGCATGTGTGGCCGCTCCTACTTCTTTCACAGGCACAGAGAAGGATTTCATGGTTCTACAGCAAGCGCTCGCACTGGGCCCTCTCCTCAGCTTTCACCCCATTTGTTCAGGACATGGACCAGGGATTGACACTCCTCCCATGCAGTCCCCACTCTCGACCTCTGGAATGATGCTATCTATGTCTAGCCAGGCTGTACGGACTGCCTTTCACTGTGGGATTCCAGGATTGAACACAGATTCTCTGGCCTGCTTGGAAATGTCTCTCCCTGCCATGCCTTGCTGTCCAAAGCCACTTTTCTTTTGTTTTTCTTTTCTATTAAGTTTTTTATTAAGACTTTTCTTATTGTTAAATTTCAAAATTGATGGAGGGGCTGACAAGATGGTTCAGCTGGTAAAGTAGATACTTGCCAACCTTGATGACCCGAGTTCATTCCCTGAGCCTAAATCCTGGGGACATGGTGTCAATCTTGTACATGGTCTTCTGACCTCTACACATATACTGTGGCATGCATTGAACACACACACACCTACACACACACACACAAACACAGAGAGACAGACAGACGTGCAGTCAGACAGACATAGAAAAAAACACTAGTAATTAGTCTAATTTAAAAATGGATGGAGAACATTGTTACGCCTATCCCACTGAATTTCAAGTTTTACTGGAACTGTATGTAAATAAAATATATGCTAATTTCTATAATTTATAATACTAGAAACTGTATTAACTATGCATGGCTCAATAAAAATTATAAATATTCTTACTATAAAAAGATCTTCTCTTATACGGGACAATGATTTAAATCTATTTCATTGATTTTCCTCTTTGTGTGGTTCTCTGTTCTTACCCTCTATGTTCCTTTGGGAATTCCTAACATACGTTTTCATCACACAGCATCCTATACTCAATGTGACACAAATAGCATAAGTTAAGTGGTACAAATATGTTTCTTAGCTTATTATACTTGTACTTACTATTCTGGTGGCCCTGATTAAAAGCATGTATTGAAATCCAACATTTTGTCATAGATCACTGCTATGAAACCAAGCCAATTTTGTAGATGTGAAAATGCTTTCTAAAGAACTTGATATTTCAAATCCTTTCCATATATATATATAAATATATATATAAATATACACACACATACATACACACACACATACACACACATATACACACACACATATATATTATATAATGTATTACTTTTACATTTAGTATATGCCTAATGTTACTTTAATCCCTGAATCTCAATGCAATTTCAGAGGCTAAAATAATTCCACACTAAGCATTATGAATATATGTAACTATATATGCATGTGAAAAGATTCAAATTGTTGATTTTTTAAAAATTGTATAAACATAGTACCACATCCTTCGAGAGCTTCATCTACTCCATACTAAGGAAATGCCGAGCGATCAGTGAGCTGGTTACATTCCCACTCAGCCCTTTCGAAACTATGGAAGGCATTAAGTGCTTTTCTGAACTCTAGGATTAGGAAACAATATAGTGATTTATTAATAACAGTAGCTTTGATGCATTTAAACATTTATGTGTGTATGTTTATCACTACCTTATTGTTATATATAAGTTATACATAACATATCCATTTGATTTGATGCTGTGGACAATTAAGAGCACTAGGTGAAAATGTAAAGATTATCAGCAATTCTCAGGTAAGATTGTATATAAACATGTTCTCAAGTATCTAAAGATACATCATGATATGAATTCCTACACATTTTGCCCTAGGAATTTTGAGATCCTGGGAAACAACTGCAGGAATAAGAAGTAAGCATAATCAAATCAACAATATTTTTCATATATGCAATAGAAAACAAGGCTATATAAAATATGCTAATTCAAAAACCATATTATATATATTGCTTAAAAATCCATATAGAATTTATTCTGACATTATGTTGGTTTTAATTGAATTATTCATATTTGGCAAAATGAGTATATATCTAAAGATTCTTATGTATACATATATTTTGTCTAAATGTGTGTATGTGTACCACATGCATGCACACCCAGTCCCTGCAGGGACAACAAGAGGGCCTGATCCCCTAGAACTGAAGCTCCATATGGCTGCGAGCTGCCGTGCGGTTGCTGGGAAAGCAGCAGCCCAGTCCTGGTCCCTGCAAGAGCAGCATGTGTTCCCAACTGCTGAACCATAGCCCAGACCCCCGAGAAACGCATCCATTTCAAACATGACATACACTAGATTACGTAGGAAAGGTGTCTTTAACAATGCTAATTTTAGGAGGCTAAAGGTCGCTCCTGGTCAAAGCCACTTTTCTAACAGAAAATCATGTTACAGACAGTGTGACACTGGTGCACTTACTCGAGGGAAGCTTTACCCATTGCTCTCTCAGCTACTACACTCAAATAGATGAGACACACAGCAGAAGCAGCCGTCCAAAACAGCTTCTCAATTAACTTAATTAGTAATCCCTAGGAGGAAATTATTTGTAATTTTCCTTCGTTTCTTAGTTCCTTCCTTCCTTTCCTTCCTTCCTTCCTTCCTTCCTTCCTTCCTTCCTTCCTTCTTTCTTTCTTTCTTTTTCTTTTTTCTTTCTTCTTTTTCTTTCTGTTTGTTTCTTTCTTTTCTTTCTTCCTTCCTTTCTTCCTTCCTTCCTTCCTTCCTTCCTTCCTTCCTTCCTTTCTTTCTTTCTTTCTTTCTTTCTTTCTTTCTTTCTTGCCAAGTTTTTACTATATAGCTCAGGTTAGCTTCAGATTTCCTATGTAGCCTAGGATAGCCTAGAATTTGCCAAATGTACTTTTGCCTTAGACATCTTGTCTTGGTATTATCCTCAATTTTTTTTAAAACTTCTTGTTAGAAAACTAGAACAACTTTTGCTAAGAGACACATAGCTATCTCACCCCGACTGCTGATGGGGAAAACCAGCAACTCCTTTGTTCAATTCCATTGTTTCTGCTTCTTAGAGGAAAAAGGAAGATGAAAGACCGACTTCAAGAGTTAAAACAGAAAACCAAGGAGATAGAGCTGTGTCGGGAGGGTCAGGTGTGTGCGGAGGAGGACCGAGGGGTGCTTGTCCAGCAAGCTGTCATTTATGAGAGAGAGCCTGTGGCTGACAGGCACCTGCATGAGCTCCAGAAGCTACAGGAGAGTGTTAACAGCTTCGCGGATGACGTTCAAAGATTCGGACAGCAACAGAAAAGTCTAGTGGCTTCCATGAGACGGTTTAGTCTACTTAAGAGAGACTCTACCATTGCAAAGGAGATAAAAATCCAAGCAGAACACATCAACAGAGCATTGGGTGACGTGGCCAAAGAGGTGAGGAAGTCAGAGGTTGAAAATGGCCCGTCCTCGGTGATCACAAGGATACTGAGGTCTCAGCACGCCGCCATGTTCCGCCGCTTCCAGCAAACCATGTTCCTGTACAACGACACAATAGCTTTAAAGCAAGAAAAGTGCAAAACGTTTATTGTCCGGCAGCTTGAGGTGGCCGGGAAAGAAGTTTCTGAAGAGGAAGTGAACGACATGCTTCACCTCGGGAGATGGGAAGTTTTCAACGAAAGCTTGCTTACAGAGACCAGCATCACCAAAGCTCAGCTCTCAGAGATCGAGCAGAGACACAAGGAACTTGTGAACCTGGAGACCCAAGTGAAGGACCTCCGGGACCTGTTCGTTCAGATCTCTCTCCTGGTGGAGGAACAAGGAGAGAGCATCAACAGCATTGAGGTGATGGTGAACAGCACCAAGGACTATGTTAGCAACACCAGAGAGAAATTTGGACTCGCTGTAAGATACAAAAGAAGGAACCCCTGCCGGGCCCTGTGCTGTTGCTGCTGTCCATGCTGCGGCTCCAAATAAAGATGCTACTTCAGAAACGTTCAGAGCTTCGGGGTGGTGTCCGCTTTTTCCGAGTCCTGACTTGGTTGTCTTCATTTCATGAGTCTAGCCACATGTATCTAGCCATTGCCAAATGGTCATTTTACCCCTCAATATTTACACACTAACATTACAGAAACTGCTAAAGCCAGTGACGCAAGACAGCAATCTACTTAATGTACTGGTTACCTATCAGGTAGAAGTGAAGGATCTTACATCTCTGGAAAAATACCGACTTCAATTGGGCATCTCTGTACTCTTAAGATGAATATTCAACTAAGTGATAACTACTTCATCAACCTAGCTTATTTGACAATATTTTGGTAATTAAGAGTTGTATAGAATAAGACCTCAAAGGATACCACAGTGTATCACAACGAAACTAAAATGCCTCTCAAGTCTTTTTGCTTGTTTGTTTGTTTGTTTTTTCAAGACAGAGTTTCTCTGTGTAGTCCTGGCTGTCCTGGAATTCACTCTGTAGACCAGGTTGGCCTTAAACTCAGAAATCTGCCTGCCTCTGCCTCCCAAGCACTTAAAGGCGTGCACCACCACTGCCCAACCCTCTTCACTCTTTATACCCAGACAGGTGAGTAAATTTGGTGATCACTGGGGCTTGGGAAAACTCAGCCATAAGCCTGGTGAAGAGTCTAAGTGGTGACTGGGACAGTCAAGCGTGAGACCTAAGGTGAGGTAAGTCAGTGCTTTGTGTGAACTGGGGTCCCAACAAGAATCTGAATCACATACAGATCAGAGAGAGGGCTTGAGAAAGTCAGAGAGAAAGGCAATCGTGTTCTTGACTATGTGATACCACTTTGTGATAAAGCAAGGAACCAAGAAAAGCAGTATAAACGAATGCAGAGGCAATGAAGAGGCATAAGCAGGCTTCACGCGCGCGCGCCCCTCCTTCTGACTCAGTCTCCAGAGTGCTTGCAGCACACAGGCCTGCACCCCGAGCCCGCCCTGCTCCTTGCTTGTTTGGTGAACCTTCCTCCTTTACTTCCCGGCTTCCTTTTGCCCTCTGTGCATCGGCTGCGCTGTCCTTTTTCTTTAATGGAGCAGGCCGCTCTTCCTGGAGTTTCCGTACTCCTGTTTCTCATGCTGAAATAAACCTGTCCTTTTATCACCAATTTTCTGTTCGCTTGAACACTGCCACGGGTCAGCAGGTGGGTGTGCTAGACTGCAGAAAGATAGTTTTCCGACTCACGAAGATGATGCTTCTTCATTAATGTATGCTTTTTTGGTAAACTCTTACTATTTTGTACATAGGAAAGCAACATGGTAACCATGTTTTAGTTTCTGTTGTTATTATGGAGGAATATTTCTCTCCAGTAAAATATGTGCCACTGTTAGAAAAAATAATTGCCTTTGAGAAAGTCCTTCCCAATTGCTCATCGTAGCAAGGCCATCCTGAGGACCATGGCATTCCATCAGCCTTACTTTAAGTGTCTGCTGGAACTTAACAGCGTCTTATGAATCTGTTTCTCACACTTGCCTATGTGCCAGGATGTGAGTTTCTTGTTGATTTCCTGTGCGAGTCCAACCAACAGCCAGTCTGTAAGAGTGCTTCCCCACCACCGCATGCTCGGTCCTCTGGTTTGATTCCTGTGTTTGCCCTCCTTGCACGATGGACGCAGCCCTTCTGCTCCAACCCATCCTTCTTGGCTCTCTCTTACCAGTCTCCTACTCTTGGGTCTTCTTTTCCGCTGCCCCCCCCAACCCGGCTCCCACCTTAGATTCTAGATTCTATATATAAGACAAAAATTATATTTGCCCTCTGTCTCTGGATAATGTCACTTAACCTGCTGACACCTACTTATCCCCCCCCCCTTTTTTTTTTACAAATGACTTGATTGTGTTCTGATCCATCTTCTGTGTTGATGGGCCACCTGGGCTCAGGCCATAAGATGCTATGATAAATAATGTCAAATGGCTATGTCTTCAATTGGTTAGTATTACCCTAACCTAAGCAACAAATACAACATATTTAATCAGTAGCTGAATATTTTGTATACATTATTTCCACACTTTAACAAAGTAAAAGTACTATGCTTTTTCTTAATATAACTATCTGAAAGAGAAAGCTAATTTTTAAAAGAGTTGATGGAATGATATTGGAAAACTGCTAGCTCGGCCACCAGAAGACAAAAATGACAAATGAAAAAAACTATTAACGACTTGCATGTTAATACATCAAATTGGTTTAAGTGGTTTGAATTCATGTGACACTTGGAAACACTGTATCCTCAGCAATAGTATTCAGATCCTTTTACAGAACACTAGGGACACACTGCACACCGCGCTTTCATTGTCTGAATTCACAGGCTGGCACAGCATTCAAATCCTCATCTACACAGAGAGCCACCAAGGCTCAGAGCAGAGGTCTGCCATGAACACGGTGATGCAGAAGGTCCATGACAACATGCTGATGCCTAGAACATGGCCAAGCTCTTTCTAAGAGTATGGCGGGGACAGAAGGGTGTGACATATGGCAGGCGTGGGCTGTGAGTGCAAGTCCACAGTGTAAGTAAATGACCACGGCAGCTAAGGGGGTGCCACCTCAAGACAGAGCTTATGCCAACGGGCCCTATGGCTTCCATCAGCAGAGGGCTCGGGATAAAGCTGGCCAAGGCAATCACATCTGTGTCTAAGGAGCAGCTGGTCACCTGACTCAGGAGCCTCTACTGCAGTAAAGACGCACCGCTGTATAATAAGACATCTCACTACTCCAACAGCTATCCTGGACTAACCCAAGTACAATTCATACTATCCTGAAGAGAAATGTTAGTCGCTTCTGAGTTATTCTGGAAAAAAGTACTAGACAACCCAACGAAACTCCAAAAAGGTGATAGACTGGGTGATTTATTAACTGTCTAAAAACGACCTCCAAGACTGCAAGAGAGAGAGAGAGGAAGGAGGTCCACCAACCAGGCAGCATACACCAGCTGACATGAGGCCCCAACACACATACAGCAGAGGACTGTGGGTCTGGGTTCAGTCAGAGGAGAGTCACCTAACCCTCGAGAGACTGGAGGCCCAGGGAGTGGAGGGGTCTGGTGGGGTGGGGGTTGGGGGTTGGGGGTCGGGGGTTGGGGACAGCCTCATAGAAACAGGGTAGTGGGAGGTGGTATGGGGCAGGGAGCAGTCAGAGGGTGAGCCAGGAGGGGTACAGAGTCTGGAGTGTCAAGACAGAAGATTAAAGTTAGGGGGAGAGAGAGAGAGAGAGAGAGAGAGAGAGAGAGAGAGAGAGAGAGAACGCACAAACGGTATCTGTCTTCTTAAGACATTACAATGAACTAGGCCTGACAAAAATGTCCATATGTTAAGTTTGGTAATGAACCTTCCCATTCAGTTTATTTCATAGGTAACCAAACAGTGTTTTGTACTATTTAATGCACAGTATATTTGTACAAGTAATACAAGCATAGATATATAATTGAACAAAAGAAAAATGGAAAAAATGAAGAAAAATAAATAAATGACTGTTTGGATAAAAAATACATGAACTTCCCCCATCGATGACTAATTTATTATTATTTTATTTTTACTTTAGAACCAGTGAGTCTCTGCTTAAACATTTCCAATCACTACTTTTGCCTGCAGGGCTCAATCAAGGTACTTTCATATGTACTTCTGTTAATATTTTACTTCGGATTCAGTAACAGTGAGACTCGACTTTATAAGTGAGGCAACTTCTTTAATCGAACATTTCAAAGTTTACAAGCATAAGCTTTACCAATAAATGACCCAATGAAATTTTAACTGTTATAATCAAAGCTTTAAATGGTGTGCTTTAAAAATCCTCATCTGCTATTGAGAAGCACAGGGAAGAAACTACTTTTATATTTTTCATAATGTAACCATGATGGCTTGACGGTTTTTATGCCTTAATAATGAATTCTTGTTACAAGCATGAGAGCGAATTGTAACTTCCCCTGAAGAGCCATCTGAGTGGATGGACTTTGCTTTGTGGTGTCGCTCGTTACAGCGCCCTCTGGTGTTCACGGAGCACAAATGCCATGAATACCAACACCCCTTCTCTCTGTCTTGAAATGTTCGGGCTGAAGGACAAAATGCTATAAGCTTGTGACTGCAACAATAACGCCAGATCACAGGTGCCTTAGGGGAATATGAAAAGTCAGAGTGAGAAACTAAAGGGTCATTAGAGAAAGATCCATTTGAGTAACTTTCAAAAACTACGCTACAGAGAAAAGATCTGCAGTGGGCGAGGCAGCTCAGCTAGTTGGGAGGTGCTGGCCTTGCTACACAAGGCCATGGGTGGTCACACCCGTCGTCACACCCTGGAAGGTAGAGGTGAGAGGATCTGAAATGTGCGGTCACCCTTGCTTTATCTCAAGCACAGCCTGAGCTGTGAGAGACCTGGTCTTAAAGGGGAAACAAAGCAAACACCAAAGGACAATGAAAAGACATATTAAAAGAGGAAGTTCCCTGTAGCTCACAACTCACTATGCTGAGGCAGGGGGATCCAGAACACAAGGTCAACCCAGGCTAGCTGGCAGGCTCGTGTTCTGGAAAAGGACCTGTGGGTGGTGCAGCTCAGGGCAGAGCACTTGCAGAGGAAGTTCGCTCATAACAGCCTCAGTTCTTTAATCCTTACCGAAAGCAACATAATAATATAGCTACAAGCAACAGGTGACCACCTTGGCTCACTGAGATAATCAGCCCTTGGCTAGCGCTCCTGCCCGTGTTTACAGCAACATTACTATTACTTACACCAGTATAGGCTTTCCTGATATCCTAGGGTGTCTTAGCACCTCCGACATGGTCTCCTTTGTCTCTTCCATTCTCTCTTCATCACTGGAATCCACAACAAATATTACCCCATAGGATTCAGCATAATAATTCTTCCAAATTCCCCGAATTCTTTTTCCACCTCCTAAGTCAAAGATGGTAACTTCGAACTTTCCTTGTCTCAGATCAATTTTAGAAAATCCAACAGTGGGAGCTACGTCTTCAGGATGTTCTGTTGCAAATGATACAAAAAAAGCAAAAGGAATCTTTAGGATTTAATAGCATCAGTTTATCTCTACAACAGAGAGCACATAACAAGAGTTATTCATGTCATTATAAAATAGAAAAATCACTTGCTAATGTAATAAACACTACTTCCAAACACATATCTGGGAGAGACGGGTTAATAATATCAACACCCAACTAGAATTTTCACTACACACAGTTAAGAATTTGGTTTTTGTTTGTTTATATTGGTTTTTGTCATTGTTTTTCAAAACAGGGTTCTCTGTGTAGCACTGGCTGTCCTGGAACTTGCTCTATGAACCAGGCTGGTAGCATTCAGAGATCCACATGTCTCCTGAGTTCTGGGATTATAGGCATGTTCCACCACTGCCCAGCTGTTTATTTTATTTAATTTTATAATATTAGCAACTAACATAAAATAGGCACTTAATAATTACATGTTGAATGAATGGGTTCTTATGTTAAGGTTATCTATTCTCCAATCAGTTTTTATCTTTCAACATTATGCCACTCAAGGGACCTATTACAAATTCTATGGAAGAATAAGGAAAGTCAGGAATATTTTTAAAAAGAAAAGAAATTTGAAAAATCAAAACTGCAAGAAGCTGCAAAGAATACGGCAATTCTTTTCAAATCAGGTAAATTAAAGCTACAATTGGAATAAAGAGGTTTTTAAGGGCATCCTGCAAAGAGATTTCAAATTCAGTTCTATAGGAAAATATTATTTGTATGCTGTAGTAAATTTATAATTGGAGGGTTTGGGGTAAGAAGAGGAATTGTGAATCTGAAAATGCAAATTATACAGGCACATTGTCATACCTGCCAAGGAGCAGCAATGATCACAAGAGGTTTAAAAAGATCCCAGAGAGACACAGAAAACTCGCTATAGTAGATGTGTTAGGGTTAGGCTAGGGAGCAAGGGTGCCCACCATGATAAATGACAAATCAAATAATCGATAAGGGATTGAACACTGACACTGGATCAAATTCTCAACTGCTTTTATTTGGTTTCGATTTGCTTTTGAGATGAGGCCTCTTTTGCAGCCTAGGTTGGCCTCCAGCTTGTGATTCTCCTGCTTCAGTCTCCCCAGTACCTACATGTCAAGGATTCACTACCACGCTTGGTAAATCTTTTCAGTGAATACAGGTGAAGACCCAAATAAACAGGGTCCTAAAAACAGGAAATGGGGAGCTACTGAGGGTCCCTGACATATCAGTTATATGATTCAGTGATTAAAATAGCGCTTGACTATCTGAAGATGAGTGACAGGCCACTTCTAGGAGAGGTAAGAAAATTAAATGATTAGTTAAGATCTTGCAAACTTGGTAGCTGTTTACAGTGACTGGCTGCTACATTTAAGAAGACATGTAATGTGCTATATCGGGGAGGCATGTTCTAGGATTAGTTATGACTGAGAAACAGGAATGCAAGATCCCAGACTGCCTCTCAGGAAGCACCCAAGAGCAGCCTCTGCACGGCCTAAAACACTTAGTAGAGTCATTACAAGCTAAATTTCATTACTAAAAAGACACAAGGGTCAGTCTAGATGTAATAACAGTAGACCAACTTCGCAGCCTCAGGCTCACACCTGGGGAGCCAGGAGCTGGGGGTGTGTGTGTGGGGGGGGTACGTCCAGTGGTAGAGTGCCTGCCTGCTGGCTGCTTGAAATAAAGCAGCAGATCTACATAAAGCAGGCACCGTGGTGTTTGACTGTTTCTTAGCATTTTGGAGGCATAGGCAGGAGAATTAATAAAGGCTCTAGTGATGATGATAACGATGATGATGAAATGATGATGACAATGATGATGGTGGAGCAAATCATGGCCAGAAAAAAACTGTTGTCGTTGAGGATGAATTGAAAGACACCCCAGGAAGTTACCAGTCCAGAAGCAAATTCACTATGCTGGAGCATGGACAAGGGGACTAAAATTAGAGCAAATGCTAATGTGATGAAAGAACTTTACTAGGGACCAGGGTACAAAGATAAATTAAGTTATGAGTTATGGTTGCCATTCTCAAAGAATACAGTGAAAAATACAGAAATCGTGGGGCTGGAGAGAAGGCTCAGTGGTTAAAGACTGGCTGCTCTTCCAGAAGGGCAGGGTTTGATTCTTACCACGCACCCAGCAGCTCACAGCTGTCACCGACTTTGACCTCAGTTCTAGGAGACCCAATGTCTTATTCTGGCCTCTGACATTTAAGGGGAAGAATAGCACCCATACAAATAATAAAGTAATTGTTAAAAAATATAGACAGATCAAATCTTAATAGAAATGACATGGAATATGTATGTTCTGTGAAGAGACTGAGGAGCTACGAGGGAATTCAGAAAGTGTAAAATGGTCAAGAGTGGTTATAGAGAGTAAAGAGAGTAAAGACAAAGTCTTAGACGTGACACAGAAGAGAGCGGGAGAGCACTGTTGTAAGAAGAGATCTGTGTAAGCAGATAACGTGGTACAAACAGTCCTGGAAACCAGTTAGCATTCATACACCCTTGGGCTGAGGCCGCAGCTCAGGGGTAGAGCACTTGCCGGCCATGTGCACAGCACTTTGAAGGCAGGGGGGGGGGGAGAAAGAAAACAGGGGTGGGGGTGGAGGAGGAGAAGGGGGTAGAGAGAGGAAGAAAACAAGAAGAGGGACGAAGAAGCGAGGAAATAGCACATACCTATATTCCAAACATCAAAGAGGGTGAGGCAGGAGGATCACAAGCTTCAGGCCAGCCCTATGGCAAAGAAAAAAAAACAACAAAACAAAACATTTCAATGTTATAGGGCAAGTGGAGCCTGGGCCCCAATCTGAGCCTTCAGGTCTCTGAAAGTTTTTCCTCTTGAAATCAGCCTTTCAGGACTACAGAGCTAAGGCATGGAATACCCGGAGCCTCCTAGCTCATATTCAAGACTTGCGCTTCAAGATGACACAAATGTTCAAATACAGTTTCTCCCCTCGGATCCTTTTCTAATGATTCCTCGTCATTCCATACACCAATGTCACCATCTATCATTACACCCTATCTTCCATGCCTTGCCCAGAGGTGGACCCATGTCTATGCACCTACCCATAGTGCTTGGCACACAGTCCATACTGCCCATCCCTGTAACCACTGACTTGTGACCTTTTACAGATAAGTTAATCGACACAGACATACATGGCCCTCAATCTTTAGACTTACAGTAACGTATATGTTAAGACACAGTAACTCTGAGATAAAACACAAACACTTATTAGGTGTTTCTTACATGTTAAGTCATATGCAAGATACGAGCCAAACAATTATTAATCAGATTTCTCTTCTGATCTATAGAGCTCTTTACCTATTATATACATCATATATATGCATATACATATATGCAGATGTATATACATATATGTAGATTATATAATATGTGACCCTAATATAGTGAAGATATGTTAATAACATACAAAGCAAGAGATAAAACAGAAAAATGAAACTTTCTACCCAAAATAACAGTTTCCTATTAGGAAATGGTACTGGATAGAGATTCTTAGGAATTTATTTTTAGATTAGACACATGAATGTTTACAAAAGATACTGATTTACAACCTCAGTGGCAGCTACTAGCCATGAGAGGAGCATCTAGACTAATTAGTGCTGTCTGTTAAATATTTAACAACGTCTCTGGAAGTAGAGGAGAACTCTAACATGTAGTATATGCCCATTTCCATACTGTAAAGTCTCCCACTACGACTGATTTCAAGCTAATCTAGCTACTAGTAAGGCACCCAGGAAGAGAACTGGGAAGAGACGGATGACTCCGGCTCTTGCTAGTGTGTCTGGTTCACTATACAGAAGCATTAGTGGGGTCCAGAACATCACTGCGTCTTGGCAATGGCGTGTGAACTGAAGTGATGCATCAGCTTCTGGTCCACGGTGCTAAGGGAGAGAAGCATGCCCTCCCCTTCGCTTTCGGCACTTCCTTCCAGTTCAAGTCAAGTTGCACAGAGCTATCTGAGGCTAAGGGGAAAGAACAGTAGGGATGGCAAGCTGAGTGGGTAAAAGAGCTGGATCCCTAGCATCGGAGTGCCACCCCGGGGCTGAATCATGGAGTGCCACCCACACCTAGATAACTCCTGCATGGGTAGAGGGAAATAAACTTCCATCTTGTTGAGCACTATGACTTCAGATCTGTTTCTGAGGACCTATTTCCAGTGAACATAACCATTTTGATGGTCAGGAAGATGAACAGCCCAGTGGAGGGGGAAAAAAGCAATATTCATGACAGGGAAGAGACTTTTAGAAGACACTATTATGACATAATAGCTGAAAGACAATGGGTCTGGATTTGAGCAACAGCAATATAGAGGAGGTCCGGTATTTTTCAGAAAGTCACCAAATTCGAAAAAAAAAAATGGAGAAAGGTGGGATGAGCAGAACCACATCAGTAGAAAAGTGGGTACCATGGAAGGAATGTGTTCAGAAGCTGTCTGTCTGCTATTCCCAAGAAGCGTGGTTTAAACCACTGGGAGACCAAAATGAGTGAAACTGCCCTGGGGGATCAGCAGCCTGGAGAAGCAGACAGATGAAAGGAAACACATCTAAGTACTAAGTACAAGAGAGGTGGCCCCTGGGAGAGAATGTCCATTTGCCTTCTCATCAGGATGATCACAGCTGGGAACAGTGTTTATGGAAGAGGAGACTAAGGGGCAAAAATGATTCTTTGATGGTTCAAGTGTGTAATCCTAGCAACTGACATGCTAAGGCAGAGGATTGCTAGTTCAAGGCTAGCTTGAGTTACTCCAGGTCTCCTTCTGATCCACAACATCAAAGAAACTACACAGATTCTAATTTGGATTGTGGGAGTAGGGGGACACCAGGAAGCCAGAGTCTATCCATAGCATATATATATATATATATATATATTAACAACACCAAGGCGCATACTATCTGTATCTAATTAACATGCAATAAAGCAATTTAACATAAATAACTTAGAAAAATTTAGACTTTAGAAAGCAAGTATTTTCTACTTACCTCCTTGGATTCCCTTTGCTGTGGCTGTTTTACCAGCATTATCAAGTCCGACCATCACAAGTGTCACCTTTCTTAAAATAAAAAGTTAATATCATTTTCTTTGTTCATTTAGTGTGCAGGGCTTTATCCATTCAAGCAGCATTTAATGAGTATATACTATATACCAGACAACAGTAGCTCTCAACCGTCCTAATGCTATGACCCTTTAATACAGTTCATGCTATGATGACCCACAACTATTAAATTATTTTCATTGCTCCTCCATAACTGCAATGTTGGTACTTATGTGAATCATAATGTAAAACTCTGATATGCAGGATATCTGATTTGCGATCCCGTGAAAGTGTCCTTTGACCCCCTTAAAGGGGCTGCAACCCACAGGTTGAGGACTGCCATTCTAGTGGCTAGGAGCTATGATGATAAATAAACTAACGTTTCAAATGCAGAGTTTACGAAGATGCCATCCCTCTTTTGTCCTCTAAGCGGATGTTATAAAATATATGTCTAGGAAATACGGAAGAAACATAGGAAACAATGAAAAGGGAGAGGCGGATCAGTATGAAGGTCCAGCTAGCTGGTTACTGAGCCAGGAATTACTGCAACTGCCTGTCTTACAAAACACATGAGGAATTCTCGTCTCTGTATTGAGATACACAGGGTCGTGCCAAATAAAAATCTTAAATAACATGCTTACTTCCCGAACTATTAATATATTTAGGAAGAAGCTTTGTCATGTTACAAAGTATAAAGCATTTGTTCTCCACAGACTGAAAAGAACAACAAACATCTAGTTCAGCTTTGCAGGTGAAGAAATAAAACCCTGGGGGAGAGGGGCGCAGTAGTAAGCATAAAATTAAATAATTGATCAAAGATGACACAATGAATCAATCAGTTAAGCAGCCACAACCAGCACCCAATACTAACTTCTAATAACTTCATAAACCCGGCGAAGGTATATCCTGGTACTACTGACCTGCAGATTCAGGCCCCTAGTAAAGCTCTTCCCTGGCCAGGGTGATCTCTGCACAATGTAACGTGGGGAACAGCCTATCACCATTGTGGATCTAGGGGAACTGGGAAAGGGGAAAGCCTTTGGAATGTACACATAGAATATAGAAAATAAAAATGTAAATAAAAAAATTTGTAAATTAAAAAGAAATAATTAGAAATAAAGTGAATACAGATATTAAAGAACATATTTAAAAAAAAAAAAAAAGAACACAGCGAGAGCCGGGCGTGGTGGCGCACGCCTGTAATCCCAGCACTTGGGAGGCAGAGGCAGGCAGATTTCTGAGTTCAAGGCCAGCCTGGTCTACAGAGTGAGTTCCAGGACAGCCAGGACCACACAGAGAAACCCTGTCTGGGGGGGGGGGGAAACGACAAAAAAACAAAAAAAACCCAAAAAAACAAAAAACAAAAAACAAAAAAAAGAACACAGGGAGAAAGAACAGCATAGCATGGCTGCCATGCTAAGACCACAGGCGAGAACATAAGGTGAGTAGAATGGAGGAATTCAGGGCACTGGAGGGCACAGAAACAGAGGGGAAACATTACTAACGCTGCTGGCAAAGCTACTTTTGACTTTTAACTCTTTATGAATACACGGTGAATACATAACGTATCATACATCCACCACTGGCCTTAGATGGCATTCCAGGCTAGATAAGCCTCAGGGTACTTTAGATGATCCTAAAGCTCTTCTTCCTAAGACATAAGGGAGGTGTGGGCATCTTCTGAGTAATGCAGCGAGAAGGCAGTGATTGGTACAGTGTGGGACTTGTACCAATTCCTCATGCACGGCCTGTGATACGCTGTGCTGTGAACAGTGCAAATATAACCTCTCATCTATACTCCACAGCCATGCCACACCCTGTCCCCAGCTATACCATCAGCCTGTTTGGCTACATTTCTGAGTCTATTGGGAGGCCCCAATCAAAAGCTTCTGTCCAATAGTGTTTTCTCTGATAAAAAGCATTGCAGGCTAAAGCTCCTAACAGGTAGACAAGCCAGCAGGGTGGCCACAGGATGATGGAAGCTGACGGAAGGTAGGGACACAGATGAGGGCTGTGGATCCCAGTTTCTACAAGAGTTCTAGGACTCTGCCACTCCCTAAGAGTTGAAGTTACCAGTGCTCAAAAGCTGTAACACCACGGTAAGGGCCAGACATCTAAACGCTGTGGGGCCACCTTAGGGCCACCCGGTAGAAGGTGAGTCCTAGGACACGGTTTGGCTAGCAAGCACTCTCAGCTACTACTGCCACCTGCTGCTCAAGTCTACGGCTTACACTAGCTGCCGAGGCACTGTTGCTCAGGGCAGTGCCCTCCAGTGTCAGCATCTGGAGCTGTTAGTGACTGGCCTCTGAAGCCTGGAGCCCTAATGTCCTGGTTCTGAGCACTCTGAGCTCTCAGTCTTTGAATCTATCATCCTAGCTAGAGGGCATCTGGCACTCAAAGGTCTACGTGAGATATCACTGCAGCTATCTGCCCAGGCATTCCAAGCAGGCCAAAAGAAACCCTGGCATGCCTTGTATTAGTAATAGGTATTCTTATTTCTCACAGACAGGGGTCTTTTTTTTTTTTTTTTTGATTTTTTTTTATTGTATATATTCTATATTTACAATTCATTTCCCTTTTTCTGGTTCCCCACCCCCAAAGGTCCCACATGTCCTTTTCCCTCCCCCTGCTCCCGCATCCACCCCCTCCCACTTTACTGTTCTTGTACTCTCCCACAATGATGTTTTGGTCCATTCTAGCACCAGTGTCCACTCCTTTCTTCTTGTGAGACATCACTTGAAATGTGATTTGTGACAGACAGGGGTCTTAACGAATGCTTAAAAACAGACTTAAGATGACAGGCAATGGTGTTCTTTAAGTTCTATGTGTGGCTCTCTTGGATCTGTACCTTTATTTTTTGCCCTCTCTCAAATTCTAGATGTATTATCCACAGTCCACAGTCTGCACTCACACCCTTCCAAACCACCCTCCCGGACACACACACACACACACACACACACACACACACACGGAAAGGACAGAGGTGAAGGTGTCAGGCATTCGAGGAAGAGATCACAAGCCAAGCTGGTCAACTATCAAGTAATCACTGATATGATTCTATACATTAATCATGAATGTAGAGGTATTTAAGATAAACCTACTTATCAACTAACACCTCAACAAACCACAAACACACATAAGGTCTTTTTAAGTTTACATTTTATGGCAAGAAAAAAAAATAGTGTAATGAACTGAATAGGGGTGAATGGTGTGGTGTGTTAGAAAGTTGAGTATTATTGGGGAAAAAGGAATACCATGAAGAAAGCACTACCTGCGAGTGGAAGGTGGAGGTTGGACAGGTTTCACACAGAGTGATCAAGGCAGGCCGAGTGCAGAAGGTGAGATGGAAGCAGGGCCTTGAAATGGTTAGACACACACACACACACACACACACACACACACACGGCCACAAGTCACCACAGCTGGTGAAAAGACAATAGCTAAAGACAACATGGCACCTTCACACTGACAAAGGACAGAAAAAGGGCAAGAGGGCAGGGACTCATCAGAAGTCACATTACATAAGGCCAATGGGCTTTAGCAAGGACTCTGGCTCTTACATGACTAAAATGAATTTGTTTTGCACGTTAAGTTTTCCTTGGAAGCCAAAATTTTTGGTATTTAGAAGTGTTTCAAACCACCGTGACAAATAAGAAGTCACAACTATACTTGTGTCAGTAAGAAATAAAAAAGAAACATCACCTGACCCTGTCCCCAACCAGCCACTAAGGAGTCCAGTGGGGAAGGTCAGAGCTATAGATGGTTAGAAGTGGTCGTGTGCGTGCAGGACTTGGATATCGGTCTCCTCTGTAAGTGCAGCAAGTGCTCTTAGCGGCTAGGCCATGTCTCCAGCCTCCTGACTGTTCTCTTTCCTTCCTGGTCAATGGGGATGCAAAGAGCTGAAATGCACAAGCTCTCCCAGCCATTTCTGTTCACAGGCATGGGACCATGACACTGTGTATAAAGCCTCTGAAACCATAAGCCCAAATAAATGATGTCCCCCGGAAGTCCATTCTAAAGACACTTGACCACATCTATGAAATATAACTGTTTTTAATCAATGCAATGAGCATGTTGAGATGTCCACCTCGCAGGCACGGCATCTCTAGATTCTGTCGAGTAAACAGCTATAACTGACCATCACACCTATGAATGGGGCTCATTAGGAGGCGGGAGAGAAAGCAAACTTAGGCACATACGTATGCTGGACACTCACTGAGCTACAATCACAAGCCTGTGAACACGACTCTTAATCTGTGAGTCTATTCAAGACAACCAACCAAAGTGTCCTTCAAAAAAAATACATTTTGGAAAATATAATGCTGATCCTGGCACAAAATAATCCTCTATGATTTTCTATTTTTACTTAAGAGTGTGCTTGTAATTTTTAAGATTATGATTTAAGATAACTTGAAAAGAGGCTTCCCTGACTAAATATTTTAAATAACAGAAGGCATGGCGAGTAAACAGTTGATATGGATAAAAAAACCATAGCATGCATTAACTACAACATTTGATAATTTACAGAATGAGCTTAGTGGTTAACAGCCTTCTAGAACTCAAAGTCTGTGCAACTTTTTAAAATAATAAAGGTGCACACTACTTTGCACACTAAAGAGTGCATGTTACTGGTGGCTCACAACCATCTGTAATGAGATCAGACGCCCTCTTCTGGTATATCTGAAGACAGCTACAGTGTACTCATATGAATAAAAATAAATTCTTTTTTTAAAAAGTATATGTTACTATAGCTTAAAAGAACATGGTAAATTATCACTGGGGACAGTTTGGCTGTGGTGTTCTATGACAAGAGAGAAATGAAAGATCATCTTTTAGCCTTGTGATCACACTGATCAAATGCACAGCTCTTCAAACAGGAGAAGACAGCATATAGTACTCTTGGGTCGATGGAGTCTAGAAAACCTGCCACAGGCAATAAGATCAATCATTTTGTCATTTGTTCAGACAAGAGCTCAATAAAAGCATTAGACGTTATGGATACAAAACTGCCCAAACAAGATTTCTGCCCTAAAATGCCTCTCCAGTGACAACGACTAAAGCATCAATATTAACCTACTGGGGCATGAGGACAGCTTACATGTTCATCCACTTTTTATAATTCTCGAAATGCTAATGTTAATTGTGCCATTAAAATACCCCAGGAAATGGAACTTAATTCATCATTTGAGCCTTTATAACTTAAGAGAAAATTTAAATAATAAAATCAAATATTTAATGCGAGAGAGAAAAACAGTGAGTCAGCTTTACAGAATGAGCAAAGGGGTCTTATCCAGCCCAGAGAGAGAAGGGTAAAGGAATGTCCTTAAACCATGCTCTGCCCGGGCGAGACCGTCGGAGTGGAGAGGGCCAAGGAAGGGAAAGGAGGGGGAAGATAAAGATTACAGACAGGGAACACTGCCTGGGAACAAAAAACAAACAAACAAAGCCCAGTATTAATGAATACATCTCAGAATAAAAAATACAATAAAACTTTCAATATAAAAAAAGGGGGCCAGGCATAGTGGCACACAGCCAATCCCATCACTCGGGAGGCAGAAGTGGGTGGATCTCTGTAAGTTCGTGGCCAACCTGGTCTACACACTGAGTTCCAGGTCAGCCAGAACTATAGAGTGAGACCTGGCTCGGAAAAAAATAAAAAAATAAAAAATTGCACCAGCTCCTAAGATGGCTCGGGGATAAATGCTCTTGCTGCATAAGCCTGGTGACCTGAGTTCAGTCCCTAAAACCCACCTGAAGATGGAGAGAACTGACTCCACATCGGGGATGTCATCTGACAGAACCCCAGTGCACCTACACCAGGGGATGTGTGTGTGTGTGTCTGTGTGTGTGTGTGTGTGTGTGTGTGTGTGTGTGTGTGTGCCCGTGCTTATACCTGGGCGCTCTGTAGTACTGTAAGGTCTAGGTATGTTTAGACTATTAATACACACACAGTAACTTTCAAGGCACTCAGATAAATTGACACCAGTCTGCCATAGAGTCCTGCATTTAAGTCCTAATTCTACAATTCCTACACTGTATGGCCTTGGACACTTTATTGCTCATAATCTCATCAGTAAAATACAAAGTGGACAATGACCACGCCTGTGGATAAGGTGATTTTTGTTTGTTTGGTTTTGTTTTTTTTTGTTTTTTGTTTTTGTTTTTGTTTTTCCGAGGCAAGGCCTCTCTGTATAGTCTCGGCTGTCCTGGAACTCACTCTGTAGACCAGGCTGGCCTCGAACTCAGAAATCCACCTGCCTCTGCCTCCCAAGTGTGGGACTACAGGTGTGTGCCACCACTGCCCGGTTAAGGTGAAAATTGAATTAGAAAATGCATAGAGTGTGAGCATGACTATGGCACACAATGGATGCCCAGTATGACGCTATTCTCAAGACAGGCCTGAGCGCCAGCCAGGGAGGCCCCGGCTGGCCCATATTCTTTAAGAGGGCTAAGTGGTTCCCCATGCACATGTTGGCAGATGCTTGCTCTCAAGGCTGAAGTCTGAAATTGAGACACCTTGACTAGGTATTTAAGTCACATTTAGTGACACCTTAATCCATCACAACACAAGAAATAACCCAGGATCTGCACAAGAGACAGGCCAGAAAACCAGGAAGATGAGAATACTTTAAACTTGGAATGGTGTGGGGACGGGGAGAAGAAATGAGGAAAGTTTCTAGGAATGCTCCAAAGTTCTTTAACTCTGTCGGTGTGTCACCAGGATCACACACACCTGTAATCACAGCCTCAGGGAAACTGAGGCAGGAGATTTGTACAGAGACCAGCCTAGGGTACTTGTGAGAAATTATCTCAATAAAGAAGGAAGGGAGGGAGGTATCTTCGTCCTCACTACCTAGCATTAAGTACCTCAGAACTGAAATTCCTCCTGTCTTCTCATCCTTAACTAAGGCTTTGAATTAAATACCAAGCCCCAGAGTTCAAAGGGGTTTCTGTGTATCACTTATCTTTATGCTGTGCCTTGAGCAAGGGAAGTGCCAGAGACTCAAGGCTAATAAGAAGTTAGCCCGCAGAGGTTCTCAAGGGAACTTTGATCACACAGTACTATCAAAACAAGAACAGACACTGCTGTATTACAGAGTAACGGGAACCACATTTATCCTAATTATCTCCCCATTTTCGTAAGTGCATACCAAGTTAGGTGTCCAGGGACACAGGTCCCTTTCACAGAGACAGCCTGGAAGTTCCTCCATCCTTTGCCCGGCACACTCACACCTTAGCTCCTGCATCTGTGGCTGGCCTTTAATCCCTGCACTTGGAAGGCAGAGAAAAGTGGCTCTCTTGAGTTTTCAGCCAGCCATATAGCAAGGACCAGTCCAGCCAATGCTATATAGTGAGACACTGTCTCAACCTGTACCCTTCCTTCTAGAAGGCAAAAAACAAAAACAAAACAAAACAACAACAAACATGTTTATTTTAAAAAAATCTAACCAGGGCATTTTCTGGTTAAAAATACAGACTCCACTAAGAGTGGTCACTTCTTCGCGATATCCCCAACACAATGGCTGTGACACCTTCTGTCCACATGGCCCCCCAAGCAGCCCTTCGGTCTCCTCAGCTACACCTTGTCCTCATCAGCTGGGCAGCCCCAGTGAGGACGGGGGCAGGCTGCTGTCATTAATTCGCAACTCTACTTTCTGATCCCCTCCCCATGCTGAAGAAGCACTAAGTGACTCTACTGCCCGAGATGTCAAGTGACGACAGCACTATAGTGAACTTAATTCACAGAAGCCTTTTCATCAATAGATTGTATATTCCATGGCCAATTGACTGAAAATTAATGAAAAACGTTTACATGGTCATGGGTGAAAGGTAATGAACATAAATATTTTAAAACAAAAGCAATTCTTCAGATTTGGGAAACAAAAGGAAGCAACTGAGACACCAAAAAGCCTGATTATATATTTGCTCAAGTATTTGCCTCAAGGTGAAGACTTCTGTAGTAAGAGATATAAGATAAGTAATATTTGATATTACTCAGCTGGTGTATGGCTAATATACTCCAAAATTGAGTACATGAAGACATCTTATTTCAGGGTTCCATTTTACCTAGCATATGTCAAAAATAATACTGGGGAAGGGTTGGAGAGACAGTCCGGCACTCACGAGCACACACTATTCTCGAGGGGCCAGATTGATTCAAAACCTCAAATGCCTCAAAACCACCGATAACTTGAGCTCAAGAAATGGATATGATTAAGATATATTGTGTATTATGAAACTGTGAAAGAATAAATAAATATATCAACTTAAGATAATACTTATATCAAATATATAATACTTTACTCAAAAAACTTGAAGGACAACATGTGACACTCAAAAACTACATTCCTGAAAATATTTTAAACTTCATGAGGGAAGTTCTAAAATTTGAACACAAATACAAATATGTGCCTCTGGTACTTTTTTAAAATCCAAAATCCGATTATTTTTATTAAGCATAAACAAGAAGTAGACTGATAAAAGGAAAGTCAGACATTCCAGTTTAGCGGGCAGCACACTAGATAATAATCCTTGCTAATCTGTATGTAAAGCTTAACTAGGGAATGAAGAGCTCAGCAACTTCTATAAATGGTCTAGATTATTTTACATTGATTTGGACAAAAAAAAAAAAAGAGTGACTGTAGGGACCTATCCCCTCCTTGGAAACCATGACAGCATACATGACAGAGCGCGTCCCAGTCATCTGTCCCAGACACTGGTGTACGGTCTGTGTGCTACCTGACTCGGTTAGTTGGCAGCAGTTTACTCGAACATTTGAAATACAGCTTTGGAAAACAAGGATGCTAAAATCAAGATGGGAGAGAAGTTATTTTCAAATAGGAAATAGGACCTGTGGGAGAAGTGAAGGGAGATGAACAGGACATGCAGGACACTTAAGGACGAGGAGCCTATGTCTTTGAGATTGTGTGTGATACCAATGCCAAAGGGATATCTGAAAATCTTGAGCAGCTGACCCAGGTCCATGTATTTTCTGATTTAAAATAACAATTGCTTGTTGTTTTCTATAACTTTTGTTGTCAGTTTGATTTTGTTAGATTACTGTTACTTTTCTGATTTTAACTGGACCCTTCTGGATATTAGACTCATAAAAGTCATATGGTACATACATTTCTTCATATACTAATAAAATGGCAAGCCTTTCTTCTAAACTCCCATCTCTTCCCTGACCTGACGAGCAGGAGTTTGAGGTTGGAAAGGGTGGAGTCTGACAAATCCAAAATGAAGGCAGAGACACTTTTCTCCCACTTTTAGTTACGCACAGGCCCCAAATAGTCAGTGGCTTGAAGCAAAAGCAGCCTCTAAGTACTTATTACTGAAAGGCAATATATCATGGTAGGCACCCACACAGAGTAAAAGCACTTACATCTATGCTAGAACAGGAGAAAGAAGGGCTTAGGTCTCACAATGCCCTTTGAAGTCACATCCCTGGTAACTTAACCCTTTCCACTAGGTTTCATCTCTAAAATTCAACTTCTTCCTGAGGCCACCATGTTGGGGATGAACCCTTTAGCATGTATACCACTGTGGGGCATTCAGCCAAACCATATCACATGATTAACTGTGTGCAAAAATTACTAACATGTTCCACAATGGAGTTCTAAGTTTTCTATTGTGTGTCCTACTAGTGCAATGAAGGTATCACCCCCTCTGCCATGCCTAGGTCTGAACCATAGAACCATGTCATATGTTTATTTAGAATATTCATGATATAGATGTTCCCATTAATTAGTTATCTGGTAAACATGTAAGGTAGCTGCTTTATTTCAAGTCTTTCTCACTTTACTTAGTAGAAGCCCCAAAGTGAAAGGGCATCCATACCTGTCTTATTATTACAGTACATTGCCATAATTGGCCAATTTTATTATTAGTTACAATTGCTAAGGTCTTTCTATGCCAAATCTACAAGTTAAACATTACCATTGGTGTGTGTGCGTGTATGTCTGTATGTATATAGTATTGTATATGTACAGTTTATACAGGGTTTTGGTATTACTCCATTTCAGACATCACTAGGGGTATCTGAAAGTATCCCTTATTAATACATGAGAAATATTCTATTAAGCAGAGAGTCTTCCAGGACCCACTGGCATAAAGAACAAATGATAACTTAGTATTCAGAATTACTCTTCACTTCTGCTTTGGGTAATAAGACAAGATAAATTCACGAACATGAAATACAGGTGAATCAAGAGGAACTTGTGACTGGGAAACAAGACAGGGCACAGGCTTAATCATGGATGTGTTGATACTGAGAATTCTGCAGAGGTCCCTTTGGACCAGGAATACGGTGAGCGTGTAGCTGAAAGCCTAACATAACCTCTGATTGAACATATAGTGAGGGCATGTCACAGAAAGGAGAAGAAAACCTCAGGGAAACTTTAGAAGACAACCAAAGGAAAGCAAAGATGATAAAGTAAGGTAGAGGATCAGGCAATAGGAAAAGAAGAAAATTCTGAAAAATTTAAAAGGTGGTTTAAGTTTCAAAAGATGATTAGAATCCATTTCAGACAAAAGTCAAAAAGAATCCATCACTTTTAGTAATCAGGATGCAACTGGTATAAGAACTCTCAAAGAAGTCTGTTATACAATGAATTATGGACTCCATGAGGGAGAAGGATGTAGGGGTGGTATGAGCTAAGGACTGAGAATCCCAGCGTGAAAGGAAAAGAAATGACAGAGTGGCTGTAGAGGATGGTAGTGAAAACTGTCCTTCCAAGGATGTCCTCAGCCTAGCCTCTGTGTGCACATGGTGCTTTACACGAAGGTAATTTTGGATGTGATTAATGATTGGGGAGCACTGCTTTGACTGTACGAGTAGATCTAATGAACATTATAGCATAGTGTTGTAATTGGTTATGCTACAAGCTTTGAAGGAGGAAGCACAGGACCATGAACCAGGTAGTCTCTTGAAGTTGAAAAGGACAATAGAATGTGGATTCTTCCACTAGAGCTTCCAGAGGGTATACAACCCAGCAGACCGCTTTTTAACTTCTGTTCTTAGAACCTAATGGTAATAAAGTTGTGTTGTTTCAAGCTACTCCACTTACAGATTTGCTATAGCAACTACAGGAAGCTAATAAGCTGAGTTTGTTTGGTTAGACAAGAAAAGCCTGAAAACTTATTCTTTAGAAAAGGATGCAAAAGAAACTCAAAAGACTAAAAAGAAAAACAGCTTCTGATTTTCACAGCAAAGGTAACACAAGTTTATCCCACAAGTCCCCTCTGTGGTATAGAGAAAATCTACTGATTTAAGAGAGTAAGAACTGTATAAATGTAGAACAACTAAAGGAAGGAGGTGGACAGTAGAGCATAGGCTTAAGAATTAACCTTGGAAAGAAATAGAAAGCTCATTTTCAAGAAAATAGGGGTGGAGAAGGCAAAGCTATATCCTGGAAAACATGTGCTATCAACAGAAGAGGATCTATTACTATAGAGTATGTACCAATGAGGTCCTTTGCTAAGTGATGGCTTAGTGCCATTGTGATGGTAATTCTTCATTGTCAACCTGACTGGGCTTGGAATCACCTAGGAGACACACCACTGAGTGTGTCTGTGAGGGTGCCCCAAGCAGATTTAACAGCCCTGAATATGAATGGAACTAGGCATTCTAAATAAGAGGGGAGAAGAGAAAGGCGGCTGAAGCCCAGCATTACCTGTTCACAGCTTCCTGACCCCCTCAGATGTGGGAGCCCTGGCTGCCCTGGCTGCACACTCATCCACCACTGACTCCGATTCCCTTCCTCCCTGGAATGGTGTTCTCTTGTAACTCTTGGGCCCAGATAAATCCCTCTAGCCATAACTTCCTTCTGCTGGGTTGGCCAACAGCAACGAGGAAAACAACCTCAGCAGCTCTGCCTCAAATACTTGCCCACATTTCCTCTCTTAAGATGCTGTGACAAATACATCAATGACGTGGACATGGGAAAACGCTCGGATTTCTAGGATCCCAATTCCAATCTAGCAAACTTAAACACTATCCTGAAAAATGGAAGACAACACCTCAACCAAGGGGTCAAGGTTAACCTTCCCAGCAAGAAAACACACTGGCACTGCCTACCTCTTGATATGATGTGCTGTGATTATGTGCACTGTGGAGCCTAGGATGAACGATACACTGTCTCTGCAGTATTCCTCCCCGGGATGCACTGCCTTACTCAAATTACAAGGAACTAAAAAGCAAATTGAGGGGTATTCTGCAAACAACCACAACCTCAACCTCAAAAGCCCTAAGCAATGTTATCCAAAGGAACCTCAAAGATGTCAACTCTTACAGTCTAAGGAAGGTGAAAGAAAAAGAGCAAATGTAATATGGATCCCTAGGCTGAATCCTAAACACACACACACACACACACACACACACACACCCCAAATGAAAGAAATGAAGACTATATATGGGAAAGCAGGCACACTTGCACTACAGTACAAAGTTAACAGTATTACACTGATGCTGTTTTCATGGCTGTTCTAAATCTCAAGGACATTAAAACGAAAACTCTAGCACTGTAGTATATGGCTTCTGTTGGGACAAGTCTGTGGGTTTGGTACTACAGTCGACTGAACATTGATTTACGCAGCTTGAAAGCCTACGTTCAGGTTCTGACTCATATGGTAAGTATTCTTTGAAAACTGGCTCGGTTCCTGGGCCCCATTACTAATCCAGACGGGTGCCTTAACCCTGGATCTCAGTCTCCTGCCTGGTACATATCAAGCAAATCTAATACACTCTGTGGACTGTGGGTTATCATTAAACAAATGAAGAACAGGGCTTGATGAGAGATGGGTTATCATTAAACAAATGAAGAACTGGACTTGATGAGAGAACTTCCAGAGAAGAGTATAGTATCTATTATTCTGCATATTCTGAATATTAATAATCATTACACTTTCCTCTCATATTTGCAAATATATTTTAGAATTATATAAAAACATCTCAACATCAAGTAGCACATCTAAAACTTAAAAAACTAAAAGAAAACATAAGCATAATAGAAGCAATTTCTCATGAATTGTTGTGTCACAAAAGCAAAGCACTTGAATTTTTATAACCAGTTTACTTTCCTCTCCTTTATTCTAAAAAATAAAAAAAAGTAAATAGAACTCATGCTGATTAGGCAAGGATACTGCAGTTAGTGGTACTCTAAGTTCATTTGAAATAGCTGTAGAGCTAGATCGTGCGATTCACAGTTGAGAGCTATATTAAGATACAATCTAAAATAGCATGAGATAACAGAAGGATAATGCAAGTCTTATACTGGTTTAAATTATCTAAACAACAGAGAGAGAGAGGGAGGGAGGGAGAGAGAGAGAGAGAGAGAGAGAGAGAGAGACAGAGACAGAGACAGAGACAGAGACAGAGAGAGGGAGAGAGTGTGTTGGGGGGGGGGAGCTGGGGGGGGTATTGTTTAACTCAGTAACTCCAGCGCTATCATTGTAACATCCAGTACGCTTTCGAGTGTACTACAAAACTTCCAAAGGTCCATACATCTCTTCACTTACAGCACCTAAATGTAGGTAGCACAGATCCAAGTGCTGCTTATTAATAGACAATCCGCCTGACTTGTAAGGTTGAATCTTAATATTGTTTTGCTAGTAAAATCCAGTGACCTCTTGTACTTAAAATTCAATACCTCTTCCCCTCTCTAAATGGTTTGTTCTTTAAACAAAGCTCAAAGACTATGCTGTTATTACTGTGAAAAATGAATACTACAAATGATGAGTTTAAAACATCTGATCATGTTCCAATCCTCTCCTACCAAATCACTCTTTAAAAGCAAAGGAAAGTATGAGTGGGAAATCTTATGGTTTTCAAGTCTGATTAGAAGCTATAATATCAGCCAAAATACTAAAGCCAATCACTCAGCGCACAGTGTGGAACACACCTTCGTTTCTCACTGGTGATTCTCCTGCCTACACTCCAAACATTCAAAGCCAGAGTCAATCAATGGTGGGGAAGGGAGGATTCCAAGTTTTGCTTAAAGCACATTTCTTTTTTCCAAATATAGGTATGTATTTTCCTATAAATATGTGAAGTGTTGCTTTTCAGATGCATTCCTTAAAGAACTTCTCATCTTTGTGACATATATCTGTGAAGTTTGGGGTTTTTATAAAAACATTTTGCTAGATTTTGTCTATGGTCCAATTCCAAGGCATAAGTAGGAAAAGTCAATTATTAAAGAGAAACACACTCTATAGTTTGGGCTTCTGGGTTTCAGAAGCATCAATTTCCCTGAATCCATCCTAACACAGTGTCTGGTATATGCGTCTTGACAGTATTTATTGAATAAACCACCAAGTAATATGCACTGAGCAATCACACATGTACTAATGCAAACACACACACACACACACACACACACACACACAGACCTTTCAATTAGTAGGTGATATTAGAGTGTCCATGAAAGCTGCAGCTGAATTACAGCTAAGAAAACACTACCTTTCACACACTCTAATTGAATCCAACACTTCTTAGGCACAGATACTATCTTCATTTAATAAACAAGGAGGATGGGCCAAATGTGGTTGAATCATATAATTAGTACGGAATAGAGCCAAAAAGCCAAACAAAATAGAGTGAGGCTGTGTTCTCAGATGTGTACGAGAGAGATGAGATGGAGGATGCTACCACGGGGATGTGTGTTTATTAGGAAAACCGTACTTCACACCTCTCTTTAAAAACTTCTCCACTACAAAAGGCTTTGAAGGAAACTACAATGGATAATTATCTCCCTCCTTCTCCTCTCCACACAGACATGCTCACACTCGCATCTTTCTAAGAAATGTCAAGCAATTCAAAATACATGCCTTAGATCAAAACTTAGTCAAGCAGACCTGAGAGGGGCTAGAGAAGTCTTGAACACTCGCTCCAGGGATGGTCCCATCGGGAGGGTGGTATCCCCCAGACCTGGCCGACTCCTCCCACGCCTAGGGAAGAGGCGACGCCCGGCCTGGCCCAGGGGCGCGGTCGTCCCCATCCCTCAGGGCAGCGGGCCTGCGCCCTAGCCTACCTGACAGGCTCCCGCCACCTCTTGAACAAGTTGCAGCAGTTGGCCATCAGACTGAACATCCCAGGTCTTTCCTCCCGCCACCTCCCATCCGAGCCTCGGGAGGGGTTGAGCCCCGAGCTCCCCGGCCCAGCTCAGGGGCCCCACGTCCTCAGGCTCCCCCTAGGGTGGACGGGACAGAGGGCAGGCCGGGAAGGCGGTGACCGGGACGGATCGCTGGGTCCGGCCCCTAACCGCGTCCGCCCGCCGCCCCGGGACAGCCCGAACACAGGTTCAGGAACACCGGAGCGGCGTTAGTGGGACTCCAGAGAAAACCCCCGCGTCGACGTGCTGACGTTCCCGAAGCTCGGAAGACCCGCCCTCGGAACCGCCTACCACACGCTTCTCCAATCAGAGCCTGAAGACCTACGTCCGGGGCTTCTGAGCGGCCGAAGACTCCATGCTCCCCGCCCCCTGTCAAAGGGAGGAAAGAGGAAGTGGGCGTGGTCTGTAAGAAAAAGGCGGAGTTCGCGGAAGATGGCTCTGGTAACCAGGCAACCAGAGCGTCTGTAGGTAAATCCGGGGTTCCTGGAGAGATCTCACACAAGCCCTGACTATACTCAATCAAAATACATTGCCTGCCAACCTTTCTGTGTCCTATTCATCTCCAGTGCCTTAGATGAGACCTAAAGACCTCTGACGGTCGCGCGTTTTGTTTTGTTTTGTTTTGTTCTGTTTTGTTGTGCAGTAGGGATGGTGATCCTCTGGGGCTCAGGCCAACTAGACTGAAGAACTCACGAACAATACACCGAGGCAATTATAAACTAAAGACAAACGAGGAAAACTTGTTTGCTAAGTTGTCTCAACAGTTCAATTGAGAATGCTATTTTAATCTGAGAGCTATTACGTAAAAAAAATGCGAAGGGCAATTATATTTCTTGTAAGGTGTTACGATTACAAAAGAACTATGTGATTGTGAACGAATGTGCAAACAGAAAAGGAACAAGATGAAAACATCCGTACACTTGCCACTCAAAGACATAACAGATGGTTGTGAGCCACCATGTGGTTACTGGGAATTAAACTCAGGACCCCTGGAAGAGCAGTCAAGTGCTCTTAACCACTGAGCCATTTCTCCAGCACTCAGAGATATAAAATAGTGTTTTTTAATGTATGTTTTTCTGGGACTTTCAGCTATCCTAAATCGTGGTCATTTGATTTTTGAAAAAATTGTGACTGTTTTGCAATGCTTTATTTTTAAAGAAGTATTTTATTACTTTATGATACATTTATTGAGGAAAAATGACAAATACCTTCCCAAAAATTCATGCAATAACATTTAAAGCCACTTTATCCATTCAATTTTTGACTAAAAGGTAGATAGATGATAGATAGATAGATAGATAGATATAGATAGATAGATGAAAAAGATACTTCAAATAATAGCAGAATTAAAGAAAGCACTTGAAAATTGCAGTATTTAAGGGGAAATGATAGTCTAGGACTAAGATAGATTGGAGTTTTAAAGTAGTTCTTTTCTAATTCGTGAGCTTGCTGACTCTGAATCTCTGAAGCTCTTCTGTAAAATGGGAATAAAAAAAATCACCCTTTCAGCCGGGCGTGGTGGCACACGCCTTTAATCCCAGCACTTGGGAGGCAGAGGCAGGCGAATTTCTGAGTTCGAGGCCAGCCTGGTCTACAGAGTGAGTTCCAGGACAGCCAGGGCTACACAGAGAAACCCTGTCTTGAAAAACAATACAAAAATTACCCTTTCACAAGATGAGAGAGAGACAGAGAGAGAGACAGAGAGAGAGAGAGAGAGAGAGAGAGAGAGAGAGAGAGAGAGAGAGAGAGAGCGCTCCGGGCGATTTTTGATAAGCAACAGCAAGTTTTAAAGTTACTGTCTCTGGCCTTGCAAGCCTTGGTGTGACACAGTAGCCACCTCTCTCCTTATCCATGGAGTGAGATGGGAAGTCAGGGACAGATAAAAAGAAGGTCTCTCTTAACAGTCAGTTTAACAGGGCCTCCACTCACTCAGTGTTCATATTCATGCTCTGGAACTTGTGTGTGAACAATTTTACAAAGGGCTTCTATGGATGTCCATCCCTGCATCCAGGCTATGATTGAGTTTCTATCCCATCAAACCATGCCAAAAGAATTTCGATGAAATTTATGTTTTATGTCCTAATTCTTCTCTCTTCTCTATCTCTCTCTCTGTCTCTTCCTCTCCTTCCCTCCTCCCCACTTTTTAGGGTTTTATTTAAGAACCGATAAAGGATGCCCAGGAGCCATATTGATTTTCTTTCCTGCTCCTTGACATGGTGGTCCAATAAGCTCAATAAGGGGCTGGGCTGTGTGTGTTTGGTTTGCTTGTTGTTCCTATAACTGGTGTTGGGCATCAGGATACAGCCCTTGAATCTTCTCCATACTCTGGTGTGGATACCTCTGGGTTTCCACCAGTCAAGCCTAATTTGGACATATCCATCTAAACAGTGTTCAGTTAACATTTTACCTCTTTTTGACCATCTTGGGGTTCACCGGAAGCTAGTGAGGAGCCCCAATGCCACACAAGATGGCAGGTAGCGTGGAGGAAGAAGCGACTCTTTTACAGCTCTTTACACATCATGTAGTTAATGCTTCTAAAACCATTTCCTGTCCTGTCCTGTCCTGTCCTGTCCCGTCCTGTCCTGTCCTGTGCTTTCATGGTCATATACTATTCTGTTTTCTCTCCTTGACAGTCTTCTTATGTTTTCTAAGAGCCGACCCTAACCTTCTGCTTTCATTTTTAAAAAAAAACATACTCTCTTAGAAAACTTAATTGCCCCATCTATGACTGAAGACACTTGCTATGTATGTGTTCCCTTAGCATTTCAGGAACCATATCTGATACTACTTTTTCAAAAATGTATTCAACATTAGCTCCAGTTCATACTTATTAAATGTGATTCTCAGTTTTCCATTGCCTTGAGCTGTTTGATGGACAGGGAACTACTAATCATTTCGAGTTCCCTTCTCTTTATAGACATACAAAAACAGCCAGGCATACCTTTTATAGAGCCAAGCACACCAAGTAACTACTTGCATGTGAATAGAATGTCAAGACTGCATGAAAGCATGCAACGGCCTCAGCAAAGGGTGATGTTCTTCCTTTCTTTGCAAGGAGGTGTGAGAGTCTGTGACCATGCCAACATATGTAGGACCTCTACCTGGAAAGCGATGCAGACTCAGATTTCCTGTAACCAAGAAATAAAGCACTAAAGTTTGGTGCCTATTTTACCAAAATAAGTGAACAAATTAGTCTTGCTGCTCTCATCTTAAATAAGACTCAAGTCCGGGAGTGCTAAAATCTTAACACTCAGGAGGCAGAGGCAGGCTGATGATCTCTGTGAATCTGAGGTCAGCCTTGTCTACACAGAGTTCCAGCGTATGCAGGGCCACAGAGAGAGAGCCTATCAATAAAGAAAAAAGATGGAAAAAAGAAGGAAAGAAAGAAAGGACGTCTGGTGAGGAGGATAGAGCTCAATGGTAAAACATTTTCCTTGTGTGTGTGTGTGTGTGTGTGTGTGTGTGTGTGTGTAAGAGTTCAGTTTTTGGCACTGCAAATAAGCGAGCAAGCAAAAGTATCAAAAAATCCACAGTCACATCGTGATCTCCTACGATACCACCAGAAATATTCCCAGGCTTGAATTGTTCATTTGACTATCTATGGACTGCACAGTGTTCTAGGCACTGGAAACATACCAGTAAATCAAACATTAAAATATCCTGCCCTCATAAATTTTATTTTTCAGAAAGAATACTACAAAGAAATCATGATTAGCTGGGCATGGTGGCGCACGCCTTTAATCCCAGCACTTGGGAGGCAGAGGCAGGCGGATTTCTGAGTTCGAGGCCAGCCTGGTCTACAGAGTGAGTCCCAGGACAGCCAGGGCTACACAGAGAAACCCTGTCTCGAAAAACAAAAACAACAAAAACAAAAACAAAAAACCAACAAAAAAAGAAATCATGATTAATGAATGTGTTGGTGATGTTATTCGTAAAAGATAATACAAAGAAATGTGTAACTTGGTATGGCAACAGAATTAGATAATGAGTTGACGTTTGGACAAGTTTTGTTTGTATATATAAAAGTGTACCCAAATCACATTTTAGCTGCTTAATATTTGTCAAAGTGTTAATAATACTTAGCTGAAACCAGATATCGACATTGGTCGAAACTGGAGTGAAACTATAAGTTTATCCCAACAGTTTATCCAGAGATGTACTCTCCAATTTCCTTATGGAGCATTTCAGATATTCTAAGTTTGACATTACAGAGATTCAGGCAGTTATTCCACATTCACTTTGACACTACTGGGACCCCACCCACCCTGTACTATCCACTCCTCCATTTCTCTTCAGGAAAGGGCTAGCCTCAATGGGCCATGACATAGCAAGTTTCAGTAACTTTTCATGCTCCATCAATTTAAAGTAAGAGTTCCCTGGCTTGGGAATGAAATTGTGTCAGTCAGCTTTCTGCCCTAATTGAAAAAAACAAAAACAAAGAACAAAAAACAAAACCCTGAGGATAAATGGCCATGAAGCAAGTCTACATGCCTTTAGTTGTTTCTACAATGTAGCCCTTGGCTTGTGATGGCACAATGCATTCTGCTAATATTTGTACTGGAAGAAAGATCCTGTAATGGCTGCTTAGCTTACAGTTACTGGTTACTTGGCTACTAAGAAGAGAGACAGGCACACGCGTGCACACACACACACACACACACACACACACACAGAGAGAGAGAGAGAGAGAGAGAGAGAGAGAGAGAGGAGAGAGAGAGAGAGAAACCCTCAGTGATGCAAGTCCTGGTGTTTTTACCTCTAATACTACCACGGGCTGGTGACAAAGCCCTTACTTCACACAGGAACCTTTGAGAAACAGCTAAGATGGGAGCTTCAGGATCTAGAAAGATGGATCAGTGTTTGAGCTCTTGTTCTTCCAGAGGACCTGGGTTTGGCTCCCTGTACTCAACACAGTGGCTTAAAACATCTCTAAACCCAGTCCCAGGGGACCTCAGCTGGCTTCCGGTGGCACATCTACACCCACACGTTCACAGGCAAAGCTCACGTGCATTAAAATAAATAAACATTTTTAAAATAATTCAAAAGAAGATCCAAGCTACAACAGAAGTTTGTACTCCTCTCTCTCTCTCTCTCTCTCTCTCTCTCTCTCCCCCTCTCTCTCTCTCTCTCTGATTAGTAACCTTTCTATCATGTTAGAAACAGCAAGCACCAGAGACAACTTTTGTTGCCTGAGAAACAATGAGGCACATTTCACCTCATTGTCTCCTCTTCACTTACCCTCTCCCCACATTCAATCCCTTGGCTGTAAGCCTAAAACTCCCTTTTCTCAGCTTAAGTTGCTATGTCTCAGTCATCTGCCACCTCCTCGAATCTCATAATTTTGTGAAATTCCCCTGTTTATGTATGCAATTAAATATTATTTTCTCCTGTCAGTCTAGCATGCATTGATTTAGCAAAGCACAGAGCGTAGAAGGATATGGTACAAGAGTTTTCCTTCCTCCTACTCAGTGAAGGAAAATTCCCCAAAACATTTTGTCAGAAAAAAATACTGACTCCCATCTTAGTCATCTACCATCCAGCTGGATCACAAAAAAAATTTTTTTAAAGAAAGAAAAGAAAAGAAAAATGATCCCTAAAATATAAGTCTGTCTAGTAAGTTTCATTCACACACATTAAAAATTTTATATATATATATATGTATATATATACATATATATATATATCGATATTTTAATTGGGCAAAAAAGGATCAATATGTATTGAGTGCTACAGTTGACATGGACTTGCTTCATATAGCATCTATAGTCTCACATAAACACTTTGAAAACTCATTATCTCTGTTACAGAGGATATGACTAGGGCTTAAAAGTGTAAGCTCTTTCCTTAAAGTTATACAACAGAGTTAAGAGCGAGTACTACGTTTTCAACCCAGACAGTTTAGTTTCCAGTAGCAGTGAAAACCTGATGTACACGTGTATGCCTGACGAATAAACGGGAAAGGGCAACATCAAAACAATCTGTTCTTAGGAAATACACTGCTAGTGATCAAACCGTTCAATTTTCTTTCCTCCCATTACTTCGGGTTTTGAGCACGCTTCTTCCTAAAGTCCAAGTTGGCCTCGGTCTAAGTTGACATCCTGACATCCTCTTGGCTGGCAGTCTCTGGATTTGGGGAGAAGGAGCAAGGGAGGGAGGATAGAGCAGAAATGGGGAAAGGGGAGAAGAGAAGGTAGGAGGAGGGGAGGGGAAAGAGAGAGAGAGAGAACTTTGAAAAGTTCACTTTCTAAAGAAACTAAGCAAACGCAGGGCCGGGGACAGTGACAAAGGACCTCTGATAAGCTTCCCTCGCTCGGCCTCCGACCTCCTTCCCCGCGGCCCTCCCCACTCCCCCCGCCCCCCAGAGCTTCCAGGAAATGTCCGAGTCACCACTTCCCCTCCTGGGCTGGGGGCTGGGAGCGGGCGGTCCCCTCCGCCGCTGGCTGCTCCGCCCGCGCACGGGCTGGGCCGCTGCAGAGCTGGGAGAGCAGAGCCCGGGCTCGCTCGCAGCTCCGGTCGGCCGAGCGCAGGCACGGTCCCCGCGGCGCCAGCTCCGATCCCCCGGCCGCCCGCTCAGCAATGAGGGTCCTGAGCGCGCGCTTTCGGGTGCTACTGGCCTGCTTCGCCCTGGTGCTCCCTGTCTCAGAGACAAACTGTAAGTAATCCCTATCTTCAGGCTCCTCCGGTCCCTACGTGCCCTGGCTGGTAGGATTGTCTCCTGGGCTGCTTGTTGCTTCCTACGTTTCCAGTAAGTCCCCCCCAGCGGCTCAGAGAGTGGAAGCGCCTGGGTCTGGCTGACTGAGGAAAGGTGGGACAAGATCAAAGCTTGCCTTCCTTTGAGGGTCATTGTCCACAGGACTGATGCAAGAAGCTGGGTGACACTGTCACAGGAATTGGATGAGCATAGTTCTAAACATCACATCGGCATTAAAACTAAGGCAGCCCTTGGTGCCCTCCGGACCCTGCTTGCACCCTCTCTTACAGTCAACCTTCCTTTTGCAATTTCTGGACTTTGTACTTGATTGCCTTGTCTCACACTGACAAACTGTTTGAGGATTACTGAGATTTTACTTATCATTCGCTAACCTTGGGCGTAAGACATTGCTGTTGGATATTATCTTGTAGCGAGGATCGTTTTGTACTGAGGATCTTGACTGCTACTGATCTGCGGTGGTGGCACGAATTCTTTGCACCTTATTGTTGTGTTTCTTGATTTTTTTTTCCCCTCTTCCATTCCCAGATTCCAGGGAGCATATTGAGTTTTCTCTTAGGAATATATAAAGAGTAACAAGGGTTGGGTACGTTTTAACTGTCAACAAAAATGCTTTCAAAAATTTAAATATGTTCCTAATCAACAGTGCTTTCTTCTGCTCTGTTGGGTTTTCAAGAAACATGGGATTAGTAGGTGCATGGCATTTAGGCTCCTAAGAGCACCAAAGAAACCTTTCAGGGATGGTAATTAAATAGGTGTTTGCTAGAATTCCAAATTTTTATTAAGTAATAAGAAGAGGCAGGTATTTTTAAAATTATAACTAACTTGAAGACCAGACTGTAACTTGTTTCTTTTATGTTGAAGATAAACAAGTTACAGTTAAAAAAAAACATCAACAGTCAAGCCCTTATAACCAAGCCACATGTGACTGTGTGCTTGCACATGATCTATCTTGTGCATTAGGACACTCAAATGTTTTCAGATAGCAGGAGGGTGTGGCTGGCACATGCCTTTGATCCTAGCTCTTGCTAGCTAAGCAAATGTCTGAGTTCAAGGCCAGCCTGATCTACAGTTCCAGAACCGCCCAGCTACACAGAGAAACCTTGTCTCAAAGCAAAGCAAAGCAAACCAAACCCATAAGAACAAAACAACAAAACAAGCAAAGCAAGCAAGCAAGCTGGTGTTTGGGAAAAGAGCAAGAGACAACAGTGACTGCCTGGCCACAGGAGATGAGACAAGTTCCTTCTACAAGGACGTTACAGAAAGAATATTTGGCCCTATGGTGGCCATGTCCTTTCTTGTTACCTGGATTAAAAACCATCTCTGGTTTATTGATGAAGAATCAGACACCTATGCACTGTTTCTCTTCCCTAAGATTTTCACTTTGTGTTTTGGGGCCTCGTTTGTCATGCGGTTTCATTGTAGTACTGAGAACTGGATCTGGGAGTTGGTGCAGGCTAGACCAGCGAGCTACATTCCCAAACTCCCAGCTCCCGAAGAATTGAAATTTGAAATACAATTAGAATTTTAAACACCTCATGTAAAATCAATTATATGGTCCTAGAAATATGCTATACTAAGGGAAACCTTTCCAGAACAGTTATTTCTTGAGAGAATGAATGGACAAAAAAACAGACAACACCCCCCAACAAAAACCGGAGTCCTGATCGGTAGTTCTGACTTGCGTTTAGGCGACCCCCTGCCTTGACCTTCTATGGGATGGGATCACTTGCGTGTGCCACCATCCAGCACATTGCTCTTTTAACAATAAAGGATTCAGTTATCGACTGACTTTCCAAATGTATTTGCATAAATAAAAACCACAAACATAAAAACAAGGAAGAAATATGCACACAACAAACTTGTATTTCTTGCTAATCACTCATGAGAGCTTGTGGTGAAAAGGGAAATGGGAAGAAGAGGATATCTATTTTGGGAAGGCTCATTTGGCCTTATCCAGACTTCCCTTTTGGGTGGAACAGTCCTCTCTGCGTGCTGTTGACCCATCCTCTCTATGTGGTTTTGTACTCTTCTCTGTTCTTTCCTAACTCCATTTTGCTGTGAGCTTATCCTTGTCTTTCCTTAAGCACTTCTCTCTCTCTCTCTCTCTCTCTCTCTCTCTCTCTCTCTCTCTCTCTCTCTCTCAACTTTAAAATCCATACTGCTACACTAATGGAGTCATTTTTCAAAAGGTTAACTTACATTTAGGGCTTGTGCCGCAAGAGTTTGTTACGTCAACAACAATAATGAAGTCCATGGTATATTCTTCTATTCTTCTGCCATAAACTCTATGCCAGCAAGTACAGGGACTTTTTTGTTTGTTTTTTTGTCATGTTCATTTTCTGTCCACTAAGTTTCATATCTTCTTTGTATCTTGAGTGAACTATTTAAATATGTAAGCTTTTAAAATAATACGAGAGACCTATTTATATACATTAAATATTGAATGCACTGTAAGATAGATATAAACTTTGAGGCCCAGGAGCAGAACGGCATATTTCAGATCTTAATTGTACTTCAAATGTGTGTGTGTGTGTGTCTGTGGTGTGTTTATGTATATGATTTAATATATGCCAGTATATTTAATGAATATACATATTCTTTAAGCTATATCTAAGAATAACAATAATGAATTTTTGCACTCTAAAGAAAGGAAGGAATATCTCAGCCAAGTGTCCATGGCTGTGAAGAGACACCATGACCAAGGCAACTCTTATAAAAGACTGCATTTAGTTGGTCTGGCTTTCAGGTTCAGATGTTCAGTCCATTATCATCAAGGTGGGAAACATGACAGTGTCTAGGCAGACGTGGTGCTGGAGAAGGAGCTGAGAGTTCTATCTTCCAGTCAGCCAGGAGGAGGGTCCCAAAGCCCACCGTCACAGTGACACGCTTCTTCCAACAAGGCCACAGCTCCTCCAACAAAAACTCATCTCCTAATAGTGCCACTGCCTATTCATCCTGTAATGATCAAGTCTATTCATCCTGTAAGACAACCCCAATTAAATGGTCTACAAGAGGTGCCTTGGTCATCGTGTCTCTTCACAACAGTAGAAATCCTAAGACAGAAGTTGGTACCAGGGGTTGGAGTATTGCTGTGATAGATTTAACCATGTGTTTGTTTGGGCAAATGTGGATTTGAAGACTTTGGATTTGGAAAGCCATGGAATGCTTTAAGTGGGACTTAGTGGGCTATCCCTGCAGGAATATGGAAGATGTTGGTGCTGAGGGTGATTTGAACTCTGGACATCATCCTTGATGGTTTGGTGAAGAACATTGCTGCTTTTTGCCCTTTTCTGAAGAGTCTGCCTGAGACTAAGGTGAAGAATCTTAGATTAATTACATCGACAAAGGAAGTCTCAGGAAGAGCTTTTTGATCAAGCACAGCAAGCTTAGACAGAAAAAGTAGAAAATGTGTGGTTCAAGTATTAAAAGGGCACCAGAAAGTACAAAGAAGCAGAATTCTGTGTTCAAGGATATTAAATAGAACTAAGGGAGTAGTGACCTGGGGGGGGGTGGGGGGGCAAGACCCCACTCAGCTAGGCTTATTGTTTATGTGTTTGTCATCAAACAGGAATAGTTATGTCGTATTGGGTGTTATTATTACTTAATTATTGTTTTCATTTGGACTTTTAATCTGGAATGACTACAATCCAAAAACGGAGGACGCAGGCTTATGATCTGGATCTTGAGGAGCAGTGGCCATCAAAAGCTTAAGTCCAGACATGGTGGTGCATAACTTTAGTCCCGGGAGAGAGAGACAAGCTGACCTCTTTCAAGGTCAGCCTGGTACAGACCTCTGTCAAGGCCAGCCTGGTACAGAGCAAGTTCCATGTGGACAGACGCTTAAGTCCAGGCATGGTTGTACATGCCTGCAATCCCGGCATTCAGGAGACAGAGCCATGAAGACCTCTGAGTTCAAGGTCAATCTACAGAGTACATTCCATGACAGCCAAGCCTGCCCAAACTACCAGACCAGTTTAGTCCTTCTGACAAAATCCATGAGAAAAATCAACTAAAAGAAAAGGAAAGGTTTATTTTGAGCCATGTTTTGTAGTTTGCCATTCACAGGCACTTAGAGAGGCCTGTGTTAAGGCAGAGCAATGTGGCAACAGATATGACGTCAAGGAAGCGAAAAGGAAGCTCATTTTTATGAGAAGGCCCTTCTCCTCAACCTATGAAGTTGTGAATTTAAAGCCTTGGGCAAATGTTTTATGACCCAATGACTTCCCAAAGGCCCACTTCAGATCACGTCTTCCTTAGGGCCTAAGTACTCAATGCATGAGCTTTTTTAGGATATTTAATATCTGAAATATAACTGTCTCCCGGCCCTCAAAGACCCAAGCCCACCTCACAATGCAGAATGCGTCAGAATTGACTAGCCCGTATTTTTCGGTCTTTGTGTCTTACCAATTTTATCAGTCCTCAAAAGCCAAAGTCGCAAACTTTTTTTCAGTTTTTGGAAAATTGTTTATATGTGAACTTTAAAATTCAAAAACAAGTTGCATACGTCCAATATGCAAATTTCAAATGAGAAGAATTGTGAAACCTTGAGGCAGAATCCATTTGAAGCAAGACTGAAAACTTGAAGGGCAAACATCAAATGCTATAGTCCCATGTCTGCCGTCTGGGGTACATGTTGTTATGCTATTAGCCCCAAAGGCCATCTGCACAGTTATACTGACTTCAGAGCTTATGGTCATCCTTTTGGGCAGGCTGTGTTTGCTATCCAAAGCTCTCTTTGTTCTGTTTGCCATGTCACTGGTATTTCTGATGTCCCATTGTCACCAATGTTACATTGGGTTTGCTTAGAAAAACATCAACCATGCTACAAAGTGCCCAATCTTAGAATTTCATTTTGAAATCTCAATTGGACTCTTGCATCCCACACTAAAAATATAATAATAATTACCACATGGATGACATCAAGTTCTGCTAATCGCAAGATCCTTGCTACCCTCCTACCTGGAAGCATTGCTACAGTGGATTCTTCAGTGATTTCTGAAACAAACAAAACAGGGGAAATACTGCGGAAATAATTTCTTTGCTCTGGGACTGGAATACCCAGGGACTCTTAAGTGAAAAATTTGTATTTTCCAACGTTTCAGCCCATGAAAGATGGATCTTCCTAATGCATGAGATCACCTCAAGGTATTGTCTTTCCAACTGTCCAGATAGAAAGTTCTTGTATTATTTTTAAGGATGCTAATCTTTAGCATTCCTATGGGCATCAAACTAACCTTACAGACTTTTCTTTGCTGGCCACACAGCAAATTTCTCAACTCTTTTTGCTCTGAATTTTTTCTTCCTGATTCTTACTGTAAATCTCGCTAAGGTCAAACAGCAATACTGAAGCCACATCTGGATGCTGTAGTACCTTGGAATTTGGCTACCTGGTATGTCATTTTCTAAGCCTCCTCTCACATATAGTTATAAAATATGGAGAAAATGTAGCATAAATGGCCTTTAGTCCAGTTCCCAAAGAAGTCTTTACTTTCATTTGAAACTTCGCCAGTCAGCCGGGCAGTTTTGGCACCCGCCTTTAATCCCGGCACTTGGGAGACAGAGGCAGGCGGATTTCTGAATTTGAGGCCAGCCTGGGCTACAGAGTGAGTTCCAGGACAGCCAGGGCTACACAGAGAAACCCTGTCTCGAAAAACAAAACAAAACAAAACAAAACAAAACAAACAAAACAACCTGAAACTTCTCCAGTATTGTCTTTATATTAGACCAACCCTCTGATATTCTGAGGGTCTTCCAGAATCGCCCATTAAGCTCCACTTATAGTGTTATACACCTTTTCTAGCCTGCTTCTCCAAACTACTTCAGACTGTTCTAAACTGCATCATTTAGAATTACGGCAAGAGCCCAATCCCAATGTCAAGTTTCTTGTCATCTTGATATTACTGTGGAAATATTATCCAAGAAAATCAACCACAACAAGATTTAGTTAGGCTCATAGTTTCAGGCTTTTTAGTGTCTGGTCATTGGCCTGATTTCTGTGCCTACAGTCATGAAACGATGCTATCAAACAGAAGGGCTGTTCCCCTCACCACATTGACATTAGGAAGCAAAAAGGAATGTTTCTTTCATACCGTGTCCCCCTCCCTCCCTATCCATCTTTTGGTTACTCCACTGATGAAGCCAGAACATTCTCTCACCAAACCACATACCAGACTCTACCCTGAACATTGTTGCTTTGGGGGCCAAACCATCAATGTTTGAGTTTCTTTGGTATACTTAATTGCTAACCATATCAAAGAAGAAATTAGAGAAGGTTGGAAAAATTATGTAGATTGATCTGAAGGCTATAGAATGGTGTATGATCAGCTGTGCATAAGGAAAGCAGCCATGAGTGTTTAGGTAATCTCATGTGACTCTACTTCTGAGAGAGCATTAATATAACTAAGTTTGCCTTCTAGTCCTTTGTGAGGCTTCTAGGCATATCAAGTCATATAACTTGAGGCACTTTAGTAATGACAATTCTGGGAATTGTCACATGATCATTTGATCATCTACCAAAACCCTATTTCTAAAACTCAGTAAATATTCATGGATGCTGAGAGAGGGAGAACTTTAATAGTCACTAAATATCACACATCACAAATGTTTTTCTTTCTCGTTAATTCTTGACTTGAGTCTTTTAGCTGTAGCAAAGGTGCACTATGTAGTCTTATGGCTTAAATTCCTGGGAGAGATCCATCAATTCTTGGCTTAGCTTGGCTCTGAACCCGTGACTGACAGCTTGCATAGAATCTCACAGAGCATCAGAAGGTTGGCTCCCACAGGGAAAGCAGACAGAGGGGAAGTTTACATTGTAGTTTTTTGTTCTGGAACATATATACATGGCCTTCTTTCCAAAGAAAGGCATGCACCAGAGTATAGATGGTGACTTTCAGGCTTGTCGGAGTCTCTCTTGCTTAGCGGGTATAGCTTGATTGGTAATGATGCCATGATGACACATTTTCTATTATTCTTGTTCTCAGGAAATTTTTCCAGTGTTACTGTTTTAGTAAGAGCACTCACATTCTACACTCACTTACTGAGTCTTTATCTCCCTACCTGTGAGTGATGCTTCCATCCACTCCAAAAGAGTTCTGCTTCTAGTAATCCTGACTTTTATGTCGCAAAAACACTTTTCATTTTTTTTTTTTGTTGTACTGTCATGACTTCAGCATAATCATGTTTTTCTCTCACAAGGAATAAAGAACCTCAGACGACCATACATTAGTCCTAGATTTAATAAGGTAGAACACAAAATAGTAGGTTCTCTTATGAACGTATTCCTTCTAAGTCTCCAAATTTCTGCAGGAGCCAAACCTAGCTACAGGAAAACAGAGCAAAACTCTAAGAGCAACTCCCTATATGCACGAGTTTCCCAGGACTGTCATAGCTAAAGTGCCTCAAGTCATATGGCTTAAACAAAAGACACTTATAGTCTTAAGAACCTGGGGTATAAGACTATAAAATCAAGCCATTAGTAGGCGTTCTTCCTTCTTCAAAATATGTGAGATGTATTCCATGTTTTGACTTAGTAACACATGGCCTCAGGAGTCCCTCGCTTTCGTCTTTTGCTTTCACATCTTCGTGTTCACTTCTGTGCATTTGCATCTCTTCTTCCACATTCCTTTTTTAGAAATAATATTACTCTTGATGAGCTACAGCCTCGGTGGCCGTATTTTAATTTGATCATTTGCTAAAGTGTTTCCAAACTAGGAACTACTCATGGGAAGGTGAGAGCTAAGGCTTTAGTAGTCACTAAATATCACCACATCACTGTTTCCCTTTCCCCTTAATTCTCCACCTGAACCATTTAGCTGTAGCAAAGCAGCAATATCTACTAATGGTTGTTGGTACCTTTTTTAATAATTGAATTGCCATTTTACTGAAAGTCAGTTACAATAGGAAGTAGACATTTTAATTTGGTGATACTACAGAAATGAGCAAATATTATGTTTCCTGAACAAAAAAGCCTCGGCAATAAAACAGAAGGGAGACATTTGAGAATCTTCTAATAATTATATCAGTATCCATTCCAATAAAAGTGAGAAAGAAAAGTGCTGATTAGAAGTTGAGTACACTTGTCTGAACATGTTCTTTAAAGTTCCCCCAGGCCGTTTCCGGTCCTTTCTGTACACTTAAAGCACATTATCTGTCCATCAGGAGTCCCTGGTATGCTCCTACTTGTCAGCGAGGTCTCTGCTGCACAGTCTTTGTCACGGAACACGTATTTTTGTTGTTGTTATTGCTGTTTTCTTTTTTCTCTTTCTAAGTTGAAAATAGATTTTTCTCTCATTGAAAATACGCCCACCGCAGGCCACAGTTTCCCCTCCCTCCACTCGTCCTAGCTTTCTTAGCTCCTCTCTTCCTTAGAGTCACTTCCCTTCTGTTTCTTTTCGGAAGAGACCTGGCTTCCAAGAGACAATAGCCAAACATGACAAAACAGGAGACGATCTGGCAAGGTAGAAGCTCTCACAAAGGGCTGACAAGGCAACCCAACGGGAGGGAAAGAGTTCCAAGAACAGGCAAAAGCCCCAGAGACACACCTACACCTACATGTGTGAGTCCACAAAAAGAAAAACAATAAGACAAAAACAAAAACTCCAAGCTAACAACCCTGACATATATGCAGATGACCTGGTGCCACCAGAAGAGCCTTCATTTATCCACTTTTCAGTAATCTGCTGATTGCTATATGTCTAATTTGCCAAAGCTTAAAGAATACTAGGTCTTGCTGGTAACATCAGTGTCTTAATTTCTTCGCGAGGTTCAACGTGGAATAGCTTATATGGCTGTTTCCTATGTAACCATCGTTATATTTGTGACCATCTTTTGTCGTCAACATTGTTTTTTATGTAGCAGTAATAGTAGGATTTGCGTGTGTGTTTTTACATGACAAGTGCCTTTACCTACTAAAACATGTCACTGGCATGCCTTTTGATGGACTTTGTCAGGGTCTGTGCTGATGTCCTGGGACTGTATTACCACTGAAGGCCATACAGATGCCCATGGTCTGTGAATCAGCTTGAAGCCATGCAAATGTCCATGGGTCTTTCTGCTGTTGCTCTGCCACCTGAGGCCAGGGCTGCCCTTGCGGACTACTCTGGGTTCATGGTTCTACTGAACTCAGGGGCTGTGTTCGAAGTCTGTGCAGTTGCCAGAAACCATGCGGAAGCCTGCCATCTATGATCCCTCTTTGTGGAAAGGGTGAGAAAGCTACTTTTGCAGTGATGTCAATGATTGTAGGCCCACAGTTGACACAAAGGGACATGGAAGGCTTCTGTGACAACTCCTACCCACTACCCACACCCCGACAAAGTAAACAGGAAGCCATTGAAGAGAATTCTTAAAAAGTGTGAAAGGGATACTGAACTTAGCTCTCCACAGTTGATGGCTTCTGGTGAGGGAAAAATCTCAGTTTTCTCTAAGGAGCAAGCCATAGAGAGTCAGACCATGTTCCAGTAAGCATAGAGATAACATAAATTGTACTTGTTTTTTTCTTTTCTTTTTGTAAATTTTAATTATAATTATTTGGGAGGTCAGAGGGAGGTCATGAAGGTAGTGGAGGCAGACATGGAAGGACTGGGAAATGAGTGTAATGGGTTTGCATGATGTGAAATTCCCAAAGAATCAATAAAAATATTATGTAGAAACAAACAAACAAACTCTAAAACACTTAGAATTGGATATTTGAAGATTATTTGGAGAATTTGGAATGACTGTGTTATGATTCCATAGCCAATCTCATCCCAAGAGAAGGTTATAAAACTAATGCCTTTAACAGATTCAGCAATAAATATTCAAGGATTCTGATTAAAGAAAATGTGCATAGGTAATCACATAAAGTTTGGTGTGTTTTGTATAACTCCCTTCCATCTTATCCCAACTGGTTCACATGAAGTCCAACATACTTGTGTGAGGTGAGCAGTGGAGGAGGTACCTGCCTCAGTGGGGAAGTAACAAGATGGCGCATTTTCTTGCTGTTCAAATATTTCTGCTCCAAGGACGTTCAAGGCATATTTAATGAACTTTGCCAACTCCCTCTAGCAGATCCATTTTTCCTCTAAGGTTAAAATTAATGTCTCTCCACCTAAGTATGAACACCTATTACCTACTTAACTTTTGTCTATTTTTCATACAAAGTGAGAAACTAACTATCTGCATATAATTTGTAGTAGTCAGAATAATTAACTATGTCCAGAACATATACCAGATGGGGACTTAGAGTTATTACACTGAGTTGGTGTTAATATAGCAGAATAAATTAACGGAATAGCTGATTTTGAAGTCTTTCTTGTAATGAGGAGTCTGCCCTCTCTTCTTGCTCTCCCACTGGTAATAATAATTGATTTGGTTTACAGTGACCCACTGTTAGTCATCGTTACTCATCGTACTTTAAAAAAATGATTTTTGGCACTGTTATCTTTTTAAAATGATGTCTTCAGTTGAACATTATGGCTCATACCTGTTATTTCCAGCACCCAAGGAACCTGAGGCAGGAGGATTGTTGAGAGTTCCAGAGAAGCTTCCACTATGCTGTGAGACTTTGTCAAGATAAAAGGAAATAATGAAACCTGACAAAATAAAATAAAATAAAATAAAATTCTTTCTTGGCCAAACATTTATTTCCCCCTGTGACCAAGGCAGCTCAGTCAGTCAGTGGGGTCTACAGGGAGGGAGTGAGGATTGAAAAGAAAAAGGCAATTAGACAACACTAGAACATGTCTCCAGTCAACGATGAAGTTGAAGTGGATTTATTTTTTTCCAGTCTGCTTTTATATCATTCTAGGTACATGCAAAGAATATAGTCAGTCCTAAGACATAATAGAGTATCCAGGGTCTCAGTAAGACCCATCAAGATACAAATAACACATTCCTCCACGGTATTTGTCTTGAGTCTACTTCCTTGTCCTCACCCAATGTCAAATTACTGCCAAATTCCTAGAAGGTGGTGCCAAAATCTCTCAGACATGCCTATGTCTGTAAGTAGAGAGACACATGTACTCATGGTTCAGTTTTTGCTGCTGTGTGTACATGCTGAGCAACTGGGCTTCTGTGTTTCAAGACCTCTTTATCTTACATGTTAGGCTTTGCCGAGGTGTTGTTGTTGTTGTTGTTGTTGTTGTTGTTGTTTTAAATTGGCAATCCTATTTATTTGGAAAGCACAATGTATTACAATGCATGTATATTCAAATGACTAAATCGTAGTGATTAACATATAAGTTACTTTATGTACTTCTCATTTCTTTTTGGTGAGAACATTTAAAATTCTTTAACTGTTTTGAAAAGCCTCAGTATGCCATTAATAGCATGGGGGTTTTCTTTAGACTTGTTCAGTTTACTTGCTTAAACTTCTTTTTAATATCATTAGTCATCAGGGAAATGCAAATCAAAACAACCCTGAGATTCCACCTCACACCAGTCAGAATGACTAAGATTAAAATCTCAAGGGACAACAGGTGCTGGCGAGGATGTGGAAAAAAAGGAACACTCCTACACTGTTGGTGGAATTGCAAGATGGTACAACCGCTCTGGAAATCAGTCTGGTGCTTCCTCAGAAAATTGGGCATGACACTTCCAGAGGACCCTGTCATACCACTCCTGGGCACATACCCAGCGGAATCCCCTGCATACAATAAAGACACATGCTCCACTATGTTCATAACAGCCTTATTTATAATAGCCATAAGTTGGAAGGAGCCCAGATGTCCCTCAAAGGAGGAATGGATACAGAAAATGTGGTATATTTATACAATGGAATTCTGCTCAGCAATTAAAAATGAATTCATGCAATTTGTAGGCAAATGGTTGGATCTGGAAAATATCATCCTAAGTAAGTTAACCCAATCACAAAAGAATACACATGAAATGTAATCACTGATAAGTGGATATTAATGAGCCCAAAAGCTCTGAATACTCAAGGCACAATTAGCAAATCAAAAGATTCCCAAGAAGAAGGAAGGAAAGGACCCTGGTCCTGAAAAGACTGGATCCAGTTTTGTAGGAGAGTATCAGAACAGAGAAATAGGGGTGGGGGTGATTGGGGAATGGGTGGAGGGAAGAGGACTTATGGGACATATGGTGAGGGGGGGAACTGGGAAAGGGGAAAGCCTTTGGAATGTAAACAAAGAATATAGAAAAAAAATTCAAGTTTTTTTTTTTTTTTTATTGTAGGAGGGTGCACAGGTACACATGTGTGAGTGTGTGTCCTATGGTACAAATGCGGAGGTTAGAAGTCAGCTTTGTAGAATTGATTTTTTTCCCCATGTGAGTCCTAGAGGAAGAACTCAGGTCTTAGTCTTGGCAGCCAGTAGCTTCATAGGCTTCATAAACCATCTCTCAACTCCAAAGCAATCCAAGTACATTCTAATTAGGAAGATATCTAACCCACCCATCATGTAACATTTGTTCTATACTTTCTTCAATGTACATTCAGACATTCTTAGATATCAATAACATAAATGATATTTATTTCATGGAGCTGGAGAGATGTTGGGTAGTCAGGAGCAGGTACTAGTCATGCAGATAACTAGAGTTAAGTTCCCAGTACCCTTGTCACATGGCTAATACCTGTCTGTAACTCCAGATCCAAGGATCTTACATCTTTAGTCTTTCACGGTCACACAGATACACGTATAAATAACTTAAAATAAAAACATTTTAAAATGTTTCTTGTTTGAGATACAGTGAACTGCTCTCTGCACTATCCTTTAAAACACATTATTTTAGTTTGTGTTCATTGTAATTATGTAACCAGAAGAGTACTTGAGAATATTTCACATGTTTCCAGCCCTTTGGTTGTCTCAAATGATATTGAGAGCTGCATGTTCATAACATTTCTTTGAATATGACCATTTTCATTTCATTGGCTTGATTTTCTAGGAATAGATCTGCAGGCTGAACGTTCACGTAGTATGTCTGTTTGGAAGTTTTCAGATACAAATTGTGAAATATCTCCTTGGAAATCTGCTTTAAATAGTTGATATTTCCTTCATGTTTGCCAATATTGAACATCACCTTAAGATAAATCTTCGGAAATGCAGTAATTGAAAAATAGGAGATGATTTTGGGGGAAGTGAAGGAGTAGAATCAGAATCTAGGCTTGACTTTAAACTTAACTTGACTTTAAACTTTTATTAATTAATTAATTTATCTATCTGTCTATCTATCTATCTATCTATATATTTATTTATTTAAATCACAATTCAGCTATGTTTGGTAATGTAACCTTTCAGTGTATCCACTTCCTGGAGAGACTTCAGGAATTCTGATAACATTTGCATTCAAGTTCATATTTGTGTTGCTCCTCTGAAATCTATTTAAAAATGCCTATTGGCGTTTCAGTTTATTCTTTTTCTTATGAATTTATAAGTTCTATTTATATGTTAAAAAGTTCAAGTCCTTTGTATTGCTTTTTCTCGTTTGCATCTTGGCTTTCTGTGAACTTTTATTCCACTTGCTCTTTGACAGCTTCATCTCTGTATACAAAGCACTCTGATCGCCACCCCCCACCATGCCCCAACATCACCCTAGACTATCATTTTGCCTTGTCAACCTCCCTTCTTCCCTGCAAGGCCTTTCCCCACATCCCTGGAGTTTGTTTAGTTTTGTTTTACTGAAACAACTTATGTTTTGGTGAACAGACATTTTAGTATTTATAAGCCAAATCTATGTTTATATGGTTGGCCATATTGGTTTGGATTTGAGATATAAAAGGATACCCCCCTCTCCAATAAAATATAAACATGGGATGATCCTTCCAAACCCTGTGTAAAACAATAAAATTCCACCATTTTATAGAAATAAGTAACATCAGTTGGCAGATGACTGACAGGGGTGAACTGTGACTGATTCAGTGAGCTTAGTTTGATCTAGAGCAGCACAGACACCTTACCACACACATACAACACACACAACTTACATAACACTCACATAAACAACACACACAATGTGGGAATGCACATATTGCATGCACATAAACACACCACCAATAAATGTTTTGTTTTACTGAAACAGATGATGTCTTCTGGTGAACAGAAATCTTAGCATGAATTACAGGAGTGAACTTGTGTTTGATCCCATGAACATACATTGATCTAGAGCAAGATATACACCACACCACATACACACCACACACAAACTTAGCCAATGCTCTTTAAACTTTAAGCCCACTAGCTGGAGCGTTTAAAAGCTGACGGATTCTTTTAAAGAATTCTTTTCTGTCTAGAACTTTTAGACTATTATTACCACTAATTGGTTTTCAGTCTTCTTTGGATATCCCTGGTAATCACTCATGTTATTGCAAGGACATTTTGTTTGTGCTTATACAATATTTTTTTTATTAAAATATACAGACATATATAGGCCTGGGGACACATTCATCTTCAGGGTACTTGACTGAAAGAGGAAAGGTAGAATCCAACCTGTTTCTTATTCTGTGCAGAATCATCTCAATAACTTGATGGTTATGGTTTCTTTTTTGAGGAAAGAAGGTTTTACTATGCTGCCTAGGCTGGCCTTAAATTCCAGGGTCCTCTATCTCAGTCTCTCTAGTGCTTGGGAGGAATTTCCTGTCATTCCTGACTTGAATGCTCACTTTTATTACCTCTTGATTAGATGATCATATGATGTCTCTACCTTGCTTTTCCTGTCTTTATATGAATCATAGTGTTTCTCCTCAGTTCTAGAAATGTCTCAACTTTTACATATTATGAGCCCTGCAGCTGAGTTATCACCCGGGCCTCTGTGTGACCTTATATAACTTCTGTCCTTCCATTCTCTCCCCTTTCTTCCTGGGATTCTAAAGAATGAATCCTTTACAAATTCTGATCTCTAAATGGTCTGCTTTTAGAATTTTATTTTAGGTTCTGGAAAATATCTTTAATTCGTCTTTTAGCACATTTTTTGTTTTGGCAATTTCATTGTAGGTTTTTATGTTAGACTTGGTTTATGTTTGAATATTTTCCCCTCTAATGAATGTATTATCTTCTTAAGTCATTTTGACGATGTTCATTACCTTTAAACTCCTTTTTTAAGTTCTGTGTATTATTTATTTTTCCAGATCAAGTCAGTTTTCCTGATGTTTCTTTTTTCTCTCTCTCATTTCATTTTCTTTGAAATCAGGTATCAATATGTAGTCTAGGGTGGGCCAAATTTGTGATCCTGCCTCTATTTTCAAGTGCTGGGATAATAATGGGCTTGCACAGGACTTGCTCTTGGAATCTTCGCCCCTCCTTTCTTTAATACATTTTCATTTGATTCTATTGTTACTTATATTAGACTTTGGCCATCCCACAAAGAATTCTGAGAGTCCGATAAAATTATACTGAATTGTAAGCATCTCACAGATGCTTACACTGGCCTGGGGAGCTGCCAGGGGTGCAGTACAATCAGTATTCCAAAAACTTTACTTGCATACACACATTTTAAGCAGCCAAGTGTATGTTGAGTCAAAGGGGAATTCACAGAACTCCGTAGTTCTCTTTTCACAATATCTTTTTGTGTATGTACTTTGGTGAAACACAGAACTCATAGATTGCACCTTAAGTTTGTGTTTCTTTTCTTTTCCTTTTTTTTGAAAGAATTAAATTGCCTGGAAGAATTGTAACTCATATCCTATTTAACAGTTTTTTGAAATATGTCACTAAAATTTCATCTTAGCCAAAGATACTATCATTCTTCTACAATATAACCTCTAGGGCAAGGGATGTAGTCCAATTAGTAGAATGCTTGCCTAGTTTATGGAAACCCTAGGTCTGATCCTCCCTATCATATAAACTGAATGTCGTGGCCCACACTTGTAATCCTAGTACTTGGTAGGTAGCAACAGGAGGGTCAGATGGCCAGCATTATCCCAGCATTGCTCTGATGGTATCAGAGCAAATTCAAGGCCAGGATAGAACATCATCATCAACAACAACATCAACAACAACAAAAAGCAGGAGAAAGGAGAAGAGAGATGGAGAAGAGAAGGAAGAGGAGCAAGGAAGGAGAAGAAGCAAGAGAAGGAGAGGGAGGAGGAGGTAAAGGAGGACGAGCACAAGGAGGAGGAGAAGGAGAAGAGGAGGAAGAGGAGGAGGAGGAAGAGGAAGAAGAAGAAAAAGAAGAAGAAGAAGAAGAAGAAGAAGAAGAAGAAGAAGAAGAAGAAGAAGAAGAAGAAGAAGTTGTTGTTGTTGTTGTTGGGGTTCTTTTTAATTAGCTGTTCTGGGGAAAGAACTCGGGAGGACTTGTCATTGTGAAGTGCACACTGCACCCCTGGCAGCTCCCCAGGCCAGTGCAAGCCTCTAAGCACACTTGATCTTTGTGGATTTCAGAGGTCTGGGGCATGCTGCAAGGAGGGGACCATTACCGAATGAGGCCAGCTCTTCAGTGTTGACTTTGATGTCCCAGACTGTCAGCCAGTTATTTTTCCAGACACAAGCACAGACACAGGCCAGTGAACTATTAGCGCTGATGCCGTCTTAACAAAATAGGTCAAAGTGAACAAAGGCAAAATATTTTTTTTTGCATTCATTCCTTAGTACATGACGTCAAATTCAGGTTGTGATTTGGTGTTCCCAACAGGCAGATTAGGATAGCAGGGGAGCTGACTCTGTAAATATCTTACTCTAGCCATGAAAGGGGCCCCTGTTGTAACCTCATGGAGTTATAGCACAACAATTGAGAGAACAGCAAGGCCTAGAAAACCTTTCTGTCATACCTTGCCAAATATCGAACTCCAAGTCTCATCAAATAAAGAATCTTTATTTGTGTCTCAACTAGAGCAAACAAAGAAATGGATGACATAAGCTGTTTTTGTTTTTGGGTTTTTTTTTTTTTTCAGAGTGACAAGTTTGTCACTTTGGAGTGAATAACTAACCTTTACTGCTTCTTCTTTCCCTGACTAAATCAAAGGCTCCAACCCTGTGAAGACAACGACAGTGATTTATTCTGTTTCCCTCTAGAATAGGGGCTGTAAATTAAAGTTGTAATTAAATCCTGGAGTCAGAAGAGGCCCACCTCACTTCTGTTGGAGATAAACAGTCCAGACAGTTGGTTTTCTGCTCAGTCACTGAATTGTTCCAGAGTGAAGGTCGTTGGTGAAATTATTCGATCGCTCCAGTGGCTCCTTTACTTTTAAATAAACCCCAGTGTCACTCAGCTCAAATTCTTCAGTGTCACCTTTGCATATGCCACACATAATTATTTCCTCTTCATATTTCTCCTTCACATCCCAGATTCAAATCCTAACCCAAACCCATCTTAGGATTCTTAACTCTTTAAACATCTTTCTCATCAGCGTGTTTATGGCTTAGTCCTTTGGAAGCCCTTGTTTATAGTTTACATTTCCAAAATTCTCTTTAAACCATCGTCTAACCTTTAGCACAGGGGCATAAGAAATGTTGGCGCTTGTAGTCCCATAGGAGGAACAATAATATGAACCAAGCAGTCCCCACAGAGCTCCCAAGGACTAAACTTCCAACCAAAGAGTACACATGGAGGGACCCATGGCTCCAGCTACATATGTAGCAGAGGATAGCATTGTTGGACATTGAAGGGAGGAGAGGCCCTTAGTCCTGAGAAGGCTCAGTGTCCCAATATAGGGGAATGCCAGGACAGGGAAATAGGAGTGGGTGGGTTGGTGACCAGGGGGAGCAGGGCATGGGATAGGATGTTTTTGGAGGAACAACCCAGAAAGGGATAACATTTGAAATGTAAAGAAAATATCTAATAAAAAAAAAGTTTAAAAAAAAAAGAGAGAAATGTTTTTGCAGCACCATAATGCAAAATATTAAGCAAGTTATAAAATTTAGACAATTTTGGTAATAATTTAAAGGGATGAAAAACCCGCTTGAGAATGTTTATCTTTTTATTTTATTTTTTAAATTCTGCAAAAGCCACAGTTTCAAAACATTCCTCACACTGCCAAATATTTATCGTTTAAATCTAATTATTTTAAGTGAGACACTCCACGTGCAGTCATCATTATTGACTCGATATTGCTGTGGGCTAATGCAGGTTTGAGTTTTCCTTAGCTTTCAGGAAAGGGAACTGCTTCAGCCTTCACGTCATGGGAAGAGGAACGTCAAAGCGCCCAGGGTTGCATCTCTCACTGAATACGGGCTCGGGCTTGTTTAGAACTGTTGCTACAAAAATTCCTTATTTCTAGCAGATGTAAACAGTGTCCTCCTCCTAAGGTCCCAAGGATAAACTGAGGCTTGATCCCACCAAAGTTCGCTGGGAAAACCAATGAGTTTATCCGCCTCGCGGACAGAGCGCAGGACCTGTAGTCCTATGCATGCTCCCTCTAAAGTGTTTTCTGTGCTATCATTTTCCTCAGACAGATTCACATATGTGCTTTGAAGTTCAGAAATTGGACATTTTTGCTCTATATATTACAAACTAGGGTTGGTGAACACTTCCGAGTAGTGAGACGCTACTCATGTGGGACAGGCATTGTTGACAGTGCTGCCATTTTTCAGTCAGTAATCCACTTGGCAGATAGCATGTTCATCATTACCTTTATGCACAAAGAGCCATGTCTGAGTCTATATCTTTTAATGAGCAGTGATGAAATGGCCGGAGACAAGAAGTATAAACACAACCCAAACTATTTACTTAGCCATCACATTTACAATTCTCTTTCTGAAAGTAAGAGATCTAAAGCAGCATTACTGATTTCAGTTATTTTTAACATTTCCTTTTTTTGTGTGAGATTATAATATAATAAAATAGTTTCCCTTTGTTTCCTCCCTCCAAAGTCTCCCATATGCCCTTTTTAAAAAAAAAAAACTCATGACCCTTTTTTAAATTAAATATTGGTACATGATTTATATATCCCTAAGTATAACCAGTGCGGTCTGTATAATGTTACTTGTACGTGTGTTTTCGGTGCTGGCCACATTGGATAACCAATGGGTGTGCTCTTTGAGGATGCAGGGTATTTTTTATCAGCTTCAGCACTCCTTAGTTGACTGTAGTTCTTGATGGAGTGGTGAGGTCTCTTGGGCTTTCCCCTGTCTGTTTTGGCATGGCTATGATTGTCCTTGTTAGGTTCATATCTAGGCAGTCATGTTGATGAGACTTTATCAATGTATTTTCTGACATTGCCAGGAGACACAATCTCAACGCAAACTCTCTGATCCTCTGGCTTTTACAGTCTGCACGCCATCTTTCACAATGTTCCGTGAGCCTTGGGTGCTGAAGTTGTTTGGTGTATCCATTGGGACCAGATTCCACAGTCTACATTTTGATTGATTGTGGTTTCCTGTAATAGTTTCCATGTGTCGCAATGAGGAGTTTCTTTGATGAGGGGTGAAGACTATCTTGTGTGCATGAGGATAAATATTTAGCAAGTGGTTATGGACTATGCTGGTTTAGTTAAGTGGTGGTTGTAGGCTCTCTTCCAAGATCCGTGACTTTGGTTGCCCTGGGTAATGGGCTAGGTTTCCAGAATCAGGTTTTATTTATGTCTTGTTGAAGAAGTCTAGTTAGAAAGCTGTTGGTTAGCACGAAGGGATGTTTATCGCTAGTCCACGCTTGGGATTAGCCTGCCTTGGTGGTGGTGGGTGTGTTTCACAGGCATCAGAGTTGGGTAGGACTCCTGATTGTTTCCCTCCTTTGGAAGATCGCATGGCTCCTTCTGGCATCATGAAAGCTAGTCACCAGAGAGGAGGAATTCATGTCAGTTCCAGTTCAGGAGTCTCTAGGCCCTGTGTGTCAATCATGGTGTCTTCAGCAGTAGGGACTTCCACTTCTAGGGACCAACCAAAGGCCATACCAATTGTCTTCTAATGTTATTGGACTTTCGTGGATAACCCTGACCAACAGTTCAAAGGATGGCTTCTCATGCCTGGTGTTCTTTTGTTGTTGTTGTTGTTGTTGTTGTTGGTGGTGGTGGTGGTGGTGGTCTTTGGCTCTTTGGAGGAACATTGGTAGCCCAGACGAGTAAACTTCTTTTTTTTTTTTTTTTGATTTTTTTTATTGTATATATTCTATATTTACAATTCATTTCCCTTTTTCTGGTTCCCCACCCCCAAAGGCCCCACATGTCCTTTTCCCTCCCCCTGCTCCCGCATCCACCCCCTCCCACTTTACTGTTCTTGTACTCTCCCACAATGATGTTTTGGTCCATTCTAGCACCAGTGTCCACTCCTTTCTTCTTGTGAGACATCACTTGATATGTGATTTATGTCTTTGGTGTTCCAAGCTTCTAGGCTAATATCCACTTATCAGTGACTGTATACCATGGGTATTCTTTTGAGACTGGGTCACCTCACTTAGTATGACATTCTCCAGCTCCATCCATTTCTCTAAGAATTTCATGAATTCATTGTTTCTAATGGCTGTATAGTACTCCATTGTGTATATATACCACATTTTTTGTATCCATTCCTCTGTTGAGGGACATCTGGGTTCTTTCCAGCTTCTGGCTATTATAAATAAGGCTGCTATGAACATAGTGGAGCATGTATCTTTATTGCATGCTGGGGAATCTTCTGGGTATATTCCCAGGAGTGGTATGGCTGGGTCCTCCGGAAGTATCACGCCCAGTTTTCTGAGGAACCGCCATACTGATTTCCAGAGTGGTTGTACCAGCTTGCATTCCCACCAGTTTTTTACTTGTTATATTGTTTTACATACTATATTTCCTTTAGGTAAATAGTTAATAATATGGTTATGTATGACATTTTCACATATACTTACTGTTTATCTCTCCTGTATTTGTCTCATTCCCCTATCCCCAATCAGAAGTCCCCCTCTTTTTATCTCACTCCCCTATCCCTAATTAGAGGTCCCCCTCTTTTTATCTCACTCCCTTATCCCTAATTAGAGGTCCCCCTCTTTTTACCTTCCCCCAATCAGATTGTGTATTCTCCGCTTTTGAAAGAGTTTCAGTGGTTCAGATAGTCTCTTTATCAATCAGTCCTTTTCTTTTCACCCCCTTCTTTTGTCAAGCTTTTGAGTATATATTGTTTATTATAATTATGATACACAGACATGAAATAAATAAACCCATCTGCTCATAGATTTGCTTTTCTTCATAGTAAGTAGAATTATTAATGCAAACAATCTAAAAAATTGTAGATTTTATTTATGCTTTAAAATTTTTTTGACTAGAAGCTATTGTCCAGTCTACATATTAATAATGTGTAAAAATTCACATTTTCATTATTTTCTTCAAATATAATTGGTACTGGCAGTTTAAGAATATTTTCAATTTTTTCTATATATTTGTTCACATAATATTTACATATTTGCAATTTGGGCTGCTGTGTGTGTTTGTCTATATATAAACTTTATGCTGAGGGAATAGCATTCTAAAGTTTGCATTTTAATTTTTATGTTTGAGGTAGTTACCTTTTTTTTTTCAAAGTTCAATGTTATCCCTCAGTACAGATATTACAGCTTTTTACATTTTTAAACCTATTCCTCCTCATATTTCTGTAGTGTTTCTACTTTTTTACCCTTATAACAATACTTACATTATTTCTTTATATTGTTTATATTAAGTGATTTTTGTGTATAACCTTGCAAACATTCATTTCTTATTGGCTTTTTTTTTTCCGATTTGCAAAAGTGACCCTAAAACTGTGGTTGCAATTTATTTCTGTCAAACCTAATATTGAAGTTGGTTATTCATCTCATTACAACTTTTGCATACCAAAAGTTACATCTCATTTCCTTTTGCCTTCTATAGAGCAGGCTTGGGAAACTTCCTTTCCCCTATATTTGTACTTTCTCTGTCCGTTCTCTAATGGCTGATTGGCACTCACATCTATCTGTATTTCTCTGTCTCCATAGAGGTTCCAAATGCTTGCCACTAAAGTTGAGAAAGCTTGTTACTCTTGGTGTCATAGATTTTTGACAACTCATCTTAGCACGGGATGGCCACAATTAGGGAAAGCATTGACTATCATCTAGTGTATTTGGTCTCCAGCATGACAGGATAATTTGTATAGATCATATAAAACATCTGTAGTGAGTGGTGTAGACCGTCATGAGCTGAACCTGCTGCCTGAGTTGTTAACCAAAGGGCTTATGTATCTACATATTTTTTCTGAGAGCCGGTCTATCAATTTTAAATATCATGCATTTTCACAGGCAGACAATTAATTCAGCTTGTATTGTTTAATAAGGTAATATATCTTAGGGGAAAAAATGAAAATTTTTACTTATATGTTTGCATTTCCACAGTCTTGTCAAAAGAGCGTGCTTCACAGGTCTTGGTGAGGAAGCGCCGTGCGAATACTTCCTTGCTCGAAGAAACTAAAAAGGGCAACCTTGAAAGAGAGTGCATCGAAGAACTCTGCAATAAGGAGGAAGCCAGGGAGGTCTTTGAAAATAACCCTGAAACGGTAAGAAGTCATGGAAACTGTCAAGCCCTCCCACCTACACATACAGTTATAGACTGAACATCGGCAGCTTGTGTTTCCTCAGCTCCACTGGAAATCTAATGATTCTGTAGGGCATTTTCTATGTGCTGCCCTGTCCTTTCAGGAGGACTGCCAATGACAGAGGCTCGGGCCTAACTAGATTTCCCTTAAATCTCATTGTCTTTGTCATTTGTAATGATTTTTATCCTATCCCAAACTTGATAGCATCGAGGCTGCAAGAGAAGATGTGTGTGAAGTGTCAGTGACCGTGGGTATTTCTGTCACCACTGTGCTTGTTTTGTTTTGGTTAATTGCTTGCATTTGAGACAGTCTGTTACTTGTGGTCCCAACTAACCTGATACTCACTCTCTTCCTACCTCTGCTTCAGCCTCCGAAATACTGGGATTATAGATTAGTGTGGACCACCATGCACAGTGTCACTATCTTTAGAAGGTTCTAGAATTTGGGCCATCAAACTGAGAATACTTATTACAGTGTCACATATGCTGAGTATACTTTATAACCTTTGGAAAGATTCCCTAGGCTATTAATATCAGCAGTAATCTTCATTGTATGAGAAATTACAAGTTATCCATCCCCCCCCCCAATATACCCATAAAGACTTAATTATCACAAAGCAACATGGGACTTATTTCCCATTCTGTGTTTTAGGATAGGGTGCTCTGTAGTATTCCTGTAGCTAGCAGGCATAGCATTACCTCCAAAAAACTGTTATAAGCTTCAGGTTTAGAGTTTAAAGCTCATACCCTTAAGGGCTTCCTCAGTTATTTTTCCTGAGACTAATTACACAATCTGGAGAAAAGAGGGTGATGACACGTATAAGGCTCCTCCTGTGCCTCTCTGGCAGCTCCCAGCTTCATGACAATAGCTGAGTGATAATGAGCACAGACACTCTGTCCATAGTTTGAAAATCTGTCCCAAACTGTAGCCACTCGTGGCTGTTCTTGTAGTCCTTTTTATCTCTATATGTTCTGATAGGTCTGAAGAAGACATTTTCTGCAAATACCCAACAATTAGTTTTTAATCGACGTACAACTGGGACCAAGGTGTGAGAAAAACACCAAGAGCAAAAGCAACGTGGGGATTAAAGGGTTTATTTGGCTAACATATTCTGAATTATGGTTCATTGAGGGAAGCTGAAGCAGGCATCCAAACCAGGTGGGAACCTAGAGGCAGGAGCTCATGCAGAGGCATGGGGGAGTGCTGCCTATTGGCCTGCTCCTCACTGCTTTCTTAACTAGCTTTGTTTTAGAATCCAGGAACACCAGCCCAAGTATACCATCACCTACAATGAGCTGGGGCCTCCTCCATCAGTCAGTAATTATGGAAATGTCCTGCAGGTCTGCTTACAACTCTATCTTATAGAAGCTTTTTCTCAATGGAGGTTCCCTCTCTGATTATTCTAGCTTGTGTCAAGTTGACATACAATTAGTCGGCACAAACAGTAGTAATGCAAAATTTTCTATCTGACACAATGTAGTAAACTTCATTACTGTATATGTATGTATGTATATATATATATATATATATATTCCATGCTTTACATTTTCATACTAAAAAGGAATGTGTATCAACTTTTACAAAGATTGTGGTATATATTAGATACATATATTCCTTTCTACTATTTTTAAATTTTAAAAAATTTAAAAATAAGAAAGAATAATACAATAAAGCCCAACACACCAGCTCCCTCCAATAATGATCAAGTCCTCCATTTTATTTTGCCTGTCTACCACATCTACTCAATGACTTTGATTGATGTCACATGACACTGATGATTGATGACATTGAATCATGTCACATGATTATATCATCCATAAATACTTTACTGTATATTTCTGCATTGTCCATGTGTTCTGAGGTCAGACTTCAGAGAGTAATTGGAAATGGAGACAGAACAAAAGCGGGAAGAGGGAAGAAGATGGAGAAGGAAGACTCATTCATGTTTCTTCCCCTTCCCCAACACTGGTTTTGTCAACAGACTCCACCCACTCCCTGCCCATATCCCTCATACTCTCAGTCCATATCCCTGCTGTTTATATTCTTATGTCTTCACTGTCACTGATGCATTCTTGTCATTAGCATAACACAAATTCTTGAACCCCATTTGTTGCTCCTTATTGTTTGGCTTGGATTCTGCCACAAACAAAAATTTTGTCTGAATGATTCAGGGTCAGACCCTTTCTCATAAGCTAGTAGAAACCGGTTGTGCAGGTTTATATGTAATAGGAGGAAACAGTGAGGACTTTGGGGGAGGGTAACCATGTTCCATGGTGACTGAGCCAGAACTTTGAACATTTTTGTATACAGAAATTTTGGTTCTGCATGAAATATTCTTGTGTTATTTATGCTACATATGAGATATATTCTGAGTTTACTGTCAGAAATTTACATGTTCCCACCTTGTAAAAACTAATTTTGGTACCCATCAGTTAGTTTATAAGGAGTACATTAGATGCAAAAAAAAGGTAAGTGTTCTTTAATTTAGTTCCCTTCAAGTTATGTCATTGTGACCTTAGTGTAAATAATCGTAATGATATAAAAGTGTACCAAGTGAGGGCCAGATGTGGTGACACACACCTTTAATCTCAGCACTCAGGAGGAAGGGGCATGTGGATCTCTGTGAGTATGAGATGGACCTGAGCAACATAGTGAGTTCCAGGATAGCCAGGGCTACGTAGAGAGAGATCCTGTCAACACAGAAAAGTGTATCAACTGGATGTTTAATCACCATTAAAAAATGACTTAATGACTTATAAAAGAGGGTATATATTCATCACCTTAAGTACAATCTTTTTAAATCAGAAGCTTTAAAAAGGGTTTTAATCGTTTAGTGGTGTTTTAAGCCTAGGTGTGTGTGTGTGTGTGTGTGTGTGTGTGTGTGTGTAATATACTTATCAAGTATTGGTTATCTATCTTTTTAGGTTTGCTAATATATCTATTTTTTATTTTTTTCTAGGATTATTTTTATCCAAAATATTTAGGTAAGTGTCTGAAGCATAAAATCTTGGAAACTGAAGGGGACGTAGATATGTTCAAACCTCACCTTCTGCCCACATACCCATCCGATACTAACTTATCATCCTTGAGAAGATGCAAGAGCTATGATGCTCTTGTATTTGAAGTCATGCTGTCTGATTTGGAATGTCTCTTTACTATGTTGTACTGTCACTCTTAGTTTTCCATGTCTTCCTGCTAAAATATCTTTAGGCTGATGCCAACTATCTTTAGACACCCGACATTATGTACAAATATGTTTTCGTGGGCTGTCTTTTATAAAATAAAAGCTATCTAAGTTCATTCAAACATACATGTTTGGATGTACAGCTATCCCGCATCCATTTGTAGAAGATGTTCAAAGCTCCTTTCTCTGTGACGTCATCTCCTCACTTCATCACCCCTACAGTCTCCCATTCATGCTCTTTGGGATTCTGGGCTCTCAATGTGGTGATATTTGGACACTAAAGTATGTTACATGACTTCAGTTAAATACTACTTCAAAGTAACAAAGCTTGCTTTCTTAAAGCAAATGTAGAAATGCTTCATATTAATATTACTTGCGAATGTCATTTCTGCTTCCAAATATTAGGGTTTCTAATATTTCCGCTTCTGCTTCTCACGTGATCCTCCATGTTTCCAGCAGTGTTGTGCTCTTTTCCCCACCTTCTCTTTCTGATTTCCTCTTATCTATGCTTGGTTTCCCGCTATTACCTCTAGCCAACCAGAAATAGAAAGGAAATCATTGGGAAAACACAGAAATGAACTCTGATATTAATAATAATAATAATAATAATAATAATAATAATAATAATATATAGTCTTGCAAATAATAAAGCCATTAAGCTCATTACTCCTGGAATTTGGATATAGTTTCTTTATATGTTTTATTTATTTTTATATATTACTCTGTGTAGCCTTGGAGTAAGTCAAGAGACATTTTGAGAAGAATATTTACACTTTGGATCTTATGAGAAAATTATAAAATATTGGTATGGATTTGTATTTATCTCTTAGGATCATATAGTAGGTTAAAAGTTCAAGACCACTGAGTAAAGATCTTTTTGAAACAGGTCCGTGACTGCTCTTTAAAGGTTTTAGTGTACATGATGATTAGGATCCTTTATTTGTGGCACCTGCTGAGCTTGGGTGACTAGACTATACTGTACAACACTGTACCGCATCCTTTCTCCAACCCTAAGACATCAATCAATTCTGTGGTAGCTCTCTGTAGAGCACAGCAACTCAGCTTCCCGATGTCCATAAGGCCATTTTTCCCTTCTCTAGGTGGGTTTTCGGCAAAGTTCCAAAGCACTTAATAAAATGCATTTCTTTTTGTCCTTGTCACTTTTCTCCCCTGATGTGCAATTTCTGTTTGCTTCTTTCTCTTCCTTTCTTCCTTCCAAGTTTTACCCAGGCTGGACCCTTCTTTAACATCCATGATCAGATGAGATGGGATACATTCAGGGTGGTAAGGTCGAATCCTTTCTTTCCTTCTCTAGCTACTAATACCAGTGATGAGTGTTTTCTTTCAGTAGTACACCATGAACAGTAATTGGGAGGTGCTGTTAATTGTGTCTAGAAACATGAAGTTCAACAAGGATTTGTAAAACCCTTTGCTTTTACATTTTAAAGGATAGATAATGGATAAAAACATTCGTTCAGGAAAAGAATCTATTTTTTGTACACATTATGAGTCATCACTTTCCAAAACAGAAGCCAAGAATTTACATTGCCGAAATAATTGAGAAAGGATAAGTTATCAAGACTATTCCAGCCTCTCATATTTGGAAGAGAATTTAAATGTTCAATAATAAAAGGAGATACTACTAAGCTAAAGGTTATATTAACCTTGTTTCTTGGGACCATGTACTGAGGAGGTATGTTTGCATGAGTAACCATCTAAAATATACATTCTTGGCCAGGTGGTGGTGGCGCACGCCTGTAATCCCAGCACTTGGGAGGCAGAGGCAGGTGGATTTCTGAGTTCGAGGCCAGCCTGGTCTACAGAGTGAGTTCCAGGACAGCCAGGACTACACAGAGAAACCCTGTCTCGAAAAACCAAAAAAAAAAAAAAAACCAAAAAAACAACAAAACAAAAAAACCCCCAACATATATATATGTGTATATATATATATATATATATATATACACATATATATACATATATCTATACACACACACATACACATTCTTTGCTCACAGTGCATTTGAAAAAATGTGAATAATATTTTAATGTAGAACTATGTATTTTGGAGCGGTTCCTTGAATAAAAATTTTCTCCCTTTATCACTTTGTTTTTCTGGATCCATCCAACTTTCCATTCTCTTTCCATGACTACCTTGGTAGCAGATTGAAATATAAAATACAAACAAAACTTGGAATCTGGGATGTGTGTTCCAGTTTCAGAATAACCCTTAGCTGGCAACATGTTTTCATTTTTGTTTTTGTTGTTGTTTTCAACTGTTTGAAGAAAGTTTATATTTATTATATGCAGCATATTTCTAGACTTCCTAACTTTAGACTGCTTGGACTGTTAAGGAGATAGATAATAGATTTATTGTCCATCTTTCCTCTAATGGAAGGTGTTATTATTTAATCCATTAGGTGGAACAAAAGTGCTTTCGATTGAAACTTTATATTTTGTTTTGTATGTGTAAGTGGTGAGTTTCATGGTTGGAAGCGAAGAAGAAAATCCCTTATCAAAGTTAGATGTTGTTCTGCCATTGGATATGCAGAGGGACCGTGGTCCTCATTAGAAAAATTGTGTATACTTCCATTCACAATGAACCTAATAGTAATTTAATCATCCACAATTTATGTTTGGTTGTCTTTATTAGGTGAGAAGGTTATTCAGCGCATTAGACCACAGTTGTCAATCCTTTTTTGGACAGTCTAGACTTAAAATTTCAGGGCCATATAAACTACTTCCTGCAGTTAGCCTTGCCATCTGTTGCCCTTAGAACATGTAATTCAGAGTCAAAATACCCTGGATTGCTGGCATTTATCACATAGATGGACGGAATTGGTGTCACTAGTTTGTTTCAAAAAATGAAAACAGATAATGGTTTCAAAGAACTTATAAAATGAAGTTTTATGATACAAACGTCATATGTTCATATATATATATGTTTATGTATATGAACATATGACGTTCTGCTTCCGCTCTCACTCTCGCTCTCCCCCGCTCTCGCTCTCACTCTCGCTCTCTCTCTCTAGCATCCCTTTTTTCCTGAGGGAATGGAATAAATATCTATATCTTAATATCTATATAAGCTAATGCTTAATATCTATGGAGGCACTGGAAAATATTACCTGGAGGGAGTGAGGGAGAACAAGCTGGAATTAGAGAAGTTTCACACATGACACCTCAGCAGAATGGCTGCCTCCACAAGACCTGAAGCAAAAGGACATCGGTAGACATACTAACATAGAAGAGGGCAATCTCACAGGGCCCCACCCATAGACAAAGAACTAACGGCAACTGACAGATGCTAAGGGGGGGGGGAGAAACAGCCCTCTCCAGGGACAAAATCCATAGCTGATTACCTGATATCAAGTGGTCAGCTCTGAAATCACGCCCATCATCGTCACATTACACAGGCTGAGCAGGTCGCATTTATGTATTTAGGTCATAATGTGGAGAGGAAGCCAGTGGGAAGGGGTGAGGTACATAGAAGGGATCGGCAGAAGGAGAGGGAAAGAAGAAAAAGATGTTATTATATTTTTAAGATTTTTTTAAAACATTAATTTGAAAAAGAAGACACGTCGCTGAGACAGAAAGAAGAGGTAGCTTGGGGCTTGGTGTGAGTGTGAGGAGAATTCTCAAAAGATTCACAAAAATGTATTTTATTTTTAAACAAGACTCAGAACAGCTGTACATTAGCAATGCCGTGGCTTAGAGCTGCTTCAGTGGGTTCTTAAAGACAAACCATGCCATGAAAAGGTGTCGGTTCTCTGAGTATCAGAAGGTGAACAGGTCAAATAAAATTTTTAAATTAAGAACAAAAGGTGAAAATGTTAAGTGGACTTATTTCAGTTCTTACTGAAAGCAGAGCCAGATTAGTAGATACTCAGTGTCCTAGATCCCAAGATTTAAGTCAAAATAATAAACCATGATACAAAGGAGATAAATGTTGTGGTGGGTTGCTTACATAGCAGAAGAAGGAATTTGCCTATCCTAGCTGCAGCAGATTATAGCAATACAATACTAACAAGGAATACATTTCAGATGTTGCTGAAGGAACATTCTAGAACTAAAATATTCAATTTCACCAGAGTATTTTTATGAGTATCTCTATAAATATGCACCAGCACAAAGCGCCATCATATAAGAAGAGCAAAAAATAAACAAACACAAAAAAAATCCCCTGAGCTTTAAAAGACAATCCAAAGTTCCCCTTTTGATTCAGTCTAAACAGCCGTAATCCCTTCTCTCAAGAGGAGAGGATAAACAAAGAACATGCCAGGTGCCTGTCCTGTGTGCACCTGTTTTTACCAATCACCGGTTGTACCTGTGTGGTTCCTGAATGGAGACCAACCAGAACTTTTTGTTTTTTCTTTTAGTGCATCCACGAAATCGCTGAATAGCTATTAGTAGCTAATAGTTGAATAGCTGGGCAGATGAAAGAGCTGGTATGCTCCCCTGACCCCCTGAGTATAGTGCCCAGAACCCAGGGAGACCTCCTGGGTCATGTCTGCGATCCCCGCACTCCCAGAGGGAAATGGGAGGCAGAGACAGGCGACCTGGCAGAAGCTCAGGAGTTAGCACGGCAGCAGAAATAACAAGATCTCTTGCTTCAAAAACAAGGAGGAAAGAACTGACTCCTAAAGAGTTGTGCTCTGCTCTCCAGATGTCCGAGTTTAGGAGGACATGCATTCATGAGCACGCATGCGCGCAGACACACACACACACACACACACACACACACACACACTAAATAAATACCTTTTGAAACTTACCTACTCCTCATACTACCAATGTTTCATTTTGTTCACATCTGTCAATCCATTTATAAATAACATTTACAATTTAATACTCATCAAAGCATATTTTAGATAAACTACTGTTACTCAAGAGAATAGGAAAACACACTGGAGACATAAGAAGACCGTCTTCTCCATCTTGTTAACAAAGCTGCTACGTTACCAGGCTGGCCCTCATAGCATCTTCGGTTTAGCTGAGAAGTTCTCTTGAACTTTGACAGAACAAAAGTGGAATTGGAAACTTTTAGGGCGATCCGTTAGTACTAACTCTTGTGAAGCAACAGGAATGGAAATATCCCGGTTTTCGGGTAATTTCTACCGTGATTTATCAACCTATCAAGGCTGCTGTGATACAATGACACCTCTTCTTTCTCACAGTTTGCTTGGGTGCATTCCGTGCTGGCTCATTCAGTGCCGCGAGACAGTCGACTAATGCTTACCCTGACCTCAGGAGCTGTGTCAATGGTAAGGAGCTGTTTAAAAACAACATAGAAAAAAACAAGACAAAACAAAATAAAACAACATAGAAGTCTTGTGAGTTAAAAGCACTGTGCTGATATAAACTGATGTTTGAAAACCAATAAGTGAGCTCCTGAAGGAACCTATGCCAAGCAGTAAGGCAGTTTTGAACTTCCCATAGAAGCATCATTTTCTCTTTTAAATGCATCTCTTATACTTAAAATGAAATTTTCCCCTAACATTTCAGCTGAGTGGTGGTCGGTGATAGTAGGCTTCAAGTCCCTGTCAGAAATTTTATTTCTAGCATCTTTATTTTGGCTAGAATTGTATCATCACGTAGTATGACCTAATGTTATAGTTAACTGGTATGTCAGAGGAGAGCTATACTCATTCTTTTCACTTCCGGGCACTGATGATATAAATATGGAAACGTGTATTTGATAGCAACCTTTATTGTTTGAAGTTTATTCAGGGCCTGCAGTGAGCACCATTTGATAGTTGGGCCCATTTTCCTTCATTTTTCTGCGACGCATTCTCCAGTGTTTGAAAGCCATTCTTTTATGTATTTTAATAAGAGTTCTGCTCACTTAAGGCAAGAAGGTCCCTTTTCTGTCATCTTGCATCAAGTTGTAGCTGTCAAATTCTTTTATCATTGCACCGAGACTAATTTGTTTGGCCTGTCTTCCTCATAGAATTGTTTTAAGGCTTAAATCAAGTGAAGTATTTTTCTGGCTCAGTGGTACACACCTTTGATCCCAGCACTCCGGAGGCAGAGGCAGGCAGATCTCTCTGAGTTCGAGATCAGCCTGGTCTGCATACTAAGTGTCAGGACAGTCAGAGCCTTGTCTTTCACTTTTTCATTTCTTCCTTATTTAAGTCTCTCTCTCTCTCTCTCTCTCTCTCTCTCTCTCTCTCTCTCTCTCAGCTCTCGCTTTCTTCTTCTTTCTCTCGTTCTTTCTTTCTTTCTCTCTTCCTTCCTTCCTTCCTTCCCTCCCTCCCTCCCTCCCTCCCTCCCTCCCTCCCTTCCCTCCCTCCTTCCTTCCCTCCCTCCCTCCTTCCCTCCCTCCCTCCTTCCCTTCTTTCTCTTCCTTCCTTCCTTCCTTCCTTCCTTCCTTCCTTCCTTCCTTCCTTCCTTCCTTCCTTCTTTCTTTTCCTTCCTTCCTTCCTTCCTTCCTTCCTTCCTTCCTTCCTTCTTTCTTCTTTCTTTCTTTCTTTCTTTCTTTCTTTCTTTCTTTCTTTCTTTCTTTCTTTCTGAGATAGTGTCATACGTAGCCCAATCTGACCTTGAACTCATGATCTCCCTCTCCACCTCCCAAGTGCTGGGGTCACAGGCATGAGCCTACCCCATCAAGTGTATGCAGTGGTTCATATCAAAATTTGTAGTTGGCACATGCTAGCCATTGCTAAATGAGCTACACGTTCAGGCTACACTCCATGTTTACTGAGCAAGCAGTGTTTGAAAGAATGTGCAAGAATACATCATACCCCTATTGGTTGTAGGCATGCAGATGTACATTTCCAAGTCTGCTATTCGCCGAGGTGAAAATTAAATAGAGGTCTGTTTCCTTTAGCCATCCCAGACCAGTGCGACCCCATGCCATGCAATGAGGATGGGTATCTGAGCTGCAAAGATGGCCAAGCTGCTTTCACTTGCATCTGTAAACCAGGCTGGCAGGGAGACCGGTGCCAGTACGGTATGTAAAGGATCCACACCCCTTGACTTTCCTGGGATGGTTGTAAGACAAATTATCTGAACGTGATGCTTAATTAAAAAGAATTTGTTTTCCTACTGTAGATGTAAATGAGTGTAAAGATCCCTCAAATATCAACGGAGGCTGCGGCCAGGTTTGTGACAACACTCCCGGAAGTTACCACTGCTCCTGTAAGAGTGGCTTTGCCATGCTGCCAAATAAGAAAGACTGCAAAGGTGAGAGCCCAGAAGCAGAATACAAAAGCATTCACTGTGTGAAATGGGTAGAGGACCTTCCCCGGGAAAGTTCTGCGGAAACTGGTCAGGAAGTACTTAGAGTGAATGTGCCTCTATGTCCAGGAGGAGCCTTGTGATACTGTGTGATTCTGTCTTAGTGTATGATTCCAAGGACAAGAATATTTCATGTTTTTCCTGTGTGTGCATATGCCCAAGTGCATATTTCAAGGATTCATTTAGTTACAAATAAAGGCAATTTAAGTACTTGATGAGAAGAGAGACAACCCCCAATCCAGCTTAAGTGCCAGGGTTGCCCAGAGTCTCAAATTCAAGTTAGTGTAACAATGATGAGCCTTCGCTGCACTTATTTCAAAAATCAAATGATGGTGATTTGATTCTTGGAAAACAAACGTCAGAGCATGTATTAGATCCCAGCAGACATTTATAATCTGAAGAGGAAAACAGCATCATTTTAGAAAGCACAGCTTTTGAAATACATTGAGATCATTGATATTAACGATTATTGATGTCTGGTCATGTTAACTTTAATGAACTTGACTTCTATCCACTGTAATACGACAATACTAGTTACATTTGTGAAGGTTGTAAAAATTATTTAAATAAAGTCTATATTAGGGCACTTGTCTTGCAGGGGGAAAAAAAAAGAAGAGGGGCTCCGGTGTCATGGAGTTTGCAAAGCTATTGTTCAGTCAGCTACAATCCTTCTATTGTTCCTTAAGAGGAACAGCAGCTACGCAAAGAAATCTGCAGCTCTTAAAAACCTCACTATTATACCTTATCTTTGCTCTTCAGAAATGCCTTTCTGATTTCCAAAATAAATCCATTATTTTGCGCCGACTCTCCAGTCATCGTTATGAGAAAGATGGAGAATCTGTTTTTCATTCTCTTTACACCTAACTCTTCCTCTATTGCTCTTAACTCTTTTTTACTTTGGATTTAAATAATCTGTCAGGTTAGCTTTTTGTCTGTGGCTAGTGTATTTCTTTTTGGCTTTCTCTGTGAATCTTCATCTCCCAAAGTTTTCCTTTTGTCTCTTTGCACATCCTGCATCACGGGACTGCTTGAATTACTGCAAGGAATCTACGAACATTCATGCTAGGTGAATATATAGCTCAAGCCAGAATTCTGATCCGGCTGTGCAATCTTTCTATGAAGCAGAAACCCTGAAAAAAGAATTCTTTCTTTCTCCTTTGTTTAATGAAGAGGTTAAAAATTCAGTAGATTACATGTAAAGTTTCATTGTGTGAATCTTTTTTTTTGTCTTAGAAAATCCCCCCATCTGAATTTCTATTTAAGGCACTTTCCATTGACTTGGTAGGATTCAGTACTGTATAGTTCACGGCAGTGTAATTTAAAGTTCTGTGGTCTGAAGCTGAAATGAAATGCATTTACTAATAGTCTCCTCCAAGCCGTTATCCAATTTGAGACTGTACAACTCTCTTGTCTGTCTATTGAAAGGTTTTAGTTTGGCTATTAGAGTAGGGGCATCATTAGAAAAGCAGTTACCGAAAGCCATTATAATTCAGGACACCCAGTGCATTATACAGAGAGTACCCATTCCTACTTGAATATCTTTCAATATTCCTACTTTAATAATATCCTTATTCGAATTTTGTGAATTCAATTTTTTTCCTATTCACATTGAGTTAATACATGCATATAAAATTATTCAAAATAAGTTTTTGTTTGTTTGTTTGCTGGGAACACAGTTCATTGGTGCAGTGCACGCTTGCAGTGGAAGCGCTGGGTGCATTTCTCAGTGCTACCAAACGACCAACAGAATGTGTCTGCAGATAGGACCATATGCGATGAGCTCTTTCTTTACATGATGATGCATGCAAGATATGCAGCTGAACACAGAATTTACAGAAAACTGTGTAGAAAACCATAACAGTATGACCTTGGCCTTGGTGTTGAAAGACATGGAATTGGGGTGGCAGTTATTGAATAAATATGAAAGTCTAGAACCTCAGCAGACAGTAGATGTGTATACAGAGTCGCCATGCCAATGTGCTACACCTAATGAGCTATATATTTCCCTACAAATCTGTTTAAAGCCAAATAATTTTAAGTGATATGTTTTTGTTTTCTTCTAGTCATGTAAAAGGCTTCATGATGCTTAACTCTTCTTTAATTAGCTGAGGATTCATATTAAGTTTTATGGAGTATTAGAGATTATAAGTATTAGGTGGTTCCCATAATTAGTGATATTTACATAATCCTTGTATAATTCCATCCACATTTAGAACATTGGCATTGGCATACTTAGGATGCAGAAACATTTCTTTGCTACAGGGATTATTAATTTTATTATTTGGGAATGAGTTATTTGAAACAGAGCAAGGTCTACATTTTCATCTGTTCATACACCCAGATAAACGTGCCTATTTTCAAAGTTGGAAATGTGTTTTCTGTGCAACTTTGTCTGTCTCCATTGACCTACGTGAACAAGGCCCAGGAAACTTTGTGTCTATGTGGAACTGCCCCTCTCTTGGATTTGTTTGTTTGGAATTGTTACCTTCTGCTCCCTGGCAACCTGTCCTTTGCTTCCCAGTACACTGTATAATATAGTAAATGCATCTGAAATTTCTAAAGTATTAAAAGATACTGAAGGATACTAAAGTAAGTAAAGCTTTAGAAAGACTTTTAGACTTTATTCAGTTCCACCTTCAATGTTATTATTGATTACTGTAGGGACAGGTAAAAATTAGTTAGATATTTGTTTACTTCCAAGTAAAAGAGAGAAAACAGATGAGTTCACATTTGCTACGTATTTGTAGTGAGGCATTAAATGAATCTGCAATTACAACAACAAATTTCAGAAATATAAATTTAGAAAATATTAAGAATAAAACGGAGTCTCTTCTTTGATGTGTTTTTATACTTCTTCCTCATAGGTTAGAAAATCACTAAAAAAATACTTTTTGTTCAAGTCCTATAAAGGAACATCAAATTTCCCATGATTCATGCAAAGGCCATATTTAGGGAATTTGAACATGGTGATAAATTTATTATTTCGCTGTTTCAAGGCTGTTGATGTAAATATCAAATATGATTCAGAACCCAAATAAGCATTCATTTGATATGGGAAAAATGTTAACATATTGATTTTATTTGTAGATGTGGATGAATGCTCTCTAAAGCCGAGTGTCTGCGGCACAGCTGTGTGCAAGAACGTTCCAGGAGACTTTGAATGTGAATGTCCCGATGGCTACCGATATGATCCCTCTTCAAAATCTTGTAAAGGTAGATTGATAACGCTTATCACTGCCCGTGGTAGAGACGGTGGGTTTGAACCCTGAGTTAATACCAGATAAAGTAATACTTTTGCTAACCCCTGATGCAGCACGGTTGATTTGGTGATTGCAGTCTTTCTTACAGAATAGAAGTACCAAGTAAGACTGATGGTCTTGGGGGGTTTAATATTACTCATCCCATTTAATACACTAACCTTCATAAAAGCTATAGACTCCTTTGTTATAAAAGCAAAACCAACACATTTTTACAGCCTATAGATAACGTGAAAAGAAAATTTGAATTTGAAAGGAAACATCCATATAGACAAGGAGAAATGACACACATTTTATCTGTGGGACTGAAACCATGAGCCTTCTTAGCACCTTAGGTCTTATTCCATATTGTTTTCAGTCATTTTTTTTCATGCATGTATAGATTATTTTAAAAAAGAAAACTGGGGCTGGAGAGATGACTCGGCAGTTAAGAGCATTGCAGAGGCTCTTTCAGAGGATCTGGATTCAGTTCCCAGAGCCCATGACATTGACTCCAACCACCTGTCACTTCAGTGCCAGTGGGTCTGACTCCCTCTTCTGGCCTCCTCTGACATACATGGTCCACATATATGCACTCAGGTGTACACACATGCATACAGAATAAAATAAGGTAAAAACTGAGAAAGTTGAAGTGAGATATTTCTTATCTCGATTGATATAAGGGAGGTCTAGAAAGCTGAGGAATGCTGATTGGTGATGCTAAGACCTTGGTTTGTCGAGCCCCTTGTAGATGCTGCTTTCTCCTTTATAAGGTTGCCGTAGTGTCAGCGTGGATGCCTTGGGTAGCTTAAATGCGTCTTGTCTGGTTTTGCTTTAGATTGTTTGTGAAGTATTTCACATATTCTTTTAAATGTTTTAAAATTTCAAATCAAATCAATATCCTGTCTCAAACTAATTACCTCAAGGATAATAGAGCACACTGTATGCTTGCAGTGATTTTAAAGCAGGGAGCTCAGGGACACTAATCGATCACCGTGCCGCTGCAGCCCCCATGTGACACTGTTCTATTTTCAAAACTTTTTCATCACCCCAGATACAAACTGTGAAGCAGTCACATGAGCTCTCCCTTAGTGGGTTTCTTATTAGAGACAATCTGTTACTTGAATAAGCCTTTCTGTCTTGAAATTTATATAAATGGAGAGTGATTTTATAATATTCTTTTTTCCCTAATTTTTTTATAGTGCTGTTCAAATGTTGACGTTTTACTTCACTCTGGGTCCACACGCATACATTTCTGCTCTCCACTCTCCGTCATGGCTATTTCTGTAGGAAACCTAGGAAATCTCACTGAAGCTGAGATAAGAGGGTCTTTGATTACAATAGAGATTTGCTAAATTCAGGTGGGCTTCCGGAAGGAGTTAGGGTGCTAGTTTATATTCACAGAGCCTCCAAAAGTCAGGTCCTTATCTTATTAATTAACCCTAACCCTAACCTTAACCCTAAACCTAATCCGAACAAAGAGGAATCTCACTGATCACAGGGAAGTTAAATTTTAGAGAGAAATTTGTAATGAGCTCAATGGAAGTGTTTAAGAGGTGCAAATGAGCAGAGCTTCTGTGAGCTAGCACCACCCCAGATTTGGGGTACCACTGAGCTGCTTGTTTAGGGGCTTACTGGAGGACTTCTGGCAGAAACTGTTGAGGAATGGGAGGGTTGGTCCAGTCACCTGCCTCATTGTCTATTTCATGTACCAGAGGTACAGTTTTGGTCACACCCTCAGATATATAGCTTCTGGGCAACTGTGTAAAAAGAGAGGCAAGATAACAGGAAATCAGACTGGAGACTTAAAACTTCCTAATGCTCTTGGCATTTCTGGCACCTCCAACAATGACAAGATCAGGAACATTCCCAGTCTCTGGACAAGGCTAAGGATCAAAGTCTTTGTCGCTAAACTGCCTGACCAACCTCTATTATCTACTCTCATCCTTCTTATTAGGCGTTTTCATCACCTAGATTGTAGTTTCATTTGCTAAAGGGCAGATTTTTAAATGTTTTATAAATGAGTACATATATATCTTATTTTAATATTATATCATATAATTTTAATGCGTTTAAAGTATGATTAACTCTGGAAATGTATCTTAAAGTATTTAAAAGAGCATATATTACATGATAACATTAATAAAAAATCATAAATTTATAATAGGGTATATCAAATGTAATTTCAAGGACTTTCTATAGCCCTGGAATAGTCTTTAGCTTAGACATGTTATTGCAAAGCAGAGAGTTGGGAACAGATCAGTTAAAATACTTCAAATTATGGAAAGCAATAGCACAGTGAAGTTTGAAAAACACAAAGAACATTAATATATGTCATTAAATTTATGGCCACGAGTTCTTAATATGTTGGGTGCAACGTGACCATGACAAATATTCATTATTTATGGCCATACTCTATAGCGGAAACAAAATGATGAGTCAAATATCCACACTCTCTCCACTTAGAAATACCAACTGGTGACGCATGATTAAATCAACACGTATTAATACGTGATATGATCTGAGTTGATGAGAGAGTGAAATATAGTTACTCTAAAACATAAAACCAAAGATGTTAATTTGTTGGGAGAAGAAGGACTTCTGAGAGAGATAGAGGTGGTTTTGTCAAACTTCTTGGGGATGAAGAGAAATGAATTTGGGAAAGGCTGGCTAAGAAAGCATGATCACCAGGGAAGAGGAAAGGAGCTCATGAGGCCCACGCATTGATCGGTTATAGAGAAGAACATTCCACCTGAAAGTCAGAGATCAATGGCATGAAGAAGACCAGATAGCACATGAATGGGTAGAAAACTCTGTCTAGGTATGTATGGTGGATAGCCCCGTGGATCTGAATTATTAGAAAGAAGCTGCAACTGCAAAGGCTGATAGATTGGCAGTTCATGAAGAGTTCTAATTATTGCAGGTCCAAAGCCTAGCTGCAATTTACCTTTGGCGAGTTCTCTAAATAGCCACCTCCCTGTTAGACTAACTATCCCAGGACTTACAGATAAATACTCTTGGGAATCTACTAACTAAGCAAAACTCTAGTTTTTTTTTTTTTTTTTTTTTTTTTTTTTTTTTTTGATGAACAAAAGATAACATATGATGCCTATCCACTTTATCTCCTTAATGTTTTCACTAGAGTATTTAATGAGTACCCTGACTTATAAATTTCTTTGTTCTCTGAACTATAAAAATTTCATAAAATTGCTTCTATGTTGGAATCTGGGATTTATGCTCACATCAGTATATGTCCTGGGACAGTATTACTCCCATATGATTAGAAAATAAAACATCCCTCATCTCTTTTGGATAAAAGCCAGTATGAGCAGTATTAATTGATGCCTTATTATATTATTAGAAAAAGTTCAATGTTTTGATATTGCTAGTTTATCCACTGATTTAACTTTCAGTTCATTAAGGTCACCTTTCCTTCCCTCTCCTATCTCTCCTTCCATGTCTTCACCTTTATCCTCCTTATTCACCTTTATCCTTCACCTTTTTCTTTTACAGTTCTTCCTTATTATTAAAACAAAGAACTGGGAGATGATTTTAATGAAATTCTCATAATCACAAGTGACAGTGGAGACCCTAAGTTGAAAATCAGAAAACTAACATAATTACTACACTATTATTAATTATTGAAAATGATAAAAATGTATATATACACATTTTTATCATTTTCAATATATATATATGTGTGTGTGTGTGTGTGTGTATGTGTGTGTGTGTGTGTGTGTGTGTGTGTGTGTGTGTATAAATCACTTGACACTCCTTGAAATTTCTAGGTCAAAGGTTTAGATATGCTGTCATGGCTATTCTGTTTTCTAAGGAACTGCACCTATATCTATAGGATTGAACATTTAGAAGCTATCAAGCATTCTTCTCTTTTCATCTCAGATGTCGATGAGTGCTCTGAGAACATGTGTGCTCAGCTGTGTGTCAATTACCCCGGAGGCTACTCTTGTTACTGTGATGGGAAGAAAGGATTCAAACTTGCCCAAGATCAGAAGAGTTGTGAGGTAAACCTTCTAAATCCAAAACTTCTTACCAGGTTGGGGATGATGGTGCATGCCTTTACTCCTAGCACCTGGGAGTCAGAGGCAGGAGGATCTCTGAGGTCAGCCTGGTCTACAGATTGAGTTCCAGGTCAGTCAGGGCTACAAAGAGAAGTGAGAAGAAAATGTCCCTAAACTTCTGCCCTGTTTTCTGAAATAAGAGATCCAGGTGTTACCAGCATCCCTGGTCCTTGGCCTAATCATCTTCATTGAAAGAATTCAGTTGAAATACAGAACACAATGTGGAAGATAGGAGAGTTCATTGAAGAATAGGGAGACATACTCACAGAGGGCAAGAGTGGTAAGTAGACAGAGAAAACATTGCAGAGCTGATGGCTCTCAAGGGATGAGAATGAAGAACAGTCTCACAAGGTGAGAGAGGACAATTACTAGACAGTACATTGTGCCCATATGTAGTTTAGTCTTCTTCATCCTCTACTTCCTCCTTTTCTTATTCTGTATCTTTTTAAAGATGTATAAAATCTCTCGAGTAAACAGCTCTCCTGAGTGCCATTTTCCTGCCCACATGATTGACAGGCCTGTCTGATTGACTCTCACTTGAGAGGACAATGGTATGCCCTTTGTTCTTTGTCAGAAAGCCAGATAGTTATCCATTATGAAGTGTTAGGGTCCTGGAATCCTACTGCTTACACTTTAGATAGTTATCAAGTAATGACCTCTCTGCATCTCATTGTGGCATGTCTCCTCCCAGTCCTAGAGATAGGACTCAAGTCTCACTTCTCTGACCAGTAATTAAAGTCTGGCAGTCAGACTCTTTGGTTTTACAAGGCTGATTATAAAGAAGGCATCCATCTTCAGTGTCCTTTAATCCCACTAAAAGATTATGACATAGAAATTAGTGAGAATATTTTTTTAGGATTTATTTACTTATTTATGTAAGTAGATTGTAGCTGTCTTCAGACACACCAGAAGAGGGCAGCAGATCTTATTACAGATGGCTGTGAACCACCATGTGGCTGCTGGGAATTGAACTCAAGACCTCTGCTAGAGCCGTCAGTGAGTGCTCTTAACCACTGAGCCATCTCTCGAGCCCTAGTGAGAATATTTTATGGTGTCCTTCTGTGTCACCCTGCCCAACGTGCCCACTGCTTGTCTGTGTTCACAAGTGTTCACAAACTTCCTGGTGGAAACAAACTCGTCACAAGATTTAGTGACAATAAATGTATCGCAATTAAGAGACTGTGCTCACCAGAGTGTCTTAAACTTTTCAATACTCACATTTATTGCATAATCGACCCAAGAAGTCAATTGACAGGAAGTTGTAATTTTTCCCTTTTTGAACAAATAAGTCAACATTTGACCCCCCCCATCTCCCACCTTTTTATTATTTTTAGAAATAGTAAGGCACACATGCTAGTGATTCTTTCTATTCTTGCATTTTAAAACATGCAAATGTAAAATTATATGTGATTATGAAGCAGGCTGTTTAAAATACCTAAACAATGATTTCACTGTGTATAACTATATCCAACTATAACTACACATGCGCGCGCGCGCGCACACACACACACACACACACACACACACACACACGCACAAGGGCATGTACACATACACATACACATACATCCAACCAAGATGAGTCACTATATTCTCAGAAAAAAATTTTTTTAAATCATACTATCCATGCGAATTAAGATTGAGAAAGATCAGGAGGTTCATAGATGCAAGCAATAATTCTCGGGAGACTTCAAAGGCCATGTGGTAGGATTTATTTTATAGCTTAATCCCTTATTATTTCCGTATGTCCTGGAGAACGTACCACTATCCACATTGCAATGGGTATGAATTCCCCCAGGGAGGGCTCTATTTAATAACTATGCAGAATTAGTTGTAAAAGCCCTTTATTGTAACCAAAATCTCATCTGTTGATAACTTTCTACTTTAATATTCCTGTTGAGCTTTAAGAAACAAATACTTGATAAAAGATCACATGACGTCAAGTCATTTTCATGTAAATATCTTAGAGAATGAGATGCTAACTTAGTTTTATTCCTTCCCGAGTTGTCAGTATTCTCTTGAGTATCTAGATAGCACATTTTCCCTCACAATAGTTTTTTAATAACTGAATGAATAATTAGTAGATATAATTAACGTAAGGCATTGTACAGCTTATTGAAGATATACTTGCTAGAACTTTATGAAAAGTTTGTGTTTAGCACTGAGGCATGTGAAAGAAATAATAACGATAATCTAAAGCCATACACATGTATTTTTGGAGGATTTGTACAGGAGTTTTACAAGGAAATGGAAGATAGACATTCTATTGTGAGAGAATTTCAGAGGCTATTTTGAGAACTAAAGAGAGAAGAAAAACAGCACACACTAATCCATACCTTCTTGCTTTCTCTAGGGTATTCCAGTATGCCTTTCCTTGGACCTTGACAAAAATTATGAATTATTATACTTGGCCGAGCAGTTTGCCGGTGTTGTCTTATATCTGAAATTTCGATTGCCAGATATCACCAGGTGAGGAGCCGATGTCAGTGGGAATTCCTAAAGGTTAAACGGTCAGGTATAAAAAGAAAGGCAGACGACGGAGAACTGTAGATGTGTCATCAATGTGATAACTTAGGTATATTACCTAAGTTAGAGGACCTTCACGTGAGCAACTTTCACACTAGAGCTTTTCAAATCCGCCCAGGCTGATTCTGCCGATGCAAACTTTTACTTTATCCCATCACTTTCCATTTCCCAGTGGTGACATATTGACTGAGAAGCTGGGAAAGGGGATCAGACCCACTTGTGAAATGTTCATTCTTCCTTTATACATTACAAGAGAAGAATCAGTGTATGGGCGGAGTATCGTTACATTCAAAAGTTGTAAGAAACATCAAGAAGATAAATGGCTTGAGCAATAGACTAAAGAAATGATTACTTAGTTTGGCAATTTGAGTGCCTCAACTTCTGTTCTTATACTTAGATTGGCATTAGGGAGACTGTTTTTGTGTGTGCTTCTCGGGCATGATTCTAACTTTTCAAATGTGTACATGATAGCTTCTCAATGCATACATGTTCTAGAAGCAATAAGTTAGAATTTTGTTGTTATAAAGAGAAGAGAAAATTATCTAAAGTTGAGTTTAGGGCTTACATTTCAAAGTGTACTAATTATATAACCATGCATATTTAAGTTTCATTAAACATTGCCCACTAATCTCTTTAACTGAACGTGTAGAAGTCTTACATGAACGAACATTAAAACTTACTCTAAGGTTCACTTAAGTGAGTCTGTTCCTTGGATGCTTCATTTTCCTGAATATTTGGCTTCACTACAAACATTTCCAAATAAATATTATTTTGCAATTGAGATTACTGGAAATCCTACTTTGCTATAAGAACAAGAGAGTGAGAGAGAAAACTGTTAAAATATATCTCTATTTACTTTGAGATTATTTATTTCTTTATGACAACTCATTCTGACTTGATATCTAACATTGGATCAGAATTAGGAAAACAATTTTTCCTTAGTTTCTTCGTTGATTTATTTACTTTGCACTTTGAGAAGCGTAATATCTTTTATACATTACATATTAAAGGCACAGCTTGATGAATATTTATAAACTTGCTTTAAAACAAATCTCTTCACCTCTTTTTTCCATAACCAACTGCTTCCTCTTGCCCTGCCAAATGTTGACAAATTCTGTCTTTTTTCAACTTTGCAATACTTTTGAAACAGAATAAATCGACCCCCAGTGTAATGAGTCAGGATGCGATGATGTACTCCAGAAAGAACATATGCAGAGCATGACTTTTTGAAATACCATTTAGCTTTATTTTTCAAAGAAAAGGAAATTATCTCCATAATAGGATCAACTTCTAGAAGATCGTGACCAAACACAGATTTAATTTTTGGCAAGATAATTCATTTCAACATCAGCCAAATGCTCAGACAATTGTGAGGAAGGACATAAGTCCTTATGCCAAAGGAAATAGTGTTTTTTTTTCTTTTTAAATATAAACAGGCCAGTGCATTCCTCTTACAGTGTTATGCATCCAACACAATTCACATTCTATCTCTTTCAGATATTTTCTTGGAAATTCAAACTACAGGGATATTTTTGTTCTGCCTTTTCTTTTCTTTGTTTCCCTTTGAAGAAGGCCTGTCCTCATTACAAGTATTCCCTTTGTGACTATTGATACGCGATGATGGAATATCTAGTTTTTTGTTGTGACTTGCTATGAACAATGAGAAGTCCTGAGTCTTTAACGCAAATTCTTGTACTTAGTTTACATAATAAATAATTATACAACTACTTTTTCCCTTTTCCTATTTGCTTTTGTTTTAAGAATATTTTTATTAGCTAGTGCCTTGGGGATCTTAAGGGCAGGCAGGCAGTCAACGAACAGAATCCTTAAGATCGTCCTTCCCTGTAATAGCTGTACTGGACACATGCCCAGAGTCTTGATAATAGCAAGTATTAGAGTACACTGTCCCCAGCAACTAGCTAGGCGGGATCTGTTAAGCTTAATCCTTCTGCATCCTACCTCAGTGATTTATGCTATTACAACATTTGGAAAGCTTTAGAAAGCTTTTCCTTGTTTCTTCCTTTCTGCCTTCATTATTCCTCCTTCCCTTCTTCAATTCCTTCCTGTCTTTCCGGTGAAATTTTTTATGCTCCTGAAAGGAGCGGGGCCTGGAATTTCCTGGCAGCCATTTTCCTCAATGTGACTAAGTTTACTTAGCTCTTCTGGTTTCTTTTTGACCCCACTATATATTCCTACCACCACCACCTCCTCCTCCTCCTCCTCCTCCTCCTCCTCCTCCTCCTCCTCCTCCTCCTCCTCCTCCTCCTCCTCCTCCTCCTCCTTGAACTCATGGCCTTTTTGTCTCTGGAAGTCTCACATGACACAGCAACATAATTCTTAGAAGGAACAAAGGCACAGAACACACTGATCATCTCTTACAAACTCGGTATGGTATATAAACTGTCAGGGTTCCTGCAAAGCTTCTCTGTGGTCTCGCTTTTTTCTCTTTCTTTTCTTTTCTTTTCTTTTCTTTTCTTTTCTTTTCTTTTCTTTTCTTTTCTTTTCTTTTCTTTTCTTCTTTTCTCTTCTCTCCTTCCTTCCTTCCTTCCTTCCTTCCTTCCTTCCTTCCTTCCTTTCTTTCTTTCTTTCTTTCTTTCTTTCTTCTTTTTGGTCAGCCCTTGAGGCTCACAGTCCTGTCCTGAGGTAAGGCAGAGCCATAGTGTTCCTTTTAAATGATGACCGGAAGGGTTTCTTATATGTTTAATAATCTAAAAGCTATCTTACGGAGCCCTGTGAGTGATTCTTTTCTGGCATATGTGAAATCATAGGGAGCATGTGACTTTTTGCTAGATAAACCAAGATTGTTATTGTAACATCTTTCACTAGTCACTTATGGATGCAGTACACTTGCACACATGCACACACACACACACACACACACAAGCATATACACACATGCAAACACACCTTACTCACACATGTAGAGTGTACAAATATTCCTGCACATATGTACTAATTCTAGTATCTGAAACAAAATAATACCTTCAAAAGACAAACTGTGAATGAAAAAAAAATGTACTGACTCATTGAGAAAAAGACTACAAGAATAATCAAGAAAACAAAATAACCAGGTTTTGAAATACATATGGAACCAGAAACCACCTGTGAACAATTTAATCCTGCTCTTTTAAAAAAATCTTTTTAAATTTCAGGTAAGTTTTTTCTTCATTTTGTATAGTACTGTTTGCCAATCTAAGGTGTGTGTGTGTGTGTGTGTGTGTGTGTGTGTGTGTGTGTTGGGGGAGCCATTGAACCTTCTGAATTTCTCACAACAAGAGTGTCTCTTTGTTTAGGTTCTCAGCTGAATTTGATTTTCGGACATTCGATTCAGAGGGCATCATACTGTATGCGGAATCTCTGGATCACTCCAACTGGCTCCTGATTGCACTTCGCGATGGGAAGATTGAGGTTCAGTTTAAGAATGAGTTTTCGACCCAAATCACAACTGGAGGCAATGTTATTAACAATGGTATATGGAATATGGTATGTTTGGGATCTCCAAATTAATCTCCTTATTTGGATGCACTTTTTGTAAAATTATAATCTGATTGTCCAGTGGGGGCAAAGTCAAATATGTTGGGTCAGCCAATGCGTTCCACACGTGATTAGTCTTGGCGGTGATTCGAGAAATTTTTCCATGCTAGCTATTCAAACTGCTCTGCTTTTAAATTTTTACTCTTTGTAGTAGCTGGTTTTTGGGTGAATTATTGGGTCTCCCCTGTAGGTTAGAAATCATTAGCAGGTATATAAAGACATGCCTAAACAGCCAGGCGTGGTGGTGCACGCCTGTAATTCCAGCACTTGGGAGGCAGAGGCAGGCGAATTTCTGAGTTCGAGGCCAGCCTGGTCTACAGAGTGAGTTCCAGGACAGCCAGGACCACAGAGAAACCCTGTCTCAAACCAAAAAAAAAAAAAAAAAAAAAAAAAAAAAGACATACCTAAACAAAGAAAACCACCCTTAGTTGTCATGAGAATTTTTAAATTAGAGAATTGTGTATAGTAGCAGCATGAGGAGGTGAAATCAGTTTTAAGTATATGCATACAGTTAAGGAGCCAGTGTTGAACAAACAGCATATGCTTAGGAGATTTAGTAACCAGAGTACTTTAATATTTTCATCTAATAGTGTCAATTTCTTTCCTATTAATAATTGAGTTAATCTTTTTAATCAGCTTAACTAAAAGTGGGACTTTTCTTGGAGAAAAGATGGCTCCTTTTTTTAAAAAAAGATTTATTTATTTATTCATTTTATGTAAGTACACTGTAGCTGTCTCCAGACAGCACCAGAAAAGGGCGTCAGATCTCATTATGGACAGTTGTGAACCACCATGTGGTTGCTGGGATTTGAACTCAGGACCTTTAGAAGAGCAGTCAATGCTCTTAACCACTGAGCCATCTCTCCAGCCCCAGATTGCTTGTTTTTTGACAGTGGGGAGTAGTGTGGGTGAGCCACAGCATCTTCCAGAATTCTGCTGCTCTTTCAAGAGTCTCCACCTTCAATGTACGGCTCTTGGCCGTATGGATATAGATGATGGGAAGCAGCCTCAGTTCCATGTTTTATACCCAGTGCTTATGATCATTGGTAGACTAGTATTTAGTGATATGTTCATGCCCTAATTTAAATCGCCCCATATGAGATTTATACAATAGGTGTGTGTGTCTCTCTGTGTGTATGCCTGTGTATTCTTGTGTATTCCTGTGTGCACCTGTGTTTGTGTGTGTGTGTATGTGTGCATGAGCATTAGTCTACCTGTGCATGTGTGCTTAATCTGAATTCTGGTGCCTTCCTATTGCTTTGTACTTTATTTTTTGAGATGTGGGTCTCTCACTTGGAACTCACTGATTTGGCAAGACTAACGGGTCATCAAGTTCCGGGCATCTGCCTGTCTCTGCCTCCTGGAAATGGGATGACTGGTGTTCGTCATCGTAACCAGCAGTGCTAGGGAAACAAACTCAGGTTCACGTGCCTGTGTGTCACTGAAAAACATTAAATTTTAACTTGCTTATAAACTGAACATCTATTTCATAGCATATGCTTCCTTAATTTTAAATTATTTCAGATTTTCAAATTTTTATTTTAACCATAGCAGGACCCTGGATTGTTTTACGATGCATAAGAACTACTTCTTTGGCTGTGTAGTGATTAAACACTTACCAAGGCTAAACGTAAGGAAATAATGTTGCCTTATAAGTGATTTTGTCACCTATTTCATATGATCCCATACTGGTATTGTGACTAGTTACGTGGATATTTATCGAGCCCCGTATTTGCTAATACTTAGTCTCCCCAGTAAGCCTACAATGATGTATGAAGCAGTCATTGCTCACATGAAGCTTACAGTGTAACACTGAACGGCCAACCACAGATAAGTTATGTCAAGTGCTTTATTGATGCTGTGAAGAAAGAGGAAAGCAAGACAAGGCAATGGTGTGACAGTGAGTGCACACAGAGTCCGTGAGCTTGTGAAATCGGAGGGGCTGACCTGATAAGGTGACATCTGGGAAGCAGCTTGGCTTGAGAGATCGAGCCAGGAAATCTATGGGTGAGATCCTAAAATGAGTCTGTGCCATGTAAACAGCACATTCCCAGTCTCGGGGGGAGGATGTGTTTGGGGGTGTTTGACAAACAGCAGGCAGATGAGTGTAGATGCAGTGGAATGGAAGAAAAGAAGACTTAAAAGAAAACAGAAAGTCAGAACTGAGATCTATAAGATGACCACCTGGATAAAGGTCTCTGGGAACCACAGTGAAGACTTGCATTTTATGCTATGTGAAAAGTCCCTTGATAGTTTTGAAGAGTGACAGAATGTGATTTACATTGTAAAGGATGATTCTGATCAAAATCTGATGGCGTTTTGGAAACCAGTCAGTGGAGAGCAGGGCCGAGATTGGGAGAGCATTGCAGTTCCCCAGAGCAAAGAAGACTGTAGCTTTGGTTGGGGGTGCTCACAATGGGGTGGGGGTGGGGGGTCAGTGTACACATTCTGGGTTTTTTTTTTAATTGTAAGTCTTCATTTAAAATTCTGTTTGTGTCTTTAAATTGCTATTCATTCCAGTAACATCCTATAAGCTGCGTATAACTCGAGTTTCAAGTGAGCCCAGCTTATGCACGCAAATGTCTACTCACAAGGGCCACGTGTGCAGGTCCAGGAATTAGAAGCATGTGCCTTGAATTATAGCCCAGCTTCTTTTTAAAAACACAGAGATGCAGAACTACATCTTGAAAATGTTGACGTGGTTTACACACTTCAAAAACCAAAAGTTGCTTCTAATAGAGATGTATGTGTGATGGCTACAGGACTCAAGTGGCTAGCAGTTAATTCCCAGGAAATCAATACAGGCCAAAGAGAATGAGAACAGTTCTACATTTTACTACGTCTACCTGCTTTGTTTCGCTCTCTGTTATTGATTAGTAAGCCTTTGCACCGTGAGTGTGGTAGTCTTACATGAAGCTATCAAAGCCACCGGCTTCAGATGGACTAGAATGACAATTCATGCTTACTGTCACTTCCAACCTTTTTAAGAAAAACAAGCGCTTGAATTTTTAAAAGAGTATTTTATTTACTTACATTCTACATGTTGCCCCCCCCACTTGCCCCTCCCAGAGTTCTTCACCTCATTCCTGGTCCCCTTTCCCTCTGAGAGGGTGCTCCCTCCCTCTGAAAGGGTGCTCCCCACAACCTCTGTACATCCCCCTTTCCTGGAGCATCAAGTCTTTACAGGATGAGGCCTGCCCTCTCCCACTGAGGCCAGACAACGCAGTGCTCTGCTACATATGTGCCAGGGGCCGCGGATGGCAGGGCCCATGCATGCTCTTTGGTTGGTGGTTTAGTCTCTGGGAGCTCCCAGGGGTCAGGGTTAGTTGAGACTGTTGGTCTTCCTATGGGGTTGCCATCCCCTTCGGTTCCTTCAATCTTTCCTCTAATTCTCCCATAGGGGTCCCCGACCTCAGTCCAATCATTAGCTCTAAGTGTCTCCCTCTGTCTCAATCAGCTGCTGGGCAGAGCCCCTCAGAAGACAGCCATGCTAGGCTCCTGTCTGCAAGCACGTCATAGCATCAGGAATAGTGTCCTGCCCATGGGACACCACCGGATGTGTCACTGGATGACCTTTCCTTCAGTCTCTCTTCCATTTTTGTCCCTGTATTGCTTTTAGACAGGAACATTTCTGGGTTAAACACTTTGAAGGTGGGTTGCTGTTCCCATACCTCCACTGGCGGCCTGGTCTATCTACTAGAGGTGGACTCCTCAGGTTCCATATGCCCACTCTTGGGCATTTTCTGCTAAGATCATCCCCACTGAATCCTGGGAGCCTGCCACATTCAAGGTCTAGGGGACTTTCTAGAGGTTCCCCACATGTATGGGGAAACAGGAGAGAAGCCCAGAAGGCCAGGAAGATGAATGGAATCAAGCATTTGATTTTTAAGGACTAGTTTTCTATTTTGGAAAAAATACAATTTGTATATGCTACACAGAATCAGAACATTACTGATTTCTTGTGATTTATATTACAAACTTATTATTTCATTGATTCTGTATGTTCAATGCATGAGTTACAAAATCAGAGTACTTAAAAATTTCCTCAGGTAAAGAGGGTCACGTTTCTTTTTGAAACCGTTTATTGCATATGGGATTATAATTAAAAATGTTAGTTTTTTAAAAGTAAGATGTGCTTTTAATTTGAGATCATGTTCTCTCACCTTAAAATGTGATTGGGGAATGGGTGGAGGGAAGAGGACTTATGGGACATATGGTGAGGGGGGAACTGGGAAAGGGGAAAGCCTTTGGAATGTAAACAAAGAATATAGAAAATAAAGAAAAAAGTCGACAGCAAAAAAAAAAAAACAAAAAACCAAAAACCAAAAAAGTGTTTTTTTCGCATGTATCACAATTATGCTTTCAAGTAAGTTTGAACAAGTTAGAAAACATATTAAATTAATTGCTATATAAAATTACTTAATGGGACAGTATATTTTTTTCAGTCCAGTATATCATGTGGCCATGTATTGATGCTTCTTTGTCTTTTTAATTGTAGGTGTCTGTGGAAGAATTAGACGACAGCGTTAGCATTAAAATAGCTAAGGAGGCAGTGATGAATATAAATAAATTCGGGAGCCTTTTTAAGCCTACCGATGGATTTCTGGACACCAAAATATACTTTGCAGGCTTACCTCGGAAGGTGGAAAGCGCACTCATCAAGCCGGTAATGATGCCGGCTGCTCCTCTCCTCTTGGGTGGATCCCTTTACCTGTCATAGGCTCGAAGATGTGTTTCCATGACACTTGACGGAAAGCCATTTTGCTAAGCATACCAAGTGTGACAACTTGTATTGCACATGGGAAAGAACTTTAGACCATTGAAGTGATAGAAAGGAAATAAGAGAATGAGCCTTGTGGTTTTGTGTCCATGTACATTGCTGCATTGTTCATTAAGCAGCGGGTGTGTTAAATTCTCAAGTTGTCAGCTCAGTGTTCACTATAATATTGTACACTGAGCCATGGAGGGTACAAAAACATACATTTAATCACACACACACACATATCTATACCTATACTTATGCCTATGCCGACGCCTACGTCTACGTCTACGTCTACATCTACGTCGACGTTGACGTCGACGTCTACATCTAGTAGAAGCCAAACATCTTTCTTAGCTTTATTTTAAGACATAAATTTGGGGGTTGTGGGTAACAAGCACACAGAGTGGATTGAACACACTCTGAGAAATATTAGTTACAGCAGATGAAAACAATGTTCTGAATACAATGTTTCTCAAATAACCATTGGATAGGGTTCAAAAAATTAATCACCATCTTTGAAGAGCTTTAGGATGTCACTTGAATTCATGGTCCTGCCAGATGAACTGGTTGATCTAATTTAAATATTTACTAATTTATGTCTACCTACCCTTCTGTCTTCACAACTTGCAGTTGCTTTAACTTTTAATAGATTCCTATGTAGTATTAAATTGGATTAGCTAAACCATGCCAGGATGAATATCCCATACTTTTGAAATTGATGAATTACAGTTCTTTAATGAGAAAGCAAATTATTCAAAAAGAATCAACCATTTATAAAATGGCTACCATGCCTCTAGAACCTGCCTGGATGCTTTGGTGAAGCCTAAAGAATAGGAACCTTTTGTTCCTGAAGATTTGAATCTTCCTGGGCCACTTTAACCTATTGTAAATGCACATGCAAAAAAGACAGGAAGCAGCTTAGAGCCCAGGGCCATTCCAGAAGCACAGAGGGAAACTACTGCTGGATATCATCAGGACCCGACTGCAGGCCTGCAGCGGTATAGTCTCAGTTTACTGACAAGTACTATTTATCAGAAAGGAAAAATTAGATCCCATTCAAAGTATTTCAATAAGTTATTGAAGAAAGGCATTTCCATCCAAATGCAACCTATACTGAGAATCAAATAAGGCCATTTTCATTCCTGATATGTTTAAAATCTACTCCTTGACTTATATCTTGCTGCATTAGATTAATCCTCGTCTGGATGGATGTATACGAGGCTGGAATTTGATGAAACAAGGAGCTTTAGGTGCAAAGGAGATAATTGAAGGAAAACAAAATAAACATTGCTTCCTCACTGTGGAGAAGGGCTCCTACTACCCTGGTACAGGAATTGCTCAGTTCAGCATAGACTACAGTAAGTGACGCCTGCTGTGTTTCTCTTCTCTCATTAATCATTAAACACATCCCTTGACAAACCGCCATGATTTATCCTGTTAGTATCACCCAGTGAGGAGCTGTTATGGCAGGCATTGTCTTACTTGTGTGGTTAAATACTTATAAAATTTTCAGGTACTGTAGGGGAAATTATATGGACTTAATATGCTTATTCTTATTATTTAAAGTTTAGTGGCATATAACCTGATTCATTGAGGGTTGGTTCAGTTGACCAGTTTTGCAGTTGATTTGAATTCACTAATCAAGGCATAGAAGGCATTGGTTTTCATTTCTATCATTTTCATGAATCTGTATTAAAATTTCTGGCTCTGATGAAATTGCCTATGTATTTACACATGTTGTAGGCCTCTCTCTGACCCTTGGACATACTCATAATTACAAACTTAGTTAGTTTTAAACATTGTTATCTATTATCTATCATCTATCTATTTATCTATCATCTATCTATCTATCTATCTATCTATCTATCATCTATCTATTTTTTTTGCAGCATCTGTGTTCATGGGAACTTGGTCATGTTGTTTCCTTATTGTGTTTTGTTTTCTCACGTGTCTTCATGTGTCCTGTTATGTTTTGGTTTATGGGTAGGTTTTTTACATGCAATAGTAGAGACCAAAGTGAATACTACTTGTGTCTGGAAATAGACACACCTCTCCTTTAGATATGAAGGGATACTGATCAATTTAGTGAGGATGTGAGCCATTTGTTAAATTATTTCTTGAGGGCTGGGTTTTATCATAACGCAGAGCCTTTCATGAAGGATTCTGTTCCCTGGATTCATGCCCTTCCCGAGATCTTTCCCTAGGTCTGTCCATCCATCTCAAGCCTCACAGGAGCCGCCATCATTCTATTTAGATGTCCAACCTCTACAACTGTGATCCAAATGAATTGCTATTTAAAATAGATCACCTAGATCCACATATTACTTTTAAATAGCTTTGAAAAGTGTACTAATAACAATTTAAGTTTTCTTTGGTTTGGGGCTGCTTTACTAGATATTAGATTTTGATTTATTTATGCATTTATGCATTTTTATTTCTGTAAGTAGAGTTGAAAGGGCCATTAGATTGAGGTCATAGTGAAGCCCGTGTGCGTGTTTACAAACAACCTGCTGTGAACATCACTGAGTGTATATCCTGCACTGTGTTTGTATGAGAGAATTTTCTAATTAGATTTTCCTCTGTCAAAGATCTTGCAGATATATTAGTTGTCCATGAATTACTTAAATTTCTTTTAAATATTAATAACGGCAAAAATTACCAAAAGCAGAAAGCTCGAGCTCAAAACAGTTTCCCAGCCTGATCAAATTTAAATTGTATAGTTTTAAATACTGCTTTCTTAATTTCTACTTAAGTTGACTAACATCTTATATACCAGTAGTGATTACCTGTGCAACCTAATCAGGTTCTCGGGTCTAGGAACCCAAGTTCTGATGACTTAAGACTCTGGGCACTAAGGGATTGTCAGGATATTTGCTCCAGCTGGGTGGAAGATGCAGTTCTGACCACAAGTGAGCCGGGTAGCAGCCTCTGGAACAAAGGGATAGGTCTATTGGTGCAGGGAAGATTCTTGCCTATAATTCCTGTTCAGGTCTTTTCGTGCAATGAGGAATCCAAAGTTATATAGAATGTCTGAACCAGGCTGGGCAGTGTTCAGTCTCAGGGGTGGGTGGATTACTGATCAGCTTTTACTTCGGATAAAGCAGATACTGGGTGGGAGCGGAGGGCGGGGGTGGGGTGGGGCGTTCAGATTCCTTTTGCAACAGACTAGCTGAGATCTTTACTCTACCTGCATAGAAATCAAGAGTGAGCAATGAGAAGCCCCTCGGGTCCCGATCCTGGTCACCTTTTCACCCTATAGTGTTGGCTAATAGCACATGATGACAGTGAGAGCCCAGCTGCAGCTAGCACTCTTTATCTACAGTTACAACTAACTCTTCTGCAAGCTTTGAGAACTAGGCTCCTTAGTTCTGTAATCACAGCCCAGGAAATTCCACCATCCCACAACCTGTAATAGCAGCTGATGTTATCGTTCCTGGCTCTGGGCTATCTGAGACCCTTAGTCCCTAAAGGTATTACAGCTTTTATAACGTTTCCAGCAGACATGACCTGCAGGGCTTCTTTTCTAGGTCTTCCAACCTTTAAGTCTCATCCTTAGCTCTCCGCCCTCTCTGCTGCGGCCTCTTCCTGTTCCTTCTCTGGCTACGCTCTAACTGTCCAGCGACTTCTTCAGCAGTCAAGCAGCTGCTCGCCCTGCGCCTATTCCAGCTCAGCCTGCTGGCAACTCTTCTGTTCCTGTGGCCGCAGTGGTTCAACAACGTCTACCTGGCTGCCTCGGGGTTGTTTGAAATACTTCTGTATTCATATTACCGGCTCAGCCCACGCTGGTAAAAGTAGCCAAGAAAAGATCACTTTAGAAAAAGCCTTTTGTTAGTCCTTGTGTTTCAACACCAGAGGAAGTAGCTCAGGGAGCCAGAGAGCCTGCGTTTATAGCCACAGTAGGCGCCTTCCCACCAGTCACAGCGTTTGGCCCTTTAATACTAGCCTTCTAAGTTTTTCTGCCAGGCGGTCAAGGGTCAGAGTCCCTACTCTGGGCTAAGTGGAAATCATTACCGGGTCGCCCAGAGGATCGATCATTCACAGAGGGCTGTGATAGCAAAACAGTCCTGGCAGGAGAGATTTCCTATCCAGAGCGGAGCAATTACCTTCAGTTGTTGTGTGATTATCCTAAACGTGTCTATGCAGTGTTTTAAGCAGCCAGTGCTGGCATAAGGTCAGTCTGGCGGGCCACTGGCGAGGTAGACCTTTTGTTCAAGACAGTGAGAGCAATCAGGGAGAACTCAGACTCTGCTCGCTAGCGGTCAAATCGCTCATCCTCCAGTACTAGAAATCTTGCTAATAAGAACTCTATTTTAACACTAATAATGATGTTAACTGTGCTTTCTTCGCAGTAGCCTTGTAAGGGTTAGAAAAGCTATGCTCCAGGTGCAGTTTGAATAGAGCGTTATCCTTCCTGATGCCCCAGGGATAGGTAGACAGTTCCTCTATTTCATTTCAGATTCATCTGCCTGAGTAGGACATTAACTGTCATGAACGGTAACTCTGGGGCTTTCTGTGAGTTCTGGCTTCCGGCTTCCTTATTTGTCCTTGCAGGGGAAAAGGAGACCAGAAATGATCCCTGGAGATCCCTCTTCCCAGCACCTGATTTGCTAAAGAAAATTTTCCAGAAAAAAAGAAATTTAAATAAGTTACTTTGTAACTAAAAATTACTTACTTAAGCTATTTTTGTGGATAATTTGAAACCATCTTACTTCATAACTAATGTTTGATACTATAATTTCCATATATTTTAATGTTCATTTTGATATCAGTTTGAAATACGTTGTTTACTTTATTTCATGATAGTTCCATATATTCTTTCTGGGTGAGAGTTACAATGAGAAGTGTATTCTCATTATATGTAGCTAAATGGAAGAATATTTAGGCAAAAGAAAATCATTCCCTCATTCGGAGTATATCAAAGTAGTATATGGGATTTGTTATGTATTTATTACTTCACAATAAATGAGGAAGACTTAATTAATATTCTAAATTAATTTTCAAAAGTACTTGAGGTTAATTTAGCTAGTTATTTGTGAACTTTAATGAGTGACTATGTCCTGAATAATGTGTCTGTCCTTGTTCCCTTTCCAAAACCAACTTAGAGGAGAAAGGGTTTTTCTTTCAGCTTACAGTGCCAGATCATAGAAGGGAAGTCCAGGGACAGGAACTTGAAACAGCCCATCCCATCCATATTCAAGAGTAGAGAGAAAAGAATGCATGCACGGTCCTTGCTTGTTTGTTTATGTTCAACTCAACATATCCACTCTTATACAGTTTAGGGGCACCTGTCTAGGGAATGCTGCCTCCTGTAGTGGGCTGCGACTTCCTGCATCAATTAACTTAATTAAGACAGTCTGTCCTCCACAGACATGTCCAGAGGCCAATCCAATGTAGACATTCCCTCACTAAGAATTTCCTCCAAGTTAATTTTAGTTTATGTGAAGGTGATGATGAAAGCTAACCTTTACAGTATCACCGTGTAGTTTCATCCTTTGGTGAACATCACAGAACAGATTTAATATCTGTCCCCGTCATTGGTCAGATTATAATTATGTGGGGCATGACTGTACTTTGAAAACACAAATTCAGTGAATATTTATTGTCTTCTTTGTAAAACAAAGCAATGATGATGACACACATGTCCAATGGCCTGCACTCCACTTTGGTAGATAACTAGCCAAGTCATTTAAAAGATTAAAATATTAAAACAAGACTGTCACAGAGCCAAGGTTCCCAACCTAATTTGAAAACTAACTGTGGACTTCATGGTATTTCTCTAATACTCTCTCTCTTTCCCTGTATACAGAACATACTTTTTTTTTTTGTTTGTTTGCATTGCTGTGGAATTAGTGAGGGTGGGGTGCGAAGACTTCCATAACCCTAATTTTTTCTTAGAAAGAAAAGATGTGAGGTCTGACCACGCTGACGCCTGAACATTGGTGAATTTGCATGCGGTGAGATATTGTTAAGGAGAAATGGCAAGTGTGGAGAACTCTTCCTCACAGTGCAGAGTTTGTCTCTTGGAAGGATGGAAATGTGGAGACACCACTTGCATTTAAAAATAAAACGATCATATTTTGCTTTGCTTAGGTAATATATATCATGGAGAGAAAGCATTAAAGCCTTTAGCACTTCAGAAAGTACCTTTGAATATTAACCAGATTATAATATTATAATTATTATTATAATATAATTGTACTATTATAATTATGTTATCTATATTATTTATAATTGTATTAAAATTATTATTGTCTCAATTATAATCGCAACAATTATTTCCTGTTCTACTTTGTTTATCATTTTGAGTAGATAACGGAACTAATGCAGAGGGTTGGCAGATGAATGTGACCTTGAATATTCGACCTTCTACTGGCACCGGAGTCATGCTTGCTTTGGTTTCTGGGGACACAGTGCCCTTTGCCTTGTCCTTGGTGGATTCTCAATCTGGAACGTCTCAGGTAACCCCCTATTTCCAACATCAGACTTGTCGGCTGATTTTCAAGAAGTAGAAGATATTGGAATACTGAGAGACCTTTGTGTCTGGGAGCTTTGGTTAGGTAGACTCATATCCGAGCTGCTTGGAGACATGACAACGTGCATAGAACTCTACCCATACGCAGAGGCTATGAGGTATATGGGAATTCATCTGCACACAAAATAAGGGTGTGATGAGACTCTGCTTGTCTTAGTCAGGGTTTTACTGCTGTGAACAGACATCATGACCAATGCAAGTTTTATAAAAGACAACATTTAATTGGGGCTGGCTTACAGGTTCAGAGGGTCAGTCCATCGTCATCAAGGCAGAAGGAAGCATGGCAGCATCCAGGCAGGCATGGTGTGGGGGGAGCTGAGGGTTCTACATCTTTATCCAAAGGAAACCAGGAACAGACTGGGCATACTCAGGCATCTAGGAGGGAGATCTCCAAGCCCATCTCCACAGTGACACATTTCCTCCAACAAGACCTCCAACACCTTCTAATAGTGCCACTCCCTAGGATGAGCATATACAAACCATCACGTTGCTTGAAGCTGTGTAGTATACAGTTGTACTTGTTTGTTCTTTGCACTTGTTAATCTTGTACTCTGTGAGTACATCAGAAAAAGAAGAGAAAATGAACTATCCCACTTGATTTCTTTTTTGCTAACTCCAGTTTGCAATTAGGAAGAACAGGAGAGTCTTTGATAGAAAGAAAAACAACCTTTCTCAGGAGATCTATGCTATTCCAATGTCTAGTAGTGCTAATAGCTAATAGCTTCCTGCTTTATGTCTCGCATATATGTGTTGCAGCAATGTTTTGTAAACAGCTTAAATTTATGCCAAGATTGGATTCCTCATTTGCTCTGTAATCAGCAAAAACAGTGGATTCATTTTGAAAATTAGAGTGTAATTTGAAGTGAGTTTCTGTTGAGTAATAACCTCCACTCCACTCCACTCCACTCCACCCCGTTAATCTGTCTATGTCTCTCTGGCTAACCTGGAACTCATTATGTAGATCAGGCTGGCTACAGGCTTACAGAAATCCACTTGCTCTCTCCCTCCCAACTGCAGAAATCGTTTAATTTATTTCACAATAACTCCATATATTCTTTCCGGGTAAGAGTTACAATGAGAAGTGTATTCTCATACATCATATCATCTCTGTCTATTTTGGTGTAATTTCTATTCCTCTTTACCATCTATAAGTTAGCAGCAGAGATCACACCTAACAAGTTGAATATTTTGAAAATTCTAGCAAAACAAAACACTTCTCTTCTTTGAGATTCTTCAGCTGCCTACTGGAAGTGTTGTTCACAATGCTGGGCTCTTTCTCGGGCCTCTTTCTTCTGTGCCCATTGTTCTGCATGGATGGCACAGAGGAGCTTTTCTGCTTCGATGCATACTAAAGTACTTGTATTTTCCCCAGCACAAAGTTCACTCTTCCTTTTTCATATGTAACTTTTGAAATTTGGGAGATATGGAGACATATGTACGACTTAGGCACAACATGTAACTTCTATTTGGCCGCACAACTCAGTTGATATTATTGAATCTTCAGAAATTAGTATACATTGCATCTTAATTAAACCTAGAGTTTGTAAACCTAATGTATATTTGAAAATTAATTGCTAAAATTTAAGCAACTTTACGCTTCAATGTAGAGTCTCTTTCGTTTTGTGAAATTTAGGTTTGAATTTCAAAAGCACAGAGTCATTCCTAAATGGCTTTGCTCTCTACTGTTTAGGATATTGTGGTATTTGTTGAAAACTCAGTGGTGGCTCGATTAGACGCCATAACTCTGTGCTCGGACCAGCAATCCCAACTGAAATGTAATGTTAACAGACATGGCCTGGAACTGTGGACCCCACTTAGAAAAGATGTCATTTACTCTAAAGATCTTCAAAGGCAACTCGCTGTCTTGGACAAAGCAATGAAAGAAACCGTGGCCACATACCTGGGTGGCCTTCCAGGTATTTTTCTTCAGTTCTACAAACATGTTTTGAATCAAATATCTTGTATGTAAGTTTGGCTGTCCTGGAACTCACTAAGACCAGATTGACCTTGAACTCAGAAATCCACCTACCTCTGAATTCTGGGATTAAAGGCATATACTACCACGTTTGGTCAAATCTATGATATCTTCAACACAGAATTTTAGTAATAAGGTATTGAAAGTGAAGACAAGCTTCCAATATCCTTTACACTTGTTTTAGAAGTTCATACTAGCATTTTAGCAATGTGTATAATTTTAATGGTAAAGTGAGGCTTTTGCTCCATCTGGTGATCTATGCCAAAGAGAATATGTCATTTAATTTCAATCTCATGGTAATATTGTAAGGCCAACACTTGTTGGGTTTATTCGTCACTAATCCAATATATGTTGATTCTATATTTAATTCATCAATTAAGAACATAAACCCAAATAAGCAGAGAGTTATAGTCACTGCAACTGGGCCTTTTAACGCTTAGTTGAGGAGGCAGACATTAAACAACTCAATAAGGATGTATCAAAATAATTACCAGAAGGTAGTGCAGGATGAGTCTATACAATAGGTAAATGGGTGACTTATAGACTTGGCTTAGGGTTTTGTTTTGGAAGACGTGGGTGTCACTACAATGTTTAAAACGAGGTAGCGGCATATAAATATTATAATTTCAAATTGAATTCTGGATGAATAAATATACAGGGTGGGGAAAGCAAACGTGCATATAGTTCATTGGAGTCCAGAGACATAGCAATAATAGTGTCAATATCACAGTACATTGACCAGTACATGGTAGTCCTTATGGTCTTAGTTTGGGTCTCATTGCTGGGAAGAGATGCCATGGTCATGGCAACCTTTATAAACGACAACATTTAATTGGATCTCGTACAGTTTCAGAGGTTCAGTGGCGGGAAGCATGGCGGCGTGCAGGCAGACATGGAGCTGGAGATGCTGCTGAGAGTTCCACATCTTGAACAGAAGGCAGCCAGGAGGAGGGTATCCCTTTCCTCAGGCAACTGATAGGATGGCTCTTTTCTGCCATGGGCAGAGCTTAAGCATAGGACCTCAATGCTCACCCCCACAGTCACACACTTCATCCAAAAAGGCCACACCTATTCTAACAAAGGCACACCACCTAATAGTGCCTTTGACCCTGTGGGTCAAACATTCAAACACACGATTCTATAGGGGCTACAGAAACAACTAGGACAAACCTTGGTAGCATGAGTCCAATGAAGGAAAGCCCAAAGGCCCCGTGACCTCAAATGGCTCACTAAGGAACAATCCAAAATGCTGTTTTGTGGGACAATACAATCACATAAAATCAGCCCCTTATTATGATGTGCTTTTATGTTCAGCCAGAAACTATTTCTTGGGAAATATAAAAACCAGTTTTCATTCCAGAAATTATACAAAGGTGTGTTTTTTCCATGGCATTTAAAAATGATTTCTAAGACACCACAATTTCCAGTTGAAGAGGTGGTCTAATCACAGAGAAATGTTGCTCAAGTTTAAAGAGAAATCAATAATACTGTATATTATTTTACAGTAAATGTGAAATATCGTAAGCATGTGCTCTTTCTCCCTCTTAAGTGTGAACATTTTCCTTCAGTTTGGTTGGCAATGATTGCATTTATGAAATCAGAAGAACTCATGATATGCTGAGCTCCACGCCCAGCATGACATGTTTTCTGACTAGAAAGAACCACATTAAGTAACTTTTCCTGTCGGAATTTGTTTGGGATTGTGAAGTCTGAGTAATTCTTCTAAGTGTAAACAAGTTAGGTGCGGAAGTGCTGGGCTAATGGTCAGACACTGTTTCCACAGATATCACCTTCAGTGCCACGCCGGTGAACGCCTTTTACAACGGCTGCATGGAAGTGAACATCAACGGGGTGCAGTTGGATCTGGATGAAGCCATTTCTAAACATAATGACATCAGAGCTCACTCGTGTCCATCAGTGAGGAAAATCCAGAAGAACTTCTAGAGTCTGCCTCCTGTGCTTATAATATCTCTTTTCTTGTTATTATGCTCCTGTTCCTATCACTAGCAGGCGGGTGTTACCTGGGATGTGCAATGTTTAAATATGATGTGGTACTTCGGCCTTCAGGTTTTTTGTTTTATAAATCACACATTTTTGAAAACTCTTGCACTCATTGCTGTCTAGAAATTAAATAACGAAACACACAAAACATTTAAATTTCAATTTATTTCCTTTAAATGACACTGCTTTAGGTTTTTATTTTAAAAGTAAGACTCACCATCATGGAGCTACTATTTTTAAATGTCCCGTTTTTCTCAGAAGACGAATCAGTTAAACCCAAACCAGTTAAAGCCCATGTGACTAAATGCTCACAGTTGCAAAGAGACTGTATTTTTTTTTCTTACTTTCTGCCCATGAAAACGGCAGAGCTGATATCATAGGGTACGTGAAGGTCTCAAAGCTTTATTCCAAAGTAATTCCTTGGAGCAGGGAGTGCCTAGTTTAGGCTTCGTTTTTCTCTTACCTGGCTTTACACTCGAGCCAACACCTTCAGAGAATTAGAGAACAAAAGGGCAGATTTTCACAGGAGCAGCACGTGAATGTTGGGTCGAAGGCATTGGTTTCTGTCAAAGACGTCAGGTTATGCTGCAAGGGGCATGAACATTGGGTGGACCCGTCACTCAACCTAGGCTGTCTAGAGCACACAAGGTCAGAGTCAGAACAGGAGACGTCCTTACTGTTGGGAACGAGAGTGAACACATTGGGAAATTCATGGTTGTCCTTCACGTTGGGTTTTAATTACTACAGGTGACTTGAATGTGATTGTTAAAAAAAATACTGATTCTGAGTAGATTTTTATCGAAAGGATAATGACAAGAGGGATGCTGTTCTATCTTTGCGGTGAAAGAAGTAAGGAGGTAAGATTGTCCAATATTTGCTGGTGGGGCATTGCCAGTGGCAGGCCATTTTGTTTTGTTGTTCTTCCGGAATTGACGATCCTTTTCAGGTGTGCATCCGACACGTGACTGCCATTTGAGAAATTGGATTTTATGCTGCTGTAGATATTTTGCATCACACGAAACATAATAAAATGATACATATTTTTAAAATACATGAGCAATTTCTTTACTTAAGCAACCCACAGCCTAAACTCAGGTAACGTACATCTAAGTCTTCGCACGGCATATTAGAACTCCAGCTGAAAGACCGGAAATGGAAAACCCTTGGTGAATGGTTGTGTTGGACCTAGAGTGGGGCTCAGGAAGGGAAGGAGAGCAAGTGTCACACAGACTGAGTACCTTTAAGCCTGCTGGACATTGTGTAGACCACTGCGGAGTGTTATTTTTCTCCCGCTGTGTGCAATAGGTGATGGAGACTAGCAGGTGACTGGTTATGCAGGTGTGAAAGAGAAGGAGGGGACTGAAATGGTGTCCGAGGGGGATAAAGTGCTTGTTTTACAATCAAGACGACAAATTACGTTAGGGTCCTTGGCACTAAAATAAAACCAGTGTTGTATATTTCAACATACAGAATTGATGGAGAGAAGCAGAAACAGGTAGCTTGCAGGGATTCAGTGGCTACCAGTCTAGAAGAAATTAGCTCAAGGTCTGGTAAGAAATAGTATTTCAACAACTCAGTGCCTCCACATTTGCATGAGCCCCACCCGCCATGCACACATAGGCACTCAATACAGAGGAAGAAAACGGTGAATATGATCAAAATGCGTTATGTACACGCTGGAAGTGCTATAACGAAATGCAGAATTATGCATAATTAGTTAAAATATGCTAATTAAATGAAGGCACAAGAAAATCTCATTTTGGAGTTTTTCATACTTCTCATTTAATAACGTTATATATAGGAAGTGCTGCAGATCAAATTTCAATTTTTTTATTAGAAGGAAAACCCTTCGTATATACAGTGAGTTATATAGGATATCAAAATAATTTTTTTTTCAAGACAGGGTTTCTCTGTGTAGCCCTGGCTGTCCTAGAACTCACTTTGTAGACCAGGCTGGTCTCGAACTCAGAAATCCTCCTGCCTCCGCCTCCCAAGTGCTGGGATTAAAGGTGTGCGCCACCACTGCCCAGCCTAAAAAAATTTTTAAATGTCATATACTTTGAGATATATTCACAAGAACCTGGAGAGGAAGGGTGTATAGTTTCAGTTAGAATATTTGATTTGGCTGTGAATTTTGATATTTGTTTTGGAATAGGAATGTCTAGTATTAAGGAATCTGTGGAAGTAGACAGAGTGAAGAACTACATTTTTCACTAGAGTTTCAAATAATTTTTTTTTCAGGTTGTCCTAGGAAATAAAAACAGTACAGCTTCTGTTCAGGGCTCCCATATCAGTCCTTCACTCCTTAATAGGACTGCTTTGGTGATCATTCACATAGGTTACCAGATACAGCAACTTTCAAACTTCCAGATGCCTTATCCTTAAAAACTGGAAGTATCAGTGTCAAGCTACTTTGTGTTTCTGTTTTCAGAAGATAAGGGTAAGGTGAACTTCTCTGTGCCAGTCCTGTGAGGCTTTGATACATAGTAATATAACCAAGATGGCATGATAATGCTTAATTGAACTATGCAAATTACACCATTACCCTGCTTTTGTCTAGAAAAACAGTAGAGAAAATACCTCACTCCTGCTGTGGTGTTTAGTCCAGAGGGACAGAGTCATGCACACGTGATTCTAATATGAGTCTGAGTCGGTAGCAGAGAAATCAACCTTTGCAGGGGATTATAAGGAGGGAGAAATGAATTCCCAGTGAAAGTTTAGAGAGCTGTTGATGGAATGAGTATACATATGGATTTCTATTAAATTTCCCTATAGTCCAGTCCTATCGTTCCAACTGTCTTCTCCGATGCTGCTCCCCCTTTGTAAAGTGCATGTGACATCTCCTACAAAGATGGATTCTGTAGATTGACTGAGAAACAATCCCAAAGATAAGAGTCTAGAAAGGATGACTAAGATATGAAAGCCTGGGAGAGCCATACTGATAGCATGGAGGTCTAAACCATTAACCACACCCATTCCCAGTCTTTAGGCTGAAAGCAAGTAATGCATCTTTAACATTCCTGATTTCGCTAGTGTTGATTTGTGAGCAGAACACAAAGATCTCTGCAGAAAGTAAAAAGAAAGAAAACCCCACAGAAATAGACAATGGAGAACGAGAGAAGGAAAGAGTTGAGGAGGGTAATACCTTCATAATTCATCCACGGTGAGGATATTGACCTGTGGAGATGGTGCTTTAATGGCTTAGCGGTGGAGCAAAGTCAAATAGCTGCTAGAGATCACAGATCATGTATGTGTGTGTGTATATATATATATATATATATACACACACATACACATACACACATATATACATAAATGTACATATATATATACACACATATATGATCATATGTATATATATGATGTATACTTATATACTTATGATCTGTGTATCTATACATACATTTATATATGATAAATATGTTAATATTTATATTATTTACATATTTAAATATTTATATACCCATATTACATATTCAAATATTATAAATATTACATATCTATAATATTTTATGCTATTACATACATTTATATATGATAAATATATTGATATTTATATATTATTTACATGTTTTAATATTTATATCCACATTGCATATTTAAATATTATAGATATTACATATCTATAATATTTATATGTTATTGCATGCATTTATATGATAAATATATTGATATTTAGATAGTATATGCATTATATAAATTATATGTATTTACACATATAATCTGTATATGTATGTATGTGTATATATATATATATATGTGTGTGTGTGTGTGTGTGTGTGTGTGTGTATGTGTGTGTGTGTGTGTGTGTGTGTATACATACATAAATTTCCACCCAGGGTTCCTCAATAAGAGAAGAGAGAAAGCTATTCAGCTAAAGGTCATTGTGTGAAGACTTGCGTGAATGCTGCTAAGTGACTTCTTAGGTTGAAATTCCTAAGCTGTGTAATAATAGAAGTCAACTGAGCCATGAGTCTCAAATCTCTTGTTCACCTAATGTTAATCACTCTTGTCCAGTTCTCTCCGAACACAAACACAGATCCTGAGCAACGAACATTGTCTTGCTTGGGACACCTGCACTGTGAGATGGGTCAAGACACAGTTATACTGATAGCTAGATTTGAAAATGAAAAGAACGTTAGAGACCCAACTCAAATGGGAAAAGTGTCTTGTATGGTTCTTTTTAACTGTTTATAGATGTATCAGTCAGTTTTCATTTCACAAAACATGTGACATAAACAGCTCAGAAAGATGTGACTTTTAATCTGGTTTATGGTTTCAGTTTTTGCTCATTGGACTCCAGCTTCTGGGTTTGCCTGTGATGGAGCACATTAGGAGAAAAACTGTGTGCTTTAGGAAAGCTGAGAAGGAGAGGGGGGTGGGCATGTGAGCGCGCAATACGCTCTCCGAGGACTCTGCTCATCTTTCTACCACATTACACTTTCTAAAGGTTCTACCAACTCCTAACAATGCCACAGGCTGGGTGTACTGGCTGGTTTTGTGTGTCAAAGTGACACAAGCTGGCGTTATCACAGAGAAAAGAGCCTCTCTTGAGGAAATGCCTCCATGAGATCCAGCTATAAGGCATTTTCTCAATTAGTGATCAAGAGGGGAGGGCCCACTGTGGGTGGTGCCATCCCTGAGCTGATAGTCTTGAGTTCTGTAAAAAAGCAAGCTGAGCAAGTCAAGGTAAACAAGCCAGTAAGTAACATCCCTCCAGGGCCTTTGCATCAGCCCCTGCTTCCTGACCACCTTTGGTGATGATGAACAGCAGTGTTGAAGTGTAAGATGAATAAACCTTTTCCTCCTTAACTTGTTTCTTGGTCATGATGTTTGTGCAAGAATAGAAAACACTAAGACTTATTCCCCAGTCTAAGACACTGGGTAATAAGCTTTTAACACATGGCCCTGATAACAATATATAATTTAAATAACTTTCTCTTAATGGCTATAAACTATTTATCTGACACACTAAAAAATTAATCTTTAGTGTTGATATTTATCCTTTTTTTTATCTTATTGCTGTGGTAAAACAACATGGCCAAAATCAACGTAGAAGAGGAAAGGATAATTTGGCTTAAAATGTCTTATTGAAATCCATCCCTGATGTAATTGAAGGCAGGAACTCAAAACAAGAACCTGGAGGCAGGAACCGTGGAGAAATGCTACTAGTTTTCTCACAGACTCATGCTTAGCTGGTTTTCTTTTATAGGACCACTTGCTCAGGAAATGGTGGTGCCCACAGTAAGTTTGTCCCACCTGCATCAATTAGGAAACAAGACGATGCCCAACAGACAGCCTGAAGGCCAATCTGAACTAGTCAGTTCTTCAAGAGTTACTCAAAGTGACTTTAGGTTGTATCAAGTTGACAAAAATAAGTAGTAAGTAAAAAAAAAAAATTTGTGTGGAAGGCCTGTTGGCACTTGGTTCAAGACTCCAGAAGGAGGCAAAGGCAAGAGGAACAGAAGTTCAAGGCCAGCTCTGACCAAGTTGCAAGTCTCTGTCTAAAAATAATTGTGCCTGGCCATGGCGGCACATGCCTTTAATCCTATCATTAAAGACGCAGAGGCGGGTGGACATTTCTGAATTCGAGGCCTCTTTGGTCTACAGAGTGAGTTCTAGCATAGCCAGAGCTAGACAGAGAAACCCTGTCTCAAAAAACAAACAAAACAGGAACAAAACCAAGCAAACAAAACCCAAACATAAAAGGAAGGAATCTGAAAAGAAATGAGAGAAGGAAGAAGGAAGAAAAGAGAAAAGGATGGAAGGATGGAGGAGATTTTGTGGGGGTGTGTTTTAAATAGGAGCCTCATGAGTGGAGTAGCTGATGCCACTGAGAAGCGTCCCACAGGCTCTGTATGGCTACCTTCCCCTTCTCCCATTCCACACTCCATGTTTGCCAAAGCATGCTTCTGTTTAGCACACAGTTTAGAGCAGCGAAGAAGCAGGTGCAAAGTGAGTACTCAGCGTGTTCCGAACTAAATCACATTCATATTAGTATGTCAAAACCCCAAAGCCCAGAAAGGCTATATATTTTGAGACAGAAGGAAGTTTTGTTTGTTTTGGTACTGAGGATAGCACCTTGGGTGTCATACATGGTAGGCAAGGACTCCGATACTGGGCTACAACTTAGCCATTTATTATAACTTAAAGAGTAAGGTAAAGAAACTTGTACATCATTTGCAGAATTTTGATTTTGTTTTCTTTTTACTGTCCATTTTGCATTCAGATATTTAATATGTTAATAATTAATTACATTCAGATATTCTCTTATTTAAGCTATAGGGGATTTTTGTCTCATAAATATTGGCTATTTGCATTATAATTGCAACCTCACTATGTTCCATTTAATTGGAATATTACTCATTTGATGTCTTTGGTGATTAAGGAATATATTATTATTATTATTATTATTATTATTATTATTTTTCCGAGACAGGGTTTCTCTGTGTAGCCCTGGCTGTCCTGGAACTCACTCTGTAGACCAGGCTAGCCTCGAACTCAGAAATCTGCCTGCCTCTGCCTCTCAAGTGCTGGGATTAAATGAAGAATATATCCAATAAAAAAAAATAAAGTTGGGGAAATATATTACCTTGCTCTTTTGGGATTTCTACCTATTTCTGGACTATCTCTTTGTGTGTTGAAATACTGATTACTTCAAGGAAAACCTTGGCTCATTATAATTATGAGGTCCAAGGGAGAATGGAGGAAGAACAAGGTATAAAGTAAATAAAAAAAATGAATGAAGTTTTGTAGGTGCTTCTCTTGCTTGCTGAGATAAGCTGTCATGAACCTCGCTACCATTTTTTTTTCTAGAAGAGCATCTTAATAATGAAATCTTTTTGAGTATTTACGGTAGCGCATTACCCAGAGAAAGGGGGGAGACATGGACATCGTCTGTGCTTGCCTTCAATCTTTTAAGGAAAAATGAGCTATCTTTGCCTAAGACTACACCGGATGATTTAGAGGGAAACACTTCGGACTTTAAAGAGATATTACTCAGCCGGGAAGATACACCGGATGATTTAGAGGGAAACACTTCGGACTTTAAAGAGATATCACTCAGCCAGGAAGATATCGACATGCAAGTGTGCATCACATTTTTTCTTTTCTTCCTTGAAATTTTACATCTTGGGCAAAGCAGATGACTCATATTACTGTAGAACATAATCCCACACCCACAAATCATGCCAGTGCTATCTCAAAGGGAGTCCTCAACTCACGTCAGCCTAGACCTGTCATTATTTTCAAAGACTCTTTCATGTTTCATCATGACTCTGACATCCCTGAGAATAACTGAAGTGAACTCTACTCGGTCACAAAGGAAAATAATCAAAACTATTTACATTTAACAGACCGATTTTCTTCTCTCTGACTTAAAAGCCATGGTTTAAACCCATATTTTTGTACATTTTTATATTTTTACCTGTAGCCCTGCTTTTTCTCCCTGCTGCCTTTAAAAACAAACTCATACTTCAGCCCTAATTTTGTTTCATGCCCGTAAATCAAACAGAACCAAAACACATGCTTGTATTCTTTGAAGATCACTACCTCTTTTCGTCTCTGTCTAACATCTCACTCTAACCTTGACTGTGTGACTCAGCCTCTCCGTTTTTCTCAGGACTCAGTCTTTATGAGTAAAATTCACATGGCATAAAATATAGATATTTAAGGTCATTTTACAGTATTTAGTGAACTTATGTGTCAAACTGTGGGTCTCAGCTGGTCACCTCGGTCCTGCTGAGATGACTTTCCAGACTTTCTCTCTCTCTCTCTCTCTCTCTCTCTCTCTCTCTCTCTCTCTCTCTCTCTTCTGCTCTAGGTGGCTTTTTCTTGTTATCTAAAAACTCTCTGGTTAAGACAGCTCTCTCTGCTAGTAAAAACTCTAAAAGCTTTCTGGATAGCTCAGGGGTTTTCGGACCAAAGTCAGAAAAGCTGCTATAGATTTTTTTTTTTCTGAGCAAGTCAGAAATTCTGTTTCTAAATTTTTAAATTCTAAAATTCTAAAAATAAGTCTTGGGTTTTCCAATCAGTATCAGAAAGCAAGAAACTATTTTGAAAGAGCTGTGTTCGCTCTTCAGACAGCCTTCTCTGGAAAGCTGCTAGAAAACATTCTATAAGAGCAGTGTCAGCTCTCTAAGTAATTCTTGGGATTTCTGGGCAAGAAATCCTGTTAGAAAAAATTCTAAAGGACCTATGAAAAATTCTAAAAGAATTGTGTTCACTCTGCATAGACTTTCTTACTAAAATCAGAAATCTGGTTAGAACAATATTCTTGAAGAACTGTTTTTGCTTTCCTGAGATCTCCAGGTAGCTCAGCTCTCGATAGAGAAAAAGCTAAAGAACTAATGTCACTTTTGCTAGCTCATTTCCCGCAAATCTGCATCTTTTGTCCCCAGCACCTTCTTAGGAGACAACCAATACACATTTTCTGTTGTCATTGCAAAGAATTTGGAGATCTGCCTGCCTGTCAAACACAGATAATAAGCTAGTTGGGTGGGACCCTGTCCTGAAATTACCATTTCTACCACACCTCGGCCTAATCTTGCTCTGTCCCAGGCTGACCTAAAACTCAGGAATCTGCCTGCATTTGTATCTGCCTGCCTTTGTATCTTTATGAGAAGCAGGCTTATAATGTAGCTTCCTCTGTTCCTTTAGATTTGTGAAGCCCCCCATATATATTTTTTTTGCATAGCTGAGAAATTATATGTTTTTAAACCCATGTTTTTAAAGAGTTCTTTTTCCACAGCTATAACTGCTGTCCAGAAGCTCCTAGTATTTACCACTTTGCTGAGACATTAGCTACACCTTTGCCTCCTGGGCTCCTGTGGTCTCTGATTATCATGAAGTCATTAATGTTAACAGGGAGGGATGTTCCTTAAAGGAGGAATGTAAAATATGTTCATAATAGTATAAACGAGCCTCATGCCTACAGTAGACGTGGAAGCTCCCTCAAAGGCTGAAGCCATCTCAGGTGAGTTTCTCTTCTTGAGGCCTCCACCCTCTCTCTTTCTTAAGCAACGGACATGTCTACCAGAAGTCCACCCTTCCAGCCTTATGTAACCCAGAGCCAGATCCTCGGACATACCCCATGTCCTCCACAAGGATGGTAGATTTTGGGCACTTTCTTTTTGAAGACCTGTCACTTATAGCTGCTACTGCCATAGCATTTGTGAGGACTAAATTAAGTTGTTCTGCAATTGACAGGCAATCAATGGGCGGCCTGGTTTTCACTGTATCCCTACCACCCCTCATTATAGAGCCATGTTAACTAAATTCTGTCTACTGGCTGAATGTGTTTTGTTTCCTACAGTAAACACTCATGACAAAACTAACCCTGCTTACTTCATCTTTAGGTGTACAGCCTCCGCCTGTGAGCAATAGGTTTTTTTTCTTTCTTTAGTGAAAATGAATATACTTACTAGACAGTTTTTTCCCTTCCATTTCCTCTTATACTCAGATATTAATTTCTACCAACGATCAATGAGAATCATGTATGTGAAAGTTTATGAAGCCATACATGCTTTAGGTCACTGTATTAAATAAAAGCTGTACGATTAGAGAAGCATTGAGATAAAAAATTGATGGTTAGGTTTTTGTTGATGCTGATTTTATATCTGCTGTGAACCTTGCATCTGCTATCTAAGAAACAATCTGTGATTGATCTTCAAAAAGGAACAGAAAAGTAGAAGATTGAGTTAGGATGTTGATCCTTGGAGTTCACTCACACTTTCAGATTTTACATTACAAACCCATGTGTTAAAAATTACATTCTTGAGACAATGTGTAAATGGGTTGAAATATTAAAGAGTTGAAATGATGACTCTTCTCTCTTTTCCATCAGCTAAGATTTCGTTTAGCATGTTTTAGGATGAGGGATGTCAGTAACAGGGCTTCACTGATAGACATTTTTTACAATTCCAAAATGTTTTATTTCTAGGGAAACAAATTTTAAGGTTTCGTAAATTGAAATTTCTTCATTGAAATCCACAATCATCCCATTATCAAACAGAATCTTGGATTTCTCAGTTTTGACCTTAGAATAAAGACTTTAACTTGTGAGATATAAATCCAGGTATATACGTTTATTCTGATCAGGATTTTGGGGGAATTTTTAAGCCTTTGGCTGAATGAAGCTGGGAACATTTGTGTGCTTTTGGAACGATGTTCAGATGATCTAGGTAATCTCCAGTATTAAGCTCTAGCTGTTCCCTCTGGTCCACTCCTGACAAAGGTGTTTGTTTATCCTTTTCTGCTCATGAATCAGATTCTGGTTTATGATACAGGCATCATGGTTTATGGAGCAGCAGATTGGCTGTAATTGTGACTTTGAAAGTGAATGTTAGGAGTAAAGCAACTTTGAACAGCTGAGAGGCCTCTTGGACAAGGTACTCAGAATATTAAACAGCCACGACATGAGAAATGCTATTCTCTCTCTGTGATCTTATCAGGTAGGCGAACTTGTCTCTGACTTGAAACACTCACTTTGATCTTACTTATACAGAAGTACTTCAGCTTAGATCTATGGGATCAGAATAGTACAGCTAGCTTGTTTTCTAGGCTCGTTTCTATGGTTTCTGACATGAGAAGAAAACAAAAAAGCAAAACAAGAAACCACTTTTCTTTTTGGGACTGGGTGTAGCTTGCATGGTTACCACTAGGGGGCGGTAAATGAATGCGGTATAAGTGAAAGTACCTTGTAAGTTTCAACCTGTTAACAATGTAAATTATGCACTTGAACTCCGAATGCATTCTCCTAGTTCACAGAACAGTTTTTATATTATAGTATTGTGAATGTGTGCCCATCCTATTGAGAATTACTCCACCGTAGAATGATAAAAGCAGGTACGTGTTAAAGGCATCTGGTTTTCTTTTTAGAGTAAAGCATGATCAGACATTTGTAATCAATAGAAAAGAAACTGTATTAACTCTTCAATTACTGAAAACTCTTGTAAAATTAATTATTTCACTTCTATGAGAAGTCTTTTTCCTGTATAATTAATTCAGGACACCCCAGAAAGGTATCATGCTCAACTACATCACTGTAATAAGTGACTTAATAAGGCACTGACATTTCAGGGCAGGGAGAAAAATAGCATTCTTTTTTTTTAAAGGGGGAAATTTTGAAGTTAATATTTGTATCAACCAAGTGAGAACAAAAATCAATAGATAGGAATATGAATATTTTAAAACATAAACGAGGAAACAGAAAGTAAATAAGATGTGTTTCATTATTTATATGAGCTCTAACTCTCATATTTGTTCTTAAAGTACAGGCACAAAAAAAGAAATCATTCCACTCATTCATACATTTTTAATGAATACATTATTTCCATTGTTATATTTTTTCAAGCACTTTATTACCTGTGAACAGTTTAAGGAATATTTTAGTTTATGCAATATCCAGTATGGAAGCTCACAGGCTTTGGGTTCATTTAATGGGAAAACGATCCTGTTAGTTCAGTGTTTTCTTTTGGGTAACATAAATTCCGATTTTGATTTCCAATCTCTGTGTAGTACTTTACTCTTCCGCATCAGGGTTGTTTACTTTAGACACATCTGAACAGCAGTCTTTGTCACTCTTCGTTTGGCCCTACATGAAAGTCCGCGCTCTCTGAGTTTCACTGGGGCTGGGATGGGGGGAGGGGTGCATGGTCATTGGTATGGATTTCTTTACGTTTTGCAAGTATCTTCTGGACTTGCAAAGCATGCAGAAAGCCTCTGGTGGTCTGGCGGGTGCTTCTGAGACCAGGCAGCCGATTGATGTTTCCCTTTGCCTCATCTGCACAGACTTCACCATATGCAAAACCGCAGTGGGTGTCTGTTCAGAGAACCTGAGATCTTGTCTGCTGTGATGTCATCCTTGGGTGAGCCCGGGTGGCTGCTGTTTTCTCCACTCCCCTCTGTCACTTGCGTGTACAGAGCGTCACAGCCACAGAGATGGCTGAGAACACGTTGCACCTTTCCATTCTCTCCGCCTTCGCTCCTCCTCGTCCCTCCTGCCTTTTTTTTTTTTTTTTTTTTTTTTTTTGTCTTTTTCCTAATATTTGAATGGAAGGTTTTCCAGAACAGATGAGAATGAAAAACGCCAACAGGGAAATGAGCTATTGTCAAATTGCAGCCTCAAGGGACACCATAATGACACCAATCTGAGGTGATTTGGGCTAGATTGCATGGTTATTACAGGCACATGCAAACCGTATGTAAATAAACTTGCGACCTGCTTACATATTGATCTGGGAAGTCACGACTGACTTCTTAGACGCTGCTCACTCTGACTGTCCTGAACTTTATCTTCAGCATGAAAGGTTACCCTTCTTAAAAATAACAACACTTTCATGTCAGTGGCTTTCGATCCAGAGCCGAAGTAAGCATACGTGGGCTGCCGCTTCTTCTTTCTTCTTTCTTCTTTCTTCTTTCTTCTTTCTTCTTCTTCTTCTTCTTCTTCTTCTTCTTCTTCTTCTTCTTCTTCTTCTTCTTCTTCTTCTTCTTCTTCTTCTTCTTCTTCTCCTCCTCCTTCTCCTCCTTCTCCTTCCCCTTCCCCTCCTCCTCCTCCTCCTTCCCCTTCCCCTCCTCCTCCTCCTCCTCCCCCCCTCCTCCTCCTCCTCCCCCCCCTCCTCCTCCTCCTCCTCCTCCTCCTCCTCCTCCTCCTCCTCCTCCTCCTTCTTGTCTTCCTCCTGCGTTTGGCCGTGATAATTACACTCTGCAATGAGCCTGAATGTTCTCTGAGCTCTAATTCTCATGCATGCTGCCCCAACGGCTACGTGTTTTTATGGCGCGAGCTCCATTTCCTCGTCCTTAAGACTGGATGATGGTGTTTCCTTTCTGGGTGAATTAGAGTAGTATATTTGAGATTATATTTCATTAGTTTTATTGCTGCTTGTTAAGGTTTTATTATCCTCTCTGTTTTATATTTCAGACTGGCAAACCCCTCGCCAGCGGTGCTAAGTGACTTGATATATATGAATCATAACTTTGTGACTGAAGAGTACCGCCGTCTGCAAATAAAGTGGGGACGTCGGAAGTGATATTTTATAATGGCATTAAGCACATGCGTTCCCAGAGCAGCTCCTGTTCAGAGAGAAGCAACCCTATTTCAAACGTTCCTCCATCCTGCTTGGAGAGTCTTCAGCGTTTTTTTCACAAGTGGCCCAGGATGTGCTTTAAATCAGACTTCCTTCTTCGTGAATCCTTATCATTTATTGCACGGACTTGTTTTCAATCACGCAGTGGCAATCCAGTTCTGTCTGCCAAGCTGTCTAGCAATAGGTAAAAACTGGAAATCCTTCATGCTCCTAGGCTGATGTTTCTTCGCTCAGGCTGCATGAACAGTTGAGAGGGTTTAATGGCCGGTTACAAGTTACGTAATTGGAGTGCTTCTAGGCAGATCGATCAGAAAGTCTCACTTCTCCCAGAGTTAGGCCTCCAAGTCCTCTAACAAGTTAAGGGGGTTTCTTGATGTATAAAGGGAAGTAAAAAAAGTATGCTCTCTGGGACATTTATAGTGATTATTGAAACAAACACAGGAATCATTGCAGAGGTGGTGAGTAAAAAAAAGAAGAAAGAAAGAAAAAGAAAAAAAAAAGAAGCAACCTGAACTTTGAGGTCTTTCTTAAGAAGTTTCATTCACAAAATTGCTTTTACAAGCCCGACAGTGGAGAGAGGGAACTTGTAGAGTCCACCTCTAGAAGAGAGACGGGGCATCAAGTGGAGGGATGGAGTTACCAGCCCAAAGTCAAAAATGCTGACCCAGAATTGTTCCTGTCTAAAAGAACTGCAGGGGCGAAAATGGAGAAGAGACTGAGGGAAAGGCAGTCCAGTGAGCAGTGACCAGTGAGCAGTGACCAGCCCAAACTGGGATCCAGCTCAAGGGGACGCTCCCAGGCCTGACATTACTGATGTGTGCTTACAGACAGGAAACTATCATGACTGCACTGAGAGGCCCAACAAGCAGCTGAAAGAGTTAGATGCAGATACTTGCACCCAGCCAATGGACAGAAGCTGGGGATGCCTGTGATTGAATTAGGGAAAGGCTGGAAAAAGGAAGAGGACGACCCTATAGGAAGACCAACAGTCTCAACTAAACTGGACCCCTGAGATCTCAGACACTGAGCCACCAACCAGGCAGCATCCAGGAGCTGGTCCTAGGTCCCAGACACATATACAGCAGAGGACTGACTAGTCTGGCCTCAGTGGGAGAAGACACACCTAACCCTAGAGAGACTTGAGGCCACAGGGGGTGGGGAGGCCTGGGGTGTGACTGTGTATATGGATAGGGGGTGTGGGCGGTGGAACATTCTCTTGGAGACAGAGGGGAGGAGGAATGGGATGAGGAATTGTGGGAGGGCAGACCCGGAGGAGGACAATGACTGGACTGTAAAAATAAATAAATAAATAAATAAATAAAAGTAATAATTATTTTTAAAGAAGAGGGAGAAAAATTGTTTGTGCAGAATGAAAGTAGTGGTTATGTTTCCTAGTGCAGAGATTATATACATTTGATTATAAATGATATATTATATATAATATGATTATAACATGATTATATGTTATATATGGTTATATACATTTGTCTATTGAAATAGAATTCTTATGAATTCTTAAAAAACATTGTTATTTTTATGTTTTACTTAACTGAAATTTGTGAATGATATAAAAATTTTCTTTTGAGTAAGTGCTCACTTACCAAACAACCTAAAATGCTTTGGGTATTTCAAACAAAAAGAAGTATGTTCTGTATTTTTACATGTTGTTGTTGTTTTTTTATACCACATTAAAGAAAGGTGGATTATTCATGAAATCCAACATCTCCACAGTAAAGCAAATTGGTAAAAACAAAACAAAGTTTTAAAACACATGACCATGTCAGCTTACTAGCTCTAGAAACAGTAGAAACCGCACCCCTTTTTCCTGAGAGGGCCCCGTGGGTGTCATAGAGCCTCTCCTCAGAGAGGAGAGAAGCTTCAAGATCAGGAGATCCAGGGGGTCTCTGCAACTTGAAGTAAGTCTAGGGAATCCTATTTAATTTTCCACTGATTTCTAATCTCCAAGAATCCTAGAAGAGAAAAACCTCTACTTACCTTTTGGAAGACCCTGGATTTGCAACAAAACAGAACACTATGACAGTGAATTGTTTTGAAAACAAATAGACACATGAGATGGGAATAGAAAATACAGTGTCCACCTTTACCAGTCTTTCTTTCTATTTTTGCTTTTTGATAGCTTTGGATCTCTACAAAGTTATTTCAGTCCCTATGCCACCTTGATGCCTGTGATGGACAAATAAACCAGACAGGCAAAATTAAACAACAACAAAACAAACAATCGGAGGTGGAAAGTTGTATTGTATACAGTAGGAGGAAATTAAATAAAAACGAGGGCAGGAGAGATGCCTTGGTACATAAAGGCTTGCTATCACCAGAGCCTGAACTCCAACCACCAGGAGCCGTTGAGCAGCTGGATGTCACAGCGTTCCTCTAATATCAGGGCCAGAGAAAGGGAACGTGGGGGCAGGAAGACTCTTGGAGTATGCCAGGTTGCCATCCTAGTCAAAACGGCAAGCTGCAACCTCAGCGAGAGATCCTGTCTGAAGAACATAGGTGCAGAAAGACAGAGGAAAACGCCTGGTTTCTTTTCTGGCCTCCACATCCAGCACACACAAGGGCACAAACTCAAGTACACTTAACAAGAACACTTAATACACAATTTTTTTTTTAAAGTCTAAACACTAATGGTGTAAACAAACTCTGGAGAGAAGGACAGTGGGACAAAGGCAAAGTTTCCATGTGGGATGCGTGGGCTGAAGGTAGCAGCACATCACTAAACTCATCATCAGCAAGGAAGACTTTCAGAGCTCCTGCCTTCCATGTGAGGAATCTGAGTAGTCATAGCGACGGCTAGAATGGATATTTAAGATGGTCTGTGGTTTTCAAAGTGTCTTTCTGTCTTGTCATTTTTCAATGGACAGCTTTAAATGATCTGATTGTCTTGTAATGGCTTCCGGTTTATCGTATTGTGCTTCTTTTTACCACAAGCCTAAGCTGAGCTTGGATCACATAGACATGGGGATGACTGAGGTTGCTCTGTATTTTTGCTAGGTATTCGATTGCTGAATTTAGGGAACTCTTGCAGCCATTGAACTCATCTCTTGGTAGGGATCACCCACGCTGTATTCCCAGGGAGCACCCACGCTGTATTCCCAGGCGGCGCTGAGAATGAACGCACAGCAATTCTCTTCTTCATCTCAGTGGAAAGGGTCAGACATCCTAGGAGAAAGTCGCTCTCACGAATTATCAGTCCCGTAGAAGAGACAGAAAAGCTATTGTTGAGTGTGAGAAAGTGGGTGTGCAATGAGTCTCGGCAGGAGGCCTGACTCAGTGTCCTTGGCGAATGTCATGCTCAAAAATGTAGTTCTTGAAATCTCATTGACTTTTAAGGCTCTGCTGTTCTCTCTGCTTTGCATAGAGAGAAGAGTGGCAGTGACCAGAAGAATACAAGTCTTTCCAGTAGCAGAAAATGCAGAAGAGGTATTCTGTCCTTATTTGCCTGATTGCCAAGATTTAATACTATGCTTCATTCTCTCCTGGTTTGGGAAGAAATTATCAAAAAGTAGAAGATAATGGACTTTGGGACAGTAATGAACACATTATCCTGGCCATTATACTCAGTGATTTTATGGCACAGTCTGTTAGAATTATATTAATTTATTGTGAATGCTAGAGTGTTAATATTTGCGGTAATAGATGAAGCTTAAATATGTGCTCACCAGCCGGGCGTTGGTGGCACACGCCTTTAATCCCAGCACTTGGGAGGTAGAGGCAGGCGGATTTCTGAGTTCGAGGCAAGCCTTGTCTACAGAGTAAGTTCTAGGACAGCCAGGGCTATACAGAGAAACCCTGTCTCGAAAAAAACAAAAAAAAAATGTGCTCACCAATACCAGTCACATTTCAGGGGACACACTTGATGGGACTTGAAAGGAGAGCCACATACCTGTCACCCCCATCATCCTGCCATGTACCTCCATTCTTTTGCTTCCTTGTACATCACTTTCTTTGAATAATGACTTGTGGTGTATCTGTATCTGTATCTGTACCTGTATGTATGTATGTATGTATGTATGTATGTATGTATGTATCTATCTATCTATCTATCTATCTATCTATCTATCTATCTATCTAGTTTTATAAAACTTTCTTAAATCTAAAAAAAAACAAAACATATCCAGTGAATCACAGTTGTTCCACATTCTGTTTTTAAAGACTTATTTATTATTTTTGTTGATTGGTATGCGTCTGAGGCTTCATAAGTTTATGTGCCCCCCACAAGCCTGCAGATTCCAGAGGACAGAGGATCTATAGAAACCATGGTTAAATGGTGCTGTGAGCACTTAAAGTGCTGTTCCTGTTGCTCACTAAATACAGATATCTTTGTCACTCACTGACAAACCCAAACCATATCACTTTGTTGCCTTATTAACTTTTTCTTATTACTCATAATAATGTCTAATTAATTTTAACTTTTTGCAATAGCTACTTTCAGCAAGAAAGAGATTCAGAGAAAAAAAGTACAGATATGAATTATGCTTACCAGGCCATTGGCTAATGATTGAGTCTTGAGGGCTCTCACCAGACCATTTGCTCAATCCACTGCTGGGTCCATAGTATTTTGTCATTATTCGGAGGTTACCCTTTGGTGGAACTAGATTATTAAAGGTATACTTTGGGTAGATATTCTCTGTTCCTGGACCTTCTCTGTATATCTCTCCCTTTTCTTCCAAGCCACTAGGAAGAAAGCAAGAAACCTTTCACTTCATGTTGTCCTGCCTTGCCTTGGTCTAAAAGCAGTGGAGTCAGCTGACCATAGGCGAAAATCCCTGGAATCATGTGCCAAAAGACAGCTCTTCACCTTCAAGTTGTTTGTTTTGAGTATTTGTCACAGCAATGAAAAACTAAGACAAAAGACTATTTTTCCCATCTTGGATTTAGTACATGTAGTCTGCAACTCACTGCATGTAAATAAATAATATTAATAAGAGGTTTTTCGACTTTCCTGAATATTAGAGTAACTTGGAAAACTCCCATCTATAAATGTAACTTTGATTCACCAGTTGTAAATGCCATCTCAGAGGCTTAATACTGAATAAGCTCACCCTGTCTAGCTCTCCCTGAACCCTTGCTGGCTAGTTCAACTCGGTTGTTCTGGCCCAAACATCTCTTCCAGCTGACTGACTCAAACTGGCTTCCCTCAGCTTCTGGCTGAATTGCTCTGCTTGTCCTCATATTAACCTTGGCAATATGCTCTATTCTTCTGGCTCCTTCTCATTCTCTGCCTGGTTCTATCTTCACCTGCAACCTGCCTCTGTAAAATTGTTCTGGAAAAACTGCCTCCTCTCAATTAGCCATCACTTTCCAACATGGCCATGTCCTTCTATAGACCAACTTTGTCTACAATATTTCACATTAAAAGTGTGTACTAAGGGTGTATCTGTATTCCAGCCAGAGTAGCCACATTGCTGGATTAAACTTTTTCTACACACAACAATTCTAATGCTTTTGCAGTCACCCAAATGCAGTGATGAGTGTATCTAGCCTCTCCCCAGGGGAGATAAATGGGTTTGAGGATGCTTGGTGCATTTTTTTTTGTTGTTGTTGTTTGGCTTTGTTTTGGAAATAGAGAGTGTAGTTACAGTGATTTACAACCCAAATATCTTCTTAGCAACTCTAAATATGAAGTATAACAATGATAATGAGTATATATTTAATGATTTTACATAATTATATTCACTCACTTAAACTCATGATGATCTTATAATTAATCCCCTTTTGCAATCTAGGCACTTGTGAGTCAGAAAAGCTCAGTTGCTCAGCAAAAGTCTTGGCAAATTACAATGAATGACTTGGATGAAGATACTCCGCTACAGAGCTATCTTCTTTATTATCATCCAGTCCTACAGTATATATTTCCATCGGTGATTTTGACTTGATGTTGTTGCATCTGGCTCAAAACTTTGCACTTAAATCTTGTTTATTTGCTGTCCTTAGTATATACACACATTAAAACTAACCAAAACCTATGTTGAAAGTCATCCCACCTACAAATATTTGAAACAAAATGGAAAATATCTCTAACTAGAAAAACATCTAAGTGGTGAGAAAGTCTCCTTGGTGTGTTAAGCCTAGAGGAATAAGAAATGAAGAGGCTCTGGTTAATGGCGAAGAACTGTCGGCTGGATGCATGTCATTAGTCTGGCATTGGGCTAGCTTCCTCATTAGTGGAGCTATGTATTATCATCAATGGTGTATTTGTGTGGGAAGAAACACACTCACAGTCTCTGGTTTTGAATCAACCTTGACTAGGATGCGTGTTGCAAAGTAAATTGCTACACATGCACTGCATGCCTTTTAGGTTTTGAGACATTTTAAGTATAATGTTCATTGAATCAATTCAATGGTTGCCATTGTTAATTGATTTCACAAATTTCCCATTTGAGTTTTCATTTCATTCATAATTAAATTTGGGGATCTGGTTATGGTTATGGTTATAGTATCTTTTATGGATGTCCAAATGTCTGGTTTCTGATTTAACTTTCTGGAATCAAAAATATCAGTTATGCAATTTGGGGAAAGCAAAAAAAGCAAGTTAAAGGAGCAATTAAGGAAGTCCACAGTGGTGTCTTTGTGGACTTCTAGCATCACAGCAGTCCGATTGGCATTGAGATTAATAAGATCTTTGTCTTACTGGAGACTTTATACGACAATGATTGTGTGAGTGCACAATATGGATTTGTCTTAAAGATAATTGCAGTCTATCTGTATCACTGGGTGGTAAAAGTTTGCTGAACTATTTTCTTCCTTTGCTAGGAACACTCTCAAGCAGGAAACTTGGTGTGTATCTTATCAATGACTTAGTCTCACACTCAGTGACTCTTTTTTTAAAAAATTTTCTCAGTTTAGAGATAGCATTTGGTACTTATTTAAGTTGTAGATAAAACATACTTTCAAAGGGCCCTTTAAAAGTGTTTTCAAATCTTGGTTAATTGCGATGTTTTGTTCTGTTAAGTTAAGAGTGGCTCCCAAAAAATTGACTGCTTTACTTTGAAAATATATCATTTCTTCAATGTATATTAAACAGATACAGAAATCTATTCTTGGCCATCAAATCACATGGGTTCCTATACGAAGTCTATAGTGGAGGGACAGCTGGCCTATTTCCTGGAGGTGTAAAATTATTGGTAGAATAAAAAATAGCCTTGAGATCTTTTTTTTTTCTTTTTTTTCCACTATTTTTTTTATTTTCTATATTCTATGTTTACATTCCAAAGGCTTTCCCCTTTCCCAGTTCCCACCCACCATAGTTCCCATAGTTCCTCTCCCCCCCCATCTGTTCCCCAATAATACCCCCTCCCCCCTCGGTTTCTTTACTAAACTGGATGCAATCTTTACAGGCCCAGGGTCCTCTCCTTTCTTCTTCTTGGGAATCATTTGACTTGCTATTTGTGTCTTGAGTATTTAGGGCTTCTGGGCTCATTAATATCCACTTATCAGTGATTGCATTTCATGTGCATTCTTTTGTGATTGGGTTAATTCATTCAGGATGATATTTTCCAGGTCTAACCATTTACCTACAAATTGCATGAATTCATTATTTTTAAGTGCTGAGTAGTATTCCATTGTATAAATATACCACATTTTCTGTATCCATTCCTCCTTTGAGGGATATTTGGGCTCCTTCCAATTCTTGAGATCTTTTAATTAATCAAGCTCTTAACTTACTATTTATCTGCTGACAAGTAAGCTCTGTAATTCTGTGGGTTACTGATCTTGTCTCTTAACCAGTTAGCTAGTTCTGTAACTCTGTGGGCTCCTGTTATTATTTTAAATTTAGTGAAGCAGTGCTTTAAAAGCTTCCACTCATGACCCCGAGAGGTGGCTCAGTGGTTAATAGTGTGTACTCAGAGGACCCAAGCTCAATTCCTGGCATCCCCGGATGGAGACCCACACTGAGTGTAACTCAGGCAACAGGAACTTTATGCCCTTTTCTGTCCTCTATGGACACTGCACTCACAGGCATATGCATGATATAATTAAAAATCTTGACAGATAAATAAAATTATCATATCACAAAAGATATGATAGAAAAATAAGGAAAATAAAAAGCTTCCCCAATGTGATCTGACATATTTAAATAAGTACACTCCTTTTTTTTTTTTTTTTTTGGATTTGTTTTTTTCGAGACAGGGTTTCTCGTGTAGCCCTGGCTGTCCTGGAACTCACTCTGTAGACCAGGCTGGCCTCGAACTCAGAAATCCACCTGCCTCTGCCTCCCAGAGTGCTGGGATTAAAGGCGTGCGCCACCACCGCCCGGCAAATAAGTACACTCTTACAATTATTTTACCTGCAATCATTTTGTTAAACTGAAATCCATTTTCTTCTAAATAGGAAGATATACTAATATCAGATAGAGCTAGAACAGTATCTACTTCGTTGGCTATTCATTCATGAATCAAACCACAGGATAAAGATTTTATATATTAATAAGATTTCTTTTTGCATTTTTAACTTACAGAGTCATTGGCAGTGAAGAAAGGGGAGTGGGGAGGGGGAGAGAAAGAGAAGAGCATGTGTAACTTTCCTTGGAGGAAAATGAACATATGATTGCTTGTGACTTACCATTTGTACCAACATGACAGGATTACATCCTTCCTACAGGTTAGGGTTAGTTTTTTTAGCTCTTTGGAAAGAGGTTCTTTTGTATCAGAAGAAATTTACTTAGAAGAATTTAGAATTTCATTCTTGTCCTTCCATCACTTTTAGCCACTTCATGTGAGAAAAGAGGACGGCATTACTCGCAAATGATAATGCATGCGTGCAACATTACAGGATTAACAGCAACACGTGATTTAGGTTGGGCATACCATCTTAACTTAAAATAAAATTTCGAACCCACACATACCTTTGACAAAGCAAGTCATCCATTTGGAGCGAGTGGAATATTAATCTTTCAGTAATGCCTGGAGGCGGTAGACGGCTCTGAAAGGAGATGATTAATTTCCTAAAGAAAACCTGGCAAATATATTATTTATACAGCCTCATCATATTTCTCTCTTCCATGTCTTTTTTTATTTTGTATGGTACTGTGCAAAGATTCAGTTGCATCCCTTCTGGTCATTAGTAAAAGTTTTAATCAATACAGCTTGAGCTACCTGGCCTTGTCCTGTAGCAAGTTTTAGTGTACAAAATGGAAGAAACACATGTACGCATGCATGTGCTACTAATATTCATGTTATGAGCATGAACTCTGGAACCACAGTCATTCTGTCCAAATTCAAGCTCTTCCGCTCACTAAAGGGTGACCTCTGGTCATTAACCTCTGTGTGACTCATTGTGAAATGACACTAGAATATAACTGGATTGTGATGATTAAGTAAATTTATACATACAAAATGCACATGTGTTAGTTCTATTAAAAATTGATTAGAGCAGCGCTTGGCATTAACACTGTGCTCCAAATGCTGGGTCATTGTATACTCCAGGGAAAGGTTATGAGGGAAGGCCTGGGGACATTATGGCCCACTTAACGGGGAGAAGAATGTCCTGATTATTGCATTAACAATGGAAAGACTCGAGGGGAAAGAAAGAAGATTGAAAAGGTCAATGTTGTGGGATACTGAGAAGAAATTATGGGGAGAAAAAGAGTAGACGCCAAGTACTAGTCAGTTGGTGTAAATTTAAATATGACACATGAAAATGAGTTGTTAGTTGTAATCAGAAATATTGTGGCAAGGTATTTGAAGAATCTGAGATGAGTCAGACCTCACTGAAAAGAGGATTAGCCGGGGCTCTGGTAGTAAGGATATTATTGAATGGTAGATACTGAAAAAGTGTGTCTATTAAAAGCTCTTAGCTTTGCTTTGAGCACTTGATCTAAAAATGCATTAAGAAACTGACTGTCTTTAAAGAGTTCTACGTACTCTGCTGACCATTTATCCTGTAACAAATTCAGAGAGTTTCTCAAGAAGTCTTTTGCACTGAGCCTTGTGGACTTGGATTTCTTACTTAAGGAATGAACTGTTATTTTAATTAATAATTTAAAAGCCAGGCTTTTTAAAAATGTGTTGTCTTTCTCTTAAACATACTTTAAACTGAAATTCAAGCTTCAATTGATGAATCCTGTGATTTTCTCCTCTTAGAAAGTAAGAAAAAAATGATTCTGTGGTCAGATATCTCTAGTGTGCTTCAGCACTTAAGTTGAGTTCAATCTGCAAGAGTTTCAAACCTTTAAAGGACATACAATACAGAATTTTGGTATGATGATTTGAACGCCTGTTTTCTGTTTTGAAAAATCCCATTTAAGGCATATTAATCTGGCATACATGTTTGATCATAAAATAAAAATTTTAAATTATATTTAAGCAAAATTCATTTCTGACTCAAAAACTGTACAAGAGTAAGGCCCAGTGTGCCCTCCTCTCCTCTCCTTGCTTTCTGCCTTACTGCCCTGCCAACCGTGCCTTAGTGAGAATCAGAGTCCTGAAGACATGCACGGAGGTTTCTAGATTCTTCTGCCTCTGAGCTATGATTCAGCCAGAGACATTTGATGAGTAACAGGAAAAAAACAAGACAGTTTATTAAGAGACAAAAACAACGAGGAGGTTGGAAATGGGCTGTTAGAGGTAGGTCAGGGCTCCAAGGCCTCTGCCAAGTAAGAACTTTGTGAGGTTTCCTGGGTCATTAACAAGTTGGACACTTTGTGTTGCTGCGGTGTTCTGTAGTGCAGTTCCTGACGGTGGTATAAATTCCAGTCTCCCTCTGAAAATCTTCATAACTTTGGAATCTCCCACCATATCCTTTCCTCCAACATCATTCCTTGCTTTCCCTCCAGTACTGAAGCATCTTCTTGTCCATTTATATATTTTTATGTATGTGAGTACACTGTAGCTGTACTGATGGTTGGGAGCCATCCTGTGGTTCCTGGGAATCAAGGTTGCTTGCTCCAGTCGGCCCCACTCGCTCCATCTTAAAGCTTTATTATGATATCTAAGCTGTCTTCAGACATACCAGAAGAGGGCATCAGATCTCATTACAGATGGTTGTGAGCCACCATGTGGTTGCTGGGATTTGAACTCAGGACCTGTGGAAGAGTAGTCAGTGCTCTTAACCACTGAGCAATTTCTCTAACCCTCATCCTCTTGTCTTAAGAACTTCACACCTTCACACATACTGTAGCACTTGTCTGTTTTCAGGTCTGTCCTCAAAATTCACTACCTAAATACTCAAGACACAAATAGCAAGTCAAATGATTCCCAAGAAGAAGAAAGGAGAGGACCCTGGGCCTGTAAAGATTGCATCCAGTTTAGTAAAGAAACCGAGGAGGGAGGGGGAATTATTGGGGAACAGATGGGGGGGGAGAGGAACTATGGGAACTATGGTGGGTGGGAACTGGGAAAGGGGAAAGCCTTTGGAATGTAAACATAGAATATAGAAAATAAAATAAAATAAAAAAATTCACTAGCTGTAAGTCATCCTTGTCAATATTTAAAATAGTGCCTGCTTTGTGTAGACACCGCTCCATCGTCTCTCATGGAATTTATTTCTTCTTGTTTTACACTCACTAACACCCCCCCACACACACACACGGTGGGGGGGAGGGGAGGGGGAGGATAAGTTCATACACAAATTAAAGTTCCACAGTCGCAAAGGATTCTGGTATAGCATCACATCCATGGTACTTAGCAGCATGTCAGTACTTCTTTTTTTTTTTTAATTTTTATTTTCTATATTCTATGTTTACATTCCAAAGGCTTTCCCCTTTCCCAGTCCCCCCCCCCATGTCCCATAATTCCTCTCCCCCCCAACTTTGTATGTATGCCCTTTAAGACAGAGATAGGAACCATTCTAGGATATCTAAAAACGTTTTTTTTTTCTTTTGTTGACAGTTGTCTATGGCTGTAAGTTGCTTTTCTGTCTATAAGCTCATGCTAAGGAATTTTGAAAATCACAGATTTGGTTTCAAACTCTACGATATATAATAGTCGTCACTGTAAATAGAAGACCCATGTAGTAAAAATGTTCACAAATGTTCTCGTAAGACCTTTGGATAAGTAAACGATACTTTTGGACTTACAGACTTCTCCATTGTTTACTTTCCTAGGGAATAAATAAATCAGCAGAAAAACTATTTATATAGGTGGTATGCAATGACACCACAGGGAAATGTATTTGATGAGTTCTAATAAAATATGTTCCAGGCAAATTATAATTGCCGCCCAGGAGAGAAGAGCAAAGACCCAAGAAATTATTACTGCCTTTACTTAGTGGGAATTGTGTGCACACAACACACTTAACCAAAAACAATGTTGAAGCAAAAAAATAAAAAATAAAAAAAAAAGAAAAAAGAATGCTTATAGCAAAATAGTCATGATTTCACATTGAAGTACAAGTCAAATTGAATTTATCTATATCAGCTTAGAGAAATAATAATAAGGGCTGGCTTTCCTTGACTATGTTCTTCATGCTTGGGTTTACAGTAGGGATTCTGTACACCTTAGTATTTTAACCTCCCCAACAAAACTGTGGTTTGAATACATTTTATTCCATTTTGCAGATGGGAATATTGATTTCCTGTCACCCATACATCTTACCTATTTACTCGGCTGCTAATAACTTTGTCTCACCTAGGCCTAATCCAGCTACACAATGCATTGCTGGACATGAAGGCCATGTGCACACAATTCCCACTAAGTAAAGGCATCCAATAACCTTTTGGGGTAATAAAGTTCAAATTTAAGAGCTCCGTCATCTTTGAAACATCCCTTCAGGTTAAATTGCCTAACACTGACAGTTAATGCTACAGCAATGCTGAACATTCAGACTTTCTTTTTGTTGCTGTTGATTTTTTTCTTTTGTTTTTTCGAGACAGGGTTTCTCTGTGTAGCCTTGGCTGTCCTGGGACTCACTCTGTAGACCAGGCTGGCCTCGAACTCAGAAATCCACCTGCCTCTGTCTCCCAAGTGCTGGGACTAAAGGCGTGTGCCACCACTGCCCATCACAATATCGTATTTTAATATGAAATGGTTTGCTACATTCAGACTTTCTAACTATCGTATGCTGATTTGTGTAGGATATTTAATTTGTCTTAATCCAGAGATTAAAATTTTGTGTGGATTCTAAGTCTGCCAGTGTCCTTCTCAGTCAACAACAACAACAACAACAACAACAACAAAGAGATTGTTGCATCCTAGCATGATAATCCCCATTGACCCTAGAAGATGGGCTTATCTCTCTCTCTCAGTTTGAATTCTTCTATCTCTTCCATACTGAAACAAAGCAGGCCATGGAAATGTAAAGCGAATGCCAAGATAAACTTTAAAAAATAAAGAGTCTGGAGTCTGAACTGAGTGTTATAGATAATTGGATATGGTGCATGAATGACGGAGTTCTATAGTTGGAGGCAGGGGAGTAGATTTGGGAAATGCTCATTGTTCCTTTCAATGTGATAGGTTCTCCCTTTATGGGAATCAAGGCCTCTTCTTCATCCAGTTGGTCCTTGACTTCCACTGTCTTCAGCAGCCAATCTATCCATTCTGTGTTTTCTTTGCCTACATGGCTTCAAACAGACTTGGCCTTGGTCCCAGTTTTGCTGTATTGAATGCCAGTAAACACCAGTGATTTTTCTTAAGCCCAGGAGAATACAGTATATAAATACTATAAACTGACAACTTTTGCCTGACTTTTCTCCCCTTTCTTTGTTTAATTTCCCCTTGTCTCCCTTAAAACCTGATCTGCTTTTCTCCAGCTATAAAATTCTTTCTATTTTGTTGTGCTGAGTTAGTAGTAATCCATTGTGTATTTGGTATTTTTGTGATAGTAGTTTATTACGCTATGTCACAAGCAAGTTCAGTTTATTTACCTCAGTGACCTATGATGCTACAGTGGTTAAAATAAGAGAAAGGAAACCAAGTTCTCTCTTAAGGGTTTGTAGCCAAATTCCCTCTGCCCAGATGGTTCCCGCTACACAGCCAGGAAAGCTAGAGCTTCTCTGTTTCTTGATGGTTTAATGGTCCCCAGCTCTAGGATGCCCAGCTCTGTCTCCCTTCTACTTTCTACACTCATGTCAACCATTTGGGACAGCGTCTGGAGTCTCTGCTGCTTCTTCTGCACTTACTTCGTGAAGGGAATAAAATTTCAATGTCCAGCCCTCTCTGGGAAAATGCAACAATATGATTCTAGGGAGGGCTTCTTTGACTTATTATTAACCTTAAACTCATAAAAACACATACACATTTATGTTTTTTTCACTTCTTGAAGAATGAATTAAACAATATATAAAAATAGAAAAACATTTTTTTTAAACCATGCACATCTCCCTATATGCCTCAGATTGTTTTGGGGACATTTTTCCCCAAAGGCTTTCATTACTTGAACACCATTCCTGGCTACTTACCTTACACATGCAGATCATATCCATTTCAGGTTCCCAAGGTACAAACAAACAGAAATATCCTAGGGTAGACCATTTTCTACTGTGTTCAAGCATGAACTGTTTCTGTAGCTGATTGACTTAATATTGCCCTGGTTAGTGTCATGTCAGCTTTACATAAGCGGCTGTCACTGGTGTTGACCTTCTTCATCTCTTCCCAGATCTCTTCCTCTTTCTCACCCAGCCAACACACACACAGAGCATTTTAGCAATTATCTTTGACTCCCATAGGGTATTTGATAATAAGTTAATATCCTTGCTAGCTTATATGCTCTTCCAACTGATGTGTCATGTTCTTTACATGTACTTTTGAATTATACTTTTGATAACCTTTTTTACAAAAGGAGGTACTGAGACCCAGAAAGAGTGAGGGGAAAACACTTGATAATGCATTTTAAAAATACTTATCTAAACACATTACCTAATGATTTTTCCTCTAAGATGAAGCTCTTGTGTTAAAGTAAAAGTGAAAGACAATATAGTTGTTGTAGTAAAACAATGTAGACTAGAGTCAGGGAGAAAGCTATTAAACTGTGGCATCAGGGGCAGCAATGAAGTCTGGAGGTCTACTGTTGTGAGCAGCAATAGAAGGCTTGTTAGCACCAACAGAGGAGTACACATGGAGGGACCCGTGGCTCCAGCAGCATATGTAGCAGAGGATGGCCTTTTCTGGCATCAGTGAGAGGCGAGCCCCTTGGTCCTGTGAAGGCTCAATGCCCCAGTGTACAGGAATGCCAGGGCAGGGAGGTGGGAGTAGGTGGGTGGGCAGGGGAACACCATCACAGAAGCAAGAGGAGGGGGGATGGGGTAGCGGGTTTCCGGGATGGTAACCTGGAAAGGGGATAACATTTGAAATCTAAATAAAGAAAATATCCAATTTAAAAAAAAAGAAAAAGAATCCCACAAAAAAAGGTTTGTTAGATTAAACATTTAACAATCTTACCATGTTTTTTTAAGGGATGAAGAGCAAATTTAATTTTGTTTTTTTTCTTAGATGGTAGGAAGAAATCTTTGTTCAACATACACAATACATATATATGTGCATACCATACATAACTATATACATACAAACATTACGTTCATATGAATACATTTAAAAGATGCATTTTCAAGTAATAAAATTGAAAAGCTCTCTTATGAACCTAAAATTGCATTCATTAGTACTTCTTTCATGTCACGCCTCATGATAGTCTTAGTAAATTATTTTAGACTTAGGAACAGTATTTTCCCCCACTATTTTATGCCCTGATTCTATGAGGCAAAAATGATTTCTCCTTTTTGTAAAATCATGACAGCAATGATTATCTTGCTAGTAACTTCAATGGTTTCCTTGTCTCCAAAGCCAACTACTGGAGAGTGTGTGTTTCGGAGTGAGGAGTAAGCATCTTTCTCTCCAGGAGGCCTGTGTTATATGTGGGAGAACAGGGTCACTGAACTAATTCCCCTGGTAGAGATACACTGTCTAAAACAGGACATTACAGTATGCTTTAAGTGAACAATACATTCCCAAATCAAATGACGACTTGGGGAATTGCCCACATTTAACCTAATAGCCAGCTGTGCACATGCGAAAAGGCAGTTGATCTACTGTAGACTTAGAAATCCGTGGCAGGTCTTTTAGTTCAATAGTCAGATGGCTACCCAGCAGGGCTGGAGGCTTAGCAGGGCCAGCCCTGACTGATATTAGTCATTACTGGAGATGATCAAAAAGGCTGACTGAGGCTCTTTGAAACTGGTGGCCACTCCATTCACAGATTTTTTCCCCTCAGGACACAGATCCTGTAAATTTCCTCCCTAAAGTTTAGTGAAGGAGAAGGCTTTTGGGTTACAATTTTCCTTTTCTTTTTTTATGCATAGATAGGAGTGATAAAAGAAACAAACATGCAAAAGAGATGTAGTTTTTTTTTTAATCAAAAGGGAAAAATGAGAATTGATCCACTCTTATCTCCTTGAACTAAGCTCAACTCCAAGTGGATCAAGGACCTCCACATAAAACCAGACACACTAAAACTAATAGAAAAGAAACTGGGGAAGACCCTTGAGGACATTGGCTCAGGGGAAAAATTCCTGAACAGAACACCAATTGCTTATGCTCTAAGAGCAAGAATAGACAAATAGGACCTCATAAAATTACGAAGTTTCTGTAAGGCAAAAGACACTGTCAAAAGGATAAATCAGCAACCAACAAATTGGGAAAAGATCTTCACCAACCCCACATTCGACAGAGGGCTAATATCCAATGTATACAAAGAACTCAAGAGGTTAGACCCCAGAAAACCAAATAACCCTATCCAAAAATGGGGTACAGAGCTAAGCAGAGACTTTTCACCTGAAGAAATTTGGATGGCTAAGAAACCCCTTAAAAAATGTTCAACATCATTATTCATTAGGGAAATGCAAATCAAACAACCCTGAGATTTCACCTCACACCAGTCAGAATGGCTAAGATTAAAAACTCAGAAGACATCAGGTGTTGGCGAGGATGTGGAGAAAGAGGAACACTCCTCCACTGCTGGTGGGAATGCAAGCTGGTACAACCACTCTGGAAATCAGTCTGGCGGTTCCTCAGAAAACTGGAGGTGATACTTCTGGAGGATCCAGCCATACCATTCCTGGGAATATACCCAGAAGATTCCCCAGCATGCTCCACTATGTTCATAGCAGCCTTATATATAATAGCCAGAAGCTGGAAAGAACCCAGATGTCCCTCAATGAAGGAATGGATACAAAAAATGTGATATATATACACAATGGAGTACTATTCAGCCATTAGAAACAATGAATTCATGAAATTCTTAGAGAAATGAATGGAGCTGGAGAACATGATACTAAGTGAGGTAACCCAGTCTCAAAAGAATACCCATGGTATGCAGTCACTGATAAGTGGATATTAGCCTAGAATCTTGGAACACCAAAGACACAAATCACATACCAAGTGATGTCTGACAAGAAGAAAGGAGTGAACACTGGTGCTAGAATGTACCAAAGCATCATTGTGGGGGAGTACAAGAACAGGGAGGTGGGAGGGGGTGGATGAGGGAGCAGGGGGAGGGAAAAGGGCATGTGGGACCTTTGGGGGTGGGGAACCAGAAAAAGGGAAATGAATTGTAAATATAGAATATATCCAATAAAAAAACATAAATTAAAAAAAAAGAGAAAAAAAAGTATCTCAGAGTTGAAATTATACAGTTTCATGAGATGGGAGCCCTAAAATAGTCCATTAAAATGATTCTTATACTTAGATAAGTTACAATTTCACGCGAAAACAGTTGAAAATTTGTACAATCACAGACCTTAGTTTTTTGTAAGGTATTTTTAGTGTGTCAAAGGGACTAGGAGCCTCAGAGGAGAAATGAAGCCGCTAAGAAGGTAGAAGCATGAATCGTATTGTTATGTTCAGATACTGAGATATTGGCTATAATTATTGCACTCTTTTGATTTTGTGGTGAATAGAGATAACTCTCTTTTATCAGGAGTCCTAAGCAAACACAATACCTTTTTTATTAACTACAGCCCTTGTATTATGGATCACACTTCGAGATGTGTTTGTCCTAGGTAACTCCCACTGGGTTCTCAAACTCATGTCTTCCCATTTCTTTACCTTCCTGAGAGAAGCAACTTTTCTTTTTCTCAAAATGCAACTGAAACAGATAGCTTAAAGGAGAAGCGCTTTTTTTTTTTTTTTTTTTTAAAGGCCAGGCTTAATGGCACAGACATGCAACACCAGATATTCTGCATGCAGATGTAGGAGGATCACAGGTTTACCGGCAGCCTGGGCTACACAGTAAATTCAAGGCCTGCCTTGACAACTTAGTGAGAAAGACTCTCAAAAATAAAACTGTCAACAACATAAAAAGGGGTCTTAATTTGTGGCTTGGTAGTAGTATGTTTGCCTATTATGTGTTTGAATTTAGGTTAAATCCCTAGTTCAAACGAAAGATAAACTGAGACATGATACATAGATAAGTAGATAGATGATAGAAGGAGAAACAGAATAAAAATAGACATATCGATAGATAATCAGATAGAATAAAAATAAATGAACCAATCGTTTTGCTCATGCGTTCAGTACCTGTCTCCTAGATTTCAATTTCTTCCTAACAGGCATTGGATTATTAACAGTTGTGGGCCGGAGAGATGGCCCTGTGGTTATGAGCATTTGCTGCCCTGGCAGGGAACGTGGGCTTAGTTTCCAGCATCTGCATACCTGCTCACACCTGATGCAGCTCCACTTCCGAGGAACGAGATTCCCATTTCTGGCCACGGCAGACTCCTTCATGCACATGGTGCCCACAAGCTTACAGATATTCATGCAAGAGCATCTTAAAACTATTTTCAATAAATCTATTGATTTGAAGACCTGATGATTCAATCAGTTTTCCAAGTCACTACTTCTAAGAATCATTGCATCAAGGGGCAAGCCTTGAATGCATGAGGCGGGGGTGGGGGGGGAGGGGCATGTCTGATCCAGACTATGACAAAAAAGACACAGAGCTGAAAAAGTCGTGTCTACCAACAGCATTCTCAGATGACTGGGCCAAGGAAAGAGGGCTGAGATTAAAAAAGCATGTTTAAAATATGCAAACTGTTTGTTTTTAAAGATTACCATTAAATCACAAAACCATGCCCACCTTTTATAGAAATTGAACAATAACATGACTGGCTGCTAAATGCAATTGTAAGTAATAAAATACCATTAATCTCTCCATGATTCGATACGATTAGATTTGCATTATAAATGATGCTCTGTATAGTGTGGAAAAGCATAAGACATTCCTGCAAGCTACGTCACGGCATATATGATCTAGGAAGCAAAATAATTGGAGAAATGGTATCATCTATGCTAAAGTCAGACCCCTCCTGTGGAGAGAGGGTGTGGCAGTAGCCTCAAGATGAGGCCTGGAGGCCGGCCAAGTCGGATGACTAAGCACCTGACTTCTTCCTGCTCCTGGGTAGGCCACACCTTTCTTGGGCACTGTGCAGGCGTAGCCAATGACGTGTGATCAGACCATTCTATGTGGACCAATCAGAGAAGACTACGTTATGTGGACTGATGGGGCGGACTTGGAGAGGAGATAAAAGGACTGCGCAAGGGGAGTGGGTAGCTTTTGCCCTACGTTCATGTTTCAAGGTTCCTGATTAAACCGCATTGAGAAGAACAGTGCATGGTCGCTCTTTTCTGCTGGTCGGAGATAGTAGCAACACCCTTCCCCCCTCCCCCCTCCCCGTTTTTCCCCTCCACCTTGCTTTAGACTTCATGCCATCTTCTCTAACACCAGAACCATCTAATACGAGTTTACGAGATTAGTCTATCACTTGGTGTTTTCCATCATTTTTATCATTTGATTTGCCTTATGTCCATATATCTGCTTCTGAAGATGAAATATCAGTAATGACGAGAATCAGTTCTTGACATAAATTTGGGAGAAATCTCATTTTCAACGTGCTATTTGTCAACTTTTTATCTGAAAAAAAAAAAGTTTTCCTTTTAACCTATGCATAGCCCGAGGAAAATGGAAATTTAGCACAATGAACTGGACCATTTATTTATTTGCAATTAGTATTCTTCTTTCAATTATACACTGTTCACAGTCAACTGCTTAGCTAAATTAATTTCTTTTGTTCCTCCAAATTGTATTCCCTTTAAACATATTCCCAGCGGTGAAGAAATCTGAGAGTAGGAAACAATGATCTAGGATGTCAATGATGGGAACAAGTTTCCAAGTTATCATATCTTATGCTAAGCATGCTAAAATGAATGCATTATCCCCGAACAATTGTTATTGTGCCAGGTAGAGACCTTTCTAATGTTTTTTAAATTACATTTTTGCTTTTTTTGATAAATAAAAAAAAACTCGCATAACATACCTTGATTGTGATTTCGCCTTCCCCTACCTCTCCCAGTTTCTCCCAACCTTCCCTCTCTTCCGGATCCACTCTCCACCTACCCCTCACTAGAAAATATACAGGCTTCTAAGGGACTGTCGTAAAATATAACAAAATAAAATACAACATAAAGCAAAAATGAATACATTGGAGTGGGACAAGACAAACAGAAGAAAAATCCCCAAGAGAAGACACAAAAGTCAGAGACTCAATCACTTGCACACTCAGGGATCCCATGAACACACTAAACTGGAAGTCATAATGGCTATGCAGAGGACCTAGTGCAGACCCAGGCACATCCTTGGCTTGCTGCCTCAGTGTCTCTGAGTCCACATGAACTCTGACCATGTTGGGCCTTCTTTTCTTCGTGTCCTCCGTTCCTTCTGGTTCTTACACTCTTTCTTCCTCCTCTTTGTGGGGTTCTCTGAGCCCTGAATGTTTTAAGAAATACTCAACTTTAAAAAACATTTTGAGATAACAATATAATTACATTTCTTTCTACACCCTTATAGTCCTCCCCAATCTCCCTTATAGCCCTCCCCAATCTCCCTTATAGTCCTCCCCAATTGCCATCAAATTCAGGCCCACCTTTTAAAAAAATAATTGACATTGTAAGCGTGTGTATGCACACGTGTGTGTGTGTGTGTGTGTGTGTGTGTGGTCTGCTCAGTGTAGATGAGGTCACTTGTATGTGTGTTTTCAAGGCTGATCATTTCGGACATGTCACTCACTTGGTGTTCTCTGTCTTCCCCTGCTCCCACTTCTCCTGCTCCCAGCCTTCCTCCGTTGCCTATAGTTCTTCTTGGATGAGGCTTCATGGGCTTTTCTTCATGGTTGGCATGTCCTTTGATGTCATCCTTGTTCAGGTAACAATTGGGCAGCCATGCTAGTGAGACTTCATGGGTGCAGCATCTGACATCACTAGAAGACACAACCTCACAGCAAACTTCCTGATCCTCTGGCTCTTACAATTACTTGCCCCCTGCCCCCTTCTAGATGACCTGAGCATCTAGAAGGTGTGGAATGGCTTGTGAATTGACCCATTGGGACTGAGGTCAAGGATTCTGAAGTTTGGTTGACTGTCATTGTCTGTAGTGGTCTGTCTCTTGAGAAAAGAAGTTTCCTTGGTGAGGGTTGATGGCTGTCATTATCTGTGGTACAAGGGCAAATGTTTATATAGACTGTTGTTGGGGATTATTCTAGTTTTGGTAAATTAGAAGTTGTAGATTCTCCTCTAATAACCATTACTTAATTAGAACTGAATAGTTATATTGGTTTCCACTACCAGATATGATTTTTCTCTTGTTCCACTGGTATTAATTCGTATTATCGAGCTGTTGGTTAACGGCAAGGTTTACATGCTACTGCTTCATATTTAGGACTATTGTGCCATGCTGGTCATTGAAGTGGTTCATGACATAGCTGGGTAGAACTGTTGGTTGCCTCCCTCTTTTGGAGGCATACCTGGTGCCTTATGGTACTATGAAACTAATTCTTAGGAGGAATGTTCAGATTAGTTCCAGATCTCTTTCTTTTCCCTTCATCCCTCTGTCCCTCCTTCCTTCTCTATTTCATTCTTTCTTTCTAACATAAAGACTCATTGTCTTAGTCAGGGTTTCTATTCCTGCACAAACATCATGACCAAGAAGCAAGTTGGGGGGGGGGAAGGTTTATTCAGCTTATACTTTCCACATTGCTGTTGATCACCAAAGGAAGTCAAGACTGGAACTCAAGCAGGTCAGGAAGCAGGAGCTGATGCAGAAGCCATGGAGGGATGTTTCTTTCTGGCTTGCTTCCCCTGGCTTGCTCAGCCTGCTCTCTTATAGAGCCCAAACTACCAGCCCAGGGATTGCACCACCCACAAGCCTCCCGCCCCCTTTGATCACTAACTGAGAAAATGCCCCATAGCTGGATCTCATGGAGGCACTTCCCCAACTGAAGCTCAATTCTCTGTGATAACTTCAGCCTGTGTCAAGTTGACACACAAAACCAGCCAGTACACTCATAGCTCAAACTAGCCTCAAAATTACATATAACCAAGGATGACTTTATATGTCCAATTCTTTTGCCTTTACCTGTTAAGTGCTAGGGATTATGGGTGTGCATGAGCACATACCCAATTACATTCTATGCTGACTATCAGAATTGGAGCTTCTTGTATGTTGTCAAGAACTCTACCAGTTACCTTATATCCCCAAGCCTAGCTATGTTGTTGAATAATTCAGGATAGCAGCACAAAGGAATTGCTTTAAGCAATAGGGAAATTTTAAGTTTATGGAACTAAGAGGTTAAAGGTGCTAGGCTTGGGATATATTCACACATTTGGAGGCTGGAAACCCCAGCCAAGTATTGTCTCTAGGCTCAGGAAATGCTCCTTCATTTAACATTTATGGTTTTAAAAACAAGAGTATGTGTTTGGCATCGCTCATCCTTTTTTGAGTACCTAACAGATTTCCAGAGTGGGAATTTATACTGGGGTCCTCTGGCTAACCCTGGCCTGTCCCTTGCTGCTCCAGTCTGGTGTGGATGGAGGTTAATTTTCCTGCATGCACACGTGAAAGCATTCTGAACAGATGAAAAACAACTCTGGTCCACTCTCCCTCAAAAGACAGTGCTTTGCTTCTCCTCTGTGGTTGCTGGATCTTCAGAGGTGTGTCCAGCAAGGACACCATTTCTGTTCAGTCACTGCCATCTTTCTTATCAAAACCAACAAACTTCATGGAGTTAGTGGTTTCTTGGTTAAGTTATAAAATGCAGTTAGGAACGGATGGATTCAGGGGGAAATGTCCTATGTTAGGCTCCTCAAATGCATGATCTCATCAAAGGAGCATATTCTAATTTTACACTTTCTTCCTCGAAATAACACATATTAGGTTTGTGTGAATTGTGCATATGAAGGAGATGGGAAAACATCGCTTGATTAAAAACTAACTTTTCAAGGATCATTATTTCTGAGAACTGTGGGCTAAGCTGCGAAGGGCCTGAGGTACCAGACATGTGGACTTGTCAGAGATTTGCAAGCTTCAGATGACAGCTCATGGAGTGGAGGCAGGAGAAAGCTCAGCTTAGGATTGGAGTTTATTACTATAAATAAAATCCACTGGCTATTCTTTTCACTTTTTCAACGACAGATATTTGCCGAGAACAGAACAAATATAAACTGCTGGCATTCCTCCCACTGGTTTTTTTTTTTGCTCTTTTAATGGGATGTGTTATGAGGCCGTTAGCAGGAAAGAACTGACACCACCTTCCTGGGGGAAGGTGGGCAGTAAAACAGCAAGTGCAACAGAGAAGCTCCTGAGGTATTTTTGCAGCCTCATAAAACTGAATTCTACAAGGAGCTGTCTGATTAAATTGTCACAGCCTGAAAGAGTCACCGCTGAGCGTGGAGCGCTCTGGGAGGAAGTTTCTAGCAGGTTTAAAGGAGAGAGCGGTTCGATGCATTAGCTTCAAAAGGTGTGGGACTTAACACTTCCACGTACCCAGTTGCACCAAATTAAAAACAGGATGGAGTGGGTAGCTCGCCTGATGGAGTGCGTAATTATGACCCTCTCTAGCCCTCTGCACACATGGTTAAAGTCTGAGAAGCACAGTAGGCTGTATTGTTTTGATGACTCCAGGAGAAATGCACTCATTTTTTTTTAATAAGATGCGAGAATACAGGTAACATTTATGGCAAGCTTGTGATACAACAGGCATCATACCATGTGGATGTGGGTTGTTTTCTATTTCATTGGCAACTCTCAATGACTTTTGTATTGAGTCTTATATCTACTTGGATCTCCCAGGACTTGTCGGGGAGGTTAACTGGTTTATTTATAATGGGAAGATGGGAAGATGGCCATCTATTTGGAGCTGGGATTTATAATGCACTGACTTAAACTCATGGTGTCTGCAGAAACTTAGTTAAGTCTACTTGTTATTGTTCTAGATACAATAGGATGCTTCTTCATGGAGTTAATGTAGAAAACTGTTCCCTAATTCAAAGGATATCAGACAACTAGGAAATACATTCCTTTTGCATATGCTAAACAGCACTTGTCTTGAGCCAGAACAATAAATAGTTTTTGTATAGCAGATTAAAATGGGAAAAATAAGACCCAATCTTCATCTAGTAAGCCTTCGTTTTAGACAAGACTCATAAATAAAATTACAACGCATTGTCCCATGGGAACCTCAGATAAAAGCACAACAAATTCCACCTGATATTCTTAAATATATTTTGACCCTTTGCATTGATGTATGTTTTATGAATGGTGAAATTACAGACCAGACACACAGTGTAGTGAGTTTTGATGAAAGTACTAAGTGTGCAGACGATATACCAAACAAGACATGGGACGTTTTCATTGTCTTTCATGCTGTTTCTTAGCCCTTAAGAAGTATGACTAATTTATATCATGATAGAATTTCAGCAGGGCATGTAGGCTGGATGATTTATACTTGTAAATCTCTGCACTCTGAAGACTGAGGCAAAAGGATGGACAATATCTCAAACAATAACAAAATTTTGATCTGAACTTCAACCAAATGAAACCATTTACTACTTTTACATTTAATTTATTCCTTTCGGGTGCTGGAGAGATGGCTCAGTGGTTAAGAGCACTGACTGTTCTTCCAGAGGTCCTGAGTTCAATTCCCAGCAACCACATGGTGGCTCACTCTGTAAGGAGATTAGATACCATTTTCTGGTGTGTTTGAAGAAAATGACAATGTACTTACATATAATAAATAAATCTTTAAACATTTTTATATATATTCTCTTCAACATGCTGCTTTGGAGACTTGTTTATGTGCCTTATTGTCTCCATAATTCTGTATTTATAGATATCATATTATTATTCCATTGTATCAACCACACTTCAACTGAAGTCAGGCTGTCACCAGGCACCCCCTCCCCTTTTTACTTTTTACCTTTTTTTTTTTACTTTTTATTCTTTGTGAATTTCAAGCCATGCACCCAGTCCCACTCATCTCTCCATCCTTTCATATCTGCCCTTTGTCCTTGCAACCTTCTCCCACAACCGGAAATAAAATACAAAACAAACAAGCAAACAACAAAAAACATCTTGCAGTGGAAGTCGTAGTGTGTTACAGTGTGGTGTTTCACACAGCTTACTCTTATCCACACACACAGTTTTCCTTGCAAAGATTCATTGCAATGAGTCACTGGTCTGGTTCGTGGCCTCTGGCTTCTGCTACACATATTGATAAACACTGGATCCTCTCTAGTATTCCTCTCTGCTATCCTGTTGTTGCCCTGAGTCATGGAGCTCCTGAAGCTTTGGATCTGCAGGTCTGGCCTCTTGATCACACATGGGGTAGATGTTGTGGTGGGCCAACCAAAGCCCTGGATCTGCGTCTGGGTGACAGCTGAGGTGGTCTGCCTGCCAGCTGTAATGCCCCTGCATCACCAGGGCGAGCTCTACCATGCTGCCCTGCTGAGATGCGGGTCTGCTCTTCTGCTCTCATGGCCTCAGGTGGCAAAGGATCTGTGTGGGGAGAGTGTATTTCTCCCAAGTCCATGACACCACAAGGCAGACAAGAGGTGTGGTCAAGGGCAGCTCTCTCAAGCCCATGGACTAGCTCACCAGCGCCCCACCACCATAGTTAGTTCTGCTCTGCTACCCAGGCAGGTTGCAGGGTCTGCTGTTCAGAGTGCTACACCCGATGAGGGCAGCCCATCTCCCTCTTATTTTTTCTAAATTGGATATTTTATTTATTTACATTTCAAATTCCCTCTCTTTTTTCTGTCTGTAGCAGTGATTCTCATTTTTTTTGGAAAGAGGTATTCATTCGTTCACTCACTCATTCCTCCATATATTCATTATATATAAACATTATTATATTATTATATTATATAATATATATTCATTATATAAACACACACACATATAAACATCATCTTTAATGTGAGAAAGTACAATATACATTTAGGATGCTAGAGTTTTTGTTACTAGATGTAGATGTTTATACTTAAAAAAACCTATTGTTTTGGCTTATGTGTATGAGTGTTTTCCCGCATGTATATCTTTATACCACCGTGTTCCTGATGCCTGAAAAGGTCAGAAGAGGGCACTGTATTCCTTGGCAGTGGAACTGAACCAAGGTTCCCTGGAAGGACAAATGTTCTTGACAGCTGACCCATCTTTCCAGGCCCATGTTTATACTTTTGATAATTTAATCTACCTTTTTGGTTTGCTAGTTTCTTGTCAGATCTGATACTATTCTTGCTGATTCTATAAAGTGTCCGCAGTGAGCACAATCAGTGCGCCATCGAGTGTCTCCCTGCTAAGTCTCACCAATGAGTGCAATCAAGCTTCTCACTGGTAAGTTCTGGCCTTTTTTCTTTTTACTTAATAATATTTACAGTAACATTCAGTCCTTGGTTTAGTTAAAGCTACTTGATCACTTTGTAGAGATTTAATTTAGCTAAAACTAGTCAATATAATATATGAACTTACAAGTCGGGGAAAGGATTGAGGACCCTGAGGGAATAGGAACTCCACAGGAAAATCAAGCGTCAACTAACCTGGACTATTGGGGGCTCTTAGAGAGTAAAGCACCAACCAAAGAGGCTGGACACAGGCTGGACTAGACCCCTCCACACACATGTGTAACACTAGTGCTGCTTGGTCTTCATGTTGGTCCCCTAACACATAGAGCGTGCACTGTCTCTAAAGCTGTTGCCTGTCGGTAGATTCCCTTCCCCTGACTGGGCTGTCTTATCTGGCCTCAGTGGGAGAGCACACACCTAGCCCCACAGTGACTTGATGTGCCAGGGTGGGCTATGGTGGAGGGGATACACAGGGGTGGCCTCCACCCTGTCAGAGAAGAATGGGGATATGGAGAGAGGCACTGTCTGAGGGGGACCAGGAAGAGATGAGGCAGTGATCAGAATATAAAGTGAAGAAATAAATTATTAATGGAAAGAAAGAGAACGAAATTGTGTGTTAATAGGTCTACTTTCTGGTGCAAATATAGACCGTGACATGTACCAACATGGCAAAAATACATGCATACACGGATCTACTGCCATAACATTGTTTTTCACTATTAAGTTCCTATTTTCTCCTCGGGACATCTGTTTGTTTGTTTGTTTGTTTGTTTCAAGATAGGGTTTTGTCTAGTCCTGGCTGTCCTGGAACTTATTCTGCAGACCATGTTGACCTTGAACTCAGAGATCCACTTGCTTCTGTCTACTGAATTAAAGGCATGAGTCACCACTGCCTGGTAAGGACATTTATTTTTCTTTATCAGATATTTTCTTTATTTACATTTCAAATGTTATTCCCTTTCCTGGTTTTCCCTCCCAAAACACCCTATCCCTCCAAAAACACCCTATCCCATTCCCCCTCCCCCTGCTCATCAACCCACTCACTTCCATTTCCCTGTCCTGGTATTACCCTATACTGCAGCCTCAACCTGTCTCAGGATCAAGGGCCTTCCTCACTTTGATGTCCAACAAGGCCAAGGGACATCTTAATTATGGTAGGTGCCTCATTCACTGCTTTAGTGAGGGCTTTAACATCAACTTCTTTATTAAAGTCTAGCAAAGCTAATTACTTTTCTCCTTTAAATATAGTTATATAAGTAATTAGAAATGCCAACTTCACCTATGCCTGTTGTTTAATGAACTATAAAAATGAAATAAGATTTAAGAAACAAGTTGGATTATATTTTGTTCAGATTTTCTGTCATCCTTAACTATCTGGGATTTACCTGAAAGGAAATAAAAGCCATGGATATTTTTTTGAGTGAAGTTGGACATAGTTGTAAGCCGGGTTTCAGGAAAGAGGATTTCTTACTGTGTATATAATAGTAGTGAGGAGGGGCTGACCTATTATTCTGGGATCATGTAGAATGGAAAGATTGGGATATATCTAGAAAAACAATGTATATACATTGATGGCTGACTTGATATACAAAAGAAATTATGTTTATGTGTAGTGGTTTAAATGAAAATGGCCCTCATAGGCTTTTAGGGTGTGGCACTAATAAGAGGTGTGGCCTTCTTTGGATAGACTTGGCCTTGTTGAAGGAAGTGGATGGCTGGGGGCTGATTTTGAGGTTTCAGAAGGTCAAGCCAGGCCCAGTGTCTCTCTCTCTCTCCCTACTGCCTTCCAGTCCAGATCCAGAACTTTCAGCTTCCTCTCCAGCCCTATGTCTGCATTCCACCGGGTGCTTCCCACCACGATGACAATGAACAAAACCTTTGAGCTGTAAGCCAGGCCAATTAAAAGTTTTCTTGTCTAAGAGTTGTCGTGGTTATGGTTATGGGGTCTTCTTTATAGCAGTATAACACAAACTAAGACACTGTCATTGAAGATAATGAGATATTTAAAAAAAATGACCTCCTTTGAATGATTGACGTTCAAATGCAGCAATTAGAAATATATGTATGCTTATGTCACTCATATGCATGTATGCATCTTCATATGCATGGTATGGCTCCCACGCATGCATTCTTTTCTCATCACATAAATTACTCAGATTCAGCTATGACTCTCTGTTCTGGAGGGAGAGTTTCCTTCATTAAAAAGAAAGCTTGAGGAGTACACAAATGAACAACAAGGAGGTTTGCCCTTGCCACATTCCTTCCACCCCTCTGGCAGTACTGTAATGAGTGCCTATTACTGTTCTCCTTGTCACCAGCTACTCATGCAAACTATCTTAATTTTGTTGAAAATGGTCCTTAAGACAGTTAATTATTTTTAAAGTGTTAACTGATTATTATACAAGCACTATGCATTTACTCATTATTATTTCTTTCCATTAATTATATGTAATCGCCTAATTCCTTAAAGCAGATGAATTGTTTTACCATGCTGTTCACTTCCGCTAATTTGACTTATGAGATAATCCTTTGCACTAAAGCAGACCCATACACGCTAGTCTCAGAGAAACTTGATAAACATGAACTTATTAATCCCAATGTCTACTTGGTATTGGGATGAGACACTCTTTCTTGATAACTTGGGTCTTAAAGTCACAATTAATGATGACAATCTTAAAGATGACAATTAATAATGCCTGAGTAAACAAAGATAATAAAACCATATGCTATGCTCTACAAGCCATGGAAATTATCCTGCTTCCCGGTGGTGAAGGATAGAAAACAAACCACACCTGGGATTTAAAATTATTCTGCTTATCATGTAAGTGCAGAGAATCTAGTAATCCCAGTTTTAATGGAAAGAAGAAATACAGGCTAATATTAGTATAGTTCAAGCAGAAGTGTCTTCTGTATAGCCATCACATATTTACATATACAAACCTGAACATACTTGTGCATCAGAACAACCTGCATCAGAAGACACAGGCTGATGCTTCTTACTGATATATACCAGTGTGATGTGAAGCATTTTACTATTGTGCTAGTCGATGCTGCTATTTCTGCGTCCTTGTCTCTGTAAGTTCTATCTGATTTGTTAAATTACTAGTTTTCGTGTGAGAAGTAGATTTCTCAAAACACGATGTGTATTTCAATTTCTTTAATCCTAATTTCCACTGATTATAATTTCCACTCTCTTTTCTTTCAAGTGTCTCTTTTCATATAATAGACATTTAGAAGAAAATGCCCAAGAAAACAGATTTGTTAACAGCTCCTAAAATAAAATAGGCATTTAAGTTTTACAGTTTTAGCCATTGCAGTAAATTCAGATATTTTCAAAAATCACTTCACATCTTTATGATAAGTAGTTTAAGTGTAAGAAGCAATTGCAGAGATAAAGGAATTTTATATGAATGAATGATTGACTGTTAGCCTAGGCTAAATAGATAAAGAAAACTGCTTCTGAACCAAGACACAATGAATTACACCAGTGAGCTCAGAATACAGCAACTTTGTTAGGGTTACTTACATGATTGTTATATAATAAAATCACCTTGGTCAAAGTATAAATGTGGCATTGATTTCTAAAAGAACTGAGCTATTCTAGTCATGTACAAAGCATCATGGTGGTAGAAAAGTCCACTGGTTCCCACACATATCCATATTCCTTGGAATGGACTGAGGAAACTAAGTATTTGGTACAGTAGAACACTCATTAATTCAAATGATGATTGTTTGAAATATTCTTCTAATTGTAATAAGATTTTCTGTTCTAATGTATTTGTATCAATGCTATAAGTCATTATATATAAATGCTAATACCAATTTGGCAAACTGCTTAACAGTCCAGTGATGTCAAGAAGATGTCTCATCTTTTACTCCTTATAAAGTAATGGATTTGGAATTTGTGATATCTTAGGTCTCTTCAAATTTACAACTCCTATTTTATTAAGGTTCATGAAAGTATGCTGTGGCTGAAATATTTTTAAAATCACATAGTTAGTCAGACATGGTACGAATGCCTACCATCTCAGTGTGTGTGAGGCAGAGAGAAGAAGATTGCAAGTTCAAGGCCAGACTGGGCAACATAGTGATCGGGAGAGCCAGCCTGAGCTGTGAACCAAGACCTTGTTTGTGATGTTTACTCTTGTCTGTGATTGTCAACTTGACATGATGTGGAATCAACTATGTGGCAGTCACCTGGGCAGATCTTTGTGGACATTTCCAGAAAGGGTAAGTGAGAAGAGAAGACTCATTTAGAATGGGTAGCACCTTCTAGTGGGTACCACATTCCATGGCTCTGACATAAAAAGGTCTAAGGTAAAACTCAGTATTTCCTGTCTGATTTCATTTCTTGGTGGTGAGTGCGCTGCTGCCGTTATCCTCCACTGACAGCAGACTTTGGCTTGCCCAGCCTTTCAATGTGCACCGAAGAACAGCCCTTTTCCAGGAAACTTCCAGGCTTTTAGTAGAAGTTGGTATTACTGAGGCATTCAGATAGTGGACTGAGTGGGCAGCTAGTCAGGTACTCAGACTACAATGTGCAGTTGACTATGTTGGACTTTTCAGTCCCTAATCTATAAATGAATAGTTCCTGTGGGTAGTAAATGACCTTTTATGCACCCCCTTCTGTTTTGTTCTAGAGAACCATACGTAACACACTGTTCAAATAAAAACAAAAACAACCAAACAATAAAACAAAATAGTCGGAGTAAGGGCTCAGATCTTAAGAGCACTGGCTGCTCTTCCAGAGGACCCAGGTTCAATCCCACATGGTGGTTCATAACTAGCTATAACTCAGAGTAGGAAAGATGAACTATCAACTCTTTACATAAAAATTGGTTCAAATGTTTGCTCTTAGGAAATATACACTTTAGAATGAAGACCAGGATGAAGAAAGAATTTCACTGAATCATTCAGGTGGGTGCTCTAGCAAGGCAGTGGACGAATTCCAAATGTGCACACACTAACGGTGGAGCTTCCAGTCAGATGCCAACATCTGCAGCAGGTAAGAGAGACTGAGAAGCCTAAAGGTACGTATAGCTGGGATTTAATGCTCATGTTCCTCTGTGACCTTCCCGCTCTGCATATACTGATGACTCTTCCCCCCCCCCCCCTAAAGTAAGCAACACTACTGAATCATGGCCCGTGCTGATGTCTTGTTTCTGTGACCAGTACCTGAGAGGAATGATTTAGGAGAGGAATGGATGATGTCGACTAAGTTTTAGAGACTTCGGTGATAGGCCATAACAAAGCATGCTCTTATGGAGGAAAGACATGACGGAGGAAGTTGCTTACCTTATGGAAAGGACAAAGACTACAAATAGTTTCTCTGTTTCAGAAGGCTTCTTCTCCTCGCTCTCATCAGGATGCCATGCCTGTTGGCCGGCAAAGCCCATATTCAGGACAGGTCTCTAGGACCCCATGCAGAAGTGTGAGCTCCCAATAGTCTAGGATTTTTCTTAGGCCAATCAAATTGGTAATCAAGTTCAATCACGAGCAGGGTTCACCATTTATGACCTCATTTGACTCCATCTCTTCAGATGTCCCGTTTCTGAATAAAGTCACTTTGAACATTAGGGGTTCAAATAAGAATTTTAGGGTGACACAATTCAGTCCTTAATTTTCCTACTCTCTGACTGCTAATATTCATGTCCTCTGTAATGTAATACGGATATGAGCCTGTGAGATCAGACAAATTACATGCTTCTAAAAATATAATGATGAGACAGGCAGAGCACAGACATTTCTCTTTGAAGATGGGCAAATCAGAAAGAAAAGAAAAGAGATCTGGGTCTTGAGCAAGTTCAGAATTAGCAAAGCCAGGCTCAGACATTGGGGCCACTGGGTGGCAGTGTCATCTTGACAGCAGGCTGTCTCTGTGATTCTGCAGAATGGCCTTACCCCTGAGACAGAAGACAGGCCACCTGTCCTATGCTTTTTTTTTTTAAAATAAATTTTATGTGTTTATTTTCTCATTATCTTTATGTAAATACAGACAATGCTTAACAAGAAACAATGTGTGTGACAGCTTACATGGTACCGTGATTCACTTTATTTACAGTTATACTCTCTGAGGCATAAAAATGTAGGTTAGTTGGTTAAAGATTTAACTTAATCCAGGAGGAAACATCATAGACCCTGAGCCTGATGTGCATGGAGAGGACAGGGTATATTGTTTTCAGAGACAGTCCTCCTTTTACTTAAGGATAACACTATTGTCTGCCATAGAAAAAACGAAGTCTGAGAACTTTCCTTTATTGTATCCAGTTTTCACTGGACTGTTCTTGTCACCAAAGGCAGTCTTTCTTCTGGTGCTGCCTATTATTATTATTATTATTATTGTTGTTGTTGTTGTTGTTGTTGTTGTTGTTGTTATCATCATCTCCATATGAGTTAACTGGCTAACTTCACGACTAAACTGTCAATGCAATCATTTTCTGGCTACTTTCATGTTATTTTTACCGGACTTGATTTTCGGTTTTTTCGATACTTATGTGCTGAATAATTTTCAAATCTTCAAATCCTAGTTCCCTTTAATGGAAAGACTCTAATTTTTATTTCCTTTCGCATTGTCTCTTGAATAACATGGAAAATCCAACTCTATCCTTAATATTTGACTTAGAGATAGCTCTTGCTAGATATTGGGAAACCCTTACAAATTCAGCCTCTCCCACACCACAAGAGCACCATTCGCCTGCGTTCTTGCCTCTCTCTAAGAAGGGGTATCCTTTTGCAAGTTTCCCATAGCATGTTTTTCATTTCTGTCTGAAACCGAGTTGAAGAGTGTCTGCTGCCTGCTGCCACGATTCGTTGCTATGGGGGACTCTTCTCTAAGTTGCCTTGGTCATGGTGTTTAATAGCAGTAAAAAAAAGGTAACTATGGAGCCCAGTCCTTATAACTCCTGTACCTAAGGATCAGGAATCATTGTGGAAGAGGAGACAGAATGACTGTAAGAGTCAGAGGAAGGATCAGGGAGATTTTTGTGAGACTGTGTCTTCCAGTAATATCAGAAACTGCACCTGTAAAGACTTTTATCATGCTGAAACATAAGCTGGACATGGATAATAGCCAATGACATGCTACCATGTAGGGGGAAAGCCAACATTGCTCCTCTCCTACACAAAACTACAAGTGGGAGAAAGAGTCTTCCAGAGGCAAAAACCAAGCAGAGACCATCCATACCACAAACAACGATTTAGTTTCCAAAGTCACTGTCTTGGTCAGGGTTTCTATTCCTGCACAAACATCATGGTCAAGAAGCAAGTTGGGGAGGAAAGAGTTTATTCAGCTTACACTTCCACATTGCTGTTCATCCCCAAAGGAAGTTAGGACTGGAACTCAAGAAGGCCAGGAAGCAGGAACTAATGCAGAGGCCATGGAGGGATGTTAGATGAACTCTGGCTTGAAATCCACCTGCCTCTGCCTCCCAAGTGCTGGAATTAAAGGCGTGTGCCACCACTGCCTGGCTGACCAATATATTTGGACAAGCCTATAGGGACCAGGGAGTGGGATGTGATGATTTGTATATGACTGGTCCAGGGAGTGGCATGATTAGAATACATGACCCTGTTGGAGTAGGTTTGCCACTGTGGGTATGGGTTTTAAGACCTTCATCCTAGCTCTCTGGCCAGTATTCTGTTAGCAACCTTCAGATGAAGATGTAGAACTCTCAGCTCCTCCTGCACCATGCCTGCCTGGAGGCTTCTGCGTTCCTGCCTTGAAGATAATGGACTGAACCTCTGAACCTATAAGGCAGCCCCAATTAAATGTTGTCCTTTACAAGACTTGGCTTGTCACCGAGTCTGTTCACAGCAGTAAAACCCTAACTAAGACAGTCACACAACCACAACTGTGCTTTATTTTATTCACTAAGCCCCATATACTTTCAATTGTGAGGAAAGAAAACTTTATCTTTTTGTAGACAAATAACGGAGACTTCAAAATATTTGCTATGAAATAAGAAATAGGGCTATGAATGTAGACGATACAAATGGTTTAATTATCCACAGTTAAAATCTCTGAGGATGATAAATTAATGTCTTTTTTTCATTTACCACAAATCACATCCTCTTCTGCAGTTTTGCATCACACCAGATAACCAATCACACGTATTTTTCTTTTATTTCAGAGCCTTAAAAAAAAAAAAAAAGACAAACGCAAAAGCCATCAGGAATGTCTGCCTGACTCAGCAATGTGAAAATTGATTGGTTATCATTTATATTTAATCTTATAAACCTGCGTGGAAAGAAAGGCAAAGCTTTCAGAAGACGAGTAAAAGGCTTCCTTTAACCAGTGAAGTGGCTGTACCCAAGTGGGTGAAAGCAGACAAACGTAATGCACACTGCTTTGGAAAATGAGCTCAAGAAAATTAAAGTCCCCAAGTTCTTCAGTGGCGAAGGATTATAGATTGATCCAACAATGTGACTGATTTTCTTAAATCATTGTGCTAAAAATAACGACATCAAATCAATATCGCCAGTACTTGATAAACTTGGCGATACATTTAATAAACTAGTTTATTGAATTTAACTTTCCAGCAGCCACTTATAAAACAATAGCGTCTGCAAGACCCTCAGTTCTTCACAGTTACTTGCATGCGTCTCATGTTAAAATGGCCCCTGGCTTCAGAACTTTGTAAGAGATGTTTACAAAGAACACTAGAGACCCACTGGTCTATCTTCCTACTGCCTATTAACCTCCTGTCTAAGCACTCCCTTTTCTCACTGTTTCTCTCAATTTCCTTTTCTTCCTACTCTTCTCTGGTGGAGGTGACACAATAAAGGATGATGTTTCTAAGCAAGGGCTATTCCTAAGGACATTCCAAGTCAGATGTCAGTTAGACTGTGCTGGCTATTGGGAAGTATGAGAGGGAGTTTTGTACTTTTCCCTCCCTGGGTTAGGCTGATTGTGTGTCGTCTTCTCTTTGACTGGGTCCAGGTGAAAACTGAGAAGTAACATTGAAGTATATAACGATGATGACAGACTGTCTATGGAAATCAAGTTTATTCAGAGTGTTGGACTCTTTCAGTCAGAAGTCAAAATGTAAAATGAGAAGCAATGTCATTTACATTTAAGTTTCATAGTATTTTTCATATGTATTTTTCATCTTGCTGTATGACATGCAACTATTTAGCCTAGACAAGTAAGCATTTGGTAAGGAAGGGAAAACAAAATTTGAAGCAAAAAATTATTATAAAGACAGCATCATGACATTTTTAGAGCAGGTGAGTAAAATGCATTATTAAAACAGAACAATAGGAAAACAATGGTGTATGAGACACTTCCTTAGAATCTGCAGAGACCAGTCCTTAGCAGAGGCTGTCTCATGGGCTTGTTCCCATGGGGGCTGGCATGCACAGGAAGCCCTGGAGGATTCCCAGGAGCGCATTGTTGCTCACCACCTGGATCTAAGGCAATCATTTATTCACCGCTGAACTTTGCTCAGACTACAGAGACAAATAAATAGATCAACAGATAAGAACCATTCATATGAAGACAGGTTCTTATTTTAATGTGGAACAGCTCTTCTCTTAGAAAATCTGTCAACCAAAGCACACAAATTGAGTCTTGTTTATTTTATTGTAATTAAGTCCTAAGTGGACATTTTCCACACCGTTCCTTAGGAAATAAACAATAAGGTAAGCTACTTTTTACACTATTTATTTTCACAATATGAAACTAATTAGTGAGCTCATTCTTTTCACATCTGTCCCTGTTGTTGAGGTTTTTTTTTTTTTTTCCTACTGAGATTAAGGTCATTGTGTAGAAAATAGAACTTAAGAATCTAATAACAATAATAATACTAATAAACTCACAAAGCATGTCTGAGGAATTAAGTAAAAATAATAAATAGGTCGTTTTTACAAGAGTGTGGTGATTTTGAACTTCCTTTTCCACTTATCCACATGGAGGTTGTGTTGGTTAGTGTCAGTGGGAAATCTCACCCTAAAATGGAAATATATTAGCAATGAGTCAACCTCAAAGGGTTCACGATGAGTTTGAATAAGTATTCTGAGTTCAAAAGTCTTTTGGGATCTTAGCTAAACCTCCATGATCTACTAGCACAGGCCAAAGTCTCTCTGTACTGGCTTATGTCCAGTATTGCATCAGAATCTTTGGTTCCTATCAGGATGTGAATTTCTAAGTTCTCATATCATATCACTTAAGTTTGATATCTTTTCCATGCATGCTCAGTGTGTGTTCCGTCTTTACAGACTCAGACAAGTTGAAAGTAAATTTACACACAGAGATGATGAACAGCAGCTAACAGTCTCATGGCAGAAGTCAAAACCACATTGACTCTAACCCTGTGATTGCAAGCGTGTGAGAAAACCAAACTGGAGGATGAAAAGATTGATTCTTATGACACCTTACAAAAATAGATGGCGAGAAGTAACAAAGGCATGGAGTTAGCTCATTACGTATACTAAATGGCATTTGATAAAGTCTTTTTTTTAAAAAAATAAGTTACTAGTTTTCAGTTTGCAATGCCAAGCAAACTTAATCCATTATTTATTCTACATTTTATCATAATCCTAAGTAATTTTTAAAAAGTGACATGGGAGTTCAGGCTTCTGGACACTGATAATCCTATTACTAATCTTTAAGAAATTCCTTATCTGGAATTTCTGGACAACTCTGGAAGGAGCTTCTCTTCATTCCACAGTAATTAATTCTCCAGTTATGACAGCCCCAAATTCCATGCTAGTCTGCTAAGAATTGAACAGATGAGAGAAAAACTGGAGAATAGAACAGACTCATAAAAAACAATCTACAAAAATGATCACTAGACTTTCTTCTAACTCTTTTTGTGTCAATAAAATCACAGACTCAATTAGCAGTAGAGAATAAAAATTATTAAAATACCCCTGTGGTTGAATTAGGGAAAGGCTGGAAGACGTTGATGAGGAGGGCAATCCCATAGGAAGACCAGCAATCTCAACTGATCTGTACCCCAGAGATCTCTCAGACACTGAGCCACCAACCAGGCAGCATTCAGCAGCTGATATGAGGCCCCTGACACATATACAGTAGAGGGCTGCCTGGTCTGGCCTCACGGGGAGAAGATTTGCCTAACCCTAGAGAGACTTGAAGCCTCAGGGAATGGGGAGGTCTGGTGGGATGGGGTGGAGTGGGGACGTGGGAGCATTCTCTTGTAGTCAGAGAGGAGGAATGGTATGAGGAATGGTTGGAGGGTGGACTAGGAGGGAAATAAAGACTGGACTGTCAAAACAGATTAAAGATAATTAAAAAACATAGTAAATATAATTTTAAAAAATCCCTGAAAAGATTGGATCCAGTTTTGTAGACCCAGAACAGAGAAATCGTGTGTGTGTGAGGAGGAGGAATGATTGGGGAATGGTTGGGGGGGGGAATTATGGGACGTATGGTGGGGGGGACTGGGAAAGGGGAAAGCCTTTGGAATGTAAACATAGAATATAGAAAATAAAAATTAAAAAAGAAAAAAAAATCCCATGTCCATTTTGGAGCTCCTGATGCTATATCCTTCTTTTTAGATGGGAAATTTTCTCAGATATTTCTTATTTATAGAGGAAACATCATTAATGAAGCTATGTAGAAGTGATACTAATTCAGATTATTGTAGAAAAGTTTTTAAAGTTTCTACTTTTATAAAGAATTATTTTGCACCTGCCCAATTCCATATTCCTTCCTGGCTTATGCCAACTTTATGACATGTTGTCAATAGCTAGCTTTGTAGCATACTGCATAGGCTATATGCTATGTATTAGTCAATTTTAATGGATAAAATCTGTATAATGTTTTATGTTATCACTCTTTATTGATACTCTACTTGGAGGATTTTTATTGCTGGGCTTATTTTGATAAAGTTAAAAGAAAATCAGTGAGTTTGGGCATTAATGCTATGAAGATATTATTATACCCAAACGTTGTTATTGGTAATTGACTTGTATAAATTGTCATTAATATACCTTGTTATGAAAGTAAATAAACATAGATGCATCTACAAAAATTATTAAGACCATGATTCCTACAATATCCACACATGTCAAAATGTTACTCGCTCATCCCAAAAGAGAAGACTGTGCCTTTGCAAGGAGCCATCTGCTTGTCACTCTCTTTAGAGTTTAATGTTCACACCAACTTACTGTGACATTGAATTATTAATCAGGTTGTTTGAACAAGGCCTTTTTGAGACCTACTTGAAGATGGGATGTGTATAAAATGGTACAAGGTGCTACTGAGTTTATTGAATGAAACAATAGTGCCCTCCTTTTGTTTCACTGGCCTTTGACAGAGTTGCACATTAGAGCTCAGGTTGGATTATAACTCACAAGCTTCCTGGGTGCTGGTATCAACTGTGATGCTTTAATATGCGGGAAATACCATGTTTAGAGACCATGAGTGATAATACTGATATTTAGTATAAATTGTTACACTTAAAATAATTTAGAAATTTCCCCATCTTGTGTATGTAGTATACAAACACACACACACACACACACACACACACACAGACACACGCACACACACAGACACACATTCATGATTATGGAAAGGTTAGTAAGTTCTAAAAAAGTGCAGATATGCAGGCAGAACCACTGACATGCAAATGTTTCAGCTGAAGTCTAACATATCTCTGAACTGTATTCTCCAACAATTCCCCATGTTCAGGGCAGGTGACATTCTGTTCGCTTCAGTTTTTCCATGTAACCGATGAGGGCTATTCATGGCGTGGAGAGTTCCCTGTCTTCTTTGTTAACCTCTTCTCAAAACACACCACAGAAACATCCAGAATAATGTTTGACTGCAGAGTGGTTATTATGGCCCAGACTAATTGACATGTGAGGTTAACCAGCATGCTGGGCATATTGGAGTTCATTAAGTTATTTTTCTCACCTTTAAAGAATCAAAATCCTTAACATAAAAAATGAAGATATTTTAGTATTTATTCTGATTATAAAACAAAAGAGAGCTGAAAATATTTTCTTTCACTAATGTTGAGAAACTACAAGAACAATTTAGGGGCAAATGAAAATGCTACTTATACTTATCTATACTTATATATAATATATACTTATATATACATACTATATATAATATATATGTGCTTATATATATATATATATATAATGTTATCAACCATAATAAATGACATATAAAACTCTTTATGGCATTGTAGAGAGAACAGGAAGCAAGAAAAGAAACCAACCCCAAAGCCTTTGCTGTATAAAGATGTGAGCGAGCAGTCCACTGGTTTAGATTTCTGCCATACTTGATGCTCCATCTGTGAAAGAAAATGGTTATCCCCCAGAAGCTTTCAAGACAATACATTTTCTTTGAAAATTACAATTCTCAGTTACTTCATTAAGTAATATTTTAGATGGACATCTTTAAGCAGGGATGCGCATAGCAGCTCATGCTTCATGACTTATGTTGAGACAAAATTTATTTTAATTATTTGAGTACCCTCCAGTAATCACAAAAAATTACCAAATCTATTTAGGGTTCTTGAGAGAGAGCTAAGAGATAGTCTGATAGCTCTTGAGATTTCTGACAGTTGAAGTTAGAGAGAAAGAAAAAATAAATCTGTTGCTATTATGTTATTAACTGAAGTACTTGGTAAATGAGTCTAAAAAATTATCATTCTTGAATCGAAGGCTTTTTGGGAAGGCCTGATATTAGAGCAAATTAAACACAATAAACTGTCCCAAGTTGTTGCTAGAACCACTGGGACCAGATAGTTAGCTGACAGAGAGAGTGAGCCTTTTCTCTTCTGACTTTCCGTGTCCTCCTACTGGCAATATATACAACAGGGACCAAGAAGGGTAGCAGTCAAATGTAGTTTATAGATTTCTAGTCCCAGTTCACCAGTTCACAAAGAGCAGTAGAAAACTTTTATTATGTAACACATATTAATGATATTGCAGCACTTAATTTAGACTTAATTTGACCTCAGGTGAAATCATGTGCTGTAGGATATTGAGATAGCTATACATATTGGTATGTGCTGCCTATATTTTCTTTAATCTCCCCGACCCTTTTGTCCTCTATGTTTACTAGCGTTTACTTCAAAATGGAAAAATGGCAGGTATAACAATATAAATAAAACCCGCTATGAGCCTGGTATGGTGATAAATGTTTGCAACTCCAACACTCCCAAGACTCTGAAGCAGTAGAACCACTGAGAGTTTGAAGCCAGACTGGGCTATATAGTGTACATCTGTCTCAGAAAACTTACAGGATGAACCAAAGCTCAAAGAGCAAGCCAAGTATCAACCTCTATAATCTTTGAAGCATATTTTCTGGAAAATATAAATGACTTTATGGTAATTGCTTAGCAAATATTTCCTTTAAAGTATTAAATATAGCTGAAAATATGACCACATAAACTAGATTATGATCTAAGACTTCCACAATATTATTATATCGAGACCTATAAGATATACGTCAGTGTATCTTGTTACTTATTTCAGTGTAAATTATTGAACCATCCTCATCTCTAAAATTCTTGTTTTCTCTGTGACTTTGAGAGACAATGGCACAAAATTACTCCATGATCACACAGGTATAGGGGAATGCTATCTATAATTATACCTCTCTCTCTCTCTCTCTCTCTCTCTCTCTCTCTCTCTCTCTGTGTGTGTGTGTGTGTGTGTGTGTGTGTGTGTGTGTGTCCCACACACTCACATCGTTATAGAAGAATGCTATATATCATTTATACATGAATTTCTTTGTCTCTCATATATATGGTACTGGATTTGATAAATATAAGTATAATGTACTTAAAGATTCTCATGAACACTCAGGTATATCAATATGATCTTATGTAAAACCATAGATATTGAACAGAAAAAATAATAGGGCAGAAGATATCAGTGCTAAATTTATGCACTTTAATCTTTAAAGTCTTTGGCAAATGACTTGTCGTTTTCCAGGTTAGACCTCTTAAGCTCTGGAAATGTCAACCCCGTGGAAGAACCTAATGCTTGACAGGCATGATATTTTAATGAATATTTAAACTATCTCTGTGAGATAGATATTGTTTTCATACATTAGAAAAGTAAGCTTAACTCTGAAAAATGGGAAAAGAAAAGATCAAGGTCATAATGTAAGTGAGTTTAATAGTGAAGTCAGTTACTCACTTTTTGATCAAGGATACAATAAATGATATATGCGATTATATGTGAATATGATGTAATTTCTCAATCTTTATTGCATCAAATTATGAAAGAGGTTTTTAAATCTATTAACTGATGTGTAGCAAATATTAACATTAATATTGAATTCTCTAAGAGAAGGAATAGCCCTTTACCCAATATAGTTTGGTATGAATTATTTTATTTTTTCACAAGGATAGATATCATCTGAAGAATCACTCAGTTTTCACTTTGTAAAGGTCTGTATGAAAAACAATGATACTTATTAAGAAAATGTAAAAAATGGAAAAATGAAATAGCCTCAACCAGATAATTGCTTCTACAGCTACATCATATGTAGAACAGACTCATTTACATGTGCTGTTCAATATACTCTTTAATTAAATTTACATATTTTATATTTCATCATTCCTTTTAAATCTGAATTCCAACAGCATTGGGTGTTTTCAGAATAATGGTTAATATTAACTGAAAACACTACTACTGTATGTTTAGTTTTCTAATTACATTCCATACCATTTTAAACAGCTTCTCTTTCCATTACCACTGTAATGAAATTTTCTTAGGGTGGTAATTTTGCAACTCTAATAACACAATTGCTCCACAAATATTTATTATTGTAATGGTTCCTCAGAAATTCTTAACTATGATTGACAGAATTTCATGTCATATACCATAAGTAACTTTTTTGTAAAGAGTACCCATAATATTTCAAGTAGTGAAGCAAAAGCTGTATGAGAAAGAGTGAGAGTTTTATCATGACCCATCTTTTTACTGAGTTTCTACAATATTTTCAGTGAGAATTCTTAACTGTTGCGAATTTGTTACTTAGAAGGGGTAAGTACAAAAGAAGTAACTTTCGAGAGAAGGATTTTAATTTGCAACCTTACTGTAAAGTAGCACCAGGAAGTCACTATTACCCACATGGTAATGCTTAGAGGAACACAACTTTGAAAAAGATTGCACAATTATCCCCCAGTGGCCAAGAAATACCTATTTCCTGGGTCTTTGTGATTACCGGTGCCATTCATAGTGCCAAGTTTCTGAGAAAGCAGAAAGTTATCCATGTAAGTCTAAATGCTCCCAAAGTTTCCTTCAATCTGGCAAAATTTAAGTCAATCAATCTGAACCACAGCTGAGACTGGGCCAATAACACAGTCATTGTTGGGGCCAAATCCAAAAGAGCTTTATCCTTCAGTAAGTTGCTGACCTGAGTAAATTCAATCAGAAGGTTTATTCAGCTCCAACTGAAAAAAAATCTCTTAAAATTAAAAATACCTCTTTTATTGCACCTATTCTCACTCTTATTGAGGCTATCAGGAGAAAAGGAATTGTCAAAACAGATCATGATCCTGATACCAGGTTGTGAGAATCAGCTCATTCAGGGAAGAGTTACGGCATTTCGCAGGGCAAACTGTAAAAGAAATTGCAGTTATTGCCCTGCTAAACCTTGGAAGGAATGAGGAATTTCAGTCTTTTGGTGCTGTCAAACTGACACAATCCATCATCCTAGAATTGGCTTTGGCTCTAAAAATAAATAAAACAAACTCATCCTGTTCAGACACTCATAGTAAAGGCAGCTTTCTATAGCTCATCTTGGGTTTGATTTGACAGCAAAAACAGAAAACAGAAAGAAAGGAAAGAAAGAAGGGAGGGAGAGAGAGAGAGAGAGAGAGAGAGAGAGAGAGAGAGAGAGAGAAAGGAAGAAAGAAAGAAAGAAAGAAAGAAAGGGAGGAAGAAAGAAAGAAAGAAAAAGAAAAAATTCAAGTGGTTAATCCTCCCCAGACCTGCTACTCACGCTGGAGTCAAACAATCTCAAAGAGTGGCTGAAGTAGGTATTGATTGCAGACACTGAGACGGTTGGCTATTTGATTTTTCAATTTTCAAGGAATGAGATGAAATTCACATCTCTCCAAAAGAAAGCATGCCCTGGCTCCTGAAAACCAGAGCTTACGTGCCTTGAGTTCACTTGAAGAGAATAATTTATGTTGGAACCAATAAATAATAGCAGGACTTCAAGCCATCCAAACAGGATATATAACACTCTTAGAAAAGAAAATATGGGCAACGATGTAATGTCTCCTGTATTTAGCATTACGAGCAATTCTAAGAATTGAGTCATTTCCAAATCACTGCCAACTCAACCCAGGTCCTTTAAAAGAATTTCTCGCATCATCCTTGCCTCGTTTATGATGTGGAGACAGTTTATGCCATCCTTCCTTTTATATAAGTATATGTGACATTTTCTCAAATATAGTTTTCATTATGCCCACACTCTGGCCAGTTTAATTGGTCCACGATTGGCTGGGAAGAGTCTACAGCCATTGATTTGGTTCATAGAGAAGTTGTTTGTGAAAAAATGGTGTACATTCCTCACATACCTCTCTGGCACTTTCTCTTGCTGATCTATCAATGGCTGAAACATGAGTGGGAGTGTGAATCTGTAACTCGGGGCTGTGCACAGAGCCGCACAAATGCAATTGTGTCTAGATTCTTCCTGACCTGCAAATCACACTCGCGGGGATCTTGTTATTAGGAATCCATTATTTACATGGAAACTATGTGTGAAACAAAAAAAAAATGTCGTGGAATATGTTTTGTAAAATCTTGAAGCCTACCGTGCTGAGTTTCCCAATGACCATAGGAAGTTCAATCACTCTACGATCCAAACATCTTCCATCCATGCAAGTACATCACATTGACTGAGATTTAAATGCATTGCAAAGTGGCCTGAAACAGCAAAGTATGTGTGTTAGAGAGATGGCTAGCTGTTGAGGGCGCCTATTGCTCTTTCAGAGGACACTGGTTAGATTCCAGACGCCCACATCTGTATCTACATACTCGTTTGGACACAAGGTCTCAGGTTGTAGTGCAGGATGGCTCCTAACCCACTGTCTGTGCTCTCAAAGGTTCTGAGTAAATGTGTATCTCACCACACCCAGCCAAAATCATCTTTTTATTTATATGAATGAATGAACCTCACAACAATATCTTAATAGATAAATTGTCCATCTACTAGGTTTTTTTCCTATAGATAATTTGAACTTATCGTTTAATTTCCCTTCATCACTGAGGCATTTAGCAGGTAATCAAATGTGTACCCATACATCCAAAACGAGTTGATATTTGTCACTGCTGAGAGTGGTGGTTTTAGTGGAAAAATTAGGTCTCTCTTTGTGAGCTCCATTTAGATGCTTTTTGATAAACTATGTTCTTCTTCACAAAGCAGTAGCGTTGGAACATGTATTGATTTACTTCCAAAGGGAGAAAACTTCCCAGAAAGTCTATGTACATATGATTAATATTAGAATTCACTTTTACAATATTATAAATGAATAGCCTAATTAGACACTACATGCAGCCAAGTGATATTTACTAGAAAGGAAAGCGTTCGCTCTGCTGGATGGTTCATACCATTGTGCCTTGGAATAGCATGTAGTAACCATCTGAGGTCACTGAGGGGCTCCGAATAATGCCTACACTGAAGTCTCAAATGCATCTGGTAAGTTAAAGATAACACACACAGGTATTTCAATCATGGTATAGTTTATATAATCTTCCACTCATCTTAAGTATTTTAAAACATAAAATCAATGCTTGTACTGGCTGGCTTTGTGTGTCAACTTGACACAGGCTGGAGTTATCATAGGAAAAGGAGCTTCAGTTGGGGAAGTGCCTCCATGAGATCCAGCTGTGGGGCATTTTCTCAATTAGTGATCAAGTGGGGGAGGGCTCCTTGTGGGTGGTACCATCTCTGGGCTGGTATTCTTGGGTTCTATAAGAGAGCAGGCTCAGCAAGCCAGGGGAAGCAAGCCAGTAAGGAACATCCCTCCATGGCCTTTGCATCAGCTCCTGCTTCCTGACCTGCTTGAGTTCCAGTCCTGACTTCCTTTGGTAATGAACAGCTGTGTGGAAGTGTAAGCTCAATAAATCCTTTCCTCCCCAACTTGCTTGTTGGTCATGATGTTTGTGCAGGAATAGAAACCCTGCCTAAGACAATGCTTGAACAAAACCAAATTATATTTAAATATTTCAAGAGCATATAACCATTTTTTTTTTGGTTTTTTCGAGACAGGGTTTCTCTGTGTAGGCCTGGCTGTCCTGGAACTCACTCTGTAGACCAGGCTGACCTCGAACTCAGAAATCCGCCTGCCTCTGCCTCCCAAGTGCTGGGATTAAAGGTGTGCGCCACCAATGCCCGGCTCCATTTTTTTTTTTTTAACATTGCAAATGATGGACATTCATGTGGAGTAGCATAAGGAGGTTTGTGGGCATAATACAATTTCTACACATAAATATCAATTTTAGAGAGTGTCTTCCTACCTCCTCTCTTCAAATATTAGCACTCTGTCCGCGCAGATTAGTGTAGTGTGACAAAAGACATTTTGAGGAATAGATTTACCATATTAATTCACTGTTAGAATGGAGAAAAGATGGTAGATAAAACAACTGAGAATCTGGGAACTTAGAATTGGTCATGAAGAAGATGGAAGACTTTTTGACTTTTTTTTTTTAAATATCTCACTTGAGTACAGAAATTCTATCAGTGGCTGCATCTTCTAAATTAGGACAGTGATTTTGCCTCCCCCAGCAGCTGGCATCTAATAACTTCTCAGCAAGCAGTGGAGCCTTGTGATAATTTACCCCACCTATGCTAGTCTTTTATCTGGTTTGATCTCCTGTAGGTTTTATGCAGGTAAACATAGCTGCTGTGAATTTATGTGTGGTAGCAATATCATGTCTGATAGACAGCATTTTCCAGCACTTTTCCCTACCCGCTATTTCTTATATCCTTTCTTCATCTTCCATGATGTTAGTTGGGCTTTGGTAGTGATGTCCTTATTAGGACTGAACACTCAGTCTCTTAATGTCAGCACTTTGAGGACTTAGGCCTTTCTGTATTTACTGGTTACTATAGCAAAAGGAAACTTCTACGACTTTAGTTGAAGGCAGCTGAAATCTACCAGTGTACCCATAAACAGAAGACACATTGACAGCATAATTTAGCAAAGTAATAGTAGCAGGTTCTACCTGAGGTCAGCCATGCACTTTTGACCAGGGTTCAGGGTGAGGCATGAAATTCACTCCTGCAGAGCAGGTCTCAAATCTACCCAGAAAGTGGGTGGTTACCTCATAAAAATCATGCCACTACTCAACAAATGGGCATATGTTGGCTGGAAGTTCTGTTTGGGGAACGCAGGGGTCAGCGTTGAGTAAGATCCTTGGTGTTCTTTCTCCTTCATCAGCCTCTATAGCAAGAGAAGAAGCTGGTTTGAAATTAACTTCTCTGAAGTGCGGAAGTGACAGCAGATTGTCTGGTATTTCTTCTCTATGAGAAGTGTGATCATCCCGAAGAGCAAAGGCTTACCTAAGAATGTGAATTATTACTAAAAAGGGGCAACCTTGGGAAGTCACAGTTCAAATATGTACCAGCAATTTTCTTCATGTTTTTTCTTTATTTTTTTTATAATTTTATTAAAAAATAGTAGATGCAATACTAGTGCAAAGATTTTCATGCTTGAAACTTGATGTCATGCTCATCCGGCTTCTATTTCTTTTTCCATCCACATTTAATTCAACCTGATGTCAGGTAGATATTTTGACCAGAGTTTCTATCTGACTGGTTATAATATAATGCTGTGTCATGGCTCACAATCATGCACGTCTTTGTAGTGGTGCTACATGAACCTTCGAAGTACCTTCTGTGTGTCCTCACCCCAACCTCCAAATTCCTGAACATTGTCCTTTGCTTCGGATGTTTAGTCTTCAGGGAATACTCTTTCTTCACGTAACTGCCCAAGAATCCCTTTGAAAATTAATTCACTCTCCAGGCTAGGTATGGTGGTACACACCTTTAATCCTAGAACATGAGAAGCAGAGAAAAGGGAATCTCAGGAAGTTGAAGGTCACTTTGTTCTACATAGAGTGTTCCAGGACAGCCAGGGCTACATTAAGAGACCCTGTATGTAAAAAAATAAAATAAAATTTAATTTATTCATCTACAATTTCATGTATTATGGACTAAATTCTGTTCAGTCCCATTTTTCCATTCACCAGTCTTCCACAGTCTTCCACCAAGTACCCATGCTAATTTCATACCATTTTTGGTTTTGGGTGGTTGTTTGTTTTATTTGTTTTTGTTTTCATTCCTTTTGTTTTATTTTCATTTTTGCTTTATGAATAACTGGCTTTACCTGGGCCATTTGTGTGAGCATAGGCATGATGCCCACAGGGTTATGAGTAACACACAAATGACTATATTACTGAAGGATGTTATGTTGTCTTCCCTAGCAGCCCTGAAATGCCAATAGCCTTCTTTGGCCAGAAACCATGTGATGATCCCGTGCTCCATCTATATCTAACTTAAGGGCTCAGTTTTGTATTGGCCCTAGATAGCAACTGGAGCTCCTCTGAATTCATGAATATCGTGGCCATGCTATGCTCCTAAGACAGTGTTTCATGCCCCCCCTCTTTCTCCTATGCTTTTTAATTATTTCCAGACCCTGTTCTATAATGTTCCCTGAACCTTTAGTAAAGTGATGTGGTTGTCCTACCTAAGGATCAGCCCTCAGCATTTGTGATCAATTATGGCTCTCTGCATTGTGTGTCATTTGGTACAAAAGAAGCTGCTTTGATCAGGACTGAGGACAGCATAGTGTTCAGGTAAAGCATAAATATTTATGAGTCAGATTGACAACATGGCAATTTAGCTAAATAAGAATAATAGGTCCACCCATATTCCACTCTGATTTCTCTACTCACGGACCCTTCCCTAGGTCCACAGCACACGATCCTCCTGTAGAGCAGGACTCAGTTCTCTTCAGAAACAAGATGGGTTTATCCATAACAGCTGGGCCACTGGTGACCTAGCACCCAACTCTTCCAGGTCAAGACTGCATCACTGTCCCAATAGACTCTACCTCTAATTTGTTTGTTTACTTTATTTCATAACAGGGACTTGCTATATAGGCACATGTAGCCTGGACCTTGTGATCTTCTCGCTTTGGTTTCCCAAGGGCTGAGATTTCAAGAAGGTGTCATCTTAACATAGTCCTTAACATAGCCACAATGGTTTCCTAGCAACATGAACTGTAGAAGAGTTGCACATTTGAACCGGAACAGAAATTGAAGATTTTCTTTCCCTTACCTCATAAGAGTTAGGAAAATATTTTTGTTACTTAGTGTGCTGTGACTTTTTTCTTTTCATGAAATTGCCTACTATATAATTGACAGTAGTAGACATATTACTAATTCTCTGTTCTTGTCTCTTGAAGATAAGAATTTAGTTTAAAAACAGACAATATTAGTTAGACAAGTTTAGTTAGGCAAACAAAACAAAGAATATACTCTAGGGAGAACTAGCGCTGTCTGCCCAACCAGAGGCAGTTCTGGAAAGGAGTGAGTTCTGTGCTGTTGTGGATTTTAAAGGAGTTTTAATGAAGATTTATGAGGATGGTAAAGTAACTGATTTTTCTTCCCATGTCATATGGGCCAGATCTCCCCTTTAGGGTAATGATATTCCATAAGTGTGTCCTGCTACATATTTTTTCCCCTTGATTTTCTAGAAAAGTCCACCAGGGAGGATCAAAACCACAACAAATGATAAAAATGATAAAATAAAAATAAATATGGGAACTTTTTAAGGATACTAAAACTTTATGAGTGTATGTATGTGAAAATATGCACCAGTGCCTTTATGACATAATGGGAAGAGTTCATAATTACACTTAAAGATGTTTATCCATAAAGAGGCATTCTATGAAGAGACACAGCCAGCAAGGCACAGTTATAGCTTCCTTATAACTCTTCCTTAAGACTGCCCAATATTTCCTGATAGATCTCATAATTTTTTTGTCATTTAGGAGAATCAGGACTTTATGAAAGCTGGAGACAGGATGATAATTTGGCTGTACAATGGGAACAGGGCATAGTCTGTCTATAAGAGCTTTGACTCTCAGCACTAGTGGCATCTGTGTATTTTGCATAAAAGAAGTGGATGTACGATCAGTTTGAAAAGGGAAAGAAAGGAGAAGGCACCATCAGAGCATATTGCTGCAGACCTTTCTTAGTATGGCTTTTCCTTTCATTACTTATACTATTTTAATCTTGGGTCATCTGTTATCATTTTGGTTCACAGTAGACATCAAGGTTCTGTATTGAGCAGTTCTGATGAAGGGATGACTATTGCCCAAGAACTGGAACAGTGAATAGCTCTTCGCTTAAAATGTTCCCCTTGATAGGTGAGAAAAGGACAATGTATAAAAGAATTTCTTCTGCATGTAATAGATAAGATTGAAAACTCCAACGAACACATTGTTATTTGGAAATCAAGAAATACTACTATTTTATATACCAGATCAGTCAGTCTTAGTCATAATCCATCAAAGGTTTGGATATATAATTGCTTCGTACAATAATTGAAGATGTGCTTTTCACATTCACCCTGGTAATTTGATGATAAATATGAATTTTACATGAAGAATCAATATAAGTTTAACAAGGCAAATCAATAACCCTGCGAAGTCATTGTTGTACTATTCCATCATTTCCAGGATTGCTTTACATTCACTGAGTATATGTGTGTATTGACTGCCTATTCAGAAAAAGACTCTAGTAGAAAAAAATGCGTGCTATACAATCTGTAATGCTATTACCCAAGGGTGTCCTGCTACATAAGTGAAAGGCACAAAATCAGATATGAGCATCTATTCTGTTGAAATCTTATCTGGCTGCTAACCTGATAAACTATAAACAAGATATGACTAGCAAACTGCAGCTCGATGCATCCTCACAAGGTCTATCTATCCCAAGTTATATCACTCTTTATTAAAGAACTTATACTTAAGCTGCCATATTGCCTGCAGCTTCCCGCCCAGCTGGTGGTGGGGAAGCCGGAGTGTCACCCAGCGTGCCAGGTGCTCAGAACCATCCGGCAGCGGCAGAACCAGGTACCCGAGACAGCCCGAGCTTAAGACCTTCGGGGACTCAGGCCTGGAGTGGGAGTTGGGCACAGAATAGCGGGTGCACTCTGCACTCGCTGGGCGGACCCCGAGCTCCCTGCAGGCAGCTGCCATATTGCCTGCAGCTTCCCTTCCAGCTAGTGGTGAGGAAGCCGGAGTCAGCCAGTGTGCCAGGTGCCCAGACCCAGCCGGAGGCCGAACCAGCCTCCCATCCAGCCAGTGGCAGGGAAGCTGGAAACCGGACCCAGCCAGCTTCCCAGCAGCTTGGGACCAGCAGGCTGAACCAGATAACTGAGATATCCCAACTTTAAGACCCCTGGGGAAACAGGATATCAGACAGCAAACCCTGAGCAGGAGCAGTGCAGAGCAGCCGCCCAACAGGCGGAACCAAATACCTGGGATATCCTGAGTTTAAGACCTCGGGGGACTCAGGCCACCTGTCAGCAATCTGTGAGCAAGACCCCCGCAGGACAGTGATTCAGGTATCCCAGTCGCTGGGAAATAGCCTTACAACCCCACAGGAGGGTCAAGCACCAGCTAGTATCTACAGGACCAACTAACACCAGAGTTAACCAGATGGCAAAAGGCAAACGTAAGATCGCTACTAACAAAAATCAAGGCAATATGGCGGCATCCGAACCCAGTTCCCCAACAGCAATAAATATTGGATACCCCGAAACACCAGAAAAACAAGACTCAGATCTAAAATCACTGGTCAGGATGCTGATAGAGGAACACTTAGATAAATCTCTTAAAGTAATACATGAGAAAATAGATCAAAAGCTAGAAGCCATTGCAAGACAAACACAATTAAATCCCAGATATCTCAACACACCAGAAAAACAAGACTCAGATCTAAAATCACTGGTAAAGATGCAGATTGAGGATCACTTAGATAAATTTCTTAAAGTAATAGAGGAGAAAATAGATCAGAAACTAGAAGCCCATACAAGGCAGACACAAAAATCACTTAAAGAAATCCAGGAGAATATAGAGCAAAAAATGAATCCCAATAAGGGGGAGAAACAAAAATCACCTAAAGAAATACAAGAAAACATGGGTCAACGAGTAGAAGTCATAAAGGAGGAAACAAAAAAATCCCTTAAAGAAATACAGGAAAACACAAACAAGCAACTGAAAGATCTGAGCAAAACCATACAAAATCTAAAAACAGAAGTAGAAACAACTAAGCAATCGCAAAGGGAGACAATGTTGGAGATAGAAAACCTTGGGAAGAAATAAGGAGTCATAGATGCAAATATCAACAATAGAATACAAGAGATAGAAGACAGAATCTCAGATGCTGAAGATACCATAGGAACCATGGATTCAACAATTAAAGAAAATGCAAAATGCAAAAAGCTGGTAACCCAAAACATTCAGGAAATCCAGGACACAATGAGAAGACCAAACCTAAGGATTATAGGGATAGATGAGAATGAAGATCTACAACTTAAAGGGCCAGCAAATATCTTCTACAAAATTATGGAAGAAAATTTCCCCAACCTAAAGAGAGAGATGCCCATGAATATACAAGAAGCCTATAGAACCCCAAATAGACTGGACCAGAACAGAAATACTTCCCGTCACATAATAATCAAAACCCCAAATGTACTAAACAAAGAAAGAATATTAAAGGCAGTAAGAGAAAAAGGACAAGTAACATATAAAGGAAGACCTATCAGAATTACACCAGACTTCTCACCTGAGACCATGAAAGCTAGAAGATCCTGGGCAGACCTCATGCAGACCCTAAGAGAACACAAACTTCAGCCAAGACTACTATACCCAGCAAAACTCTCAATTGCCATAGATGGGGAAACCAAGATATTCCACGACAAAACCAAATTTGCAAGATACTTATCTACAAACCCAGTCCTACAAAGGATAATAGGGGAAAAATACCAACACAAGGGGGGAAACAACACCCCAGAAGAAACAAGATAGAAACCCCATCTCATCCAACCCAAAAGAAGAGAACCACTCAAATACAAATAATAATAACAATTCCCAAAATGTCAGGAAGTAATAATTACTATTCCTTAATATCTCTTAATATCAATGGACTCAATTCCCCAATCAAAAGACACAGACTAACAGACTGGATACGGAAACAGGACCCTACATTTTGCTGCATACAGGAAACACATCTCAGTGTCAAAGACAAACACCACCTTAGAGTAAAAGGCTGGAAGACAGTTCTACAAGCAAATGGTCCCAGGAAACAAGCTGGAGTAGCCATTCTAATATCAGATAAAATCGACTTTCAACCTAAAGTCATCAAAAGAGACACAGAAGGTCACTTCCTGCTTGTCAAAGGGAAAATCCACCAAGAAGAATTCTCAATACTGAACATCTATGCGCCAAATGCAAGGGCACCCTCATTCGTAAAAGAAACTTTACTAAAGCTTAAAGCACACATCACACCTAACACAATGATTGTAGGTGACTTCAACACTCCACTCTCCTCAATGGACCGATCAGGAAAGCAGAAACTAAACAGGGACACAGTGAAACTAATTGAAGCTTTGGACCAATTGGATTTAACAGATATATATATAGAACATTCCATCCTAAAACAAAAGAGTATACCTTTTTCTCAGCACCGCACGGTACCTTCTCAAAAATTGATCATATAATTGGTCACAAGACAGACCTCAACAAATACAAGAAGACCGAACTAATCCCATGTCTCCTATTGGATCACTATGGAGTAAAAGTGGTCTTCAATAGCAAGAAGAACAACAGAAAGCCCACATACACATGGAAACTGAACAATACTCTACTCAATGACACCCTGGTCAAGGAAGAAATAAAGAAAGAAATCAAAGACTTTTTAGACTTCAATGAAAATGAAGGTACGACCTACCCAAATCTCTGGGATACAATGAAAGCAGTGCTAAGAGGAAAACTCATAGCCCTGAGTGCCTCCAAAAAGAAACTGGAAAGAGCATACATTAGCAACTTAACAGCACACCTGAAGGCACTGGAACAAAAAGAAGCTAACTCACCCAGGAGGAGTAGAAGAGAGGAAATCATCAAACTAAGGGCTGAAATCAATCAAGCAGAAACAAAGAGAACCATACAAAGAATCAACAAAACCAAGAGCTGGTTCTTCGAGAAAATCAACAAGATAGATAAACCCTTAGCTAGACTAACCAAAGGGCACAGAGATAGTATCCAAATTAACAAAATTAAAAATGAAAAGGGGGATATAACAACAGAAACAGAGGAAATTCAAAAGATCATCAGATCCTACTACAAAGGCCTATACTCAAAACAACTGGAGAATCTGGAGGAAATGGACAATTTCCTAGACAGATACCAAATACCAAAATTAAATCAGCATCAAGTAGACCAGCTAAACAGTCCCATAACCCTTAAAGAAATAGAAGGGGTTATAGAAAGCCTCCCAACCAAAAAAAGTACGGGACCAGATGGTTTTAGTGCAGAATTCTACCAGACCTTCAAAGAAGACTTAACACCAATACTCTTCAAACTATTCCACAAAATAGAGACAGAAGGGACACTGCCCAACTCATTCTTCGAAACCACAATTATGCTGATACCTAAACCACAAAAAGATCCAACAAAGAAAGAGAACTACAGGCCAATTTCTCTTATGAATATAGATGCAAAAATACTAAATAAAATTCTTGTCAACCGAATCCAAGAGCATATCAAAACGATCATTCACCATGATCAAGTAGGCTTCATTCCAGGAATGCAGGGATGGTTCAATATACGGAAATCCATCAATGTAATCCACTACATAAACAAACTAAAAGAAAAAAACCACATGGTCATCTCATTAGATGCTGAAAAAGCATTTGACAAAATTCAGCATCCTTTCATGCTAAAAGTCTTGGAAAGAGCAGGAATTCAAGGCCCATACCTAAACATAGTAAAAGCAATCTACAGCAAACCAGTAGCCAACATCAAAATAAATGGAGAGAAACTTGAAGCAATTCCACTAAAATCAGGGACTAGACAAGGCTGTCCTCTCTCTCCATATCTTTTCAATATAGTACTTGAAGTTCTAGCGAGAGCAATCAGACAACATAAGGAAGTCAAAGGGATACAAATTGGAAAGGAAGAAGTCAAAGTATCATTATTTGCAGATGATATGATAGTCTACTTAAGCGATCCAAAAAACTCCACCAGAGAACTTCTACAGCTGATAAACAACTTCAGCAACGTGGCTGGTTATAAAATTAACTCAAGCAAATCAGTAGCCTTCTTGTACTCAAAGGACAAGCAGGCTGAGAAAGAAGTTAGGGAAATAACACCCTTCACAATAGCCACAAACAACATAAAGTACCTTGGTGTAACTCTAACCAAACAAGTGAAAGATCTGTATGACAGGAACTTCAAGTCCCTGAAGAAAGAAATCGAAGAAGACCTCAGGAGATGGAAAAATATTTCTTGCTCCTGGATTGGCAGGATCAATATAGTAAAAATGGCCATCATGCCAAAAGCAATCTACAGATTCAATGCAATCCCCATCAAAATCCCAAATCAATTCTTCATAGATCTAGAAAGAGCAATTCTCAAATTCATCTGGAGCAACAAAAAACCCAGGATAGCTAAAACTATTCTCAACAATAAAAGGACTTCTGGGGGAATCAATATCCCTGACCTCAAGCAGTACTACAGAGCAATTGTGTTAAAAACTGCATGGTATTGGTACAGCAACAGGCAGGTAGATCAATGGAATAGGATTGAAGACCCAGAAATGAACCCACAGACTTATGGTCACTTGATCTTTGATAAAGGAGCCACAACCATCCGGTGGAAAAAAGATAGCCTTTTCAACAAATGGTGCTGGTTCAACTGGAGGTCAACATGCAGAAGAATGCGAACTGACCCACTCTTATCTCCTTGTACTAAGATCAACTCCAAGTGGATCAAGGACCTCCACATAAAACCAGACACACTGAAACTATTAGAAAAGAAACTTGGGAAGACCCTGGAGGACATGGGCACAGGGGTGAAGTTCCTGAACAGAACACCAATAGCTTATGCTCTAAGATCAAGAATTGACAAATGGGACCTCATAAAATTACAAAGTTTCTGTAAGGCAAAGGACACTGTCAGAAGGACAAAACGGCAACCAACAACGTGGGAAATGATCTTCACCAACCCCACATCCGACAGAGGGCTAATATCCAATATATACAAAGAACTCAAGAAGTTAGACCCCAAAGAACCAAATAACCCTATCAAAAAATGGGGTACAGAGCTAAACAAAGAATTTTCACCAGAAGAAATTCGGATGGCCGAGAAACACCTTAAGAGATGTTCAACATCATTAGTCATCAGGGAAATGCAAATCAAAACAACCCTGAGATTCCACCTCACTCCAGTCAGAATGGCTAAGATTAAAAACTCGAGAGACAACAAGTGCTGGTGAGGATGTGGAGAAAGAGGAACACTCCTCCACTGTTGGTGGGATTGCAAAATGGTAAAACCACTCTGGAAATCAGTGTGGCGGTTCCTCAGAAAATTGGGCATGCCACTCCCAGAGGACCCTGGCATACCACTCCTGGGCATATACCCAGAGGATTCCTCTGCATACAACAAAGACACATGCTCCACTATGTTTATAGCAGCCTTGTTTATAATAGCCAGAAATTGGAAGGAGCCCAGATATCCCTCAAAGGAGGAATGGATACAGAAAATGTGGTATATTTATACAATGGAGTACTACTCAGCAATTAAAAATAATGAATTCTTGCAATTTGTAGGTAAATGGTTAGATCTGGAAACTATCATCCTAAGTGAGCTAACCCAATCACAAAAGAATACACACGAAATGCAATCACTGATAAGTGGATATTAATGAGCCCAGAAGCCCTAAATACTCAAGGCACAATTAGCAAGTCAAATGACTCTCAAGAAGAAAAAAAGGAGAGGACCCTGGGCCTGTAAAGATTGGATCCAATATTGTAGACCCAGAACAGAGAAATCGTGGGGGGGGGGGGAAGAGTGGGGAATAGCATGGGGGGGGAGAGGAATTATGGGACATATGGTGGGGGGTACCTGGGAAAGGGGAAAGCCTTTGGAGTGTAAACAAAGAATATAGAAAATAAAAAAAAAATTAACCTAAAAAAAAAAAAGAACTTATACTTAGAGTCAGAGATGGAGTCTTAGACCCTAAAAGAGAGCATTGGCAACAACAAGGCAGACATTCCTATAGATAGAATCTTAGACGAAATATGTCATTACATTCCAAATGAAGTAACTCTTGCATGAGGTTATGAAATATTGAGCCAAAGTATGTATTAACATTGTGAATAAGATGAGAGAATTAGTTTTTCTTTCTTCAATGAAATGCTTGGGTTCTAATTTTAATTTTGTGGCAGGAATGCAACACTTCTTGGGAGCTGCATATATATTCTAAGGATTGCTGGTGTGGTGGATAGTAATTTTTGTCTACTTCACACAAACTGGAGTTTCCAAAGAAAGAGGATCCACAATAGAAAAATTTACTTCCATTGGATTGACCTGTGGGCAAATCTATGGGCATTTTCGTGCTTCTTGTGGGAGGGTACAGCCCTTGATAATGATATCACCTTTGGACATATGGTCTTAACACCTGCTGTGTTTCTACCTCGAGGTGATTTTCTGTATTATACCTTAGATATTTGTTACAAAATGAGGCTGATATTACCTCCCTGTTTAACTGAGTTCATAGGGTAAAGATAAATGAGGTGTCTCAAAGAGTATAGCAAGTATGTTTCAGTAACATTATTATCTAGGATGATATTATTTTAATTATTCACATTCTATTAGTATTCAGAGAAAGCTGGTATTAAGCTTAATTCACACTATTTAAAAACTCATTACTTTATACAATTTAAGACTCTTATTTCTGAGTTTTTTCTTCACTTTTTTACTATAACAAGGAGAGCAGTTGTGCAGGTATGGAGCTATGGTCTTACTTATGCCCTCTCTCTGATTCTTCTTCCCTGTTTGCGAATTTTCTTTGAATTATTAGTAATTTATTAGGAGAATTTTCTGCCTTTTAAGGTTGGGTTTTGGAGAGAAGGTTCAGGACATACAACTGTTGTATAATTTCGTTAGTAAAGCATAATCACAAAATTTGAGCAGGAGAGTAATTCCACAAACAAGAACCTTAGATTATGCTGTGAAAGCGTAATTTCTAGTACTTTAACTTACTTATAGCAATACATGCAGATCTTGGATTAATCATAATCTATTAAGTGCAAACACCCTGAAGATATATATTTTAATGGAAGAATAAAATGCACTAAGGCTGTGGAGAGAACATAGCTGCTTTCCCTCAGGAATTAGGCAGAATCTATCTTACCATTTTACATGTTGATGCTAATCATGGCCTTTCTTTCTAACATCATCAACATTAATGTGGTTGCATAAAGACTGCACATAAATGTGGTTAGACAAAGAATAAGGACTTGGGAAAGAGAGTCAGATATTTTAAGGGGAAAGAATTTGAATTTACGTCTTTAATATATTAAGCAATATTTTTCTGGTTTGGAAGAGATTGAATCCAGAGCCTTGCTCATGGTAGGCAGTCCCTCTGCCTCTGTGCTCCCACCTCATTTGTAGGTGCCATTTCAGTTTGACACATTTTCCCTGTGATCACGGATCCTTCAGGATCTAGGATCCTCTCCAGAAGCATTTTTTTTACAGGTTGTCATTGTCTCTTGCAGAAAACTTCCTTAGTCATCTTGACAATATGTCTTGAGTAGCTTTGACAATATTATCCTCAACCCAAATCCAAGTGGTGTTTTCTCCCAACTATACCCATGAAATGTCTTGGTAGAAACCACCACCACCACCACCACCACCACCATCACCACCACCACCACCACCACAACAACAACAGCCCCCACATATCCATACACACATTCTTTCTTTAATCCACCTCATTGAAAGGATGTTGTAATCTGTGAGATTCTCAGTTCACTTGGGAGATACATATGTCATGTGATCTTACTGCTGGTCTGTTGGTCAAGTTGGTGGGTACTAGAATGTTTGTAATTTTGATGTGTAATGACGGTGTATGAGGAGAAATTATGGTAGTCTTGACTCTTGTAACACCTTCAATCTGTTGTAGCTTCCATTAATGATGTCTAGAATTGGCCACTCAGCCCTAAGGTGAAGTGAGTGACTTTCCGTTTCGACCATTAAATTTTATACATTAGTTGAGCTTGGGTACTGCTTTCATGTTTACTTACTTTAATGTGAACTTAGCTTGATTACCCATGACTTCATTTTTTATTAAAAAAATGGAAAATCAGCTTCTTTAAGATAACATACAATTTTGCATTTCCTATGACCAGGAAGGTACCCCAGTTTTATCTTGGTTTCACCTCATTCCAGCCCTTCCTCAGTCATTTTCAGAAAAAGCTCTTTTTCCAGTGAATACAGGGCATTTATTCAGAACCAAGATCTGGGCACACAAATTAATTGCTATTTCAATGTCCTTGCTTCATTGATGTTTTATAAAACAGATCTAGAAAATATATTTCTATATGCCTGCATATATTTTTATATCTGCATGAATTTTTTATTAATGACTTTATACTGATGTGTTTTATATAGTTTTATATAGTTCCATAGATATTTTATCTCCATCCATGTTTTAAACTCCTTCATGAATAATGAGAAATCTATTCTGATCTCTCTAGATGCGGGCTTTCATAAACTCGTCTATACTCATTTTACTCAGTCAACTTACTGTGTATGTGTGTGTGTGTGTGTGTGTGTGTGTGTGTGTGTAATTAAGACCCAATATGATGGCCAATATTGGTAGTCAGTTGGGTAGGATTTAAAATCACCTTTATGACAAACCTATGGGTGTGTCTGTGTGTTTTTAGATTGGGTTAGTTGAGGAGAGTAGGCCCCTCCTAAATGTTGTTGGTACTATTACATACGTAGACTATTGTACTGGACTAAATAATCTCCTTCTGCTTGCTGCATTTAGATACAATGTAGTCAACTACCTGTTAGCCATGACCACTCTACATTTCCCTCCTTGATGGACTCTACGTTTGAAGAGTGAGGAAATTAAAACTTTCCTGCCTTAAGTTGGTTTTGTAGTAACAAGTACATCATTTGCTTAACACTGACAGGCTTTGTGCTGGCCTGCTCTATGCCTTTGAATTTATCCAGCTGCCCTGGCTCCCAGGCATACAATGGAGCTTTTTGATATGTTACTCCCTCTGACCTGTTTTGACTGATATGCTGTGATTAGAATATATTTCACACTCACCTGATTTTGATAGGTCTTTACATATTCTCTTCAAAATTATTACCTACTTGCTTTATTCTACCTCATTTAAAATGATGTGGTAGTTTGAATATCGTTGGCCCCTAGGGAGTGGTACTGGGAGGAGGTGTGGCCTTGTCCAAGAAAGTGTGTCACTGTAGGAACAGGCTTTGGAGTTCTCCTATGTTCAGGCTTTACCCATTGTAGAAATGTGACTCCTCTTAGCTGCCTGAGATTGCCAATCTTTCTTGGTTGTCTTCAAATCAAGATGCAGAACTCTCATCTTCTTCTTCAGCACTATGTCTTCCTGCATGCTGGCATGTTTCCTGCTATGACTGAAATGGTAAGCCATCCCCAATTAATATTTGCCTTTATAAGAGCTGTCATAGGAGGGACAACAATATGAACCAACCAGTAACCCCAGAGCTCCCAGGGACTAAACCACCAACCGGAGTACACATGGAGGGACCCATGGCTCCAGTTGCATATGTAGCAGAGGATGGCCTTGTTGAACATCAAAGGGAGGAGAGGTCCTTGGTCCTGAGAAGGCTCGATGCCCCAGTATATGGGAATGCCAGGACAGGGAAGCAGGAGTGGGTGGGTTGATGAACAGGAGGAGGGGGATAGGGTAGGGTGTTTTCAGAGGGGAAATCAGGAAAGGGGATAAAATTTGAAACATAAATAAAGAAAATATCTAATAAGAGTTGCCTTTGTCACGGTGTCTCTTCATAGCAATGAAAGCCTAACTAAGACAAATGATACCTTCTTCCTCTTGCAGACATTACAAGCAGGCACATCTCTTTCCTATTTCTCATGTGTTCCAATCCTCACTCTGTCCTTAGGTTACTCAGTCTTTAGGAGAAAGACACAGGCTTGAACAGGTACTACTTGCCCACCCTTTGCTGGAGGCTTCCTTGTAAATTGTTTCAGAACTAGATGAGTATTTCTTTCATCCATACAATCTCAGGACAAATTTTATAGCTAATATGAATTACTATAATTAATATGTCTGATTTTGTACTTTTATTTTATTATTGGCTTCACCTTTCATCTAGCACATTCTCTGTACTAGTGCATTAGCATCTGGTGTCTGGTATCTAGTATCTGGTAAGTCAGTGCATTCAGAAGATGCTAGTTTTTCCCTGCTTATTCCACATGAAGTGTAGGTTTCTCCTAACTCCTCTAATCAGTAATGCATGATCTCTGTGCTCTCTGGTTCATGGACAATTCTGAAACTCATTCCCATTGTGTCAACCACAACTGTATAGCTCTAAGCAGTTTGTAGCATTCTGCTAAACTAAATGCATTACTGCCAGAACTTTTTTTCTTGGCATTGTATCTCTTCTGTAGAATACAAGCACAACTCATGTAAATGACACATTTCTGGTATGATTTTATTTCTAATTACTTTTCATACTGTGCATATATAATGAACTATGTTTCTTTGATGTCTCACACATTGCACCTGGCATCTGCTTGATTGTTTGATGGAAGATCAGTTTCACGGTTACGTAATCATATAACCCAAGCAATCCCGTGTTCTCCAATGTAACATCCTTTTACAGTGCAATGAGAGACAGTAGAGTTCTAGAAATACTCTTTAAAAATTTTTATTTATTCTTTATGAATTTTACATCATGCACCCCAATCCCACTCATCAACCCATTTGTTTGTGCCTGCCCTCTGCCTTTGCCACCTCCACCCCCATGAAAACAAAATAAATTAGAATGAAAAAACATCTTGTCATGGGAGCTACTGTGTGTGTCACACAGTATACCATTTTGTCCACACAGCTTTACTTGAAAATCTTCATTGCAATGAGTCATTGGTCTAGTTCGCAGCCTCTGGCCTCTGCTACACTCTCGATACTGGATCCTCGACAGGACTCCTCTCTGACATCCTTTCTGTCCTGTGTCGTGGCGATCCTGCAACTTTGAATCTGCATGACCTGCCCTTTCCTGCACTCCAGCAGAACATAGATGGAATAGATGCTGGGGCGGGTCAACTCAAAGCCATAGGCTTGGGAGGTAGCTGAGTTGGTCAGTCTATCACCTCTCATGAGCTGAGCCCACACCACCAGGGCGAGCTCCCCAGCACTGCCCAGCTAGTTCACCCAATGCTGCAACCAGCAAGGGGCAGGGTCAGCTCTCTTGTTGCCATGCCCTCAGGTAGGTTTAACCAAGTTGCCAGGGTTGGCTCTTCTGTGCTGCCCAGACAAAGGGCAGGGCCTGTGCTCTTGAGTGATGCAGCTGGCAAGGGTCAGCCATGGCTCTTGCACTCTCATGACCGGGACCCCAAATCTCTTGCTTGTTTCAGGTAGAGAGAGGAGTCTCTCTCTCTCTCTCTCTCTCTCTCTCTCTCTCTCTCTCTCTCCCTCTCCCCTCTCTCTCTGTCTCCCCCCATAGTAGTTGAGAGGCAGGGCCAGCTCTCCCACATCAGACTTCAGCTCTGTTCACCCTCTTCCCTGCCACCAGGGTCAATTCCATTGAGATGCCATGGTGAGATGTGAGACCATCTCAGTGCTGTGCCTCAGGCAGCAATCCACACTAGGGACATCTGCATGGCATGTGTTGGTCACACATGCCTGGGACATCAACATAGACCCTGGCGAGAAAGGACCATGGATTCAGACATGGCTCTGTCAGCAGCATGGGTTCAGATGTCCCCATGGGGTCAGGTGTAAAGAGAGGTCCCCCTGGGGCAGAGTGGCCCTCACACATCCACATAGACTCTTGTGGCTGCCCAGGCCACAGGCATCTGCTTGGCCTATCATGGTAACTCAGGCCATAGGCATTGACACAAACCCAAGCTACAGCAGCGTAACAGACTAGACATGACCCTTGTGAGCAGCCAGGGCCAGGACTTAACCACGGGCTTTAGTCCTTCTGCAGGCTCCACCTATCCAAGCTCTGCCCTTCTCCATATGGTATGAAGGACTTAGCGACACGTTCTCTTCCATCTCTCCATCATATAACCCATCTTTCCCATCTCTCTGTCCCATATTTGCCCACTGTAATGGTTCCTGCAAAAGGTGCTTGAGTGTTTTTCTTTTGTCTCTCTGGCTTGTGTGGCTGGACTGGGCACCTGGGTGTCTTTCTTCAGGGCTTCCCCAGAAGGCAGGCCGAGAAAGACTTTTGATGATAGTTTTTTCTTCTTGCTATATTCAATGCATTTATTTGCCTTATATTTTAAAGATGCATAAGCCTTGGACTAATACTACTATGATTTTTCTAAAGGGTGTCATTGTCATAATCAAGAAAAAGTAATTACTGACTTTTCTAGAGGTTTTCAGTTTCCAAAACCCCAGATAATTTTTAACCATCTGTCAAAGTAAAATATCCCAAAAGGAATTGCATTGATATGTTTTCCGGACTGTTGTTCAGGGGCTTAGACTCACTACTAATTTGGAAGCTCTTAACGCTTGGGTAGGATAAAACTTTGTTGTGATGTCTAGGGTAGCTTTGAACTCTTGATTTTCTAACATGAACATTTTGAGTGCTGTGATCATAAGTTTGTGGCACCACACCTGGCTGAGCCATTCTGTTAAAACGTAAACACTTGAAAAGGCTCCTTTCAGTTACTAGTTATTTAAACAAATTACCATGTGAAAATTAACTGACTTGACATTGGACAGTATGGAAATAACCCAATAAATATAAAAATTAAAAATAGTCTGTAGACTTCCACTCTGAAATTCAGGCTAATTGATGGGTTTTGTGCCAGCCAAGTGTGAAACATTATGGTTTAATAGTCCTAATGATTGTTTTTTAAGACTTTCCCCCTTTAATAGATATATGTTCAATTAGACTGGCTCACACCTAGAGAGTTAATATTTGGTCATTTCATTATATCAACTTAAAGACTTGTTTATACTCAAATTCTTAACTTTAATTAACTAAAAACACTGATAATGTGAACTTGGCAGCCATAAAGACTTGCTCCTGTAAATTGGCAATTTGATAAGAAATTGTTAGAGGCTGGAGAAAAGGCTCAGCAGTTAAGAGAACTTACTGAAATTCTAGAGGAATGGGTTCAATTCCCAGCATAGGCTTGCTGGCTCAGAGCCCTTTGTAATTCCAGTTCCAGGAGATACGATGTCTTCTTCTACCTTCTGAAACTATCAGGCTCATATGTGATACCCAGACATACTTTCAGGGAAAAAAAACATCCATACACATTTAGGCATGCTGGCACATAATTCTCAACCCAGCACTTAGGAAGCTACAGCAATGGGATCATTAGATTGAGGCCAGCCTGGCATATATAGTGAGACCTTACCTCAAAACAACTGAAAATTTGACCAGAGACAATTGAATATGCCTTCCTGGCTTTCATAATTTTGTGCCCTTTTTTGTTGAACTCTGTCTTTGTGAATATTATTCTTGTTTTAAGCATTCTTCAAAACACACAGAAAATTGCTTCTTAGCTCTAAATAGTTATTTAGAGAAAATGCAAACAAGTTTTTCCTGCCAGTACAAGTTTTAATAGTTTTTTTAAAAGATTTATTTATTGTTATATGTAGGTACACTGTAGCTGTCTTCAGACATACCAGAAGAGGGCGTCAGATCTCATTACGGATGGTTGTGAGTCACCATGTGGTTGCTGGGATTTGAACTCAGGACCTTTGGAAGAGCAATCGGTGCTCTTAACCGTTGAGTCATCCCTCCAGCCCTTGTTTTCTTTTTAAATAGAATACAAGCACTTTGAAGAGACTTCTCTGATGAGGCACATTGGAAAGAGGTGATGCGAGGCAGCTTCAGACAAGAAGGCACATGCCACCAGGTGACCTTAGATCAGCCACTATCACTTTTATCCCAGGAAACCGGTTCAGAAAAACAAAACTATAGCCTGGAGACTTGGCATGTGAAATTCAGTGAATTTATCCCCCTCAGGGAGGTCTGATGCCATCCAGGATCTGAGGTGTCTCTCTGAGTTGTCTTATAGGAGCTGAGGCTAGACTTGCAAACAAGGAAGAGAGCCTGAGTCGGCTGGTTATAAACTTGTTCACGGTCTCAGTGCCACACAACTACAAGCCTTAGTGACCGGGATAGGAATGAAATGCTCCAACGATCTGGAGAAGCTGCAGAGGAACATCAGGCAGCCCAACAGATGGCCCATTATTTTCTCCCAAGGACAGATGTTCTTCCTTCAGTATTCCAGTATTAAGATGACTGAAGCCGAGGACGGTGAATGGGATGATGTTCTGAAGTTGTCCCAAGAGCACCTGTCAAATGAGAATGAGGAGCATCTTATTTGAGACCAGGCCGGCTCAGAGATGCAGAACCTCTCAGGGATTGAACTGTCCATTAGGCAGGGAAAAGGAATTCTGCCAAAGACCATTCTTGAGACCAGAGAGGCAGAACACATGAACCGCAAGCAAAATCCAAGAAGAATTAAATGGAAGATGAGGAGAAAGCAGAAGCAATTATACTTCGGAACACTCAGCTCTCACAGGGTTCTGATCCTGTCAGAGTAAAGGATGAGATGATGCCCTGAGAAGTAATAAATACAGATGGTGTCACAACTTCCACCTATGTCCTGGAATGAAGAGAGTAACTTAGATCAGAGACCGTCAGAGCCTTCAGACAGCTCCCGCACTTCCCAAGGAGGGGCCTCACATAGAAGAAGAATGGTTAGTCTGTAGAAGCAAGTAGTCATCTTATTGGCCAAGAATAAAGAGTCCAAGGCTCTGCTTGGGTGCAGTGACCACAAGGAGAATTTTCTTTAGAAATCTTTATTTTTAAAGTTTTATTTTCTATATTCTATGTTTACATTCCAAAGGCTTTCCCCTTTCCCAGTTCCCCCCCCACCATACGTCCCATAATTCCTCTCCCCCCCAACTATTCCCCAATCATCCCCCCCCCACGATTTCTCTGTTCTGGGTCTACAAAACTGGATCCAATCTTTACAGGCCCAGGGTCCTTTCCTTTCTTCTTCTTAGGAATCATTTGACTTGCTAATTGTGCCTTGAGCATTTAGGGCTTCTGGGCTCATTAATATCCACTTATCAGTGATTGCATTTCATGTGTATTCTTTTGTGATTGGGTTAACTCACTTAGGATGATATTTTCCAGATCTAACCATTTACCTACAAATTGCATGTTTATCATCCACCAGAGGTCGTACACAGGCAAGAGACCCTTTGAATGCAGTTTTTCTTTGTTTGAAACAAGAGGTTGCTGTATTCCTCAAACCTGAGAATCCATTGTTGTATCCACATAAGCAGGAAGCCCTAGGAGTGCGGTCTGCAGAAATGTGGCTTCTTGATAAGTCTACCCTGCTGGGTCACAAGAAGGTTCACACAAAAAGAAGCCACATGAGTGTGAACACCTCAGGAAGAGTTTCAGCCACCGGAGCAACTCCAAATTATGTCTCATCTCAATTAATCTGAGACCCTACACGTATAAGGAGTATGGCCAGGTCTTCCCACAGCAGGATGCTTCTGAGCCACACAGGAAAACCCATTTAAGAAAGGTGTCAACATTGTTCTGTACCAAGATCTCCGCCTTTCTAAAAAGAGACCAATCTTAGTTATTCTTTGTTACAACCTAACAACCCTGGAAAAGCACTTACTGTTAGAGCAATTTTATAACTGGTTGCTTTTCTTTCTTTATCCTGTGCTATAACTCCCAAATAAGCAAGCCAGAAACTATAAGACTTATTCGCAAGCTTTATAGCACAATATCTGAGCAGTTATTAATCTATTTGAACCTCTGAGCTAATCTGGCTACCTACCTGCCAAAACCTCATGTTACTTGCATTTAGTACCAATTTTACACACTCTGCTCAATATGTCTTCTCATGGTGTGTCTCTCTGACTCCTGGTGAATGCCTTTCTCTGCCTGCCTCCTCTCTCTGTCCAAGCTGGGATTATAAATCCAGCCCTCTTCTCTCCCCTGCTCAGTCATAAGCTGAGTCAGCTTTTATTGACCAATCAGAGAATAAATGGGGAGAAATCTTTACACAACATTGAGACAGGAGATTCTTAGAATAAGGATTACAATGTAATGTCAAATGGGATTGCAACCAGATGGGGGTGGAGAAACCAGCATTTGAAAAATACAAGGATAATTTTTATACACTGTACAATAACATAATGCCTACCTCTGACAAGGTCTCATCATGATGAGTGTCTATTTTCAGAGTTTAGGACCAATTGTGTGGCTTCTGCCCTGGCTTTGGCTAGGTCCTGTTGTCTTTTTGTTTTGTTTCTTGATTGTTAGGGTGAGGTTGATCTCACTGTGTAGCTTACACTGGGCATAAACTTGTGATCCCCACCATCCAGCTCTTCTGCCCGTAATACTGAGTTTAAGAGACACTGCTCCTCTCTCCTTCTCAGGCTTTTTCTTTAAACTTTTGTTTTTTGTTTTTTTCCTTTTGGGTTGATGTTGCTATCCTCAAGTTGTCAACATCGAATAACAAAATGGTAGTCATGTTAGTCACCACGACCCCATTACTTTGTTATAAAGTGGGGTTATCTTTGCATAAATTACATGGTCAACAACTATATGTTGAAAATTATCATAAAAATAGGAGCCTCCAGTTTTATTTTCACAAACACTGTCACCAAGAATAATTTCATATTTCATACATCAGTCCCCAGGGCTCCAGAACAGGCAATAAAAAAATTAGAAATACTCCCCTTTTGTCCAAAATAGTGTAACACAATCCTGCATTTTGAGAGCCAACAGGGTTGTTCATGCAGACCCTTCAGAAGCGAAGCAGAATACACTTTCTACCTGGTGAGACAGCTTGGATCGGCCTGTAATGATATTTCCTCCTCTACATAAACCACGCAGTACAAAGTGGCGTACTTTAAATTTTATTTATTGGAACATATGAACAGAAACTAGTAAGTGACCCAGAATGTGGTCTGGGTTTCCATGACGTCCTTGTAATAAATATTTGTCAGATTAAAATGACCTTGAGGGCAATGAGGAGAGGCCTTCAGCTAGTGCTGATGGCTACTGACCTTTTATCTTCACTCCTTTCCAATCAGACAGAGAGCCTATGTTCAGAAAGGATAAGAAGCTATTATCCTTCCAGGCTCAGTTTGCAAAATGCATTATCTGTAAAAGCAAAATACATCGTCAGAAAGACAGTGAGTGTTTATCCAGCACTTATTAAACTATTTTATACTGTAGAGGGAAGTGAAACGAGGCATGTCTCATTCCCCCTCATAACCGAATGCGAGGCAGGACACATTTTTAGGGCTTAAAAAAATCCTAACAAAAGAGCGTGGGAGAAAGTACCCTCTTTAAAGATTCATGTGTGTATTCTCAGCAGAAAATTCCATATTCGAGTCTTGTGAAACTGTCATTTTTAGTTATCACACAAACATCCAAAATTTACATATTGTATCTGTTGGACTCAAGCTTTAAATGAGAATTTTAAAAACTCCAATATATATATTGAAAGACCGATACTCTTAAAGTTCAAAATTTTTATTTCACTTTAAGGTTTTCATAGATATTTAACTGAGGTAGAAATGGCAGTTGACATCTAGTAACAGTTGACTTGAGTCTTAATCCAGAAAATGAATTATGCTAAAGTCGTTTGACCACTTTCTGTATAAATTGGCACAGGTCCACTTTTTCTTAGGAGATGGTGTAAAAACACTGTATGAATAATCTTTTTAGTGAACTTCCATTCAGATTTTATTGTAAGCTAAAAACCACTTCCATCTTAGTTAAAACCTTTGAGGTGTAAAGTGAGCCTGTACTTTGTGAACGTTGTTCCAGTGTAAGAGTTAAGAGACAGTTTAAAAGTAGAAACCCTTAGAGTAAGCTTCAACTAATTACAAAGCATAGAGTTACAATATAAAATTAGTATAAACTGGAAAGTTTTTCTAAATCTCATAATTAGGTGGAACTTGTTTAAAGTATGTATGTATATGCATATGTATATGTATGTATTTATGGCTTCAGACTGCAGTGCAGATTATAGATATTTTCATGGATTTCAGTGGTAATAGGGGTCACTCGCCATCAACACAGAGTTCAGCTGCAGAAGGACCCTAGACCCAGACATGGCCCTTGGTAGCAGCATGTATCCATAGCCTCAGGTGGCAGCACAGGCCACTACAATTGTCTTACATTAACATGGCTTCAACCCACAGCACAGCTCATAGATATTCACATTGCCTTAGATGATATCACAGGCATTTGGCATCAATCCAGTCCCCTGGCCTCATCAAGACCACTGACCCACAAATAGCCCACAGTGGTAGCATGAGTCCCTGGCCATCAACGCAGACCTCAGCTTCAGTAGGACCCCAGACCCAGACATGGCCCTTGTCTGCACCATGACCCTCAGGCACCAACATGGCTTCAGGAGGCAGCAAACACAAAAATCCACCTGGCTTTGGGTGGTAACACAGGCCATAGACTTCAACATGATACCCCTGGCCACATCAGGACCACCAAGCCACTCATGGCCTTCAGTGCTTCAGTGGCAGCACAGACCAGAGACCCCCAAGATCCCTCAGGTGGCCACACAGGCCAATCATATCAATAGGACCCTCTGAGGTAGCAAAGGCAGAGCACATCACCAAGGCCTCAGTCAGTGGCACAGACTCCATATGATCACATGCACCTCTGGCTCCACTGAAGCCTCATGAAGCACCACAGAGCACAGACAGCAACATGGCCTCTGGTGGCCTCCTTTGAGGAAGGTCCAGTCCAGAAAGTGAATGGCTCCTCATCCGGTACCTCCATCATCATCCCGAGCCAGGGCGATCTTATAGCCGGGCAGCATGTTGGGGATCTCCAAGCTGATGCTCACCACCTCAATGACCTTACTGGGCAAGGACAACATGTCAACCTCAGCCCTCCCTCACACCTGTCACTGACTTTGTGTCTCCAGTGTCAGCTCCATAGCACATGCATCACTCCATTTTTCTATCTTTCCCACCTGTCCATCACATATTAGTTCATTGTGGTAGTGCCAGTCATAGCTGTCTGCTGTATTCTACCATCTAAGCCATGAGGCACTGTGGCCTGACTCTCCTAAAGTAATATACACGTATATGTATGTGCGTATACATAATATTATATACTATAAATAGAGTATATGCTATATATAATATAAACACACACACATATATATGTGTATGTATGTATATGTATATATATATGTATGTATATGTATATATATGTATGTATATGTATATATATATATATATATATAAAGATGGGCTTTTTCTCTCCAGCTCTTGGTCTGACAGCCTTACTTTCCCAAGTGCTGGAGTTACAGACTTCATTCCTGGCTGTTTGGTGGTAGAGGGTTAATTTCCGCCTCTTTTTGTCATACTGCTTAGCACTGATCCGGATGCATTTCCCCTTAAGTTTATGAGTCTACATTCCACCTGTGCCTTGAATGGCAGAGAGAAGATAAATCCCTCCGACTTCCTGGAGTCTGGATCTGGTAACTGAGCTATTGTCGAGGGAGGGATATCATTCAGGTTAGAATGATGGGAGACTACACTAATTTTTTTGTTGTTGTTCATAAAAACAAGCCAGTTTGCTTTGGCCCGTAGTATCCAGAGTTTTAGTCCAGTGTTCAAGGGGCCACTTATTTTTAGGATTCGAGTGTTGGAAAGCAGCGGCAAGAATGAAAGGCAGAGTAGAGCCATTCCCATCATGGCTGAAAGCAGAGCACAAAGCTCCACTCCAAGCATGGCTTCTTAAGCCTTCTTCCTCGTCCCAGTAGCCCCACGATGGGAAGTCTTTCACCCTTGAACCTTTGAAGAGCCGTCTACATTCCAATTACGGCACTCATTTGTCCGCGTGTCTGCAGCCTAATAGAAATGACTACAGTAATGCTCACGTTTGACTCAGTCACGGGGCCTGGCCTTAGGCATGGCCCGGGACAGGCTTTGCCCAAAGAACTTCTCTGTCAGGATCTCAAAGCAAGTTAGTTGACATTCCATGGTAGTTCTTTTGCCTGAGAGAATCCAACTTTCTTAGTTCTTACAGCGTTGACATGACTGTGGAGATCAGTCTGTCTGCCGGAGAGAGAGAGAGAGAGCATGAGCAGGCTTATGCCCACAGCCTGACTTGTGCAGGAAAACCTTCCAGACAGAAAGAGAATTATTTAAAATATTGGATTTTCCTACCTTGGTTCTTCTTTGCCTTATGAGAATGAAGCGGATGTAAAAACATCTGGAAGGCTTTCAGAAAGCGAGGTTTGACTTATCTACCTCTGGGTAGATAGTTTAAATTCACAAACTTTTAATTGTAGGGGGAATACATTTGTCCGAGGGCAGGCAAGACGTGTTACAAATAATATCCCTCAGTGACTGACTCATCGGCATGCTGGAGTGTTCTAACTGGAGAGTGCAACGGTACCTGAGAGACTTATTTATGGTGTAGTGGATATTAAACTTAAGCCCTTGCGCTCATTCTGTTGTGTGAATTAGAGAACATTTTTTTCCTTTGTTCCATCTGGGTCTGGTGTGATAGATCATGGACGTGGCTTTACTATGAGACAAGAACATATTTACATGCAGCAAGACGAATAGAGAGTTTCTGTGGGACCTTCCATTATGACAGGAGGAGGAAGCCCCTCTTCGCCCTGCAATCCTTCTCTCTTGCTATTACTGCATATCCGAGGCTTTTACTTTTGTGTTGATTTGTACGTTTGTCTCATTTTCCTGTGGCCGTTCTTTTGGTTGGATGTACTAATCTGTGGCGTTTTTGTAAGTGAATTAAAGGCTCATGTACAGCGATTTGGATGATGAGAATTACATGCCTCAGAGCGGAGACAATTAAAAACACAGCTGAAGGAGCTGAAGAGCAGAAAATAGGAGGAAAAAGGTCTCTTGGATGAACCAACCTCACTGACGTTACCCAATTTCCAAGGCAGAAGGTTATTTGTTGGGGTCCATGTCTTGTGTGATGGCTTTTTTGCTTAGGCAAAGGGGTTGTTGACAGTTCTTTGGGAAAATTTAAAATATGTACACACATGCACACATATAGAGTGAGAGTTGTATTATATATACAAATCATATATCACAAATAATTTATACAATTTTAGTACAATATACTTTAAAAATACCTTTTAAGGTTTAAATCATAGTATTTCTATTTTGATGACTGCATTTAATATAACATTAGTGGGTGATACTAGTAGGATAATAAACTATCCAAACAGTTGAATTTGTTTTAAGACCATGGTTTATTATTGAATTATTAATTCATCTTTTCTTTTACCTGCTAAAATTTTTATAATTAGTACTCAAGATAATGTTAACTGTGCTTTTAACATGAGCTATTAAGAAATAACATAGCAAATAATTGACAGGTAGAATGGGGGCGGGTTCAGAAGTTAAATGTTTGCTAAGCCTGCAGAGAATCTGAGCTCATTCTCCAGCAGAACATCAGGCTTACATCTATCTGTATCTCTAGTTCCAGTGGTCTCTGTAGGCATTCCCACACATGTGACACATATTAATCTCATGAACACACACATATACATGTAAAATAAATAAATAAGTAAATAAATAAATATAAGCAAATCAACTTGAAACCACTCCCGCACCTCTCAGTTCAATAAAAGTCTCTTGCCTTCCCTCTTGACTTATTACTACAAGCCTTGTTTATGGAATCACACAGGGAAGAGTAGGCCTGGCATTTAGGACTGAGAAACTGTAGGTTGTTGCTAAAGTGTTTATTTGAGTAGAATACCACAACACACAAAGCCTTTTACTATTCGAACAGATTCCTATATTCATCAAGGAGGCACCCCTGTCCTTTTCTAGTTTTCTTTGGTGTTCAAGGATTTTAGTTGCGGAGGAGATATAGAAAATTCAGGTACAAAAATGAAATCATTAAATTCTCAGGTAAATGGATGGAAATAAAAAAAAAGAGAGAGAGAGAGAATCATCCTGAGTGAAATAACCCAGACCCAGAGAGACAAATACGGCACATACACACTTATACATATTAGGTGTTAAGTCAATAATAACCCTGTGGTGATCTATAGAACCACAGAGTCTAGGTATAGAGTAAGTGACTGGAATAGATAGTATGGATGGATATGTGGGTCTGGAGCAGGAGGATCAAGAGGAGAGAGGAAGGGAGATAAGGTGAAGAAGTAAACAGGGGAAGAGATAGCTAAAAGTAAGTGTCGTTTGAAACCTAATACAGTAGACGCTTCCTAAAGTATATACATATATGAAGACAATCAAAATGAAATCACCAAATAATAGGGGAGAAATAACCCCAACCAGCCTCCTCTTGTTATCAAATGAATCCCCTAGTACTGGGATTGGGTTACATTTAATTAGATGCTGGATAAAGGGGTCCCATGGGAACCCCCAAACAACCTAAGCTGCTGGCAAGACTATAGGTTGCTCTCCACAAACTGATGGCAAGGCCCCATTGCTGAAGACAACACCCACACTACTCATTGAACTTGGAGAAGTTGCACTTGTGCATACTTAGAGCCTTTACCCCTATATTCTAGCATGTTTGGTACAGGAAGGAAAGGAAAATGTAAACACCAAGCCAACCACAAACCCTTTAGTCTACAATGGTGTCCTGCCTGCAGATGATATGCTAGGGAAATAGTGAGACAAAGCTTGTGAGAGTAGCAGCCAATATCTGACCTGACTTAAGGCTCACTTCTTGAGACAGAACCCATACTTGAGACTTGGGTAATAACCTGAAATCACAGAGGCTAGGGCAGCATGCACAGGGCCTGCACAAGTTTATACCAAATTGGGTCCTAGAGAAGTGGACATATGTCCCAAGAAGCTATCTCCAACTGATAACCACTTGCAAATGAAAATTTTGATTCCTCCCAGGGAGTCTCGGTGAGGAAACAAACTCTTCTTAAGGGTAGGCTGCAAGCCCAGCAGGAGATGGCCAACAGAAAGTAGCAGCATCTCTGGAAATAGGTTGTCTCAGAATGTGTCAAAGCTTTTCATTAAAAAAAGATCTTACTCTTGTTTATTTTTATTTTATTTTGTTTATATATTTTTTCACTTTTTTCTCTATAGGTCCTTTGTGTATATATTATAGCTTCCTCTCTACTGTTTTATGGGATTACAAATTTCCTGAGCTTACAAATGAGTTGGTCTCTGTTTCTTGTGTCTTCATTGGACTCTTTTCCTTCTGGTTTTTTGTTTGTTTGTTTTGTCTTATTATGATGTTTTTGTTTTTGCTTTATTATCATCTCTTAGGAGTTTGATTGTTTCTAATGAGAGAAGGGAAGACGGTGGGTCTGGATGGGAGAGGAAGAATGGAGAATTGGGAAGAATGGAAGAAAGGGAAACCATAATCAGGATATATTATGTGAGGAAAAAAAAGCTTATTTTCAATAAAAAGACAAAAGAAAATGAAAACAATAGAAAGAATATTCGGGTAATTTTCTATGCTGAGCCAGCCACAGCTCTTAGAAGTTATGATTTAAGGACTGTGTTCTAGAAAGTGAATTTTATAGAACTCTTTCAAGACAGGTCTTGGAGTCTAGAAATGGTATGTTCATGTATTATTGCTTTCCTTGTGAGTTAATTATCAGTGCTATGAATTTTATACTCTTTACTATTGACCCAGCCTGCAGTGAAGGATACAAGCAGATTAATTTTCTGTATATGTTATGATGAGCTTCATGGATTTTCCCATATGTGTGACAACAACAATAACCATAGATTAAAATAGATCAGAGCACTCAGGAATAATGTCTTCGGCATGAATGTGTTGAGTGACTATCATTTCCTCATAGGGGATTCCTGTACTTCTCTACTAGAGAGGGAAGAATATCAGAAGATGCGAAAAATTCTCTCTGACAAGCAACGAGGTGAAGGATATGTAACGCGCAATAATGTTTTCAATTTCCTTCCAGGAAGTCAAGAAAAAATGTAAAAAGCAGCATCTGGCAAAAAGTAAAAGGTCACATGAGACCTTTCACTTGGACACTGTGGGCGACTTTTGTTTTCAAGATCCATAATCGTAGCTTTTATTGTAAGCATCAACGCAGGGAGGATAGGCCATTTGTCTCGGTTTCGCTGTGTATGAAACTATTATTTTCCGTGTCTCATGTTTCTTTAACCATAAATATGATTTTGACTTTTATGTGAACTTGTTATTTTATAGTAATAAGACCATACTGTATGTAATACAGCAATAATATATTATTTATCATAAAATATACTTATGAATAGTAATATTTATTGATATAATATTTATTATATACATATAATTAATTTTACTTGGCTTTATCATTTTATTTTAAATTGTTAATTACTCATCATGGAAATAGTCTAACCTTAATGTTTTATTAGCAAGAATATTAAACATTACCTGTAGATGGTCTCTCATAATCAATGACCAGATTATTTTGTGGCTTATTCATTTTGCTGAAATAAAAATTGAGAATGAAAAAGAGTATGCTTGGAATCAAATATGAAGATTTGTAAATAACAGAACTATGTATAAAGTGTTTTTAAGATGTGGTTTTAGATTCACAGATTGGTACTAACAATAGCATCCTAGGATATTATGTATCTGGTCCTATAAAGGAGAGCATCTCCTTGGTTTTCTCCTTGTTAATTGCATATAATTCATTATAAGTTTACTAGGCTACATTTGTAGACAATTCTAGAGATAAACTGTGTTTCCCCGTGAAGGTCCTTGTTCAGAAAAAGCATGTGGCATTGCAGATTGAAGAAAGTAATTACTTATCCAAGGGGAGTCTCCTGACTGCTGTTCTTTCAACAGCTAGTTGATACCGCTAGGGGTCAGTTTGCATGAACAAATGTCTGTGCACATCATTTATGTGTCTAGTTTCAGGACAATGTTATTTCATTTTCTGCACTGCTTTTTCCTGAATGGAGGACAGGAGAATCCAGACCTCAACACTTTCATTGAAAACACAGAGCATTCCCAGAATTCTGGAGCTCAAATGTTCAAATGACACTCTTGACGGGGCATTTTCCTAAGCAGTCTGTGTATCGCCGAAGTGTTCTTTCCTCATAGCTGCCTTGTCTTTTCCTATCTGAGGGGGACCTCAGAGTCTCCATGGAAAACAAGAGCATAACCGGCAACAACAACGACACAGAGAATTAAGCTATCTCCCAAATTCAAAGGATGTCCACAGGATGACAATTGCTCAAGGGGTGTCTGGATTTGGGGTGTGCCACAGATGGGATGTATATTATGAGGCTGCTAATGTAAGTAGCATGACTTGCCAATGAGAATACCTCCTATTATTTTATGTCTTGCTTCTCTTGCTTCTTTGGCGACATTAAAGACTGTCTTCTCCACTACACACTTACTTCTTAGAAGGCTCTGCATCTTATCTACTCAGTTTTCTAAGACTTAAAAAAAACATTTTACATACAGATACCACTATTTATATTTTCTTGATTTAGCTAAATTAAACTCAGTGAATGCTGAAAAACTAGAATGACCTAAATCATAACTACTTTTACTGGTGGAGAAAAATTACATGTTCATGGAAATAAATGTCTAAGACCAAAGACCTCTGCTTACTCATTTATTATAAAAGGAAGATACCATGCAGGATATACAAGGAAATATGGTAGTTTCGAGCTTTTATTAACTCTATACAGTTATTTTGGTGCTTGCTATTTGGTTAGCCAAACTCAGAGAAAGAAGGGAAGGATAGACTTAGAAACCATACAGAGCTCTCCAATAAATATATTTTTTATTTATTGTTCCCTACGTTAAAATTAATGCCACATTTTTCATAATGAACTTAGCAAAGGAATGTGCATTTCTATGTTCGTGTATATGTACCACTGTGTTTTGCAGACATACTCTTTAGTAGAATTATCACCAAGGTTGTTTTTTTTTAAAAAGATGATGGATTTAATTATAATAGAAAATTACATGTGATATATTTGAATTGCTATATACCTAAATTATGTGTGCATTTATATACACAAGTGACATATAATTAGTATATATTTGCTACACACTGTAGTATGCTGAGATCAAAGGTGAGGTTCACTTTTTAAACACTTGGAGGCGCTGTGGAGTTGTCACAGCCAAGTCAGCTCCCACAGGATCCACACAGCTTCCTGGACTACTGAAGAAATAACAGGCTTATCTCTTTCTCCCATTAACTGGCATTGATCCATTTGCCATTGGCACTTATTAAGTGGCTAAGGAGGCATGAGTGCTATGTTAAACTAGGAACAACAGTAAAACTAGGTTGCCTATGTATCAGCCACATACCTCTTCTCCCAAGCATTTTAGATGTCCTTTATAATTTATTAATTTCAACAATATGATAAATTAGTCACTAGAACTTGTCTCTCCTGCTAGAAATCCTTATTATAGACACCCACCCTTTACCTTATACTGCTTATATGTCCTAACCAGTAGGACATAATGCATCCTTGTTGCATATTTGTTGAATGTGTGTGCTATTTCATCTTGACTGAATGATTTTCTCATCATTGTCCCTACCCTGAATCATTCCCTGCCCACTGTCCTGTAATGCTTGTGCAATAAAGTGGCTGTCATTAATTAGTGTTATTTCCTCTTTATTTGGTCTAACAGTGTAAAGGTCTTATTTACATCACATTCAAATGAGTGGACAGTTATCAATTGCAGCGCCAACAGTCTCTCTCTCTCTCTCTCTCTCTCTCTCTCTCTCTCTCTCTTTCTCTCTCTCTCGTTTTTCGAGACAGGGTTTGTCTGTGTAGCCCTGGCTGTCCTGGAGCTCACTCTGTAGACCAGGCTGGATTCGAATTCAGAAATCCACATGCCTCTGCCTCCCAAGTGTTGGGATTAAAGGCATGCACCACCATTGCCTGGCAACCAACACTCTCTCTTGAGGTTATGGGCTATAATCGTGCCAATGAAAGGCATGTGATGTTTAAACAGATCCAACCCTGGGAAAAACATCTAATTTGTAAGAGGTAAATCTGAAGTCTCACTGTTTTTCACCAATAAAAGGAAGAGTGCAGTTCCTGTAGTCTTTCTTTCTCCAGTAATAAAGCACACTAAATAGATGTTAAAGTAGGTGCTATATGTTGAAGAAGTACAAAGATTTTTAATTAGTAAAGCCGTGTGGCAGGGAAAATTTGAAAAGTATTAACAGATTGAATCCTAAAGATGCTAGCAGTGGCAGAAACTTGACACCTATTAACACAATGGATTGTCAAGGCAGCAATTATATGTCACAAGTAGACAAGGCCATAGAAAGTTATGTTACTGTACTGGCTGGCTTTGTGTGTCAACTTGACACAGGCTGGAGTTATCACAGAGAAAGGAGATTCAGTTGGGGAAGTGCCTCCATGAGAAACAGCTGTGGGGCATTTTCTCAATTAGTGATAAAGAGGGGAGGGCCCTTGTGGGTGGTGCCATCCCTGGGCTGGTATTCTTGAGTTCTATAAGAGAGCAAGCTGAGCAATCCAGGGGAAGCAAGACAGTAAGTAACATCCCTCCATGGCCTCTGCATTAGCTCCTACTTCCTGACCTGCTTGAGTTCCAGTCCTGACTTTCTTTGGTGATGAACAGCATTGTGGAAGTGTAAACTGAATAAACCCTTTCCTCCCCAACTTGCTTCTTGGTCATGATACTTGTACAAGAATAGAAACCCTGACTAAGACAGTGACTGGTTCACTGAGCTCATATGCACCAGCAAATTGAATTTTTTATTTGACTTTGGAATGTCAAGATTCTCCTTTCCCATCCTCACTGGGGAAGCAGAAATGTGCTGCAGGTAGCACTGTCTTATTTGTGTCCTTTTTCCTTTTTCCAATCTTCCTTTCTCCACATCTGTGTTTAGAGAACACTGCTAATTCAGAAAGCAACTCTTTATTCTCGTTCTCTGGAAAGGAGAGGAAGAATATTCAAATGTCTTGGCAATGATAAGGAAATTTTGCCCCCAAAGAGGAAAACCCACACAAAGAAAAATAGGATAACTATTAAGGAGCTAGTTGACTTATTATAAAAAGACAGTGTTGTTTTTTTCTATTACTCAGCTAACGTATAGGGAATGATTCTGTATAGGACTGAGTGTCAATGGTTACTCTGCATTCTGAACAGAGGTTCAGGCAGTATCTGCAATTACTGTATTCAGCAATTCTTCCTGACCATGCTAATATTTTGACACAAGTCCACATTATGCCAGAGGGTCTCAATCTTAGGCAAAGGCTTATCATTTCATCCAAAGGCTCTCTCCTTTCTCTAATGGCAACTGCTGGCTCCTAAGAAGCCTCAGGGTGATTGAATTTCCATACTTGATTAGTATGAAGAGAGCAGAGGGCTCCAAGGCTTATTCAGACTTCTATTAAAAAAAAACTGTTCTCCAGAATAAATTTCTGCCAGGATAGTAGCCCTAAATGCTGAATTTGAGTGATAAATTAGAGGCCCGTGAGCATGAATTAATGACAGGAAAAGCTGTGTTTAAATTAATTAAAACAAATTCACATATTTACATATTCTAATCATTGCCTAAGCAGAAATGTGTTCCAGGTAGAAAAGTTCCTTCTGTTCCTTTTCTCACTGCTCTTTCTCACATTCCTTTCTCCATACCCAAGCTTAAAGATCGCTGCTAATTCAAGGAGTGACTCTTTATTCCCATAACTGAGAATCAACCCTTATTCCCATAACCACATAAAGACTTGTGTTACTGTTAATGCCAATAGATTTTTAGTCCCATTAAGGGAAATGGATCTCCTCCACCCCCCGCTCCCTGCCACAACTGCTGTAGAGTGAAAAGCTGGACCTTCACAGGTAATAAAGACCAGGTAAAATGACTCAATGAAGGTAACAGTTGGTGTATGATAAGAATTCATTTGTCCCAAAGAGTTTCCATCTTAGCTTTTTCTTTTATGGAAGCAATGGTGGAAGAAGACGTGATGCTTGATTTAAGACTTCAGATTTTATTATAGAGGGCTGCCTTGGGTATCCTGAACGCTCACTCTGCAGTTAGGCGCAATGTTAAGATGACAAAAGGAAATCAGCTACAATCTTTAAATCAGCAACTGGCAAAGGTCAATATCCTGCACTCAAATATGTCAGTCTGTGATTAGAAGAGGCTGTCTTTCCTTTCCACCCCTCAGGCTTGTAGGCTAATTGAGAAAAAAAAATCAATAGTTATACAACCTAATGCTTCATAGGTATTCACATATTTTTTTTAAAAATAATCTCCATATTTTGCAGAAAAAGACTATAAATAGTCATAAGTTGCTTCACAAGTAAGTCCATGAAATTTATTTTATAAAATTAATTCTCACCTAAGTATACAAAGATCAGAGTTTCCTAGTAGAATTGTTAGCAATTTGTTATTCACCTTTTCAATATTGTGAGTAACCTTTATATGTTTAAAATGTAAACTGGTTTTTAAGCCTACATGTTTCATAAATCAGGTTTATTAGACTTGGATAAATATTCAACTTCCTCCTATTTGGAATAAATAAAAGAGGGACCCAAAGTCTTTCATAGTGGCTTGAATGAGAACTAATATGTTTGAATGCTTGTTCTGTAGCTAGTGGAACTGTTTGGGAAGGCTGGGAGGTGTGGCCTGTTAGAGGAGATTTGTCACTGAGGGTGAGATTAGAGGTTTGAAAATCGACACTACTTCATGGTCTCTCTCTCTCTCTCTCTCTCTCTCTCTCCCTCCTCTCTCTCTCTCTCTCTCTCTCTCCCTCCCTGGCTCATACTTGTGGATCATATATAAGCTCTGAGCTATTACTCCTGCCTGTCTCCTCCCATGCTCCCTGTGATGATAGTTATGGACTATACTTCCCTATGTTAACATGAGTCACCATTAAATGTTTTCCTTTATTAGTTGCCTTGGCCATGGCGTTTTGTCATGATACTAGAAACATAGCTTCCAATGACACCAGGAACACATTCTTGGTGAGAATGACCAATGGGATCAAGAGAATAGAGTCGCTCTACAGTGTAAAACAATGAAGTCAAATAGTTCATTTAGTCAGAGTGCTAGATGTCTCAGCACTTTTGCAGCATTTAATTTCCAATAGTGTATAGCTGAAGTCCTACAAACATTCCCAGTGCAAATTATGGAGGCATACAATATAATGAAGAGTATGAAAAGTCAAAAGGACCACTAAAAGACCTGGTCACTACAGGGCTGTACTTCAGAAATACTTTTGGTAATAGTATGTAAGAGATTTTAATTTCTAATTTTTCAGAATTGCTTGTTTCAATATGGAATCTTATTTATACTTTTATTATTATTATTATTATTGTTGTTGTTGTTGTTATTATTATTATTGTATTTCTTTTCACAGTGCAGTTACCATCCCCCTCCCAGTCTACCCCCCCACTGGTCTCCACCTCATCTCCCTCCCCCATTTCCAAGAGGATGACCCCATTCCCCACCACAACCCACCCTGTTCCACCAGACCTCTCCACTCCCTGAGGCCTTTCCCAGTTTAACCACAGGTATTCCCTGCTTTCGTACATTGGTTGTGTGTAAGTATTTTTATCTGACTCTTTCAGCTGCCTCTTGGACCTCTCGTAGGGCAGACATGCCAGGCTCTTGTCTCTACGCACACCATAGCATCCGTAACAGTGTCAGGCCTCCCTTGAGCTGGATCCCATTTTGGGCCTGTCACGGAATGCCCCATCCTTCAGTCTCCTCTCCATCTTTGTCCCTGTCCCTGCAGTTCTTTTAGACAGAAACAACTCTGGGTCAGAGCTCTTGACTGGGGGATGGAAACCCCATCCCTCCACCTGTCCTTCCATTGAAGGTGGACTCCATAAGTTCCCTCTCTCTACTGTTGGGCATTTCATCTAAGGTCTATCCTTTTGAGTCCTTAGTGTCTCTCACCTCCCAGGTCTCTGCTACAGTCTAGAGCCATGCCCCCCCCCCATCTCCTGAGGTCACCTGTTTCCATTCTTTCTACTGGACCAAAGACTTGTTCTTTACCTCTGCCACAAGCCCGTGCCTTGACTTAGCAGAGTTTAGGTAATGAGCACTGTATGAAAGACAAAAGGGAATGGATGAGACATTACCAAGTGCACACTCAGATGTTAGATCAAGTGCACACTCAGAGGATGGATTGCCATTGGTCTTAGGGCACAAGAAAGTATATTTTATGGAATGGTTGTTTGTACCTAAATAGTCCTGAGATATAGAATGAGCCTTTCCAGGTTCTATCTCTTAGAACTCACTCAGGAATTGCTTTTCACAAATATGTATATTGTTTTCCCTGGAGCAGCAAAAATCCTACAATGAGATTGATTTGAAAAGGAAGCTAGGGAACAGGGAGTCAGAAATCATTTGAATATCTGTATGTTATGCATCCTTCCCTTCTGTCAGATATGTGGGGAAATAGAAAGGAATACTTGTCAGCTTTTTCTTCTTTCCTTCTGGAAAACATTTTTCAGCAAACATAAAATCAGAGTGCATGAGGAGACCCCTGGTTCCAGCATAGTATCACTAGCCACACATAGATAGGTACAGGACACTTTAAATGTGGTTAGTGCCATTTTGCATGTGTCAAGCTAAATGAAAATACAAAAGAGCAGATTTCATCTATTTCGTTTTACTTTTAAAAATATTTGCTGCTAGGAAATTTGAAAGAACATAAAAATCTCACTTAGTTTTGGCGCAGCGATGGCATGGCACCCATATAAAGGCCTGTCTTTGCTTTAACAGTCATCAGCTCATAGCCCATCTTGTTCCATTTATAACTCAGGCACTGTAGAATTCCTTTGACGTACAGATAATCGGTCCCAGAATTGGCACGAACACCTGCTTGTCAGCTATATAGACATTTTCTCTACCAGAATTTAAAACTGAAGCGTTTGTGTATGTATGTATGTATGTATGTATGTATATGTGCATGTGTGTATGTGTATGTATGTATGAATATATGTATGCATGTATATGTGTCAGTAGGTGCATGGATGTGTAAGTTTTACAATCTCCTAATTATTCAGCACTTTATTTTCACAAATTATTTTGCTGAATTTGTGAGGTTAACAATGCATTCATTTATTTCCTTGTTGGATTACTACTTTTATTTTATGAAGATTCTTAACACCAAGTTCTCCATTGAGTTTACCCAGTACAGTAGATTCACTTGTACATTGTTCATACTTGTAAAATGCTTGATTATTTAAGGATATTAAATGAATTCAAACCTTCCCAGAACTACTGCTTACTTGCAACATTCACACAAAATTTAATTAATCATTTGAATACATGTTTAAAATATATAATTGTCCAATAATCAACAAGTATATCCGTGTAATATTTATTACATAGAATGTTCCCTTTCTTACACACACATGCACATACATGTGCACACACACACACACTCTCTCTCACATGCACACACACACACACCATTCAAGATTATGACTTTTGTAGGAGGCAAAGAGAACAAGAAGATTTGTAGAATGAGCACAGGAGAAAAGCTTAGAGTTTAGGAGGAAGAAAGCTTCAGGAGGAAATATTTACTCTGCACAGTTTATCTTCAGAAAAGACTTCTTGTGTCAGAGATTTTTTTTTAAACCTGCCAGAACATATGCTAAGTCAGGTAATATTCTCAAGTAAATGTCTACATGCATTAGCATGTGCTCTTGTTGCAATTATCTAAATGTTAACAGGGTTGTGTATTTGGGAGGCATATGTAATGAACAGTGTGCCTTTAGTATTTTTAACTTGATTATGTGGGCTCGGCCCCCACACCTCCATCTTGTAGACTAAAAGACCTTCCCGGGAAAACCTGGGAATTCTGTGATTTTCCTCATACCTGAAATGGATGCTGAGGTCAGGAATCTATTGAGAGGCTGTTCTCTGCATCGGTGCCACCTGCCTTTAGGGGTACTGTTCTTTGTTCTTAGACACTTTCCTCATTTCTGTGACAAAATATTCGACAAGAACCACTGAGGAATGAAGGGCTTGGGGTTCTACTCCACGGGAGAGAGTAGAGGCAGCAGGAATGTGAGGCCATTGGTCACACCGAGTCTTTTACCTCTCCCCCCGCCCTGTACCCCTCCCACCCCCCACCCCCCCACCCCCCACCCCCCACCCCCCCACCCCTCCCACCCCCCACCCCTCCCACCCCCCACCCCCCCCACCCCCCACCCCCCCACCCCCCACCCCCCCACCCCTCCCACCCCCCACCCCCCCACCCCCCACCCCCCCACCCCCACCCCCCCACCCCCACCCCCCCACCCCCACCCCCCCACCCCCCACCCCCCACCCCCCCACCCCCCACCCCCCCACTCCCCACCCCCCCACCCCCACCCCCCCACCCCCCAACCCCACCCCCCCACCCCCGCTTCCCTTTGTGTCTATGAGGATGCTCCTCCACCCACTCACCCTCTCTAGCATCCCCCTACGCTGGGGCATCAAGCCTCCCTCCCCTCCCACTGATGTGAGAGAAGGCCATCCTCTGCTGCATATGTATCTGGAGTCATGCCTCCCTCCATGTATACTCTTTGCCTGGTGGTTTAGTCCGTAGGAGTTCCAACTGAAGGAGCTGTAGGGATTAGCAACCCCATAGGAAGAGGAACAACTAACCAGTCAACTCAGAGCTCAGCTCGCAGGGACTAAAAGACACCAACTCATTTTTAAAAATTTATTTATTTTTTATTGAATATCGTCTTCATTTACATTGCCAATGGTAAAACATTTCCCGATATCCCCCCTCCCCTAAGACCCCCCAACCCCTCCCCTTCTCATTCCCCCTGCCTCCACATATATGCCTCTCCACCCAACACACTCCCTCCTCCCCTCAGTTTCTCTTTGTTTGGACCTCTGTTGAGCCTTTACCTGACCAAGGACCATTCCTCCCACTGAGGCCCAACAAGGCCTTCCTCTGCCACAGTTTTGGCTGGAACCATGTGTGACCCTTGGTTCAGTCCCTGGAAGTCTTGGGACATCTGAGTGGCTGAAATCATTGTTCTTCCCATAGGGCTGTAATCCCCTTCAGCTCCTCTGGACCATCCTCCAGCTCCTCCATTGGGGACCCCATGCCCAGTCCAATAGTTGGTTGTTAGCATCTGCCTCTGTATTTGTAAGGCTCTGGCAGGGCCCCTCCAGAGACAACCATAGCCTGCTCCTTTTGGTATACACTTCTTGTTGTCCATAGTAGTGCCAGACTTTGTTGACTGTTTACCAACTCTTAAAAGGCAGAAGCTTAGTGCAGGTGCTTGGCTCGCTCTCTTCCTTTACACTCTGGGACCTCACCTATGAAATAATGCCAGCCACATTCCTATGTCTGGTAACCTCTGTTAATGGCTTCAGACTAGTGCAGAGGTTTGTTTCCTAGGTGGCCCTAAATCACATGACATGGATAAGCTTAATTGTCTCAGGAGATTTGGGTGGAAATAGGGTTGGCCGGTTGTCCTATCAACCCATATCTACCTTTCTCTGGTTCTGGCAGGCTGATATATAGGGTCTATGCTACCTGGCTCCCTTTCATATATGCCTTGGCTAGATGAGAACAGTGGTGTTTGCCAGGAGACAGAAAGTAGGAAGTGAGTTTCTGCATCTTTTTTTCTTGTCTTTTTCCAGCAGGGTTGCTGAGGGAAGCTGCTAATACTCCACCCATTAGAACGCCAGAAGCATTGCAAGATCCCCAGTGGTTTTCCAGCTCAGCCCAATCTTTCTATTCAATTCCTCTCAAGCAATACTAATTTGAATGTGTCATTTATTTCCTGTGGGATTCTGAAAGTGTTTGAGGATTTCAAACTTGGCTCCTCATGTTAGAAATCTAATTTGACCCTGGGTATATCAGCCTCCTTTCTTCAAAAAGCAGCTCGGCGTGTTGAAGGAGATTGGGGACATGGGACAAAGTCTATAGAACAAGGATTTTCTCACGTTCTTTTCTAACCACACAATACGACGTTTGCTTCACTGGAATAAAATATAGAAGTAGCATTCCATCATAGCCTTTTAAACTAAATGCTTTTTTCAAGGTATACATGTAATCAAACAAAGGAACGAGGTAGCAGCTGTGGCCTTGATGTCCATACGTTTGGACTTGACTTCAAATCTACACCGCAGACACCGTAGCCTCGCGTCACTAGCTACACACTAAGTCCCAGTGCACTTAAGAGCTTCAGGTTTTTAATAAACATTTTCTTCAAAGCAGTGGCTTGATTTGGTCTGCGATTTTTGTCAAGTGCGTATTATATTAAAGGATAAGTGTTTGCCAAAGCCTTTCTTCAGCCACAAAAGGAGAAGTTTTGTTTGAAGAAAGTCAAGCTGGTTGTGTGGAGCAGCTCCCTCTGCGAAGATGAAAGGGGCAAGTGGGTTTCCTGTTACTCCTTTGTTGTTGTTTGTATCCCTCAGATATTTTAATCAACATGAAAGGACACACGGCTCTGGGAGAGCTGTGCAATCTGAGAAAGCCATTTCGAGGCTGCCAAATAGATTTGCAACTAATAAAGTTGTACTTGTCCGTGGTGTCAAAGACCAGATTTATGGGAGCTGATTAAGAAGGGCCGAGTGCCAGGCCTTGGGGGGATGATCAGGAGATTATTTTCAGAATGGATTTTGCGACTGAAGATTCCTGATCTGCATTATGGGCATTTAAAGACATAATAAGGAGAGATTGCATGAGCTGATTTTTGGTCCAGTGACAATGGAGCATTGAGATTAGATTATGCTATAAAACTATAAATTCTCCTCTTAGAGTCAGAAATAATTTCAAATTGAAAGCTAAAATTTCCCTATTAATAGTCTATATTTTATAGCATGAAAATATTCAATCCACATTTATTGTTGTGGATGTTTCTTTGCTAAATTCCTCTGTGAGGGCACAGTAGTCCCTTAATCCACATTTGTTCATAGAGTGAATTATAGGATAGTTCAAACACTTATTTTAAAGCTATTCAAAATTCTGACAATTATACAATGATGCTTGTATCCTATATAAAAGAGGGCAAAATGGAGTTGGAGAATGGCTCACTGCTTAAGAGCACTTATTGCTTTTGCAGGAGACTCAAGTTCCGTTGTCAGTACCTACATGGGGGCTACATCCATCCATCAGAGCAGTTTATGGGAGTCTGAAGTCTTTTTTCTGACCTCTGTGGACACTGCACATATATGGTGCACGTATATGTACATGCACTCAAAACTCTTATACACATAAGATAAATAGAAACATTTTTGAAATATGAAAAAAATTAGGTAATTATATTTATTATAATTTATTACTTGCACAAAAGACACGGAAAACACATAATACTTAGAAAGAAGTAAACCTAGGTGCTCTCATTGTCTGAGCGTGAGATAGAGGTTATTATGGCATCACTCTGCTCCCAGAGACTCAGCCTGAGTCTCATTCTGAAAGCAAACAGGTAGAGAATGTCACCTTTATTATGCAGCTTTTGTTTGTGATCATTTTTCATGTTATTTAATTATTTCCATGTTTTCTCCTTTTTTCCCTCTTTTTTTTATTGAAAAGGGAAGTAAAAACACTTTATAATAAAATTAAAGATTTACATGGAAAATATTTCAGATGAAATAGAAGAGAAAAACATGTTAAAATTGACAATTTTCATGGAAAATTAAAGAGTAAAGTGGTAGACATGTAAAACATTGCTAAATTAACTGAAATGTGGAATAGAAACATTTTATGATAGAACTGAAGATTTACGTGGAAAATATTTCTGACAAAATTGTGGAAAAATGTAGAACCGCATGTTAGAATTGAAGATAATCATGGAAAATTTTATATAGATATAATAATGGTAGGCATAAAAGTATTCCTTAGTTGATTGAAAGTGGAATTATAAACATTTTCTGATAAACCTGAAGATTTACATGGAAAATATTTCTGGTAAAATTGAAGAAATATATAGAAAAAAATGTTAAAATTAAAGATTATCATGGAAATTATACAGATAAAATGATAGGCATAAAGATAATCCTAAGTTGATTGAAAGTGGAATTATAAACATTTTTAGATAAAACTGAATATTTACATGGGAAATATTTCTGGTAAAATTCAAAAAATATGTAGACAAACATGTTAAAATTGACTATTTCATGGAAAATTTTACATATAAAATGGTAGATATAAAAACTAAATTAATTGAAGGTGGAATTAGAAACATTTGTGATAAAATCAAAGATTTACATTGAAAACATTTCTGATAAAATAGAGGAAATATATAGAGAAACATTAAAATTGAAGATTATCATGAAAAATAATGCAGATAAAATGGTAGACATAAAAAATTAGTAAATTAATTAAAGGGAATTACAAACATTTTCTGATAAAATTGATTTACATGAGAAATATTTCATTAGTCTATGTCTTTTTATTGGGGAGTTGAGTCCATTGTTAAGATATATTAAGGAATAGTGATTGTTGCTTCCTGTTATTTTTATGTTTGTGCAGGTATCTTCTTTTGGGCTTGTTGGAAGATTAATTTCTTGCTTTTTTTAGGGTTTAATTTCCCTCCTTGTGTTGGCATTTTCCATCAATTATCCTTTGTAGAGCTGGATTTGTGGACAGATATTGTGTAAATTTGGTTTTATCATGGAATATCTTGGTTTCTCCAACTATTATGATTGAGAGTTTTGCTGGGTATAGTAACCTGGGCTAGCATTTGTGTTCTCTTGGGGTCTGTATGAGGTCTGCCCAGGATCTTCTAGCTTTCATTGTCTGGTGATATGTCTGGTGTAATTCTGATAGGTCTGCCTTTATAAGTTACTTGCCCTTTTTCCCTTACTGCTTTTAATATTCTTTCTTTGTTTAGTGAATTTGGTGTTTTGATTATTATGTGCCAGGAGGACTTTCTGTTCTGGTCCAGTCTGTTTGGCGTGCTGAAGGCTTCTTGTATGTTCATGGGCATCTCTTTCTCTAGGTTAGGGAAGTTGTCTTCTGCAATTTTGTTGAAGATACTTACTGGGCCTTTAAGATGTAAATCTCTCTATACCTATAATTGTTAGGTTTGGTCTTATTGTGTCCTGGAGTTCCTGGATGTTTTGGGTTTACCAGCTTTATGCATTTTGCATTTTCTTTGACTGTTGAGTCAATGTTTTCTATGGTATCTTCAGCACCTGAGATTCTTTTTTCTATTTCTTGTATTCTGTTGTTGATGCTTGCATCTATGACTCCTGAATTCTTTCTAAGGTTTTCTATCTCCAGAGATGTCTCACTTTATTTCTTTATTGTTTCTACTTCCACTTTTAGATCCTGGATGGTTTTGTTCAGTTCCTTCATTTGATTGTATTTTCCTCTAATTCCTTTTTTAAATAAAGATTTATTTATTATTATATTTAAGTACACTGTAGCTGTCTTCAGACACTGGAGAAGAGGGCATCAGATCTCATTACTGATGGTTGTGAGCCACAAGGCGGCTGCTGGGATTTGAACTCAGGACCTTCGGAAGAGCAGTCAGTGCTCTTAACTGCTGAGCCATCTCTCCAGGTCCTTCCTGTAATTCTTTAAGGGATTTTTTTTGTTGTTGTTCTTTTTTTGGTTTTTTTTTGAGAAAGGGTTTCTCTGTGTAGCTCTGGCTGTCCTGGAACTCACTCTGTAGACCAGGCTAGCCTTGAACTCAGAAATCTGCCTGCCTCTGCCTCCCAAGTGCTGGGATTAAAGGCGTGTGCCACCAACGCCCGGCTTTGTGTGTCCCTCTTTAAGGGCTTTTACCTGTTGACCAATGTTCTCTTGTATTTCTTTAAGGGAGTTATTTAAGTCATTTTTGAAGCCCTCTATCAGCATCATGAGATATGATTTTAAATCCAACTTTTGCTTTTCCGATGTGTTGAGGTATCGGGGACTTGCTGTGGTGGGAGAACTGGGTTCTGATGTTGCCATCTAGCCTTGGTTTCTGTTGGTAGGATTCTTTTGCTTGTCTTTCGCCATCTGGTTATCTCTGGTGCTATTTGGTTTTGTTGTCTCTGGCTGGATTTTGTTCCTCCTGTGGGCATGTAAGCCTGTGTCCTTAATCCTCTGAGTTAGAAAGTACTGCTGGGAGATCTCTCTCTCCTGGCGGGCTATGCACAGAAGGCTGTGGAGTTTCTTGGCTCCCTGGTGCAAATGACTGCGGGAAGACTTCTGTCCCAGCTGCTCCACTGATCTTAGGCCCTGTGTGCTCCTAGCTGGTTCCCTCCAGGGAGAAGGTGGAGATATTACCTCTGTGCTCAGACATGAAAGTTCTGCTGGGAGATCACTCTCTCCTGGAGGGCTGTGCACAGAAGGCTGTGGAGTCTCCCAGCTCCCTGGTGCCAATCAAGTCTTCTCCTTTAATTTCTTTTATTATTGTATTTCCTGCTAAAAGATGCAATATGCCTCATATGGTGGTATACAACTTTAATCCCAGCACCTTAGAGATAGAGATGGCTGTTTCTGTGAGTTGGGGCCAGTCTCATCTATGAAGTAAGTTCCAGGCCAGCCGAAACTGTATAATGAGACCCTGTTTTAACAAACAAACAAAAACTCCAAGAAACAAAAAAGCATCAAATTCCTTTGCTTGGATAAAATACGTATAACTGATGCACAACATGAATCAGGTTTTAGTTCATGGAAATGGCATTATGATACATCTTATTCATACTACTTTGGACTCAAAAAAAATCATTTTCAGTACTTTTTCCTCCAGCTACAAGAATCACACTCATTGATTCTAGCTCATGCTTAATACACACTAGTTTACCCGTTTAGTGCTACATGTCCACTTCTGCAGGGGTGCCGTTCTGATGCCCACCACTCCCTGCTCCATATCAAAGGTCCCTGATCACTGACAAGCAGTGTGAAGATGTCTCTGTGGTATATACAAGAAGAGCTACCTACAAGGAAGGGTTACATAGGTCACACATATCTCTTGTTTAAATTAATTTTATTTCCATGTTTTAATATTCATGACTGACGGCAGTAGCCTAACTTTCCAAGTTTTCTTTTTTATTAGATATTTTCTTTATTGATATTTCAAATGTCATTACCTTTCCTGGTTTCCTCTCCAGTAACCCCCAATTCCATCCTCTCCCCCCTGCTTCTGTGAGGGTGTTCCCCCACCCACTCACCCACGCCACCCCCCCCCCCCGCCTCCCTGCCCTGCCACTCCCCTATACTGGGGCATCAAGCCTTCACAGACTTTCCAAGTTTTCGAAGGCTTGTCATATTTCCACTGCATACAGCACAGTTACCTCTCAAATTTTGTCAGTATTTGTGTGAACATTTCATTGTGTTAATGGGCATCATTCTGATGTGTAAAAAAGTGAATATTCATATACTAGTTGACCTTTAAGTCTCCATACTCTGAAAAATGATGGGAAAAATGTCGTTTCTGATTTTCAACATGGATTTCAGTTTTTCTTAGTGTAATCTATGCATTGTATCCTTAATAGTTTTCAACCCTGCAGATGTATGCCAGCTTTACATTTTCTCTGATCTTCTTTAGACAACATCTCAAAGTCCAAAGTAATAATTTGTTTATTTGGTGTGTGTGGTTTGGAGGAATGGACATGAATATGTGGGTGTCCATAAAGACCAGCAGTGTGGGATTCCCTGGATCTGGGTTATAGTTATCAACCACCCTGATATGGGCTCTTGGAATCAAACTCAGATTCTCTGCCATAGTAGTATGTAGTTTTAACTTCTGAGCTATCTCTCTAGCCCTGCTGTGTGATTTTACATGAGTGACCTTGGATACGTTTTTTGCAGTAGTTCTCTCATAGTTAACCTCCAATGTCAAGTTGACACAAGTCTGCACACACCAAGGAAGAAAGAATCTCAGCTGAGGAATTGCTTCGAGCCAATTAGCCTGTATCACATCTCGTGAGGTGTATCTTCACTGATAACTGATGTAGCATGGCTCACCTCACTGTTTGTAGTAACTTTCCTAGATGGGGGGGGGAAGGGCTGGGAGGTATGGGAGAGACAGCTGAAGGTGAGCCTGGAACAGACATGTGAGAATCATCCTGCTCTGGTTTCTCTTCATGATGAACTATAGAATGTAAGATAAAATAAACCCCTCTGTTCCCCAAGTTGCTTTTAATTGTGGTATTTATCACAGGAATAGAAAATAAACAAGGCCGAATTCTACTAGTCTGGTACAGATTTCATCGAATGGTCAACTATCAAGTTGTTGGTATTTATTAGAAAATATTGCTTGTTGGCTACATGGATACTTTGTTTTCGTTTTTTTGATGGTTTTGATTTTCCAGATTAAAAGTTGTCCACAATCTTTGATGATGCTGAATAGGTTGACTTTATTTTGGCAAAACAGCCAAGGTTTTTATTTACCTAATTAATTTTGTCATTCTTTAAGTAAGCAACCTAAAAGCATGTTGTTTTAAAATGTATGTGGCATGTATGGGACGTAGGTGTGCGGGTCATCTTGGGTGTTATCCTCACGAACACTTTTCTTTGAGATAGGCCATCTCATTGGCTAAATCTTACTAATTAGGCTAGGCTTGCTAGCTAGTGAGCCGTCCTGTCTCTGTGTTTTCACTGTTGGCATTATAATTCTCCTCTCCCTTTCTCACAAGTTCAATGATTTGACGCGTGTCCTCATACTTTCTCTACCAGGTGAAACACCTCCCCATTCCAGATGTCTCTTACATATTTATTCTCACTTATTTGTGTGGGGTGCCCAGGCAATTCAATGTAGTGCCTTTCTAGTGCACTATAGGCAAGTTCTCTTAGCTATATCCCCAAGCTAAAAATCCCCAGTCTGATTTCCTGCCTCATGTGAAATCTTATTTTAAGAACATGAACATCTAGTTGCAGAACAATATAAGGCCACTAATTCCTATTGTTTATAGATGATTGGTCTGTCTTTTGGTAAATACTTAAACCTTTATTATACATTTTACCATAGGATGTCCTTGTTAAGGGCACGATGTCCTTGCATTAAAGTATATGAGCAATGGTGTCCTAGGTGTTAGCCTCTATATCCAGCGTTTTGCTTTTGTCTTCTTAAATATCACAATAATGTTTCTGAAACTATAGATGATTAATTATTATATGTTTTTTGATACATAATACCTCCTTTTTCTATCTTTCCCTCAATTTCTTTCCTTTGTTCTCTCGTTCCTTCCCACCCTCAGTTCCTCTTTCTCTCTTCCTTCTTTGCTCCCATCTGCTTTCTGTTCCCCTCCTTCTCCTATTTCAGATACTTCTATTTTTTCTGCTGTCTCTAGAATTCTCCATACCCCTCACATTGTATTTAATACAGCTTTCGTTTCCTTTCTATCTTATGTAATATGACTAAGTCTGATTTTCTGCTCAATAATTTTTTTAGCTGTGCTCATCATATGATTTTTCCAGTTTTTTTCTTTCAGATATTATCCTCTTTATACTTAATATGTTTATTCTTTAAACTCTTTCACACATGTGATATTATTATCATTTTCTCCAAATACTTAAATATATATGCTATATATACTTTGAGATATAATTAACATCTGTTCAGTTCATTGACTTTTAGTAACAATTGGACTGTTTCTTTTGTCCTGAGAGCATACCCCGCCCCATTTTGCCTTATCAGGCCATCTGCCCAGAATCGTGTATTGAAAAACATTAAGTCCCCAGTATTAATTTTGTCCCTTTTGTTAACATTGGGGAAATTGAGGAGTGGAAATTTTCAATTACTTTAGAAACAGATGTATTTGAATTTTTTATTCAGATGAGGACCATGGCTGATAAAAAGTATTTATTATAAGGTCAACAGTGCAGATGGGGATATTTCCAGCCATTGAGCTCAGGAGATCTCAGTGTGGGACCTGGTAGAAGGACTGAAGGAGCAGAGGGGGATTGCAACCCCATAGAAAGAACAGTGTGGGCTGGCCAGACCACCTGGTATTCCCAGGGTCTAGAACACCAACCAAGGACTGTACAGGGCTCCAGATACATATGTAGCAGAGGATTGTCTTATCTGACATCGATGGGAGGGAAGGCCCTTGGGCCTGTGGAGGCTTGATGCCCCAGCATAGGAGGATACTGGAGGGGTGGGGTGGGATCAGGTGGATATCTGGGGGAGCACCCTCACAGAGGCAAAGAGGAGGGGGGAAGTGCAGAAGGGATGGGAGGGAGCTGTGGAGGGGTAACCAGGAAGGGGGATATCATTTGAATGAAACGACTAATCATAATAATTTAAAAATTATGGAATGATTAACAACAACAACAACAACAACAACAACAACAATAATGAATTTTCAGGTCAAATTTCTGGTCAATGATTCCATTTTACATTCTTGGAAACACAATATATTTTCCTAGATTTTAATATACTTCTTGTTGGACAAAACAGGTATTAGGAGGTAGAGCTCAAGGTCAGAGGGGCAATAACTACAAATCTCTTTCCTGCCATTTTGAGTTTTCACACAAATGGAGAATATTTTATTGCTATTGGTGGCTACTTTTTTTTTTTATCAGCATATACTTTTTGTGGCCAAGTGGCAAAGGTGAAATCAGCCCAGGAAAAACAAAAGGGAAAAATATAAAAAGATCTTTCACAATAAATATTTGGGGGCAATTTGTTCATCCCTAATGTTACTGTTCATTTTGGCTTTTATTTCAGTAGGTTTGCACTGCAGGTATTTTTCTGATCATTGGTGTAATCTATCTTTTGCTACAATGTAGGCCTTTTATTTTCAGGAGTGTATTCTTTCCAGTGGTTTCTTTCCCACCACTTATTGGTCCATTTCTTGACTCTTCTCATCACATGGACTCTGTTCCTCCTTTTTCTTTTATTCTTCATTACATCCACTGTTGTCTCTTCCTTTCTCATCTCTAAAATCCTCATTTAGGGAAGCAGTGAGGTGAGAGCTGATGGAATCTTCTATGTTGTCTCTCGAATAATAAATTAGCTATATTTTTCTTAAACAAGAAAAAAGACAGGAGTCATCAAGAGCAAACTCTTCCTGCCCTTCGCTCACTCCTTTCCATCTCTTTTCTACAGATTTCTAAGCGATGCAAAATCTTGGATCAAGACTTGAGATATGTCTAAGCAATTATTCTTTCTCTTCTACTTAAGGGGTTGCTCCAAAGAATGATTTGAAAACCTATTTATTCATTGCATCTTCCTTACACGTCCATGAATTTTCCTATGTTTTGTTGTTACCATGCTGGCATCTTCCTTACCATCCTCTTAGTTTAATTATGTCTGAAGTCGTGGAGCTCATGTGTTCACAGATCTCTCAGACTCCTGGCATTTTCAGAAGTCGCAAAGAATTGAGAAAAACTCACTTTCATCTGTGTTCTCCATAAAAATCCAGCATTCCAAGGGGTGAGTTGGCTCTCACCGTGTTTCTGTGACAACTTACATCCTTTTCATAAAAGCAAACTATGCTTATCTCTGGGAGGAAGTGGAGATAAGCTTTCTTCCAGTTCTTTTGATTTTCTGTATTAAAAAAAAAAACCAGGGAGTGAGTGTAGTAATAAAATATACAGGAAAATATGTTTAAATGAATACGGATTAAAGAGTAATAGTAATAAAATATAAAGGGAAATATCTAAAATATAGGACTCTTGAGCCATCATTGTGTGTTTCTGCAAATTCACTCGGATGATCACACATCTGGAAGCAAAATCTATTTTCAAGTGATTCCATAAATAAAATCCCTATAAATTTGTTTCTAATCTTTCACACCTAACAGAACTTACATTAAATTTCTTTAAGTTATAAAGCAGATATTGTTATAATATCTCAATCTAAAGAAACATATAGGTTTGTAGCTTCTTTGTTTAGCTTCAGCTAGTTTTCCTTGAATAAAGTAATTCAAGGAAATAAGAGATATTTGCCATAGACTTTACATTGGGAAGGGGGAACAGGGGAGGGGCGGTTAAACCTTCAGAGTCTGCATTGCTGTGTGAGGTACTGAGTATTTAAACTGTCAAGAACAGTTTTGTTTTTGCTTTTCATGGTTTTTTTTTTTTGACTAATAAAAAAGTTATCTCTTGAGATCTCAAGAAGAGTAGGGCTTCTTCATAGAACCAAAATGACTCTGTGATGAGGGAAAGAAATAGCAACTATTTAAGGCACATGCCTGCTTTGGTATAGACACGTACAACATTCATTTGCACATACATTGCTAATGTTTTACTCTGAAACCTTGTATTTCTTCACACATTTGCTTAACCATATGCCTTTGATGACAGTCCAATCTCAAAGCATAGCTTCTTATAGAAAATGAGAAGTATAATTAAGCTAAAAATTTAGCCTAGTCTGTAATGCATTTTGATTTCTCATGAGGGTCTAATCCAGTTTATGAAATGGTTTCAGATGTGCAATCTAGTTCCAGATCTGTTTTTATGTGTGTATAGGAATTCTAATGTGAAATTACAAAAATATAATATTTATATTCTTTGTTACGGAAGCTCCATTTGAAATATCATGGGCAATAGTTCAGAAAAATTTCAGTTTTTAGTTTTCTATTAGTGTTTGAATGAGTGGCAGTGATCTTTGAAACTTTAGGCTGCCTATATTAATCTGAGAGATGTAAGATATTTAGACTTACTCTCTTTAATTTTTATTTTATTTACAGAGACACATAGCGATATTAGGGGTGTGGTACCTTTGTTTCTAATTACTGAAATGTGAATGGTTCCTAAATCCATTTGGGCATTTATTTAACAATGTGTAATATACAATGGTGGAGATTATAAACATTAAGATGAATGTTCTGAGATTACAGTGAGTCAGAGTAGTTGGGAAGCTGGATCCATCTTTAGGGTTCAATAAAAAGATGAAGATCCAGGGCATTTGGTGCCCTAAGCTGAAGATTTGTGATAGCCAGGCTGTAAGTGCAATGATGGCGGAGAGAGTTTCAAACACTTCATTTCTCTGTCTGAGGAAGAACTAGTAGGGGGGCTAGATGAACATGGGAAAGTGATCAGCAGAAAACACAGTAAAAGCTTTTCTGAAGCTTCTGTTAGGAGTCTGTAACTTTCTTGAAAGTGGAACAAAATCAAACTGGCTTTAAAAGCATAGTGATTTGTATTCAAACATAATTATTTAGATTATATAAAAACATGGTTTCAAATGAAGCTAAGCATATCTTTACATCTCCAAGTAAATGGAATGTGTCGGGTCATCAAAATGGATATCTAACAAACAGGACTTATTACGCCTATGCCCACAATAAGTTCAAATGAAAACAATTTGAATCTTCACTGATGGACAAGTGTATAAATATATTCTGGCACATTCACACAATACAAAAGACAAACAGAATGATGTAGACGCAGCTACCTGGATTAAACTCAGAGATACAACCTTGAGAGACAAGCTAGATCTGAGAGACAACTCGTAATCAATGTTGTCTCTACAAATCTCACATTCAAAATGAACATATTTTAATATTTTTATTCGTCATTATTATTGTGTATGTATTTCCCTGAATTGTGCCTGGGTTATCAGGGGATAGCCTTGTTTTCTCCACCTAGGTCTGCATGGGTTTCAGTGAATAAATTCAAGTCGCCACACTTCTATTGCAAGCACATTGCCCTACTGAGCCATCCTACCAGCTCCAAACTGGATATCCTTTAGAAGAAAAATTTAAAATGGACATTTACTTGTAAAAAATATGTGTCTATGGAAGTAGGCCAACAGGGGCGGGGAATGTAGATGCTCCCCCTAAAGTTGGTGGAAGAACCAGGATTAAATAACAACAAAGGCTGCTATTCACTTCCCTCTTGGAGAGTCAGTTTCTTTGAATTTGAGTCCCTGACCTCATCAATAGGGCATTTATTGTAAAACCTCATCACTCTCAGAGCAAAGTGCCAGATCCTCCAGGATATATAAACAATATATAAACATTCGTTTTTTTTCTTGAGCCTGGAAACATCCTCCCCTGCCCCCCCCACACAAACAAAATAGGAGCTGCTTTGCTCCTTATTCCTTTCAGAACAACTACATGTAAAGAGCTTGAAGTAGTACTTTTAGGGCCAATAATAAGCAATGTTTCTTCAGTGAGTACATTTGGTATTGGAGAAAGTACAAAATGTGATTGATCAGAAAAATTAGTTGATTAGTTAAAATCATTACATTTCTAAGTTTAACTTTGTGGTATTCTACTTTTGTTTACAATCTTTCTTGTGTCATTTAATTATATTATCATTTTCTTTCATTAGTGTGCCTAAAATAGGAATATGCATGCTGTTTTTTATTTGATGAAAATTGCCAAGTGTCTCAGTTAGGGCTTTATTGCTGTGAAGAGACACCATGACCACAGCAACTCCTATGAAAGGTAACATTGAATTGGAGCTGGCTTACAGTTTCAGATGTTTAGTCCATTATCATCATGGTGGAATAGATGGCAGGCACGGTGCTGGAGAAGGAAGGAATCAAGAGTTCTACAACTTGATCTGAAGGCACCAAAAGGAGACTGTGTGCCACACTGGGCATAGCTTGAGCATAGGAGAATGCAAAGCCCACCCCCAGGATGACATACTTCCTCCAACAAGGCCACCCCTACTCCAACAAATTCATACCTCCTGGTAGTGCCACACCCTATAAATTCAAACACATGAATTTATGGGAGACATACCTGTTCAAACCATCATACTCAGGTTTCAAGAAAAATGAACAAAGTGGTTAAAGAAGCCTTCACTAAGGAGGGAGGAAGGTAAAATTCCAGAAAGAATTTCTGAAAAAAAAATCATAAGGAAGCATACTATTAACTATCTACTTAAAATACCTATAAAACACACGAGTCATCATATAAATATACATACATGTTTTAAATGAAAAATTTCCATCTAAACTACCAATGCTAGCTCTAAGAGCCAAAGATCATCTAAGAATTACCCCAGTACAAGGCATTAGAAACCCTCTTTTGCAGAGGATGCCCTTGCTAGACATCAAAGGGAAGAGAGGCCCTTGGTCCTGGAAAGGCTTGATGCTGCAGTATAGAGGAATACCAGGAGAGGGAAGCAGGAGAGGGTTGATTGGGGAACAGGGGGAGGGGAGATGGCTTATGGGATTTTCAGGGGGAGGGGACCAGGAAAGGAGACTACATTTGAAATGTAAATAAAGAATATATATATTAAAAAAAAACCCTCTTTTGCATTGTTGGTCAGGATTGTTTAGGAGAATCCCAAAATATAACAGACTAATTCTATGCCCTTGCTTGCCCCACTCCCAGAGGTTTAAAGTTTGTCCCTGTTGCTGAAGACACCATGCACTTTAGACACAGAGTCTAAATGTTTCTCAGCTGAAACTGTGCCTCATTCACACACACACACACACACACACACACACACACACACACACAGGATAGGGAGTGTCATGCTGTCTTCCAAAGGAGGAAAACAACCACTAGTCCTGAGCAGCTGTGATGCTTATTAACAGTAACAATGACCACCGCGGCACAGTAACCCTGAGTTGTGCCCAGGTGGCATGCCTGTCTCAGCAGTGCCCAACAGCTATCTAAATGGAATTAAGAGTTTCTCAACATGAAAGAAACATCCTTGATATTGGAAACTTAGGCAATTACCCATGACTACCGATGATTTTGGAGGGGGATCCTACAACTGACAATTTACTAAATCAGTATAATATCTAAGTCTATTCTAAACATTTGTTCTAATACCTGTTGGTGAGTGTAGTTCTTACCCGTCACTAAGGAAACGGCTCTTTGTAACTGAGGGAGAGTACTAAAGAAAAACTACAACCAATCAAAACGTATAATCATGGAGCCCATGACCAAATGATACATCTACAATACAAGTTCTGCACCTAAGCTTCAGTAATAATTGTTTGAAAAGGGTCCAAAAGACTGTAAGAATCAGAGGAACAGAATTTGTTGTGAGACTGTGTCTCCTTTGAATGTCTGAAGCTATACCTATGAGTCTTACCATCATGTCTTCTTATACATGAGCTTAATAAAGACAACAACATCAGACATGCTAAAGTAGATTGAGGAAAGTCCAGGAGGTCTTTACCCTACATAAAGAATACCCTTCAGGCAACTAAGGAATGCTGAGAGAAGGAGAATTGTCTTCTTCAGGGATGAGCACACCATTTGGTTATTCACTACCAAATGGTCAGCACCGAAATTATACATACAAGTAGCATTAAACAGACTGAACAGATTGTACTTATATATATATATATATATATATATGCATATATGTATATTTTTATATATAACACAATAATTAATGAGAAAAGAGGCCAAGAATTGGAAAGGGAAAGAAGGGATTGGAGGGAGAAAATAATGTAATTATATCAGAATTTCAAAAAATTAGAAGAAATAATTAAAAACAAAACCCAACATTCTTTACTGATCCATTTGGAGTTTATCTTAGCTGGCAAGCTAGAGGTCATTTGTTTTGTTCTGTTTTGTTTTTAAGGAAAAAAAGAAAGACAAGCCCTCCCTCTGTATTGTTCTCTCTCCTCCATGCTCCCCATCCTTGCAGTGAGGTATATACTTTCTTTGGTCGTATCTATGTAAATTGACCACCTGGGCTCTCATGCAAATAACCATGATTTTTAAAAGGAAAAAGAATAGAGGGAATGTTATGTTGTCTAATGCCAACCCAACTGACTTTTTAGAACATTTTAGAGTAACTAATTCAATTCCCATGGTTTATTTTTAAATGTTGCCTTAATAAATCCCATATCATAACATAATCCCAATATTAAGCAGCAATAGAAAACTGGGAGATGTCAGACCCAGACTGCAGACCCACATCTCTCTTTTAAGAAGGATGGCTTGAGATGTAAATGAGACAGAGTATTTGAAATGGCTCTGTTAAAGGAAGGAGTGCCACAATTATGACGTGTTATTGTCGCTGTTGCATTCATGAATTTTAACTTCCATTAAATCCATTTCCTGTCCTAGCTCGCATTTGCATGGTCACATATGTAGTTACTTTCATTTAATATAATTCTTCTCTAAAAGGAGACTCATCATGGATACTTATTAAAATCACATAAATGTCAACATAAGATTCAGAAGGGGAAATTAGTCCTAATAACTGGATGTTTCAGCACTCAATCAATTTACATATGTTGAGTTAATTTCTCTTAAATATACTGTCCTTCTAAGCTCCATATGCACATGAGTGATGTATTTTACAATTATACTAATACAGTAGAGCTATTTATTCTTTGAATAAATCATAAGCCAGTCTTTCAATTCTTCAAGCCTGAAAAATTTCTGGTTTCTATTTTGCTGTGAATACTTGGGAATGAAAGTATGGCCAAGTTGTAGGTTGTAAAATGCCCTCTGTGACAGAAAATAGTGAGAATTTCTGCATGTATGTGTGTGTGTATGTGTATCTGTATGTGTTCACTAAAGGTCAAAATACATGATCAGGACAAATGACTTCACGGAAAACCCTATAATATTGTAAGCTATCATATGCATTTATCCTGGGTTTTTAATTAATCAAATGAAGAAAACTGTGTTTTCAAGCTTTATTTCTGGTAGCAAGCTTACTTTCAAGCTATAACCTACTTCTAGTCCTGAAACCACCATTGGTTAAATAGCTAGAGTAAGATATGTGGTAGAAAATTGTGATAATTCCTATTTTCTACTTAGGAAAGAGAAAGGCTACCAAAAATGATTTTTTTCTCCAGATTTGGCTGAAAGAATTCAGGGCCTTAAAAGTTAAGAAATATTTTGGAGCTGTTTGTTCACATTTAGAAAATGCAGACAAAAACATCTGCTTAATAAAAAAGGAAAAAGTATTACTTAGACTGCACCCTTTAAGTCTCAAAAAATTGATTCTCAAGTATATGCTTTAATAGTTTCTCTTCAGCCAGGTGGTGGTGGCACACGCCTTTAATCCCAGCACTTGGGAGGCAGAGGCAGGGGGATTTCTGAGTTTGAGGTCAGCCTGGTCTACAGAGTTCGTTCCAGGACAGCCAGGTCTACACAGAGAAACCCTGTCTTGAGAAAACAAAAAACCAAAAAAGAAAAAAAAGTTTCTCTTCTTCAGGCAATGGAGAGGAAGCCAACGCATACTTCTTAGCTTTGTGTGCTTCAAATTGAAATTATAAAGTGGTGACGATGACAATATGTGCCCACATTATTTTACGTTTTAGACAATGACAATGGAAGGGAGAGATGGAAACTGGTCAGGCAGTTTAGAGACACAGCTCTTGGGAATTAGCATCTTGGATTTTGACTGTTGACCAGAAGTGGGATATAATCTTGATTCTGTCCTAACTGGGTCCCAGAAATGCCAGCGGCATTTGGGAGCTTTGGAACCTGGTCTGGTTTCTTGTTATTGCTCTCCTTTTATTCTTTTACTTAGCAAAGAGCTCCACCTGGGGATCCATACCACATACAGACACCAAATGCAAACCCTATTGCTGATGTTAAGAAGTGCTTGCTGACAGGATCCTGTTATAGCCATCTCCTGAGAGGCTCTGCCAGAGCCTGACAAATACAGTGGCAGATGCTCACATCCAACCATTGGACTGAGCATGGGGACCCCAATGGAAGAGTTAGAGAAAGGACTGAAGGAGCTGAAGGGGTTTGCAGCCCCATTGGAAGAACAACAATATCAACCAACCAGATCTTCTCCCAGAGCTCCCAGGAATTAAACCACCAACCAAAGAGTACACATGGAGGAACCCATGGCTCCAGCTGAATATGTAGCAGAGGATGATATTGTCTGGTATCAATGGGTGAAGAGGCCTTTGGTCCTGTGAAGGTTCCCAGTGTAGGGGAATGCCAGGGAGGTGAGGTGGGAGTGGGTGGATGGGAGGGGGATGGGATAGGGGGATTCTGGAGGAGAAACCGGGAAAGGGGACAACATTTAAAATGTAAATACATAAAATATCCAATATAAATATAAAATAAAATAAAACAAAATAAAATAAAATAAGAATTCTCAATTTTTGCTAGCATATGTTACTCTAGTAATTTAATCAAAAGACCCAGAAGCTACTGGCTGGGATGGTTTTAGTGGTCATGAATTTTCTGGGATCCCCTACTCCACAGCTCTTGTTCATATAAGGTGATAAAGCCTTGATCGCTCTCAAGGATCCTTGATTCTCCTTTATCCACTGCTCAAATTCCTCTTTGAAATTTCAGAATTCAAAAGAGAGGATGTTGAGACAGAGATATTGCTAGTAACCTGTCATTGATTATACAGAAATAGATAAAGTAACTTCCACACCTGGGCTAATCTGCCTGCAAGCCTTACTCTCTCTCAACTTGTACCTACACACGCTGACTGATTATGGCATTCCCAGTTTTGCTTAGAAGTAAAGGGAGAATGAATTATGGATTAAGCCGCCGGCAGCCACAATACTGGATTCATCTGCAAGGGTCAAATGCCTGTAGCAGCCACTTCCCCTCTCTTCATCTTACCCTCCTCCTCCTCCTCTTCCTCCTCCTCCTCCTCCTCCTCCTCCTTTTTCTCTCTCTTCCTCTCTCTTGTTCCTTACATTATTATTTGCATATGGTCATCATAAAAATACATCTCATTGTATATAAACAATTTTGGGATACCTATTCTATGTAAGGATGGATGCCAGGTGACCTGATGCTGCGAAGGTGAATCAGATGTCTAGGGCATGTGAAGAAGGAAGGGATTACAAATGAATACAAAGGGCTGAAAATGGTAGGGACCAAATCCCTCTAAATGACTAGATGAAATTCGATGTCTTTCAAGAAGACAGGGCGGCGAATTCTTTCCTCCGTGTCTGAAATCAGGACCATAGATAGTACACCTTAATTTTTATAGTTATCAGGGAGTCTGAATCAACATAGGGATTTCATGTACAACAGTTCTTTGGAAGGCTTTTAAATTCTCTGTGTTCCCATTTGTGATATCTAACTTTCTCTACTACCTGCACACATGAGCTGTCATGCCACACAGATATGGAGACACAGAATAAGAAGCGGAAGGATCAGTAGTTCTACTTACGTAGATGACTGGGAGTAAGTAGGTGATAATCTTACTCTCGTTATCCTGAGGTGAGCTGTAGGTTGGCTCACTATTATAGCATTTCATATTTCCTTTGCCCCATTACTCCATTTCTCCCCTTTCTCACTGTGTCCTTCTTTATTTCCTCTTCTTTTCCTCCTCCTCCTCCTTCTTGCTTCATCTTAAAAAACACAATAACCTGGTGGACCTATTTATCATCTGGCTAAGAAAGATGGAGGTGCAAGAGAGAGGGTTCCAGTCCTAAAGTGTTTGCCACCTAAACCTGAGAACCTAAGTTGAATCCTCAGAGCCCAGAAAAAATAGTCAGGTGTGGTTAAGTGTGTAATCCCATCGCTGAGGAGGCCTGCACAGGGCAAGGGTTCATTGGTCAGTCTTCCATACTTGGGAGCCAGTTATCACAAAAGAAAAAAAAAAGTAAGGAAGAAAACCCAAGATTGATCTCCAGCTTCCAATATGTACACGTGCTTACACACAGATTGATGGAATTATTGAATTATTGAAGTCATAATAAGTACTCATTAACCACATGAAGCTAAGTTTTATCTTACAAGCCAATTTTGAGCATATCTATGAACATTTATGGTTATAGAATATACATGTTAAGGTTTATGAATCATATTGAGAAGCACTGATATGTAAGAACTGTTAAATATAATGTTATGGCAAAGTGGTATTTTAGAAACATAACATAGCACACTTTAACAATTCTTAATTTAAATGCTGTTCATTTTGATAACATATGTATATATATTCAGTAGGCATATAAAATATGAAATATTTTTTACAGTGTTGAACTTAAATTAACACAGGTATTTTTATGAGAACATATGTAGAAATACTTATTTTGTCATATTCTTTAAAATTTGTAAACTATTTCTATTTTAAAAATAAAAATGAGTATTATAAAAGTTGTTTGATATAAGACAACAACGAATTGAAGAGTCCTTTGTAGATGCTTTTCTTCAGATATACTGAAAATATACACTTTTTTCTCAATATAAATTTTAAATAACTCCAAATATATTAACTGTATGGTATTTAAAAATAATATATCACTATTCATGTTAAATTTATGTATAGTAGCTGTAACTTGAAAAAAATATATTTAATGTGTATGAGAAATCAGTTATCCCTAACAGTAGTTCCCAAGTCTATAGTTTCTTTAGAGATTTATACTTGAAGGTTATTAATTCAGAAAGGACAATAGACATCTTAATTAGCTGCTATTGTGGAAAAAATGATTGCAATCATATTATAAATAACCTTATAGCTTATATTAAAACATATTGGCACTTAATTATTGATTCTATATTACTACATATGTTAAAATAGGTATACAGAAAGACAAATTTAAATGATAATATATTTGTATATAACGAAAAAATATACAGGTCTCATGAAGTTACATATAGCTACTGTGGGCCCAGATCCTGCCAGTAAACATGTCCTTCTCTTGTATTTTGAAAATTTACAGATGATTTGTTATAGACACATATTTTCTGCAGCTCATTTAGCCAAGTGGTACACCAAGGGTGACAATATTAGTTTTGCAAATATTTTCCTAAACAACTGATACTGTTATTTTGTATTTTCATATTTTAATTGAAAATATTTATATCCCCAATAACAATCATGAAATGAAGGCATGCCTATCTCAATCAAGTTGCAAATTAACTAAATAAATATGCGTATAATTTTTTTCTCTCACCAGAAGGCTAGATAGTTAGAGTCATGCCCTTGAATATTGTTGCTGTTTAATCAAGAGGAAACTTGTTTCTTGGAAAATAAATGGATAAATGAGAAGTGAAAAAACAGAAGTCACTTAAGTTATATTTTTTCCTATTCTGAATTTACCCCCAACCCCAAGCTTGTTAGCTGAAATGTTTGCTTAAAAAATGTTGAGCACTAGCGAGTGTCAGAAATTCCCTGAGATTTTTACTCTATTTGTAGCTTAATATTTACCCTGATGCCATTTTATAAATTCTATCATAAAAAACATTAATACTATTCCAGACACAGGAGATATTTTAGTCATACCATAGTGAGTAATATCTGGTCAAAAAGACACCCATCGACTTTTTGTCTCATGGTATTGTGATGTACAAAGGATTGGGGAGGGACCTGTCTGGTATTGGTTCATAGTTTCCAGAGCAGAGGATATAGCTGTAGATGTAGGCTCCAAACTTAGGGAGCCTCCATTATAATATATATACATATATATATGTATATATATTATACATATATATTATATACATATGTATTATACATACACACATATATACATATGTATGTATGTATGTATGTATGTATGTATGGACCTGATTTTTATCCTGAAGGAAATGGTATATTAAATAGAGTGTTCAGGTACTCTACCACTTTACCTCAGGAGATTAGTCTATCTAAGTATCTCTATTTACCCAGGCTGTTCACACATACCCTTGAACAGTATTCTGAACAAAATATGACGTGTCTATGGACTGTAACATCCAAACAATTGCATATTTTCTTACTTTCAAGAATAAAATAATCTGGACAATTTTACAGACAGAAGCTAAAACCAAACTGGTTTCTCTTAGTTCTTGCTTCATTAAGGCTTTTAAACAAAGAGTACAAATAGAAGAGTCTACATGACCTGCTTACCTCCAACATGATTTCATGAACTATTGAGTATTTCAGCAAGCTGGATTGCTTCTTTTAAGGTTTTGAATCGGATTTTCTAATTTGCTTGAACTACCAAACCAGGTTCAAAAACTGTGCCAGAGATTCTCCAGTATTCACCTTGCCTTACCAAGATGTCAAGGGAATTCTTGTACTCAGATCCACCCATGGTCAGTGATATCAGTTGAATGTCATCTTGGGTTAAAGTAAGTCTTTAAACAGTAGATGATTTCTTATGATGGTTACTAAGACTCCATGCTTTGGAGATGGAGCTATGTTGATGCTTACCATCCACACAAGGAAGATAAGGTAACTGTGATGGCGCTCGGTTCAAAGGAAACTGACCACATTTCCCATTCCAGTGAAGTGGCAGACAGAGATGGTAATCAAACTACATTTATAAGATGTACAGAGAACAAAAGCTGGAAGAGACAAGTTAGAGAGAAAATGTATTGAGTTATTAATATTAATTTGTGTTTGGTTACCATGGTCAGATAGTGAGGTGGTTGTATTAATTGGTCTTTTATCACTGTTACTAAAACACTTAACAAAAATATGTTAAAGAAGGAAAACTTTATTTCAGCTCATGGATTAAGTCCATCGAAGTGGGAGAGGCAGGAGGACAGAAGAGAACCTTTGCTCATGGTGCCACTGCACACCAGGCTACACTGGGAGGATGAAGTGGAGTTCAGAATGGGTGGGGTCTGCAGGATTCCAGTGGAGCTGGGAGTGAGTGCTGGGGTCGGGGTTGGGGGATGGAAGGCCTTCTCTGAGGAAGGCATTCTTTGAGGATTTTAGTGTTACAGCTCTTTTAAGTAATACTCAATAAAATAGCTCTCTTACACAATCTTCAGTGAGACAGCTTGTGTGCAGTTTACTGAGGGTAAACTAAGACTATTTACAGACCTTGGAGAGTGAGAAGGAGTTTTCAAGGTGAATGTAAATTATGGACTGGTGTTTAAAGTACTGGGAAAGTGTCATTTTCCTGGTGAAGCATTCCTGGAATTCCAGGTACTTATTGGTCAGGTTCTTACTGAGAAAGAAGAAGTTGAGAAAGAGGAAGTTTGCCAAGGACTGCCTGACTTTTCTAAGGTAGCAGGTGTAGGGTTGGTTCACCAGATAAGGTCAGAGAAGGGAAAGCCCTGCTGGAAAAGGGAGTTCTCCATTTTGCACCAAGCTCAGAGGACCTATCTGGATGGGGTAGACTGCGACCTTAAGTAGCAGAGTTTCTCCAAACACTATTAATCACTAAGCCATCTTATCCATAGCCCTCAGTCTTACAGTGTGGTGTCTTTTTTTTTTTTTATTTTCTTGGATATATTCTATATTTGCATTTCATTTCCCTTTTTCTGGTTCCCCGCCCCCCAAAGGTCCCACATGCCCCTTTCCCTCCCCCTGCTCCCTCATCCACCCCTTCCCACTTCCCTGTTCTGGTATTCCCCTACACTGATGCTTTGATCCTTTCCAGCACCAGTGTCCACTCCTTTCTTCTTGTCAGACATCATTTGGTATGTGAATTGTGTCTTTGGTGTCCCAAGATTCTAGGCTAATATCCACTTATCAGTGACTGCATACCATGGGTATTCTTTTGAGACTGGGTCACCTCACTTAGTATGATTTTCTCCAGCTCCATCCATTTCTCTAAGAATTTCATGAATTCATTGTTTCTAATGGCTGAATAGTATTCCATTGTGTATATATACCACATTTTTGTATCCATTCCTCCACTGAGGGACATCTGGCTTCTTTCCAGCTTCTGACTATTATAAATAAGGCTGCTATGAACACAGTGGAACATGTATCCTTATTGCATGCTGGGGAATCTTCTGGGTATATTCCCAGGAGTGGTATGGCTGGGTCCTCCGGAAGTATCACGTCCAGTTTTCTGAGGAACCGCCAGACTGATTTCCAGAGTGGTTGTACCATCTTGCAGTCCCACCAGCAGTGGAGGAGTGTTCCTCTTTCTCCACATCCTCGCCAACACCTGATGTCTCCTGAGTTTTTAATCTTAGCCATTCTGACTGGTGTGAGGTGAAATCTCAGGGTTGTTTTGATTTGCATTTCTCTAATGACTAATGATGAACATTTTTTAAGGTGTTTCTCAGCCATCCAAATTTCTTCAGGTGAAAAGTCTTTGTTTAGCTCTGTACCCCATTTTTGGATAGGGTTATTTGGTTTTCTGGGGTCTAATTTTTTGAGTTCTTTGTATACATTGGATATTAGCCCTCTGTCGGATGTGGGGTTAGTGATCTTTTCCCAATTTGTTGGTTGCCGATTTGTCCTTTTGACAGTGTCTTTTGCCTTACAGAAACTTGTGTCTCATAAATTCCACCTGTAGTTTTCCAAACTGACCACAGGCAACAAGGGAGTAGGTGGAGACAGAATCAGAAACATTAAGGTCCATAGAGGGTTGTAAGAGAAACTATGAGAACTAAGAGAAAGGGAAAAGGTTTCATTTACTGGACACAATATCCATGCTCAGTTTTAAATTCTCTATCACTGTCACTGGGTTATCTTTAGCAACCCTGTAGGAAATATTGGCCTCAGCTTAGCTGAACCAGAGAATCAGCTCTAGAGTTTTGAATGATCACTGTGTATAGACATGGCCTGCTGAGTCAGTCGCACAGCTGTAAGAACTGTAACAAGGAGTGCGTTTCTCCCAGTTAGAGAGTGGCCACTTTAACAAGTGTAAAGCTAAGAGTAAAGCTAAGCCAGGACTGGTGCTGAGCCCATTGCTTCCTTGGACATGACATTTCTGCCTGACATGCAGGAGTTGTTGGACTGCTAACGCCCTGAACTATTTGGGTACAGTGTGACCAGCAGCAACATCAGAAGAGAAGTCTAGAGAGTTTTAATTCCTAGGTCAGGTTTTCACTTATACCTGGGTCAGGTATTCCATTTCGGCAAGAGCACAGAGAAAATAAGGCTGCTTTTTGAAAAGAGCGCCTCTCCTAGTTGCATCTAAGAGGCTGTATCCAGAGGCATGTAGGGTACCCTGGGGTACCCTACTGGGTAGGGGATGCTTTCCTTTGCTACATTTCTCTAATTCACAAAATCGTCAGTCATAGGAACTCATAGTTCATAGAACACATTAACAGTTAATGAGACTGCACTGTTTGGGTGGAAAATGTCCCATATCTATCTGGACAGCTTCTACTGCCTACTGCCTGGTGATGGTCTGAGCACCACTCAGAGGATACTGACTTAGACGCTACGTGATATAAAGAATTAAGTAGAGACTTAGTGTAGTGGTAAGGAGCTCCATTTCCAGCCTTGACTGGGCAGTTAAATGTTCAAAGGAGCTATTTTCTATAAGATCCAATACCTCATGATGTACTCTCTCCTCTCCACCAACTCACTTTCTGGAGGCATTTTGATGCTATGACTTGCTTAAATAGCCCTAAGAAAGTACTTGGTGTGTAGCTAGCCCTTTGCATGCTTTTCTCAGAGATTATCTTCCACTCTTGAAAATACTGAATTTAGGACTAAGACTGGGGCTTGCGTTTTGTCAGTCAATAGAACATCATTATGTAGTAATATAAGTTGGAAACTGGAGAGCAGAGGCGGGTATAAAATCTTATGACTCACCTTGTGTTAGAAACTTCCAAGGGAACTTTTCCAATTGAATTTTTATTTTAACTTATGATTCCTTATTGATTAGGCGATTATGGCACGGGTACAGTGATAGTGAAGTACAAATATAGAACTCAGTCATCATCCTGTACACTGTGATGTAGCACACTAAACGAAACCCAATGAACTGTTCTAAGTGGCTTCACTTATATCCTTATACTCTGGAGCCCAGCCCTCCTGAAACCTCTTTCCAACAGCAGCACAGCACCTTCTTTGCCTATAGATTTGGTTAGGGTAGAGTGATGGGCACCTGTAACCCAAACATTCATACTCACTTGAGTCTCTCCTGTCTTTGAAGTTCTGCAGTTTACTTGAGCAGATCTATTATTAGGTTATTTTGAGATACTTCACACACAGGAATGACTTTAGGGTAAAGATGAAGTGTGAGGTGGGTGGCCCTGTACTAATAGGCATGATATACTCATTTTTCCTTTCAAGTAGAACTAAAATTGATTTTAGTATAGCACTTATTTTAATTGGCCACACACACACACACACACACACACACACACACACACACCATACACAAAACCCTTTTAATATTCTGACTTATGCAACTACTGTATCGCAGGACTAAACCCATCTATTTTAGCTTTGGAGACTTCCTGACTTGCTGATATAATGTAGTCACTGTTGCTGCTAGTGCTTATGGCTTCCATGTTATGAAAACATAATTACTCTGTCCCCCCTTCAGGAGTGGGGCCCTGGCCACTGCACCATTGGTACAAGAGGCACTACTTCTTTCGATGAGTAGGTGAAACCATAGTGAACATTTCGCAGGGAACAGCAACCCGTTGTTTCCCAGGCGCCTTTCCTCATGCCTCTCTCATTCCCTTGGCATCACTGAGCTTAGGGCAACTGAATCATCTACAGACGATTGCAAAGAAGTCCAAGTAGGTTTTGCGTAGAGGAAAGCATTATCTTTTACATACTAAAAACATACTTGAAAAATTTGGTAGGCATATTAGGTCAATGCGTGCTTTTGTAAGATGCACAGAAATGCTAAAGACTCATAGAAAATAGTCTTTAAGGAGGCAATTCTTGAAGTTAAGGACAATTTCCTTTTGGTTTTTACTGTTTTCACTCTGCTAGTTTCTATAACAACAAACAAACAAACAAACAAACAACCCCAAAAGCATGAATTACCGTACAAACACTTAGGCCTCCACCATTGGAAGTTTTTCTGTTTTTCTATTCTCTTCAAATTGTTGTCTACTCTGAGAGAGATTGATTCCAAGGATGCTCTTTATGCAAACATATTTGAAAAATTTGGTAGGCATATTAGGTCAATGTGTGCTTCTGTAAGATGCACAGAAATGCTAAAGACTAATAGAAAATAGTCTTTAAGGAGGCATTTCTTTCACTTGTTTGGTTAGAGTTACGCCAAGGTACTTTATGTTGTTTGTGGCTATTGTGAAGGGTGTTATTTCCCTAACTTCTTTCTCAGCCTTCTTGTCCTTTGAGTACAAGAAGGCTACTGATTTGCTTGAGTTAATTTTATAACCAGCCACTTTGCTGAAATTGTTTATCAGCTGTAGAAGTTCTCTGGTGGAGTTTTTTGGATCGCTTAAGTAGACTATCATATCATCTGCAAATAATGATAGTTTGACTTCTTCCTTTCCAATTTGTATCCCTTTGACTTCCTTATGTTGTCTAATTGCTCTCGCTAGAACTTCAAGTACTATATTGAAAAGATATGGAGAGAGAGGGCAGCCTTGTCTAGTCCTTGATTTTAGTGGGATTGCTTCAAGTTTCTCTCCATTTATTTTGATGTTGGCTACTGGTTTGCTGTAGATTGCTTTTACTATGTTTAGGTATGGGGCTTGAATTCCTGCTCTTTCCAAGACTTTTAGCATGAAAGGATGCTGAATTTTGTCAAATGCTTTTTCAGCATCTAATGAGATGACCATGTGGTTTTTTTCTTTTAGTTTGTTTATGTAGTGGATTACATTGATGGATTTCCGTATACTGAACCATCCCTGCATACCTGGAATGAAGCCTACTTGATCATGGTGAATGATCGTTTTGATATGCTCTTGGATTCGGTTGGCAAGAATTTTATTTAGTATTTTTGCATCAATATTCAAGTGAAAGATCTGTATGACAGGAACTTCAAGTCCCTGAAGAAAGAAATCGAAGAAGACCTCAGAAGATGGAAAAATATTTCTTGCTCCTGGATTGGCAGGATCAATATAGTAAAAATGGCCATCTTGCCAAAAGTAATCTACAGATTCAATGCAATCCCCATCAAAATCCCAAATCAATTCTTCATAGATCTAGAAAGAGCAATTCTCAAATTCATCTGGAGCAACAAAAAACCCAGGATAGCTAAAACTATTCTCAACAATAAAAGGACTTCTGGGGGAATCAATATCCCTGACCTCAAGCAGTACTACAAAGCAATTGTGTTAAAAACTGCATGGTATTGGTACAGCAACAGGCAGGTAGATCAATGGAATAGGATTGAAGACCCAGAAATGAACCCACAGACTTATTTATGGTCACTTGATCTTTGATAAAGGAGCCACAACCATCCAGTGGAAAAAAGATAGCCTTTTCAACAAATGGTGCTGGTTCAACTGGAGGTCAACATGCAGAAGAATGCGAATTGACCCACTCTTATCTCCTTGTACTAAGATCAACTCCAAGTGGATCAAGGACCTCCACATAAAACCAGACACACTGAAACTATTAGAAAAGAAACTGGGGAAGACCCTGGAGGACATGGGCACAGGGGTAAAGTTCCTGAACAGAACACCAATAGCTTATGCTCTAAGATCAAGAATTGACAAATGGGACCTCATAAAATTACAAAGTTTCTGTAAGGCAAAGGACACTGTCAGAAGGACAAAACGGCAACCAACAATGTGGGAAATGATCTTCACCAACCCCACATCCGACAGAGGGCTAATATCCAATATATACAAAGAACTCAAGAAGTTAGACCCCAAAGAACCAAATAACCCTATCAAAAAATGGGGTACAGAGCTAAACAAAGAATTTTCACCAGAAGAAATTCGGATGGCGGAGAAACACCTTAAGAGATGTTCAACATCATTAGTCATCAGGGAAATGCAAATCAAAACAACCCTGAGATTCCACCTCACTCCAGTCAGAATGGCTAAGATTAAAAACTTGAGAGACAACAAGTGCTGGCGAGGATGTGGAGAAAGAGGAACACTCCTCCACTGTTGGTGGGATTGCAAAATGGTAAAACCGCTCTGGAAATCAGTGTGGCGGTTCCTCAGAAAATTGGGCATGCCACTCCCAGAGGACCCTGGCATACCACTCCTGGGCATATACCCAGAGGATTCCTCTGCATACAACAAAGACACATGCTCCACTATGTTTATAGCAGCCTTGTTTATAATAGCCAGAAATTGGAAGGAGCCCAGATATCCCTCAAAAGAGGAATGGATACAGAAAATGTGGTATATTTATACAATGGAGTACTACTCAGCAATTAAAAATAATGAATTCATGCAATTTGTAGGTAAATGGTTAGATCTGGAAACTATCATCCTAAGTGAGCTAACCCAATCACAAAAGAATACACAAGGAATGCAATCACTGATAAGTGGATATTAATGAGCCCAGAAGCCCTAAATACTCAAGGCACAATTAGCAAGTCAAATGACTCTCAAGAAGAAAAAAAGGAGAGAACCCTGGGCCTGTAAAGATTGGATCCAGTATTATAGACCCAGAACAGAGAAATCGTGGGGGGGGGGGGAAGAGTGGGGAATAGCATGGGGGGGGAGAGGAATTATGGGACATATGGTGGGGGGTAACTGGGAAAGGGGAAAGCCTTTGGAATGTAAACAAAGAATATAGAAAATAAAAAAAAATTTAAAAAAAGGAGGCATTTCTTGAAGTTAAGGACAATTTCATTTTGGTTTTTAATGTGTTTTCACTCTGCTAGTTTCTATAACAAACAAACAAACAAACAAACAAACAACCCCCAAAGCATGAATTATAATGGAACCTCAATTTGAAGAGAATAGAAAAAGAGAAAAACTTCCAATGGTGGAGGCCTAAGTGTTTGTATGGTTTGGATATGATCTGAATGTTCTTCTAAAGATACATAGGTTAAAAAATGTAAATCCTCATGATAAAGAATTAAGAAATTGAGAACTTTATCAGGTTGTGATTTTTTAATTTAATCATTTGTTTATTTATTTACACTCAAGATTTTATTCCTTTCCTGGTTCACCCTCCAACTGTTCCACATCCCATACCTCCTCCTCACCTGCTGTCTCCAAGAGGATGTCTCCACCACCCACTATCCAGCCAACCAGTCCTTGAAACCCCCTGGGGCCTGCAGTCTCTTGAGGGTTAGGTACAACTTCTCTGACTGAACCTGGGCCCTGCAGTCCTCTCCTGTATATGTGTTGAGGGCCTCATATCAGCTGGTGTGTGCTGCCTGGTTGGTGGTCCAGTGTTTGAGAGATCTCAGGGGTCCAGTTAATTGAGACTGCTGGTCCTCCTATAGGGTCACCTTCCTTCACAGCTTTTTTCTAACTCAACCACAGGGTCAGCAGTTTCTGCCAATTGGTTGTTGCAAATATCTGCATCTGACTCTTTCAGCTGCTGGTTGGGTCTTTCAGCAGGCTGTCATGATAGGTCCCTTTTGTGAGCACACCATAGCCTCAGTAATAGTGTCAGGCCTTGGAGTCACCCCTTGAGCTGAATCCCACTTTAGTTCTGTCATGGGATCTTTTTTCCTCAGGCTCTTCTCCATTTCTATCCCTGCAGTTCTCTCAGACAGGAACAATTATGGGTCAGAGTTTTGACTGTGGGATGGCAACCCTGTTCCTCACTTGATGCCCTCCCTGTCTTCCTGCAGGAGGTGGGCTCTACAAGTTCCCTTTCCCCAATGTCGGGCATTTCATCTAAGGGGACTCCCTTAGAAATGGAGACTTTGGTAGTGATTAGAATGAGAGAGTTTCAGGAACTGGTGTCCTCTAGAACCAGCGGCAGGGATCCTCTAGAACTGAATAATGAAAACTTCGTATGAGGAGAAAGAGGAACCAGAAACTGACATGCCTCTTTCCTGTCTTTTGCCAAATGACTCCTGGGTTGCCCAGGCCTCTACCAGTAAGATCTAAATAGACACAGGTCTTCAACCTTACCTGTCAAGAGGCATGAGTCAAATCAAATCTCTTTTTCTTTTAACTTGCTCAGGCTGTGGTGTGATGTCAACACCACCATGGCAAGTATGAAGTAAGAGCTTACCTGCAACTCAGGGTGCAAGGAATTGGAAGTTTCTCATCAATCAATAGGGTAGAATTTGTCAAGGTGTGCTGTACATATTTGTTGATCATCATAGGACTATAGAATCCATCATGGGGTTTTGATATATAAAATCAGGGGAGAATGAGTACAAGGATCTAGAAGACTATTTTATAGGAACACAGATCTCTATTGTTTCAGAAAGGAGGAGAGTCCATGGGAGAAAAGCACGAAGCAGACAAAGATACAGGGTGGGTACGTTTTTCTTGTGAAAAAAAAAAAAAGCTGTTTTCTAAGAGCGATGCAATTAGAAGAAGAAATGAATTCTATAGATGGAAAAGTATAGGGAGGAATACTTAAAGAGTATTGCTAGAAATACTTGGTAGTTCCTGTCAAATGAGGCATGGTAGAGAGAGAAACATGGGAGATGTGGATGGTCGTTAAGAAGACCTCCTCCTTGTCATGGAGTGGCTGTTACTGTAAAGTCTTTATGCTCACTCAGTTTATAATAGGAAGAAAATAAACACTGCAGATTTGTGGATAAAATATACCGTGATCCAAATTCATATGATGAGAAAATGTTAATTATCAGTAATGTAAATCAACCTTGTTTAGAGAGACAGTTAAAAGGCATGTAAGGAATGTACTACAGATTGTGGTCAAAGTTAGAGGAAGGATTAGAATGTGTTAGAGACTCTGGAGGTCACCTTTGGAAATGGAAAATTCAGTGTACAGTATAAGGAAGGAAAAAAATGGCAAGGACAACCTTATTTTGACACTTGTTCACTGGAAAACAGCCAAGCAATTTCATTTTGACAATGATGTCACTTTGAGGGTGGTAAAAATTTATTCACCATTGCATCTAAGAACAAACTCATTAATTATTGCATGGTACAGGATAGACTTGAGAAGATTTATGACCTTCCATCTCCCATTGTACTATGTATTGTTGTACAGATTATATAGATCAATTGGATTACCCCAAGCTGTTCTATACATTGTGTGATAGTCGGTAAGACAAAATTAGTCTTCAAAACATCTTTTCCTGCCTATAATTAGTGAGGTTTCAACTTTATTATTTGAATCAACTGAAAACTATAACGCAACTTGCTGAAATTTCTAATATTTCTAAAACATGGAATCAATATTGGAAGTTTCACCAAAACCATTGTTTTTGTGATAAAATCTAAAACTCAATATTTTTCTTTTGAATGATCGTGATGACTAGAGCATTGATGATTCCAAAATGAAAGGTCTTCATTTAAACCCTCAGAGGCTATTAAATTTGCCCTTGCAGGTTAAGAGAGGTACATAAGAAGAAAACTTTCTTTGTAGTGTAATCAGGGACTTCACACAGAGACAAAAATACAAAGGATCCTTGCAAATAATTAAACATCCTAATTCTGGAGACTCTATGATTAATGTGTTGGAAGGCAAAGCACCTCAAGAGTCTTGGAATGTGGCAGTGTGATAATGCCACAGCTGATCTTTCATTGTTCTAGCTGAAGATTAATTATCTCCTTTCCTCCTATAATATCCGTTTAGTGCTTTATAAATTGGATCCAGCTATTAGCTCTATTCATTTATTTCCTGTGAAGTTGGTCTAAGCTTTATCTACTTGAGGATTACATTTAATATTACTTTTCATTTCCTTCCTAGCTAAACACTTCGTGTTCTTCAAGTAGAACTATTATTTTCCTGGCGACCCATCCCCACCTAAAGAGAACCAAACATAATGCACACTATACATAATACACTAATACATGTGACCTTTTCCTTTTCTTTCTTGATTGTTTTGTAATAAATACGTCTCTCGTGTTTTAATGGCTGAAAGCAAGTTATTATATAATGGGAGAAGGTTTTTTCTCAAAACATCTGTGATTAGCGCTAGCTCATACACTTTTTCTTTTGTAACACATGGATGAAGAAAGGAAATCAGCTGGAATTCATGAGTCGCTCATCTCCTGGAGGTGGGCAGGCACAGGGCACTCAATTGGACTAAGCGTGAGTTTTATAAGGCACATTTTAGAAATTCTGCTTTCATATTGAGAAGTTAGAGAATTCATCTGGAATGTGGATCAATGGGACAGCTCCCCAACCAAGTGTTTGTGGGGGTGGGATATTCTCATCTTGATAGAAGGGAGTCATTGTCCCACAATTATATGCAGATGTTTCTAACTATTGTTAGGCTAGTTCTGGATGCAGGTGAGCTACTCAAAGCCCAGGTGAGAAAGTGATCAGAACGGAGGTAGATGTCAGATTTTCTAGGACTATAATTTATAGCCTCGATTCAAACGTATTTCTCCCAACTTCTGCATAGTAGAACTATTTTCTGTGATTAAAACATAATCAAAGAATAAATAACAGAAGAGGTCATAAAACATAATAAAACACCCAAATTAACTAGAGAAGTTAAAAGTCTAAATTAGGTTCTAATCTCCTTTGAATTCCTGAGGTACATGGTTTGTGTGGTAGTTTGTTTTTGAGTAAGAGTCTCTGGGAGTCAAATTAAGAGGGATTTAAATATTGGCTTTCATATTATTAGTTGCATAATTTGAACAAATAATTTAAACTCTTTAATTAAGTCAATGTCTCTACTAATGCTCAAGCATGCACACACACACACACACACACACACACACACACACATACACATATATACAAACTTACAAAGATTGTGCCAGTAAGCACAAGGCCTGCACAGGTCTGGGCAAGATGACATATCAGCTCTGAATGGGTACATGGACACAAATAAACCCCTCTTCTTAACCCAGAACCTTTCTCCAATTGATAATTGCTTACAAATGAAAAATTAGCTTTCATTAACAGGTCTTGCTGGATATACAAACCACTCTTGAGAATAGGTCCTATGCCCAGCAGGAGATGGGAAACACAAAACATATTTTATAAAAAATTAATTAAATATATTTATTTACATTCCAAATGTTGCACCCCTCCCTGGTCCCACCTCCCAGAGTTCTTCACCACATCCTCCGCACCCCCCCTTTTACCTCTGAGAGGATGATTTCTCTCCTCACCTCCCCCCCCACACACACACAAGCATACCCTCACTCTGGGGCATCAAGTCTCTACAAGATTCAATGCATCCTCTCCCACTGAGGGCAGACAGGGCAGTCCTCTGCTACATATATGCTGGAGATTATGGACCAGCCCATGTATGCTCTTTGGATGGTGGCTTAGTCTCTGGGAGCTCTGAGTGGTCTAGGTTAATTGGTGTTGTTATTCCACAAAACAAATAATTCAGTGTTATTTTGGAGGTTCTTTATCTCATATTGCTTTGCTAGAATATATATATGATATATATGATATATGTGATAAATATATGATATATATGATATATATGACAAATATATGACATATTATATATGATATATATGTTATATATATATATGTATATATATATGATATGTATTGTTGGAAGCAGGCACCCACATTATCGGGCTGAAGCGCTACCATCTCACAGGTGCCTCTGGGTCACATATGCAATTGACTCAGCATCATTTCCTCACCTGCTGCTCCAGGAACTGGCTACACAAAGAACTAGCTAAATGATTACTCACCTGAACCTCATACAGGAACCAGCTAATTGACTTTCACCCAACGTTCCTCCTCGCCCTCACAGGATGTTTTCACCTGACTACTCCAGTTCTACCACTTACCCCCCCTCCTGTCCATCCCCTTACTGCTTATAACCCCTTGCCCTTGTTACAATAAACCAGACCTAGGCAGCGGTTCTGCCTGGTCTCGCTCCTTGTCTCTCGCCCATTCTTCTTTCAGGCTGGATCCCCCTCGGACCCATGAATAACTGAGGCCCGCAGGTCTGGACAATATATTATATACCTTATAAGCCCTTTGCCTATGTTATAGCTTCCTGTTTTGTGTTTTTAGAGTATCTCAGTCGTGTATGAAATGTGTGTTTCTTTGCATCTATATGTTTTTCTTAATGCTTTGTGATTGGTCCTTTCGTTTTCTGGCTTGTTTCATTTCCTTTTATCTTATTTTATTTTATTAGAGAAAAATAGGGTGTGGATTTGTGTGGGTGAGGAGGGACCTGGGAGGAGGGAGGGAAGAAAACCATAATCAGAATTTACTATATAAAAATAACATATTTTCAATTAAGCATGCTCTACAAATTATTGCCTTTCCCCCCTAGTACTGCAAGCCACACAATTTTGATTTCTTCCAACTATCAATATTCTCAGCATTGGTTGACTTCCCTGTTATCCCTAAGATCCCAAATAACAGGGCTTCCACCTTTAGAAATGGATGGGCTCATTGTTTTGAAGATAATTGCTGCTCTGTTAAAACTTCTTGTCTAACATTTTTCTTATTTTCCCTTTCTGATTTTTTTTTTATTTCTAGAGAAATGTATAGTTATTTTACACTCTTATGAGTCTCTATTCTCTTTGTATACCTTCTTGTATTTGGCAGCAAGAAATATTAAGGTCTTATAGGGCAGAGTTTCTGTCTATTTTTATAGCATTGTTTTCTAGTGAGATTATTATTTAATTTAAAGGATAAATTACATTTCATGTGAAATGCCTCGAGTTGTCAAGATTGTAGACTGTATTTTTTTTTTTTTTTTTTTAGAGATTCACTTTTGGTTACTGTCCTTAGAAATTGGAATGTCTCCATGTTTCTGGTTGGCAAGGTCTCCATTTTCAATCCCAGATGACAGATATACAAAGACATAGAAAGCACAGTTAGAACGTCTGCTTCTCCACTTTTTCATCTTGCAAAGAGTTCTATTAAGTTTTAGAGGTAAAGGGTGAATCTGACTTTGTTATGTCAATATATTTATTTGTATTGCTGTGTTTATCTTCTAGAACACTTAAAGAAAAGTTTTTTTTCCCCTTCTGTTAACCTTTTAAAAATAATGAAGTTAGACAGATCAGGGATGTAGTATCTGAATGTTGGACTGTTTCTATATAAGGAAATCTTTTCATTAAGTAGCCAAGGAGACAGTATGGCAATGAAGAGATAGTCAATCTTTTGAATTTTAGGATAATTTGGGCAGTTTTATAGGCTTAGTTTGAACATGCTATATAGTTTGAACCTGGAAGGTCTTCCATGGGTTTGTGTTTTGAATGCTTGTCCTTCAGCATGGGGTGGTATGTGGGTGAGGCTCGGGGGATTTGGAAGTTATGGCTGGCCATCCTTTTTCTTTCACATCTGCCATGAGGTCGATAACCCTCTGCCGTCTTCCTCTGCTGCCATGGTCTGTGCTCCTCCTCTGCCGCCATGGTCTGTGCTCCTCTTCTGCTGCCATGGTCTGTGTTCCTCTGCTCTTCCTGCCCCTCACCATCGGTAGAGCTTTTTGAAGCAGATTCTTTTCTTTTTAAAGTTGCTTCGATCAAGCATTCTGTTATAGAGATATAAAAGTGATATTAGAAGGCACTGAAATCTTTTATAGCTTCATTGCATCTATCTATCTGCTCTATCACCTATCTATCTATCTATCTATCTATCTATTATCTATCAGCTATCTATTTATCATCTATCTATTATCTATCAGCTATCCATCTTTCTATCAGCTATCTATCTATCTATCTATCTATCTATCTATCTATCTATTTTTTATCTCATCTACCATCTATCTATCTATCTATCTATCTATCATCTATCATAGTCAGTTTCTTACTGGAGAATTATAAGTAACTTCGAATTTTTCCATGTTAGTTGGGTGTCTTAGAGTTTTCATTACTGTGCAGAGATACATTGCACAAACAAGTGTAGAGAGCCTTATTGAGTTGCCATGCTACCTGGCAGGAACTTGATATCAACCATATGTGAAATTCCTCTCCCAGCCTTTGAGTGGAAATTCATGCGTCAGCCATAATCCCCTCCACCTAGGGTGGAGTGCTCAGACAAAGGGGAAGCCTATTGTTCTTCAAGGACTTGCTGTTTCCTGAGAAACACTAGCCACCTGTGGAACAAATGAACTGATTCTGCTGAGAAGCTTCCAGACTTTTCCCCCTGCCTATATATATTGGGAGTTCTTCATTAGACTTTGAGACCTTGAATAGCAGGTGTTATCTTGGTCTCCTTCTCTTTTTTGCTGCCTTCCCATACATCCCCAGCTTCCCTTCCAGGTAGCCCATTTGATGTAACTGCAGGAAGTTACCAGCAACTCTTACAAAGTAATACATTTAATTGGGGATGGTTTACAGTTCAGAAATTTAGTTCACTATTGTCATGGTTGAAAGCATGGTGGTTTGCAGGCAGACAGTGTTAGAGATATAGCTTAGAGTTCTACATCTGGCTCTGCAGGCAGCAGGAAGAGAGCGAGAGAGTGACATTAGGCCTGGCTTGAGGATTTGAAAACTCAAAGCCCATTCCATATGATATACCTCTTCCAAGAAGATCATACCTACTCTAATAAGGCCACTCCTCCTAACAGTGTAATTGTTTACAGGCCTATAGGAACTGTTTTATTCAAACTACCACATTGAGTGTGCTGCTATATACCTCTAATACTGGTATTTGAGAGCTTAAAGCATGAGGATCATAAACTCAAGCCTAGTTTGTACTATACCACACACACACACACACACACACACACACACACCAAACAAAAAAAGTACCACAAAGCACTAGGACAACAATAAACAAAGAAACAAACAAAATAGGTTTTGGTGACATGGTAAGTAACTGCATTTCTTTTCCTTTGTATAGAATTTTATTTCTATTTGTAGCATGTGAAATATATTCAAATCAAGATACCTTATTAATACAGTCATGAAATTAATGAGATACCCAGTTAATAAATTGATCATCAGATTCATTTCTTTCTTTAATTAAAGTGTTCTACTTCAGATGAGAATTTTTGTTGATAGAAATTCATCACAGATTATTTTTTTCATTTAAATAAGCATTGAAGTAGCTGGAATACAAATAAAGGTCTTCAAATATAAATGCATATCACTGAAAAAAAAAGGAGTATCAAGTTGGCTTCTAGAATTTAGAGAATAATTGCCATAAAATATTTCTTTATTCACAGTGACATTTTAACAAGCCCATAAAGTAAGCATTCTACCATATCAGTTAGGTAGCCAAACTACATGGAGTAAATAGGATCATTTTTTTTTTGAAAGTGGAAATAATCTGATAGCAGAGTTAAAGGAATTCTGGTCTTTGTTCTATAATAAATCAGTTCAAACCTTATGCATCAGATTAATGATAATGTAATTAACTGTCGGTGTGAGAAAATTTTCAGATAATGCTGAAATTCTAATTTTAACTTAAGGCACAGAGGTACAGGGCTGTTGAGTCGAAGAACATTTCCATAATTAATGCAAAGTATGGAATTAAATTGTCTGTCTAGGTTCTACTTTTTAAGACTACATAAACATTAACCTCCAAATGATTAGTTTTATGAACTTTTTGTCTTACAAATTCATACAGAAAAATCTAATAACTAATTCATTACCGGTGAAATGGGATTGAATAAATGGACGTTAATGGCGTAAGTTTTCACCATGGAAGAGTCATTCCATCTTTGTCAGTTAGAAATACATCTCAAGCAGCTATGGCATTGAACTGAAGACAGAAGTCACAAGGCATAAAATGCCTGGGAAAGTAAAGTATAAACTCTGACATGCCATTATCAGCCTCCTACTCCTCTGAACTGCAGCAGCAAGGGAGGCTCACATTACTGTGTTGCTAGTGGAGGGCAGCAGTTCTATAAAACCCTGGTTCAGATTCTCATTCTACAAAGCCCTGTGGGGGCATTACTGGTCACTGGTATGACTCAGTCAGTAGAGGCATGGCCACAACTGTTAGAAACTTATTTCTCAGCTAAATTGTTTCTCTGGTTGTTTAAATATAAAACCAAACCAAACCAACCCAAAATTCTTTGAAACTATTACAAGGGCAAAGCAGATGGATTAGAAATTCCCTTATAGTGTTAGCTTCTTCTCCCTTTGGATCATTAGTTGATATAATTCTTCTATATCAACTAATATAGAAGACATTTATATATATAGACAATTTATATACCTATAAATTGTCCCTTCCTTGGGTTTTTTTTTTTTCACCGTGTCCATGCTAAAAATGATTTTCCCACAGACTGGTTAAGGCCAAACATTTAGCTCAATAACTTTATAAGTTTACATTCCGTAGGACATTCTCTTCCTCTATTAGAGCTTTAAACCCTGATAAGTGAAATAGCATTTATATGTGCTCTTCTTGAGAAACAAATGTATCTGCCTATTGAATTGCAATTTGCTGAAATTAGAAACTGCAAGGTTAATTTTCCAAGTCCTTTGTTTTTAATTACTCGGTTGACATTGGGAATCTCTTCTTTCACTTTTATTTGATTGTTATAAGTTCTGTCTGAGAAGTGATTTTTGTCAAGAAAGTAGGGGCAAATAGCATTGGTAATTAGAAAATTGGGCTCTAATCCTAGCTTTCTACTAGCTGACTTTTTAGAACTCTTCAGTACATTTAACTTCCTAGGTTTAATTGTATTCATTAGGAGAATAAAGGGGTTAGATAAAAAGATCTCTTTTGCCTTCACCTTCTGGGTTAGAACCCGCTGGGATCCTTCCCAGCACAAATGCTCCCTGTTCTGAGTGATGTAGCAGATTCTAAACCAAGCTCTTATTTTCATGATAGTTTGTTTTATACTCAATTTTGTACTGTTTTGCACTAGCGATACTCACACAGAATATGTGTTTTTTATGATGAAGTCTTAAAAGCATAAATTGGATTTGTAAACATACCTGACACATATATATCAAGGGTCCTTTAAGAATTCTATTTATAGGTTGAGATACAGCAAAAGATGAACTACAAAAAGATTATAGTTTACTGAAGGAAGCAGAACAGAAACAGAAACCACAAGCATAGGCATACAATAATATACAAGAATCAACCATAACAAAGAAACTCAATATACTCACATGCATAAATGCAATGGAGAAAAAGAAAATGGAATGAGATTGTGGGAGAGAATCTTATTAAATGTCATGAATAGAAAGGCTTTGATGAAAAGTAGACTTTAGAACAGAAACTTCATGCAAGTGTTTGAGCTGACTGTATTAGTAATGGAGCAAAGAACATTACTGATGGAAGTAAAAGTCAGGTCCTAGTGCAGAGGTGGCTATGGCTTTATTCAAAGACTATTAAAATGTCAGTGTAAGGTGGGCCAGTATGAGTAAAAGAAGGTAGACAAAATGTGAAAACATGAACGGCTTATTACATTAGAAGCCTGTAAGTTAAGCCTTCCTTGGTCTATATCCTTTGGTAGAGATACTCAGCACTGATTGTGAGTTGAGCTGTGACTTTTAACAGAGGAATCAAAACAAACTTAATTCAAACAGTGGCCATTAAAAACCTTTTTGATTTCTCAGGGTGCTCTGTCACCCGGACCATAGGACAATTCAAGGCTAGGTGATAGGGAAATGAAATGCTGTATTGAGTAGAGATGATATCCAGATCGAGCCCTACACCACTAATAGGAGACCCATAGAGTAGATACTCACAGAGGATTGTCTAATGATAGATTGGAGTCTTTTCTTCCTCTTCCCTTTTAGAGTTAAGATGCCACCGCTGAGCTACAGCTTTCTGTCCAAGGTTTGCTTTTTAATAAGAACTGATGGGGGATAGAAGAGATTGGGGGATAGAAGATGCCATCTTCTTAGGCACTGAAAATATTGTAATTTTTATTCTGGGTAAAATGAGAGTCTGTTATAACTGTCCTGTTACAGAAACAGAGACAAACATATTTTCTACACAGTGAGAACTTATTAAATAACAATAAATTCACAAAGTAAGTTAATTTTTTTCTTTCCATTTATTCTTCTGCCATACAGTACAGCCTGACCTCAGTCTCCACGCCTCCAAGTCCTGCCTTTCACCTCTCCTCTACCCTAGATCCACTGCTCCTCTGTTTTCCTTCAGAAAAGAGCAGGCCTCCCAGAAATACCAACCATCTAAGGCTCTGAGCTATCCAGTCTCTTCTTGTTCTTGGCCATCTAGGCAGTGTCCAACATGGGATCCCTCTTTTGGCATGGACTTCAAGTTAGAGCGGTTACTAGTTGTGCTCTCCCAAAAGCTCTGAGTCACCACTGCTCCAGCACATCTGGTAGGGCAGGTTGAAGGTTTTGTGTGAGAACTTGTGTCCCATTCCTACCCTGGGGCGTCTTGCCTGGTTACAGAAGATGGCCCGTTCAGGCTTTCTATCCTCCATAACTAGGAGTCCTTTATTTCAATGACAGCAATTCAGGATATAATCCTTTCCGACTACCTGATAATCTGGCAGCGACAAATGATGGTTCTTTTATTGTGATCTTAAAATACTAATAATGAATCTCAGATCACATATCACACAGAACACAGTAAATGGATCTATTGTACTGTGTCCTGCCTCTCCATTGAGGCACCGCCAACGTGCTACCAGGAGGAAGGCAGGGCGAAGCCCGAAATGGGGGTCCACAGCTGCTGTCTTCCTACGCTGGACCAGAAGAGGAAGTTGTGAAGTCCGGGACGAATACTGTGGTTCCAGGTCTCCTCCCTGAGTACTCAGGCGCATGGGGTTGCAGGTCGTGGGATATTTCCATAGCCTGAGCTTTCCCTCCAGGCATCGTGGTGCACCAAGTAGAGAAGGGAGGCAGAGCCCTGCATGAGAGGGATCTGGTCTGATTGGGAGTGAGGGCCAAGAGTACCCAAGGGGCTAGAGGGGAGAAAGCCTTCCTCAGGAGTCTTAAGTGTGGCTCTTTAGTCGAAGGGCTTCCCCATGGTGATTCTTTTCTCTCTTCTCTCTCTTCTCTCTTCTCTCTCTCTCTCTCTCTCTCTCTCTCTCTCTCTCTCTCTCTCTTCCTTTCTCTCTCTCCTTCTTTCCCTCCCTCCCTTCTTTCTCTCTCTTTCTTTCTTTCTTTCTTTCTTTCTTTCTTTCTTTCTTTCTTCTGAGACAGGGTTTCTCTGTGTAGCCCTGGATGTCCTGGAACTCACTCTGTAGACCAGGCTGGCCTCAAACTCAGAAATTCACCTGCCTCTGCCTCCCAAGTGCTGGGATTAAAGGTGTGTGCCACCACCGCCTGGTCCCATGGTAATTCTTAATGAAGCAGCTCTCTGTGATAACCCTTGCTTGCTCATAATGCTTTATTTGATGGTAGATGTAAATGCATATGCTTTATTTTGGGGGGGGTAAACCAGGGATCAAATGTCTCTATGTTCATAGCTGCCTTATTTATAATAGCCAGAAGCTGGAAAGAACCCAGATGTCCCTCAACAGAGGAATGGATACAGAAACTGTGGTATATATACACAATGGAGTACTATGCAGTTATTAAAAACAATGAATTCATGAAATTTTTAGGCAAATGGATGGAACTAGAAAGTGTCATCCTGAGTAAGGTAACATAATCACAAAAGAATACACATGGTATGCACTCACCAATAAGTGGATGTTAGTCCAAAAGCTCAAAATAAACAAGTTACAATTCACCCAGCACAGGAAGCTTGAAGAAGGAGGATTTAAGTGAGGGTGCTTTGGTCCCTCTGAGAAAGGGAACATAACACTCCCAGGAGCAATAAGGGAGACAATGTGTGGAGCAGAGACTGAAATAAAGGCCACCCAGAGACTGCCCTACCTGGGGATTCATCCTATAAACAGTCACCAAACCCCAACACTATGACAAGAGCATATACCAAAAGGAGCATGCCTTGGTTGTCTCCGGAGGGGCCCTGCCAGAGCCTTACAAATATAGAGGCTGAAACTAGCAACCAACTATTTAACTGGGCTTGGGGTCCCCAATGGAGGAGCTGGAGGGTGGTCCAGAGCTGAAGGGGTTTACAGCCCCATGGGAAGAACAATGACTTTGGCCACCCAGACTCCCCAAGACTCCCAGGGACTGGACCATCAACCAAGGGGTACACATGGTTCCAGCCAAAAATGTGGCAGAGGAAGGCCTTGGTGGGCATCAGTGGGAGGAGTGGTCCTTGGTCAGGTAAAGACTCAATAGATGCCCCAACACAGGGAAGTCGAGGGGGGAGAGGTGGGAGTGTGTCGGGTGGAGGGGCATATATGTGGAGGCAGGGAGTGGGAGGAGGGGTTGGGGGTCTGTGGGGAGGGGGGAAATCTGGAAAGGTTTTACCATTGGCAATTTAAGTGAAGACGATATTCAATAAAAATATAAAATAAAAAAATATCTCCCACAGGAAGGAGTTTTCAGAAAGGCAAAAGATCTATGGCTATAGTTTACAGAACGAGTGAAACTCAAAGAGGTTCACTGCTGCTGTGATAATCCTCTGCTGCTGCAGAGTTTACGAGGTTTTAGAAGTTGGACTGAGAGAACCGAAAGCAGAGTCTGCACTGCTAACACGAATCCTGAACCAGTTGCTGTGTAGTGTAGAAGAAGATGCTGCTGTGGAGTCCAGGTCCTGACAGGGTCAGGACACAGAACAGCGGTGCGGTCAGCTTCAGAGATGGGAGGGCAGGCAAGGGTCATGGCTTGAACAGTGGTTTTAGATTGAGATGGGCGAGCAGGTAGATGTGGGCGGACACACAGGCTGCATCCACAGTGAGGGCTGTAGGTGAGCTGAAGCCCAAGGGACAGTTTCGAGTTCTCTGCCCGTCGGTCCCTGTAGCACATACTAGGCTGATGTAAAGCTGTTGTGTTTCAGTGTTTGGATCCGTTACATTAATGGTCCAGGTAAAGGAGTTATATACTTTCCTTGGTCTGGCCTACCTTCCGTGTCGTATTATTGCTCATGTGTCTACGATGTCAATTAACCTCTAGACATTTATTGGTTGGCTCTCTTTTACTTCTTAAAATAAGCTTTTATCAATCTTTGCTGCATGGGCGGTGCCAGATAGATGAGTGTTGTTGGTTTGTCCACCCAGGAGTGCAATCATCCTCTACCTTCAGGAGGGAGTCAAAAGCGTCTTGCAAAACGAAGTCTCCCAGGATGAGGCAGAGCCTGAAAAATCAGTTTCACATGATATGGAATAACTTATTACCGGGAGAACCTGATCTCAAACTAGCGATGATGTTTCAGTCAGAGCCGTTACACGATTTTTCGTTTTTAAAAGGTTCACTCTAGTGCTTGTGTAAATGGCTACAGTTTAATTTTCCCCTGCCTCATCCTTATTCACAACTGCGGAGTACAGAGGAGGGATTGGCACTTGATTTGACACGTGTACTCAATCACAGCCTTTGTTCATCTAATTTAGGCTTAGGCAGACTTTTCTTGTGGATATAAACATTTCGCTGTGGCCTTTCATCTTTCTTCGAGAGAACTATTTACATAACCCTTCGTTCAAGCACGACTTCTTTATGTCAGTCAGTTTTGACAGTCTTGTGGGAGATCTCCAGTTTAAGAGAGTTAGCAACTTTCCATGGGAGTTATAAGTCTAATTCATATTATGAAAGAACATAGAGAGCAGTAGAACATAAGACATCTTAATATTGTTTTATAATTTGTAATCCTTGGAATTAAAGCAGCTTGGCGAAGTGGCTTTTAATACTGTAGAATTTGTCATATTTTGGTGACTCTTAAGAACCACACCTCCCATGACACTTAGTAAAATATCTCACACACAGTAATGTTCACATCCAGAGCATGGGTCTATGTCTCTCTTTTATATTCCAAAGGTTTACTCAAAACAGCATCTCTGCCTGAAAGGGATAATAGCTTTTATTGCTTCAAATGTGAGTGATCATGATCAGGTAGCACAGATCCAATTGACCCCGAATCTTGTGTTTTTCTGCAGAAAAGAGTACATGAATTTTAGTTAACGAAGAACAAAGTCATCAATTAACGTCAATATCAGTAGCAGCCATTAGGCAGGTGAGCTACGGGAACTTGGAGAGCCCTTTCCAAAGGTCTCAGATGTATTTTGTAGCATTTGTTTTAGGGGTTGTAGAGGCTAGAGTAGATTATGCATGTAAGTAATGATGCATTTTGAGTTCTTACTTAATAGCCCTGAGAATATAAGGTTATTTATAGTGGTTAAACTGAATGGCTATTTATGTAAAAGTGGTAAGAGAGCTAAAGATAATTTGGTTTTTCTCTGCGACTCTCCACCTATCTACGGCAAACTGCCACGTTCTACTTGTCAATCCAAATAGTCTTTAAGATCTGGTTCTTTATTTTATTGCCTTATTGTATTTTACTTTTTGAGACAGAATGTTGCAATGTAGCCCAGCTTAACCTTAAACATGTGATCTTCTTTTGCCTAGACTACTGTTCTTACAGGTATACATCAAAAGATTAGCTGTAGGATCCTTATATAAAAGTGGGGTTTTTTTGAGAATTTTTTCTTTTCTTTTTTCTTTTTTGAAAAGGAAGTAAAATCATTTTATGATAAAAATTGAAGATTTACATGGAAAATATTTCGGATAAAATAGAAGAGAAATATAGAAAAACACATTAAATTTTACAATTTTCATGGAAAATTAAAGAGTAAAGTGGTAGACATAAAAACATTGCTATATTAATTGAAAAAGGAAGTAGAAACATTTTAAGATAGAATTTAAGATTTACATTGAAAATATTTCTGATAAAGTTGTAGAAAAATGTAGAAAAGCATGTTAAAACGGAAGACTATCATGGAAAATGTTATATAGATATAATAATCGTAGGCATAAAAGTATTCCTAAGTTGATTGACAGTGGAATTATAAACATTTTCTGATAAAGTTGAAGATTTACATGGAAAATATTTCTGATAAAATTGAAGAAATATATAGAAAAGCATGCTAAAATTGAAGATTATTATGGAAAATTATACAGATAAAATGGTAGGCATAAAACCGCTCTGGAAATCAGTTTGGCGGTTCCTCAGAAAATTGGGCATGTCACTTCCAGAGGACCCTGACATACCACTCCTGGTCATATACCCAGAGGATTCCCCTGCATACAATAAAGACACATGCTCCACTATGTTTATAGCAACCTTGTTTATAATAGCCAGAAATTGGAAGGAGCCCAAATATCCCTCAAAGGAGGAATGGATACAGAAAATGTGGTATATTCATACAATGGAATACTACTCAGCAATTAAAAAATAATGAATTCATGCAATTTGTAGGTAAATGGTTAGACCTGGAAAATATCATCCTGAGTGAGTTAACCCAATCACAAAAGAATGCACATGAAATTCAATCACTGATAAGTGGATATTAATGAGCCCAGAAGCCCTAAATACTCAAGGCACAATTAGCAAGTCAAATGATTCCCAAGAAGAAGAAAGGAGAGGACCCTGGGCCTGTAAAGATTGGATCCAGTTTTGTAGAGAAACTGTGGGGGGAGGAGGAATGATTGGGGAATAGTTTGGGGGGAGAGGAACTATGGGATGTATGGTGGGGGGGAGCTGGGAAAGGGGAAAACCTTTGGAATGTAAACATAGAATATAGAAAATAAAAATTAAAAAAAATTCTAAGTTGATTGAAAGTGTAATTAGAAACATTTTCAGGTAAAACTGAAGATTTACATGGAAATATTTCTGATAAAATTCAAGAAATATATAGAAAAACATAAAATTGACTATTTCATGGAAAATTATGTAGATAAAATGGTAGACATAAAAAACCTTTCTAAATTAATTGAAGGTGGAATTAAAAACATTTTGTGATAAAATCAGAGATTTACATGGAAAACATGATAAAACAAGAAATATATAGAAAAACATGTTAAAATTGAAGATTATCATGAAAAATAGGGCAGATAAAATGGTAGATATAAAAAACACTACTAAATTAATTGAAAGAGGAATTACAAACATTTTCTGATAAAATTGAAGATTTACATGAAAAATATTTCTGTTACTCTATGTCTTTTTATTGGGGAATTGAGTCCATTGATGTTAAGAGACATTACGGATAGTGATTGCTGCTTCCTGTTTTTTTTTTAATGTTTTTATTTGTGTTGGGATCTTCTTTGGGTTTGTTGGAAGAATATTACTTTCTTGCTTTTTCTAGGGTGTAGTTTCCTTCCTTGTGTTGGCTTTTTTCCATCTATTATCCTTTGTAGGGCTGGATTTATGGGAAGATATTGTGTAAATTTGGTTTTATCAAAGAATATCTTAGTTTCTCCAACTATGGTGATTGAGAGTTGTGCTGGGTATAGTAGTCTGGGCTGGCATCTGTGTTCTCTTAGGGTCTGTATGAGATCTTTCCAGGATCTTCTAGCTTTCATCATCTCTGGTGAGAAGTCTGGTGTAATTCTGATAGGTCTGCCTTTATAAGTTACTTGCCCCTTTTCCCTTACTGCTTTTAATATTTTCTTTGTTTAATGCATTTGGTGGTTTGATTATTATGTGCCAGGAGGATTTTCTGTTCTTTTCAGTTCTGATCCAGTCTGTTCTGTAGGCTTCTTGTATCTTCATGGACATCTCTTTCTCTGGGTTAGGGAAGTTTTCTTCTATAATTTTGTTGAAGATATTTACTGGCCCTTTAAATTGTAAATCTTTGCTCTCTTCTATACCTATAATCCTTAGGTTTGGTCTTCTCATTGTGTCCTGGATTTCCTGGATGTTTTGGGTTACCAGCTTTATGCATTTTGCATTTTCTTTTACTGTTGAGTCAATGTTTTCTATGGTATCTTCAGCATATGAGATTCTTCCTTCTATGTCTTATATTCTGTTACTGATGTTTGCATCTATGTCTCCTGAATTCTTTCTAAGGTTTTCTATCTCCAAAGATGTCTCACTTTGTAATTTCTTTATTGTTTCTACTTCTACTTTTAGATCCTGGATGGTTTTGTTCAGTTCCTTCACTTGATTGTTTGTGTTTTCCTGTAATTCTTTAAGGGATTTTTGTGTTTCCTCTTTAAGGGGTTTTACGTGTTGACCCATGTTCTCCTGTATTTCTTTTTTTTTAAATTTTCTATATTCTTTGTTTACATTCCAAATGATATTCCCTTTCCTGGTTTCCCCCTTCCCATAAGTCCCATAAGCCCTCTTCCCTCCACCTGTTCTCCAATCAACCCCCTCCCACTTCTCTGTCCTGGAAATCCTCTACAATGCTGCATCAAGCCTTTCCAGGACCAGGGCCCTCTCCTTCCTTCTTCTTGGGAATGATTTGATATGTGAATTGACTCTTGAGGGAGTTATTTAAATCCTTCTTGAAGCCCTCTATCAGCTTCATGAGATATGATTTTAAATCCAACTCTTGCTTTTCCGGTGTGTTGGGAGTATCCAGGACTTTCTGGTGGGAGAACTGGGTTCTTATGTTGCCAAGTAGCCTTGGTTTCTGTTGGTAGGGTTCTTGTGCTTGCCTTTGCCATCTCGTTATCTGTAGTGCTAGTTGGTCTTGCTGTTTCTGGCTGGAGCTTGTCCCTTCTGTGGACCTGTAAGCCTATGTCTATACTCCTGGGAGACCAACTCTCTTCTGGCAGAGTCTGTGCACATTAGGCTGTGGAGCCACCTGGTTCCCTGGTACAAATGGCAATCTGAAGGCCACTGTCCCAACTGTTCCACTGATCATATGCCCTGTGTGCTCCTAGCTGGTCCCCTCCAGAGAGAAGGTGGAAGATCTCACCGCTGTGCTCAGAAGTGAAAGTGCTGCAGGGAGATCACTGTCCTGATGGACTGTGTACAGAAGGCTGTTGCAGAGGATGGCCTTGTTGGACATCAAAAAGAGGAGAGTCCCTTGGTCCTGAGAAGGCTTGATACCCCAGTATAGGGAAATGCCAGGACAGGGAAGTGGGAGTGGGTGGGTTGGTAAGCAAGGGGAGGGGCAATGGGATAGGGGGTTTTTGGAGGGAAACCAGGATAACATTTGAAATGTAAATAAACATAATACCTAATTATAAAAAGAAGAAAAAGAAAAGAAAGTAGTTCCAAACTTCTTTTCATTTCTCATTCCTCATCTCAAATAATTCTTAACTTTCACCCTTGATGTGAAGAGCAAAGGGAAAGAGAGTATGTACACAATGAGAAGCAAGTTTGTGGTTTGTGGGGGACCATGTATTGGATACTCAAAAGCATTTTTTCTTAGATTAGCAAATACAAGGACTCTAACCATTCTGATTTGTACTGGAAAGAATAGGAAAAGACAGTGATGACCTCAAGGACCAGAATGTCCAACTAAAATACTGTATAATGACTTGATTGGCTCTTTGCTCTGAAAAAATTCCTTCTTTCCCAAGCATACAAATATGAGATGGCTAGAAAGTACATACAGAATCTTGCTCTATTGTCAACTGAATTAAAATACAAATTTAATCCGCTGGTAAAATGAAGGCATTGGCTAGGAAGGAATGAGATACTGAAAATGTAAATGTGCTCATTTCAGAAAATCCTGATCAGAAAAAGGGTACTGGACTCCTTAATTCTGGCCTTCTTTGCCAGCTGGAATAGCTCTATCAGGGGAGATCAATGGGGATTTGCCAGAGCAAACTCTAATAGCCTTTTTTTTTTTTTGAAGCAGGTGACTTTTACAACCCCGCTGATTTAACTCCAAACAAGCCGACAATCACTTTGGCTTCTAAGCTGTAAATAAGTCCCAGTCTAAATAGTGGGGTTTATATATAGAATGAGTACCTGCTCCCTCTCAAAATTCACAAAGAAGCTGTCTTAGCTACTTTTCTACTACCCTGACAAAAATACCATGACCACGGCAACTCATAAAAGAAGGCATTAGATTATATCATATTATTATATTTCACAGTTTTAGAGAATAGTAGAGTCCATTACCATCATAATGGGACCACGGTGCCAGGCTTACAAGGATTATTCTGTAATAATTACAGAGTGCTCACATTGGATGCAGAGGCAGAGAGTCAGAGATAGAGAGGCAGGTGCAGGGGTAGGGGCAGAGGCAGAGGCAGAGGCAGAGGCAGAGGCAGAGGCAGAGGCAGAGGCAGAGGCAGAGGCAGAGGCAGAGGCAGGGCCAATTGAGAATGTATAGGGTTTTGACACAAAGCCAACCCCTTGTGACAGACTTTGTCCAAGTAGCCCAAACCTGTTAGTACTTTCTAAACAGTTCCTGTAACTGGGGGCAAAGTGATCAGACACATTAGCCTGTGTGAGGCATTCTAACTCAAAGCACCCAGAAGCTAATCAATATATGTTTTATTGTGTCTAGGAAGAGATTAGGTTAGATGATTAGACCCTTTATTAATTATATTAGGACCTATTTAAAAATTATAGTACTTCCTTTTCTATTCTAACATGTAAAGAAACAGCAAATATGTGCTACTTTTTAACCCAGGAAGCAAATCTTAAACAGACACCTAATCACTAGGCGCAGTCACCTTGTCCCTTCATCTTCAGAAACTTGAGAAGTTTCAGTTGTTTATAAAAGTCATCCACTATTTTGTTTTACACACAAACTGATAGGCATAAACAGAATCTTGAAATAACATGGTTACTCCATAAACATCCTGTTAAGTTACACACACACATACACATGCATACTCTCTCTCTCTCTCTCTCTCTCTCTCTCTCTCTCTCTCTCTCTCTCTCTCACACACACACACACACACACACACACACATACAAACACACACATTCACACATGTATACATATGTCTTCTTACAGATGAAAATCTTGAAGATATATTTGGTAATGGATGTTTTGGATGTGTGGTGGTGATTGAAGCAAAGAGAAGTTGGAAATATAATATGTGTTGATATCAGTCCATAAAACATTGACTTTGGATTTTGCATAAAATCTGAGGGGACTGAAATGGCCTCAAACAATATTTTTTGGTTAGATGAAACAGACAAAAATATAGTCTTCATAAAAATTAGTCCAAACTGTGTACAAATACTATAGGGGAAGTATAAGTATAAGGGAAATACTTACTTAGTTATGATAATAGTAACTGGTACATACATGATAGCACCATTAGTAATCAGATTAGTAATCAGTAGTACTAATTAAGTGCTTCATCAGGTAGCAAGATACCAAAAAGATAGACTACAATTGAAATTTAATTTATTATGTTCTTAGTTATTCCTGTGATGAAACTCTATGTCCAAGTCATTACATATCCTGAATTTGAACTGAGGGAAACCAAAGCAGGAGCTCTAGCCAAGAGGGAACCTGGAGGCAGTAGCTGATGTACAGGTATGGGGAAGTGTTTAGCATTGGCATACTTCTCATAGCCTAATCAGTCTCTCTCTCTCTCTTTTATTTTTAACTTTTTTTTTTTTTTATAAAGGGTGGCACTCTGCCAACTTGGGCATTTTATGCAGCAGAATAAGCAGGCAAAAAAGACATTTACTGTACCGATTGGGAGAAAAATATCAGACTGTTCCTCTCTGTAGAAGGAAGAAAAAGTGGTATGTTTGGAACAGAGGAGACACATCAGGTCATCTTTAGTACAACCATCCAGAATGATTAAAGTCAGCAGAAAACTGCAACTCAACTGAAATTGGTAAAGTCATGGTCTAAAGCCTTCTGGGAGGCAAGTTTGGGTCACCCTCTCAGGTATGAAATTCAAACCAGCTGAGGGCAAAGGAAATACAAAACAGAGAGTAGAAAAATGAAGTTATAGAAATATTAGCTATGGACATTAACTAGTTATGAATATAAGAATTGTAAATTTTGTATTTTGGGGTTTTTGGTGTGCTTTTTGAGTGTTTATGTTGCACGTATCTTGCTTATCTTCTCTCTTTTGTCAACAAGTTGTCCTATAAAAATACTAAGTATTTAACTTATAGTAAATCAAGAAGAAATACTGACTTTAGTTGGAGATTATCTACAGCTTAAGGAGATGTGTACTATCTGTTGTCAACTTGACTAAGGGTAGACTGTGGTGATCAACTGCAGCTATTAACTTGGCTATAATTAGGTGACCAGTTCTTCAGAGAAGCATGGTTTTCAAAATTTTTGTGAAGGTATTTAAAGGTGTAGTTTATACTCATAACTGTAGACTAAGTAATGTAGATTGCTTTCCATAATAACTGAATGGACTTCAGTTTTTCAGTTGAAAGCCATCGGGGTAATGATTAAGGTTGTCTGAAAATGACCCAATTTTGCCTCTAGACTGCTATTGTCTTCTGGATAGCAATATTAACTTTTGCTGGGGGTCCCAATGTTGCTGTCATACCTTGAAGATTTCACACTTGCCAGGTCTTATGGTCTCCTAAATGTATTCCTTTAATTCAATCTTCATTTACTTGGAGAATATTAATACAGCTGGTAATGTTGTCCAAAATAGAGAATTTGAGATTTTAAATAAACATTTCACCAAGTTTTGGCTCTTTGTTTTGATTTTGCAGCTTTTGCATTTTACATTACACATTTTTCAAATATAATGCACTTAAAAGGGACAGTGCCACTTTAAAAACAAAAAAACTGAAGACTTCAGAAATTGACCAAATTTCTAACAACAATTTAAATATTAAATACTAAATTCAGAATTGTCAGCTGTGTTCCAAGAGCACAAATATCACAATAGCTTTAGCCTGGGTCCTGCTGAGTTAAACTGGTCATTTCTGACATGGGACAGCTTGTTGCTTTCCAGGTACCATAATCACACCTAAACAAAGAATTACTTAAAATTGATTAAAATGCATATAATACACATTTGGGAAAATACCTCTGTAGAACATATATTTTATGCATGATATTAATGAATTTTCATTAAAATTTAGGTACTTTTGCATTACTATTTGTAGATTTTTATGAAGAAAAATTAATTTTATGGTAAAACTCATGGTTTAAAACATTTTCACTTTTTAAAGGGGCTGTCTCCTGATTGGGGTTGCCACTGGGCATGTGGCCCATATCTGCCTGAGCTACAGTGTAAGACCCTATTTTCCAAAAAACTTTCTTTTAAATAATTAGAATCAACTGAGAAATCTTTGAAAACAAAACCTCGAAAGGTTAAGATGCAATTTTATCGGCTGATTGATTTGACAATATATTGTCTGGGCATCTTGGGTTTAGGATGAGTCAGGTGGGGATAATCACTGATGATTTTGTTCCAAGTATGGATTTATGGTCTGTAGTGATCTGAGAATGCCTTTAGGTTTTTTTTTTCTACACTCCAGTATTAATAGAATGCACTTAGGGAGGGCTTTTATCTGTAACTTCCTCAAAGACCCTTTGGAAAATGATTGATTGGCATTTGGCAGACATCTTTATTGTGCCAAAGTTTTATGGTCTTTTAGCTTTGTCATTGGGGGAAAAATTTAAACTATGCATTTGTGTACTGGTCCCAAAGGTAATAATGAGAAGGTTAAATACAACCGGCTTTCTGAAATCAGTCACAGCCATAAATATGCTATTGAACATATGTTGGAAGACCCTCTAAGGTTTCAGAGGATGAAGAGTGAACTCAATACTTTCATTAAATGCAGAATTTCTTCTACTCAAGACCAATGGCTTCAGAAAGATGCTAAAAATGACAGGTTCAGATGCAGTAACCATCAGTATAATGGAGATGTGGCTTCTACAATCCAGTTAGAAACCTGTCATGTATGTGGCATGATACCTCTATCAAAATTGCCTTCGTGCAAACAGCAGGATGCTGCTGCAAACAATTTTATCATTACTATAGGTCATCCTGCTGCTTAAACCATGTTCTGGTTGGTAATATGACCACCAGGTGTCCTTCCATATGTCTAAATTTCAGCGGTATTTGGACATGTTTTCTACAAACCATGAAATGTATCAACAGCATTGGATACGGCTCACTTCTTTCCCATCCCTAATTATCATCCTAAATTTTTCTCCCAGGGCTCTGCATCTGATTGGCTTACATCCTAACTTTCTAGCTGCTGATTTTCACCAGCCAAATCTGGTTTTCTTTCTCATTTGCCTGACTGTCCTAGAGCAATTCAGACTTAGAACCAGCTTGAAGGTGCTGTTAGATCAGTGCAAGAGAACCGCAAAATATCCCTTAAGGATTCTTGATATTTTCCACTGGCATATCTAAGTACCTAAAATAGTGCTTATCCATTTGAACTAATTTTTGAATAAATGACTGGATATGAATGGACTAGAAGACTGTAGACATTGGCCAACATCTCACTTTTGAGCAGTAGAAACCAAACACATACTGGGGAACAATTTATTCCAAGAAAAAATATTGATCTTTCTAACCACTGTACTAAACACATTTCAGAGTTACTTTTTAGAAGTTTTAATTTTAATCTTTGCCCTCTCTGAAACTCAGGTAGTCTCTCTCTCTCTCTCTTTCTCTCTCTCTCTCTCTCTCTCTCTCTGTGTGTGTGTGTGTGTGTGTGTGTGTGTGTGTTTATGTGTGTGTAAGTTTATATGCATGTGCATGTGTGTGCTGGGTACATATGTTCATGAAAGCTAGAGCTCAAAATAAGTTACTTCCTTTAATAACTATCTCCATTATTTTTGAGAAATGGTGTCTTACTGAGCCTGAAACTCTGCAATCAGCTAAACAATATTAGCTGGCCAGAAGTAACCTATATGACCCAATCTTCACCTCCTCAGTGTCAGGATCATAGACAACTATTGCTACACCTTGGTTTTTACAAGAATCCTTGGGATCTGAGCTCAGGTCTTCATACTTTGAGGGCAGGAAGTTTGCCAAATGAGCCTTCTCATTCATTAGTGAATGCATAGGCATTTGCCATTCTAGTCTACTTACTAAGAAGTAAAACCTTAGGGGCTGGAAAGATGGCTAAGAAGTTAAAAGGGAATGTTTCTCTTGCAGATGACCCAGTTTGGACCCAAGAACCAAAGATGGGCAGTTCACAGCTTCCTGTAATTCCAACTCGAGAGGTATTAAGTATCTCTGAACTCTTTTGGGTACCTGTACTCATGCGTACATACACCCTCCATATACATTTTTAAAAAGAAGTGTGTCCCCATCCTTGTTTGTGATGGTTGTACCCAGTCTGATCTTATGACTATGTGACTCTAACATGCTTCACAGTATTTGGTATCTTTGATACAATTCACAATTTTATACAAGTGTTTAAAATGTTAGATTACTTATCAGAGAGAACAAAATGATGTGCTTTTGGACCAAAGAGAAGAGACAGTGGATGGCCCATGGACATGAAAGGCAACGTAGACCTTGGCTTGTATGTTTGAGGGCTGAGCGAATCTCTACATCCTCAAGGAGAGCTTCAAAGACCACAGCTTCAAAGCACCTGAGTCTTAATACTGAGCACTCCGTCTGCCATCATCTGGCGGGGTTCTGAAAGGATCACGTTCCGTCTGAGTTCTGATAAGACGTCATAAAGATTTATGTGTTTCCCGAGGCTTGTGATTTGTGTGTTTCCTTCATCTTTGCCTTTATTGGTTGTCATGCCTCAGCTGTTGTTGTCTGCATTTAGAGGATCATATGCTAAATATTGTCCTGCTAGAGACTGTTTGGGTTACTTTCAAGTCCGTGAAGTACATTATGATCCTGAAAAGTCCCTAGCAGGAAGAGACATAGACAGCAGAAAGAGAAAGTTATTGCAGGTCTGCACTGTAAGTACATTGCCAATGAGCACAGAGTAAGCACAGTTCAATGTTAATACCTGGGTGACTGGGTTTTATTCTATTCGACCATAATGTTCTTACCTGACAGAAGGGGAGATAGGAATGAAAACAAGGAAAGGAATTGGCCAGATATGCAGGACTACATCTGCCTGGAACAGAAGGGGAAACAGTAAACAGCTGAAGATTGAATGATTTTTAAAATAAGAACCAGAATGTTAAAACTGTTGGCATCATTTCTCTGGAAATCTTATATTAATGTGTATCTCAAGAGTGATATTTTCCCAGATATCTTTGTGCAGATCTAAGGTAAACTGCTTAACTGTATATCTTTAATGATTAAATATTATATATATTTGTATGTATACAGACATAATATCTGTATGTATATATATATATATATGCATATATGTATGTGAGTTAATGGTTCCTATAAAACTTGTTGCTTTTGATGGAAGTAAGTTTAAATTGTTCTTGTTACTACAAACCAAGAAAGCTGTGCCTGAAATCTGGGACCTGGAATTCAGTAAGGCTACTTATTTTGAGAGCCTATCTTGGGTGAAGGCTTCACTGTAGAGGGCAGTGACAAGAGCCTGATATAGCTGTCTTCTGAGAGGCTCTGCCAGAGCCTGACAAGTACAGAGACAGATATCTGAAGCCAACCATTGGACTGATCCCAGGGTCCCCAATGGAACAGTTAGAGAAAGGACTAAATGAATTGAAGAGGTTTGCAATCCCAGAGGAAGAACAAAATGTCAACCAACCAGACCCCCCCCCCCCAGAGCTCCAGGGGACTAAACCACCAACCAAAGAGTACACGTGGAGGGACCCATGGCTCCAGCCACATATGTAGTCGGGCATCAATGGGAGGAGAGGCTTTTGGTCCTGTGAAGGCTCAATGCACCAGTGTAGGGGAATGCCAGGGCAGGGAGGCAGGAGCCGGTAGGTGGGTGGGGGAGCACCCTCACTGAAGCAAGGGGGAGGGGGATGTGATAGTGGACTTCCCATTAGGGGATGACCACCGAAAGGGGATAACATTTGAAATGTAAATAAAGCAAATATTCAATAAAAATAAAAAAATGAAAAAAAAAAGATATTTTAGGAGATTTCTCCCACATATACACCAAATTAAAATCCCCGGGGGAAATGTTATACTATAGAGTAGTCTTGGCCCTTTTGTGAAACTTTATTTCTTTCAAGGTAAATTAATATAAAACTTATTTTAGGTGGGAAGATTCTCCTTGTATTTTCCACTGTGCATCTCTTCAGTCAACTCTAAATGTGACTGTGTGAAGTTCACTGTAAATCACTGTTCAAAAACTCTTGCTCCTTTGATAAAAATCTCTATGACTCAAGCAGAAGGCAAGCTTGAATTACCTTACAGACATTAGAGCAGTGCATGTAGCACTGAACACATAAGAAGAAAGTTAAATTTCCATTTTCTTTTTAAGCTTCGTATTTCTGCTGTGCTACTAGGCAATGATATCACAGTTACAGAATGCTTCCACTGTAGGAGAACTGAGTCCACAGCATGCTGTCCAAAGTGATTTATGATCTTCCAATGCTTATGTAATGTCAGGTTTCAGTTTGGGATCACACTATTATAACGTGTCAAGCAATTTTAAAAATACTCTAACAGTTGACTACACCTGTTTCCACTTTGCAAATCCTTTCAAGTTCATGGCACTTTGATCGAAGAGGAAATATTTAACTCATGTCTTTCTTTTTCAATATAAAACTTGAAGTTTTTGTCTTATTGTGATTTTTCTGTGTGATATATTAACATTTTCCAGGGTCATAAATGGTTAAAATTGGTGATTTTCTTTTATTAGATCATTTGTAACGGGAGTTTTTAGAGTTCTGTTTGGATTATTTCCAAGAAAGTAAGCAAACCCAAATGTGGTAAAAAAAAAAAACAACTAAGTTCTATTACCCCAGGCTAATGAATCAAATATTTTAACACTTAATTAAAATATTTTGGGTATACATCTTTAAATTGAACATGTAGCCACATATTCAAGCTCTATTTTTGATTAGAGACAATATAAGTCTGTAGCTTGGGCTTTTCTGGAATTCATTAAGTAGCCCAGGCTAACCTTGAACCCAAAGTAGTCTTCTTGGCCTAGCCTCCCAAACACTGGGGTTACAGTTGTGAGTCACTACCCAAGATCACATGCTTTGATTGAATTTGGCTTTTCATGAGAACGATAAAAGCATGACACAGGTACAATATCATTGCTATTCAGCACTTTAATTGGCCCAGTTACTTTGTTGCTTTAAGCAGCGTCACACCCTGTTATCCTGAGACTTTCACATGACCTAATTTTCATTAGAGGTAATTCTTTCTTCTGTTTATTTATCCATAACATGCTGAAATTGTTTTCTGTTATTTTCATTGTCCTTTGTACATGAATTGGAGAAACTTTAGATTTCATCAAAAAAGGATTTAGGGAACCAAAATTAAGCTGTAAAACTAATGAATATATTAATGCTTCTAAGAAAAGGCTATGATGTTATTAGCAGCCTAAAATAGTTTTGGTCTAAAGGACTGGCTCAGTAGGTTAATTGCGAGCTGTACAATCAGGAGGACTTGATACACACACACACACACACACACACACACACACACACACCAGGAATGACAATGTACATTTGTATTGCCATCGCTGAGTAGTTGGGACAGGAAGATCCCAAGGCCATGGTGGTCAGTCAGTGCAGCTGAAACAATTAGCTCCAGGTTCAGTCAAAAACGCCGTCACAATAATAAGATGGAGAGCAATAAAGGAAGACAGCCAGGCATTGGTCTCTGGCCTGGCTCCCCATCCCAGCTGAGCCCCTCTCCAACGTGTACACACACAACTTCATACATGTAACTGGTGAGATTAACAAGATTTAATTAGAGGACACTGGTTTCCAAATACTCTGTTTTTCTTTTAAGGCACCTCGAGAAATTATCTTTTGTAATCCTTTATGAAATTTCAATTTAAAATGTCCAAATACATTATTAAAAAACTATCAAAATAATTCTGATACAGACATTAGAAACTCCATCATAAAAACCAATGGGAAAGATAAAATTAATATTTTAAAAGGAATTATTAAAATTTCCTAGATAGATTCCTAAAATTACAATATAGTATGTTACTATATATGTGGCTTTAAAAAACTAAAGATAATTGACTCCAGTAAGGCCATTAAAAGGAGGAAAGGAACACACGCTCAAGAATTCTCACTACAATGAGAACCGCATTAAGGCAGGCGTCAGTACCTGCAGATGGAACAGATAGACACTCATTAGGGAGGACTTCTGTGATGATTTTGGGCTATATCTATTGTTAAAGAGAATGTTGACTCTGGATGAAATCTGTAGGCACAAGCTGTGGTTGGTTGTGCTTCCTAAAGACAGGTAGCGAACCATGAGGGGACGTGTGAACAAAAATATTTTGGCATTTATGTAAAATGAGGCAGCCTTTAAAACTGTAGAATTTTTCTACTGAGAGTTATTGTGACTTAAGAAGTCAGTTTAGTGAATGACTCAAAAACAGTAAAATCAAAGGGGGAAAAACTTTCCCACCCCAATAATGATAGTCTTCTCTCTGTACAGTAGTTGGGAGCAAAGACAATACTGATATCTATATTGTGCTGTTTTTGAGGGTTGAATGTCAGTTTACAGAGATAGCAATAGCTCTGTGACAGGCTTTGAACAATGGTAACTTAGAGAGAGGTGATGGATACTCAGAACTCTCGAGATGCTCTCTGAAATGTATTACTGTATTATTACATTGCTTTTGCATAGCCGAATTTTCTTAGGCTCATCAGTGCTTTAATCATCCAGGTCTCTTTAATTCAGCACCCTCTTGGCGTAGCACTATACAACATGTACATGACTTTGGGTCATATTTATTTAAAACAGTTGGTAACTGGTTCAACCTCTTGTTCTTTTTTCTAGCAATTTTGGACTCGAGATTCAATGGGTAAGCTAGGCTCTAAAAATAAGGCGGTTATATCCCCAAATAGTTGGTTATCTAGTACCAAATGGCCAGCTCTGAAAACATGCATACAAGCAACGCAGAGACTGAGCAGGTTGTATTTATGTAGGAAGATTTATGCATATACACACCTGTATGTAAAAGCAGCAAATGAAGAAATAGGCCATGGGTTTGAAAGAAAGTGAGTAGAGGAAGTATGTGTGAGCATTTGTAGGGAGGACAGGGAAGGGGGAAATGATGTAAGTGTAATTTTAAACAATAAAAAATGAGGCGGAGCAAGAGAGTAGACACTAGAGGTTGATCTCTGCCTTCCACATTCATGAACTTCCCACCAACGGCCTTTATTTCTGTCTTGTCAGATATCATGTGTGTTTTCATTCATATTTGTGTATTTCCATTTGAATGAGGTTCTTCCCGGAATGTAAAATATTTAACAATGGTTGTGGGAATAATGGGAGATCTTGCTGTGAAGGGTGAAGCTACTGAAGGCATACTTATGGGTGCATGGTTTCAGTACGAAGTTGTTATAGAGGTGGTATGCCTTCAGAGTGAGAAATCACTCTATGCACTCACACGTAGAGATTAAAAAGCAAAAGTTCTTTAGTATTGTGTCTATTTTGGCTGATGCTCTAAGATGAGTTGGTTTCAAATAGAAGATTTTATTAATTTACATGTATCTTGGGCTTATGTATTTCCTATAGCTGTCAACCTGAGATCTCTTTTAGGTCCTAGCTACAGGTTACACTTTAAGCAAGTCTGGCCACTTGGGGAGATGTGCTATTTATATAGTAAAGATATTGCCAGTGTCTTTCTTTTCAAATAGTTGTTACCTAGGGTAATCTCATTGACCTGTCACAATTATGCTTTCCTGAAGAAGAAAACTGCTATTTTTATGGCAGGCCAGGATTTAGCATTGGCTGCACCCTTCTCTGCCCCTGTGAACTTCCTAGTAGAGACATAATCTTTAGGGATAGACCTAAAGACTGGCCAATCTCAAAGAACAAGCCTTTGTATCCAAGCATCATAAATTTAGCTTGTCTCTGACATGCCTGTTTAACACACCACAAACCTTTGGAGTATCCTGGATGCAGAATTAATTAATTTCTACTTTGTGTGACTTAATGTATCCTAAGCAGATCTATTGGCAAATCTTTTATATTATCAGTTCTGTTACTTCCAATTTCTTCTATGTCAAAGTCGCACTGCTGATCTCTTACTATGCTAGTCTATGCTACTCTACATAGGGCCATTTAAGATGATCTTCACTATTTATAAGAAAATACTTGCTTGTTATTGTTTTAGTTAATGAGTATTTTTTTAACATAAATCTCAGAGAACCTATGTTTTGGAGTAATGTGGAATGACAGTGATTTAACAGTTATCAGTAACTAAATAAAATAAAATCAGTATTGATTTAAGCACCTACTCTGTGCAGACTATGTTTTTGAAGTGTAAATCTAAATAATTCTGCTAACTTAATAATAGACTTTTCACCATGAACTATAGAATTACAGGGTTTTCTCTCTCTCCCTCTCCCTCTCTGTCCCTTTTCCTGTCCCTTCCCCCCCCTCTCTCTCTCTCTCTCTCCCTCTCTGTCTCTGCCTTTCTTTCTCTCTTTCTCTCCTAAATGAATCATTTGGACTATATTTTTGAACTAAATGAAAGCTTAGAATCAGAAACACATGGCTTTGGATGTAGGAGAGCGAATATAGAATAGATACTTTTGAGGGCAAAATGTTGAAATTTTTGAAATATTTTAATGCTTGATGATAATTACTTACAATCTGGTACATATGGTAAGCATCATACCTACCCAAATATTTTTTTCCATTTTACCCTTGCCCTTTGTCAGCCTCAGAATGTGTGTGGCGAAGGTGAGAATTACCTAAGCGTCTGGACCCCACTTCTTCTTTCGAGGGAATGGATGGTGTGAACTGGGGGCCCGTCTGTAGGCTTGTGTGCTTATGAACCACGCTGGGCTTTCTCCAGGACTCAGCCACAGTATGATTGAAGGGTGATGAGATTTATAAATTACGGTTTCTTTCTCTGTGAAGTCTTGGGCCTGAGGCTTAAGCATCTTCAGGAAGACAGTTCAACAGCTGCTGCATTGCTGATGAGCCATAGAATCAGACAGGCAGATTCAAAGAAAGGAAAGACAGAGGCAGATGGCCAGGGGGATCAGTGAACATCCGCTTGCCCTTCCTTTCCTGGCAGGAGCAGCTAGGCTCAGTCAGTGGCAAGGTTTTCTTGTTGTTGTTGTTATTGTTGTTGTTGTTGTTGTTTTCAATTTTCTTTCTGAGCCAAAGATTTCACAACAGATTGGTGTCCAAAAGAGTGTTCTCTATTGAGCTCTACTCCCATTTTAGCCAAAAGCTGATTTGAATTATTAAAGCTTATGTGGCATCTTCTAAAAGGTCTACCTGTGGGTTTGAAGTTGGAATCTACAGTATGCAGTAAAATGACTTCCTTGGTTTTCTTCACAATGATGCTCTTGAATCACAGTCTGGGCAAACTGTTTATATCCTGCTTTGACAAGTCAGCTGTGCAATGCTAAACCAAACAGCACAAAGTAGAAAGTGTGAAAAGAGCCCGTCTCTGGGTATCCTGTATTTCTGAGTTTGCCAGTGGTTAATTTTGGTCAGTCTCTGTTGTTCCTGTTTATGGGAGCTGATAGTTCTAAATTGATTGAACACTCTTCTATTTAAATATATGTTCATGTTTTCAAATAATTTAATAATAAGTGAGAAAACCAATAAAACTGAAATAAGATTGTGTTAATTGTTTTAGTTTGTGGTATACTTACAAATCCCATATAAGATTTGTCTTCTGCCAGGCAGTAGTGGCTCATGCCTTTAATCCCAGCACGTGGGAGGCAGAGGCAGGTGGATTTCTGAGTTGGAGGCCAGCCTGGATTTCTGAGTTGGAGGCCAGCTTGGTCTACAGAGTGAGTTCCAGGACAGCCAGGGCTATACAGAGAAACTCTGTCGGGGAGGAGCAGGAGGGGGGAAAGACTTGTCTCCATTAATTTTCACTCTGTGTAAGTTCTTATCCTAATTGAATCCAATAACTGTATATTTTATACCTCATGGTATCTTCTGCATGTAACATAATTAATAAAACATAAGATATATGACAAGATTCATATAATTTTATTTAAACAGGCACATCAGTTCTAAATTCAATTTTCTCTGGGTATAAAACTTTGTTATGTATTAGTTATAAAACCCTAAAATAATAAGATCATTGAGAAGCATTACTTATCTATTCTAAAAAAAAGTACCCATGAATTGGAACAAACCAACCTACCTTTCTTTCTTTCCATCCCTCCTTTCTTCCCTCCCCCTTCTCTCTCTCTTGTAGAATGTGTGTGTGTGTGTGTGTGTGTGTGTGTGTGTGTGTGATGTTCTCTGTGTGACTTATGGATGTTATACATCAGTGCTGGGTATATTCATCAACTTCTTTGTCCCCTTTTTTGTAGAGCACTTTAAAAATGTATTCTTTGATAGTTCAGACAATATATTTTTATCATATTCTTTCCCGCCTCTCAAGTTTTTCCAAATTCTCTTCTCCTCCCTACCCATCCAGCCTCATGCTTTTTATTTTTCTTAAAAACAGTGAGAAAGAAAGACAGAAGGAAAGAAAGAAAGGAAGGAAGGACGGAAGGAAGAAAGGAAGAAAGAAAGAAAGGAAGAAAGAAAGAGCCAGGCACTTAAAAATATGGGTCCCTAGCCTGAGAAAAATCCGAGCATGAATGAGGGGCAGCGGGCAAAAAGTTCCATCCCTAGGCCTGAAGCTACTTGTGAGTGATTGCTGCTCAGAGAGAGACGAAACAGTCTACATCTATGAAGGGATACGGGGTTTAGCAGCTATCTTTCAGGACAGATCCATTCTCAGGAGTAGGTAGCAGGCACAAACTGTATCATATTTTTTCTGGCAGGATCTCTCCCAGAATCTGGACCCAGACAGCAAGTCCTTCCAACCCCAATCACTTGTCTCTGCCCCTCGACTGCTGGGGTTACACAGCACACTGATGTGATCAGTTTACATCCATGCTGGAGATCGGAACTCCAGACCTCATCCTTGTGCAACAAATGCTTTAAACTCTGAACTATCTGTCCAGCCCCCTTTCTTTATTCCGTTCCTGTGTTTCATTTTGAATCCCTTCCTCTCCCTTTGGGAATCTAAAGCTATTACCAGTTGTCTCATCTGCCACTTGGCATTCGATCCTGATCTTTGACCCAGAAGTATTTCTATACCAGACTCTCTCGTTGTTGTTTCCAAAGTAGTTTAAAATGGCAGTGGAACACCTCAAAGCCGCGCTTCCTAAGGGAATTTCATCAGAGACATCTCCCTGACAGCATCAGGAGAAGTCAGCCCTTGAATCAACGTGGCTCTCCCAAGGAGACCTGTGGCACACTCAGAAGTGACACCCACCCAGCCACTGAACACAGCAGACTCTTAAATCAGCCCTTCCAAGGCATTCTTCCGGGGCAGAAGTTGTTCAAACCAACAATCCAGAAAATTTCAAATGTCACAGTGTTTGTTTTAGGGTATATGGTCATAAATTAGTTATTTTTCTGGAACCTAAATAATGAAAAGTTCATTTCAGTACACTAAATCTTCGTTTCAATTTCTCTTGTTAGATTTAGGTTGATAGTAGCTTTTGTAATGTATTAGTGACATGCTTTTTCTTCATTTAATCAAGTGAGTTTATATGTGCATACATGCATGCATGTGTGTGTGTTTGTGTGTGTGTATACAAATGTGTAAGGTCGAAAATCAACTTTTAAAAGCTGCTGTGTTATAGAGAATGGTGAAATGACAAGCAACCTGCCTTCGAGATCCGTATTAACAGACATTTTGTAAGATGGCAAAGTTAACTCGCCCCTGGAGCGAGAATTTAAATGACTTGAGCTTTATGGTCTTTTAATGTGGGACCCTCCAGCCTGGAAATGAAGCAGATTTTCCATTCTCTGACTTAAATCTGCTCAGCAGGGTAGGTTCCCACTATCCTCAGAGCAGCTGTTAGGAGCAAGAGAAACAGTGTACGGCAATAAAATTGATTGCTTCAACCTACCCGGCTCTGTAGCTCCCCAACAGCTTGACTTTTTGTTGGGTCTCCTAACACCTGCTCCCTCAAGCACTAAGTCTTATCTCCAATTGGTTTACATACAAATTCCAAGAGGAGAGTGGTTGGCCAGAACCTCTGTAAGTTGGTTCTAAGTGAATTGAGAGGAATCCAGAGCCTGTGATTGCAGAGACCCTGTGAAGAAGATAGCAGCACAGATCTGCCAAGGCTGGGGTTTTCTTGTGATTAAGGTCTTAGTGCTAAATCAAGACATGGCAGGCCACATCCCTAAATCATTCCCATGGAGACACTGGGGAGAAGGACAGAGCACATTAAGTGAATTTCCAGCAAGACTGAGCCACACGAATTCTTTCCAGCCTTCCTGGAAGCCTCACTGTACAGAGAAGTAACACCTACTTGATATTTCCTCCCGGATTCCTGTGGATCAGCTGTCAGCTCTCCGCTCTCTGAAATGTCCCCTCTAAGTATTGACAGGAGCTGGTATTGCCATAACGTCCAGCACAGGGGAAGCAGTTCAGCCTTAGGTGTCAAGGGGGATTGCGGTGATGGTGAAACTGTTAATCTAAATATTTGAATGCCACAAAACTTCTTCTTAGCAATTAATACCTGTCACTATGATTTTAATCTTAGAATTCCAGTTATGTTTTTCTTCATTCTAACACCGAAGTAGTATTTACACCAACCTTTCTTAATTAAATGTGTTGAATTGTGGATTCTCTTGCTATGTCATGTTTGATGATATGTCAGCCAATTTGTGTATGCTTTTCTTCAGTTTTTGTTTGAATTGTGATCTAGCACATAACAAAACCAGTGAAGTTAAATCTAGACAACATCTCTGACTTTTAAAGTATTTTGTCTATAACTTGGATATTTGAAACTGCTTATCCTTTCTCATGTTCTTTTCATAAAATGTAGTTGTGAGATATTGTTGTAAGGAAAAGCACCTCCCCTATGTTTAGAATTAGAAGCATTATTCTTGGAACCATACCATCAGTCCATGCCCAGCCTTTGACAAAAACAAATAATAGCAATGGGATAATTTGTGTAAGAAATACATACCTGTTTTAGGATGAAAGTGTGGTGTATTTCTGCTAAGCATTGTCTGTCCTAATGCGTTACAATACTTTTCTCACCCTTGAAAAACCTCTAACATGAAAGGACTTGTGCAGCCAGACAGAAGTAGAAGAAATTAAAAAGAAAACAGATCTGACGGGAGCTGTTAATAATACTCTTAGGGTGTTCAGTTTGGGAGTTTCTTGCACGTAACAGTGGGATTTCTGAGAGGACATTAAGCCATTGACAGAGTTATGTCACTCCCAGGCCTGTCTAGTTTAGGAAGCCATTGTTTACCATATATTTCTTGCTTAGCAGTTAACTCAGCAGGCTTGCTTGCTGGAGATAATTTTTCCATTAACTTTGATTGAATTCCCTGTCTTAAGAAGAATATACACACACACACACACACACACACACACAAGAAGTGTTTAGGAATCTCATATTATTCTTTGTATATTACAAACATTTAAATATTTTATGTAGAAAATTGATACAACAGCAGCTTAATATCAGAGCAACGAATATTCAGATGGATTGGAGTAAAACACACCGTTTGTGTGAATGAAAAGTTAATGCTCTGATTTCTTGGAAGAACTACTTCTCACACAGAATGCTCTCAGTGAAAAACAGTAAGATAAAATGTAAGTATTTTACTGCTTCAGGTTTATCTGAGCGAGAGCATTCTAGATGTGCTACTCTAATGTTTTGATTCTCTGAGAAAGAAATAAAAGCATAAAGTCTTGGAAAGTTAAGCTGAGTAAGGAGAAGTGAATTGGTCCGAGCTGAGGAGTTCTGTATTTCCCAGAACGTTTCTACGATCTATCTCCTGTCAGCCTATGTTTACTTGTGGACTTCAAAGGTATGGTTTCTGAGTTGAAGGCTGAAATGGAAACTATTTGTAATGGTAAACTGTCTCTGCATAACGAATTGTCCCCAAATTTAAAACTTAAAACAACAAAAGTACATTATCTACACTTCTACAGATCACAACTATAAGGGTGGCTGAAGAAGACGGTCCTGGCAGAGCTCAAGATGTGCAAGGGGGACTACTGACATCTGAACACTCGACCAAGGCTGTAGGACCCACTTCTGTAATGGCTTACTTCTACAAATGTTGGCATCAGGCCTGAGAGTCTTGGCAAGAGACCTTGTTCCCAGCCACACTGCCCCCCTGCAAGGAGCTGCTGGAGAGTCCTCATGGCAGGACATCAGGTCTCTACCATGTGAGTGATCCATTAAATTCTAAAGTGACAATTGCAAGCCTTTGGTACCTCGGCTTGAGAGTTACACATATTTCATTCTAGAGAGACTGTTTGACGGAAGTGAGTTACAGAATCTGTATCCATTTCTATAGAGAGAAGGTGTGTCTGGGTCTGTGAGCATCACGCGGAATAATTTGTTAAGTTTCAACATTGATCCTCTTTTGCTTCCCTTTCACGTTAACACGCTCACTCTGTATGAGACTCCACTCCTTCCCGGTGTATTTACTTTGGCATGCTGGTCTTAAGTCATTGCTCCTCAATGCTGTGCATACTGCTAGTTCCAGCCTCACTGAAAAAGCATACATTCCTTTGAATCCTATTGAAAGGGCAGAAAAAAAATTCCCCACTAAAATATTAAGATCTCAGAGAAAGCCGAATTTAAAAAGAAATCAGGTAGCATACATGATTCATTGAACTGACAGATGATATAAATCATGAAATTGCTTGTGAGCCCTCAGAGAAAGGACAGCCTTCTATTAAAAAAAAAACATCAGTATGAGCTAGCTATATGAAGTCTATAGATCATACAAACCAAAGTTACATTTACATTTCTTTATTATTGCTTGCTAAATTGTATTTTAGGCTTAAAATTGTTACTGGAATATAATTGCTTTAGAAAAATATATTCCCTTCTTATGTATAATCTTGCATAAAAATATTTAGTGTATATCCTTCTTATGTATAATCTTGCATGAAAATCTTTAGCGTATAGGTATTAAAGAATTCTGGAGGCCTTCTCTTACCCATTTAAGCAATAACAATGAGTTCACTCCTTATATTCCCTGTTTACTTACATTCCCATAATGATGATTTTTCATATCATTTAGTACCTTAGTAATGAGTAAAATATGCTGTCTTAAATAACTTTCAGATAATTTACTTCTATTACAATGATATTTCATAAATATGAATGATAAATATTTTATGATATTTTGCTTTATTATACTAAGCATTGTAAGATAATAAATTTGGACAAATAAGTGGCTTCTTTATGTGTGCAAACCATTTCATAAATCTTGTCTGAACCTGAGATTAATATTTTCAAATGATATTTCTATTACTTTTGGTGTCTGAATAGCGATCAAATTTGTATTGTATAAAATAATTTGAAGAAAATATTTTAAGTCATTGTGATTACAGGCTACATTTATTGATTCTATTTTCTTTTGGGGGGATACAAATGAGAAGATGAGATATAAGATAAAAAATTAGAGACAGGGTGAAATTTTGTTTTTAAAAATGTACCTTTGGCCTTTTGTTCCCAAAGTCTGTTTCTCTCAGTTCCTGTCCACAAAGTACAGGTGCAAACCCTGAACGTAGTTCAGGAGACAATCCAGAAGTGCAGACTGCTGATGTAAACAGTGAGTTAATTTGAGACTCTAAGACTAGTCGCCCTTTTCTGACTCCAAACCTAAGAGTAGAAGTCATACAAGGTAGATGTGTTCCTTCTCTATGCCTTAAGGGATTTTTCATGGCGACATCATTGAGTGAACTAATTGCTACCAGGATAGTGTTGACAAAGCCCTTTTTCTGGTAAATATGGTGCATTTTTCTTGTTTGTTTGTTTTATTTTTTGATATTATTTGTGTGTGTGTGTGTGTGTGTGTGTGTGTGTGTTCACATATGGGCTCCAATTCTTTAAATATCAGGAAACAACTTGTGGGAGTCTATTTTCTCTGCTGTGTGGGTTCTAAGTATCAAACTCAGGCTATCCAGCTTGGTGAGTGCTCTTACCCACTGGCTTTATACATTCCTGTCTAAAAGGTCTTCAAGAAAATGTGAGTTGTCCCCGTAGGCAATTTGGGCCTTATCAGCAGTGTCTGATGTTTCTTGACTGTCGGCTGGTAGAGAAACTGGATCCCATTATGAAGGGCCTTGTTCCCCTCTTATATGATCTTGTCTTTCTATCCTGTATCACTGATCTTCAATGTGGCTTCACCACTAATGTGCAGTGTGAGCTGAGGCCCCAGAGGGGTCATTAGATCCCTAAAGTGGAACTTTCATAAAACAAAGAGACTAGCACTAGCGCTTTCATGAAAGGGGACTGAGAAACTCTCCTGTTCTCTTTCTCGCATTTGAAAATAGTGATTGGAACAGTGGTAATCTGCACTCCAGAATGGCGCCCTTACCAGAATCTGTTCCTGCTTGCATGCTATCGCACAGATCTCCTGTCCATCTTCCGGAACTGCATTTTACTGCTTACAGAATTGCACTATGGTGTTCTGGTATGGCAGCTTGAACTAACATGACAAATGGCAATTACTTCCCCACATGACACCACAGTGGCCAAAAGGAAGCGCCATATTTTTCCCCACTGAAAGAGAAGAAGTGTCAATGGTGAATTATGTATATCACAAAACTATCCTTCAGGGAAATAGCAGAAATGAAGACATTCTCAGGCGATGAGAACTAGAGATTTTCCTCATTGTGCCTAAGCGGACAGTCTGACTGCAGAACCTTTCCCACAGATGGGGGATGGTAAAAGTCAGAACGTTAAAACACCAGGAAAGCAGTAAAACAGAGAGGCCAACATATAGGTGAATGCATGGAAGCGATGTTTTTGTATTTTACTGTGAGGGGCAAATATGTTGCTCTTGGGAGATTGTCACATACATAGGAACCTTCTATTAGTCAGAACAAATCCTAGGAAAACTACTGAAGGATCCCTCAAAATTACACAGTGATCCAGCAACCCAGACATAGCAAGAAAAGGAAAGAAGAGGAATGGGAGTCAGAGAGACAAACTTGAAAGGAAAAGACAGATAAATACTGATACATTAGTAATTACCATAAACGGATATGTTTTACATCCATAAGTCACTATCCACGCAGACTCCATTACATGAGGCTGCAGGGATGGCTCAGCATGTAAGAGTACTTACTCCAGTTCTTGCAGAAAACTGTAGTTCAGTTCCTGGCACCCACATCTGGCAGCTCACAAAGCCTGCAACTCCTGCTCTAGTAGATAGAACACCTTCTTTGATCTCCGTGGACATCCAAACATGTGTGCATGCACACAGACACACTGATGCATGAAAATACTCAATTGCATACTGTTTATAAAACCCTGCCTTATTTCACATTAATGCACACAAAAAAAAACTGAGTTGAAAATGGGAGGGCTGGTGAGGTGGCTCAGTACATAAGAGAGCTCACCACCAAGACTGATGACCAGTTTGATGCCTGGGACTCACAGGAAGAAGAATTGACCCCTGCATGTTGTTCTCTGACCTTCATATTTATATTATGATGTGCAAAGGGTCACCCCCTCACACATAAATAAATACAGAAATAGGTGTAAAGAAAAGATTCATCATGCAAAAACTAATAAAAATTGAAAAAAAGGGCTGATGTTAATATCAAGGTACAACTTAGAGAAAGAAAAAAAAAAGAGAAAGAAAAAAAACCTAAGCATATAAAAAGACATTGTGTGAAAACAAAGACTGCTTTATTAGAAAAACATGAACATAGTTGAACAAGTGTACCTATGGCATAGTGTGTGACCCAAGCTGAGATTTCTACCAGGAGGGTTATAGATACTGAAGTGCTACCTCCTCTAGCCAGGCAGGACTTCCAGTGCAAGGAGGGGGATATCAGCACAAGCACAATCTTCAACACAAAATGTACCCTGCCTATAAGATGCACAGGGATAAAGATGTCGCAGAGGTTGAGGGAATGCCAACCAAGGACTGACCTAACTTGAGACTCATCCCATAGGAGAGAACCAACTCCTGGCACTGGGAATGATACTCTTCTGTGCTTACAGAGAGGAACCTAGCATAACTGTCTTCTCAAAGGCTTCATCCAGCAGTGGATGGAAACAGATGCAGAGACCCAAATCCAAATATCAGACAGAACTAGGGGAGTCTTGTAGAAGAGTAGGGGATAGGATTCAGCAATCCAGAGCAGCCAAGGCCACCACAAGAATCTAGCCTGGGCCCATGGGAGCTCACAGAGACTGAATGACTAACCAAAGAGAATGCAGGGGCTGGACCTAGCCACCCTGTCCACATTTGTAGCAGGTGTGCAGCTTGGTCTTTGTGTGTCACTAAATAATAGGAGCAGGAGCTGTCAGTGACTCTGTTGCTTTCCATTGTATTCCCTTCTCCTGCCTGGCTGGACCTCAGTGTGGGAGGAGGTACTTCTGGGATGAGGTGTCCCAGGGTAGAGTGGTACTCTTAGAGAACTTCCCCTTCTCTGAGAACAAGGAGAGAGGTTAATAGGGAGAGGGATTTGCAAAATCAGGGCTGGGTGGAGAGGAAGGAGAGCAGCAGCAATTGAGACATAATATGAATAAAAAATAAATTATGAGAAAAGGAAAATCAGTGAAATTGAAGATGAAAACAGTATAGGAGATCGAAAAACTGATTTTTCAAAACAGCAGCTGATCACCTTGTATCATGAATGATGAAAAAAATCACAAGAGGGAAGGCAGAAAGCTCCAAGATCAGGAAGAACATCACTACAGACCTTACAGTCGAACAACTAGGAAGGGAATGTAAAATAAAAAAGTAAAAAGAAACACATTGCTAGTCTGCATAATTACCTAGAAGAATCTTTTGGGAATTAGGCAAAAATGTAGAAAATCACACTCTTGCAATTCCATTTATGCAACATTTTTGAAATAAAAATTATCCGCATGATGGTTTCGTTAGATGCTGAGAAAGCATTTGACAAAATTCAGATATGCCGAATCTAATAGAAGAGAAAGTGGGGAAGAACCTTGGGCACATGGGCACAAGGGAAAATTTCCTGAACAGAACACTAATAGCTTATGCTCTAAGATCAAGAATGGACAAATGGGTCCTCATAAAATTGCAAAGCTTTTGCACGGCAAAGGACAGTGTCAATAGGACAAAACAGCAACCAACAGATTGGGAAAAGATCTTTACCAGCCCTACATCCAATATAGGGCTAATATCCAATATATACAAAGAACTCAAGAAGTTAGACTCCAGAGAACCAAATAGGCCTATTAAAAATGGGGTACAGAGCTAACCAGAGAGTTCTCACCTGAGGAATATCGAATGGCCTAGAAGCACCGAAAGAAATGTTCAACATCCTTGGTCAGCAGGGAAATGCAAGTCATAACAACCCTTAGATTCCAGCTCACACCAGTCAGAATGTCAAAGATCAATAACAGCAGATGCTCATGAGGATGTGGAGAAAGAGGAACACACCTCCATTGTTGGTGGGATTGCAAGATGGTACAACCTCTCTGAAAATCAGTTTGGCAGTTCCTCAGAAAATTGGACTTACTATGTGAGGACCCAGCTATATCACTCCTGGGCTTATACCCAGAAGATTCTCCAACATACAACATGGACACATACTCCACTATGTTCATAGTAGCCTTATTTATAATAGCCAGAAACTGAAAGCAACCCAGATGTCCCTCAACAGAGGAATGGATACAGAAAATCTGGTACATTTACAAGATGGAGTACTACTCAGCTATTAAAAACAGCGAATTTATGAAATTCTTAGGCAAATGGATGGAACTAGAACATATCTTCCTGAGTGAGGTAACCCAGTCATAAAAGAACACACATGGTATGCACTTGCTGATAAATGGATATTAGCCCAGAAGCTTGAAATACCCAAGATACAATTCTGAGACCACATGAAGCTCAAGAAGAAGGAAGACCAAAGTGTGGACACATCAGTCCTTCTTAAAAGGGAGAACAAAATACCCATAGGTGGGTATACAGAGACAAAGTGTGGAGTAGAGACTGAAGGAAGGGCCACCCAGAGAGTTCCCCACCTGGAGATCCATCCCATATACAGTTACCAAGACCAGACACTACTGTGGATGCCAACAAGTGCTTGCTGACAGAAGCCTGTTATAGCTGAATCCTGAGAGGCTCTGCCAGTGCTTGACAAATACAGGGGTGGGTACTCTCAGGCAACCACTAGACTGAGTACATGGTTCCCAATAGGGGAGGTAGAGAGAGAACCTAATGAGTTGAAGGTGTTTGCAGCATGAAAGGAGGAACAACAATATGAACCAACCAGTAAGCCCAGAGTTTCCAGGGACTAAACCACCAACCAAAGAGTAATGGAGAGACCCATGGCTCCAGCTGCATATGTAGCAGATGATGGCCTTGCTGGGCATCAATGGGAGGAGACGCCCTTGGTCCTGTGAAGACTCAATGTCCCAGCATAGGGGAATGCCAGGACAGGGAAGTGGGAGTGGGTGGGTTGGTGAGCAGGGTTAGGGGGAATGGGATAGGAGGCTTTTGGAGGGGAAACCAAGAAAGAGGATAAAATTTGAAATGTAAATAAAGCAAATATCTAATAAAAATTAGGACTGGAGGTTCTATTAGTAGTTAACAAGAATGAGGGATGAGGGATAAACATGAATATGATTTTTACAAACATTAGCAGGGGTCTTTTTGAGAGAGAGAGAGAGAGATTGTTTATTTTTGGGCCCATGATGGTGGGTAGATGATTCTACATATGACAGAAATATATAGACCTAAATGTACATGCCCAAATGAATCTAATTAAGTTGGAGAGCACTGAGTATGATGGATTTTTTCTGTCAGTTTCAATAGAATATTTAATATATTTTAGTTTCTAAGATGCCATTATTGGGGGAAACTTGGAGAAGGCAAACAAGGATCTCTAGGCTTTGTTTCTTGGTTGGTTTTGTTTCTTCTTTTTGCAATAATATGTTAATATATAATTTTTCACAGTGTTAAAGTGTTATATGAACTAGATTTAAAAATTGCCATGACTCTCAGAAGTCCGAGTGTATTTAATACTATTGTGAGTTTCTCAGATGGTGTCTGACATACTGTCAACCTTATGTAAGTGTTTTCACTGTATCTTATTAGAGTTCCCTGCCTATATTTTCCACTCATCCATTTTTCTCTTGCAGAACACAATATACCACTGAAAGTTACTTCTTTGACATAATGTAAATATCTTTATACATTTTATAATTTATTTTGATAAAAATAAAGCATTGGCCCTTCCTAGTAGAATTTTTTTTAATATCTAAAAGCATTTTTTGAACATCACAAAACCGTAAAAGATTGTGATTTGAAAACTACAGAGGCACTTTGCTATGTGTTAACAACCTGAACAGGTGATGCCAAAGCTGAGAGAAAAGGAAACGTGGATCTGTGTCTGCATTAAAAATTTAAAATTCTGTCAGCTACCAAATGCCTCTTCCCTCTCTTTTTCCCAGCCCCTGGAATCAGTGCTGACTGTGGCCATCTGGGAAGGCAAAATAACCAGATGGCCACTGTGAGCTGCTGAGGAGGCCCTGTGGCAGGCAGAGCCCACAAAAGAAATCTCTTCGGGACACAATGAATAGAGGCCTAATTTATATTTTAGGGCTTTTGAAGGAGATTAAGCACCAGGGTGGCATGATTTTCAACCAAGGCTAAGAGGGCTTTTTCTTTGTCCTTATTCCAATGAGGCTGAATTGTAAGTTTGGGAAGCTACAGAAGTGTAAAAAGATGTCACAAGAGAAAGCGAGGCCAAATCACTGCACAATTCCAAACACTGTGCACAAAGATTGTGGTTAAAGAGCTTTATCAAAGCCATGTCTCCTGCAATCGATTACTGTGGCAGGGATTATGACTTTACCAGGGTTATAGCCAGTGGGGGATAACGGAATAATATCCCTCCCATTTTTATGCTAAAACAGTTGAACAATTGATAACAAGGAATTAGAAATCAAAATTATATTGCAGCCTTGCTCTATTCAGCCTGGTGTCAAGGTCACAGGGATGCGGTTCATGAACCTGGGAAGTGCTACTGCACTCGCCATGACATATCGCAGGCCTCACGAGTCCACAGCTCCTGTAAATACTATGATGATAAAAATTAGTTCTGGTCCAAGAAAATCATTCAATCAGATACAGAACTCATCTGGCATCTTAGACTAGGATCTTAATCCCTGCTTCATCTTTTCTTTATGAGATGCGTATATTAGATTTATTCATTTCACTGAAGATCCATTTTCCCATGGGTGATGTCTCATAAACACTGATGAAGGCTTCTGGAATAATAAACCAAGGCTCATGCAACACCAGTCTAAATGAAAAATGCAATTATTGTTTATCATATTTTTTTGCATGCTTAGTAATTCTAATTATTATTAAAGCTCATTTTACTATTCATGTTTGATTCCGATAGCTTGTGACTGACTCCCATGACTACTAATAAACTCTTTATTTATTAATTCAAAATATTGTGTTTATTGTATATAGATGTACACATATAATCTTTAACCTTGAGGGATTTACACACATACAAACATATATATAGGCATGTATTATATGTTTAGCTGTGGAGGTATGTGAAAGAATAATATACGGACATGTTTTAAGATTTTAAGATTACCTTAGTGTTCCTCCTCAGGAACTACTTCTGTCCATTTAGGTAGCATCATCTTTCAAATAAAATATATAAAGTGTAATTAAAAACTTTATGAACATTCATTCTACTTCTTCAACTTAACAGACAGATCTAACATGAGTGGTAATCTATCTTTGCAGTGATAATTCTAAATTTTAACATAATGAGTTCCACTGACAACTAAATATATATGTATATTTATAAATATATATTATTATGTTCTAGTTTATATAATATAATAAAATATATGATATGATATATAATATATATCACATGAAGAGGATGGAACTCATATAATGAAGAAACATTATGGTAGAATATATATATGATATATATGAAACATATAATGGTAGAATATATATATGATATATATGATGTACATTATATGAAAAAGAACTTGTATGTATGTGTGAATTTATATATATATATGTGTGTGTATATATATATATATATATATATATATATACCTAATATATATATTAGGTAGAAAAAGGCACAAAGATAGCATTCTTCTTACCTCAGGCATCTTACTGTCTAATGGGTTGTATGGAACACATCTGAATTGTTCTGTTAGCAATATAACCAAGAAGTTAATCTACAAATCAAGGTGACTGAGGGCAGTTTGGGGGTCTGTGCATGTTTCCCATTACCTTTGATGAGCCATCCAGGTTAATTAGCAGGCACAATGCACACACATTTCAGTCAGAAGGGGCAGCTGACTGGCCAAAGCAAGAAAATGAATCTAGCACAGTAGATGAGAGAAACGGCATGTCTTCTACTGTGGCTATTGAAGTCTGACTGAGAAGGGATAAGGACTTAGGTGAGGCAGTGAGTACCAGAAGAGGGTGGGACTCATTAAAATTTAGAATTTTATCTGTAAAGGTAGATTACCACTCCTGTCAGATCTGCCTGTTAAGTTGGGGAGGAAGAAGTAAAGGTCATACAGATTTTTTTTTTGTTTTAATAATAGTTTGTGTATTTTATTTAAAAGGTGATGCTACCTAATAGGACACACACAGTTTCTAGAGAAGAAAAACACTAAGGGTAACATGTCCCTATATCATTTCCTCGTGTACTTCCCACAGCCAAACTGTACTCTGGCACTATGATATTTTGCCAGGAGACTGAAGTAAGCATGGAGAAGTGGCTTATTAGACACCAACTTAATTGATATTTGCTAAGAGGGAAATTAACTAAGGAGGTCAACCAGTATCAGGGCAGCCAACGAGAAGCATCTGCATTTCTAAGGTCCAATGTCAGTAATGCTATAGTCCAGGAAAGGCACATAGGACCCTAACAGTGATGATACAAGGGCAGTTCTAAAAGCATGTCAACAATTAACAATCACATGTGGCCAGCTAGACAGCATCACTTGTCCTAACCACAGACTTGTTTTTTATTCAATATATTCTTTATTTACATTTCCAATAATTTCCCCTTTCCTGGATCCCCCCTCCCTGAAAGTCCCATAAGCCCTCTTTCCTCCCCTGTTCCCCAATTCATCACTTCCCAGTTCCCTGTCCTGGAATTCCCCTACACTGCTGCACTGAGCGTTTCCAGAACCAGGCAGCTCTACTTCCTTCTTGGGCATCATTTGATATGTGAATTAAGTTTTGGGTATTCCAACCTTCTAGGCTAATATCTGCTTATAAGTGAGTGCATACCATGAGTGTTCTTTTGAGACTGGGGCACCTCACTTAGTATGATGTTCTCCAGCTCCATCCATTTGTCTAAGAATTTCATGAATTCATTGTTTCTAATGGCTGAATAGTAGTACTTCAATGTGTATATGTACCAAATTTTCCATATCCATTCCTCCACTGAGGGACATCTAGGTTCTTTCCAGCTTCTGGTTATTATAAATAAGACTGCTATGAACATAGTGGAGCATGTATCCTTATTACATGCTGGGGAATCCTCTGGGTATATGCCCAGGAGTGGTATAGTGGGGACCTCCAGAAGTATCATTCCCAGTTTTCTGAGGAACCGCCAGACTGATGTCCAGAGTGGTTGTACCAACTTGTATTCCCACCAGCAGTGGAGGAGGGTTCCTCATTCTCCACATCCTAGTCAGCACCTGTTTTCTCCTGAGTTTTTGATCTTCGCCATTCTGACTGGTGTGAGGGTTGTTTTGATTTGTATTTCCCTGATCACTAAGGATGTTGAACATTTCTTTAGGTGCTTCTCAGCCATTTGATATTCCTCAGGTGAAAATTGTTTGTTAAGCTCTGTACCCCATTTTTAAGGGGGTTATTTGGCTCTCTGGAGTCTACTTTCTTGAGTTCTTTGTATATCTTGGATATAAGCCCTCTGTTGGATGTAGTGTTGGTAAAGATCTTTTCCCAATTTATTGGTTGCTGTTTTGTCCTTTTGACAATGTCCTTTGCTTTACAGGAACTTTGTAATTATATGAGGTCCCATTTGTCAATTCTTGATCCTAGAGCATAAGCTATTGGTGTTCTGTTGAGGAAAATTTCCCCTGTGCCCATGTCCTCAAGGGTCTTTGCCAGTTTCTTTCCTATTGGTTTCATTGGTTTCATTGTCTGTTTTTTTTTTTGTTATTTAAAAATTTTTTATTGGATATATTCTATATTTACAATTCATTTCCCTTTTTCTGGTTCCCCACCCCCAAAGGTCCCACATGTCCTTTTCCCTCCCCCTGCTCTCTCATTCACCCCCTCCCACCTTACTGTTCTTGTACTCCCCCACAATGATATTTTGGTCCATTCTAGCGCCAGTGTCCACTCCTTTCTTCTTGCGAGACATCACTTGATATGTGATTTATGTCTTTGGTGTTCCAAGCTTCTAGGCTAATATCCACTTATCAGTGACTGTATACCATGGGCATTCTTTTGAGACTGGGTCACCTCACTTAGTATGACGATCTCCAGCTCCATCCATTTCTCTAAGAATTTCATGAATTCATTGTTTCTAATGGCTGAATAGTACTCCATTGTGTATATATACCACATTTTTTGTATCCATTCCTCTGTTGAGGGACATCTGGGTTCTTTCCAGCTTCTGGCTATTATATATAAGGCTGCTATGAACATAGTGGAGCATGTATCCTTATTGCATGCTGGGGAATCTTCTGGGTATATTCCCAGGAGTGGTATGGCTGGGTCCTCCGGAAGTTTCACGTCCAGTTTTCTGAGGAACCGCCATACTGATTTCCAGAGTGGTTGTACCAGCTTGCATTCCCACCAGCAGTGGAGGAGTGTTCCTCTTTCTCCACAACCTCGCCAACACCTGATGTCTTCTGAGTTTTTAATCTTAGCCATTCTGACTGGTGTGAGGTGAAATCTCAGGGTTGTTTTAATTTGCACTTCCCTAATGACTAGTGATGTTGATGTGGAGGTTCTTGATCCACTTGGACTTGAGCTTAGTAAAAGGAGATAAGAATGGTTCAATTTGCATTCTTTTGCATGTTGACCTCCAGTTGAACCAGCACCATTTGTTGAAAAGGGTATCTTTTTTTCTACTGGATGGTTGTAGCTCCCTTGTCAAAGATGAAGTGACCATAATTCTGTGGGTTCATTTCCAGGTCTTCAATTCTATTCCATTGATCTACTTGTCTGTCACTGTACCAATACCATGCAGTTTTTAACACAATTGCTCTGCAGTACTGCTTGAGGTCGGGGATACTGATTCCCCCAGAAGTTTTATTACTATTGAGGATAGTTTTAGCTATCCTGTTTTTTTTGTTATTCCAGATGAATTTCAGAATTGCTCTTTCTAAGTCTATGAAGAATTAAGTTGGGATTTTGATGGGCATTACATTGAATCTGTTGATTGCTTTTGACAAGATGGCTGTTTTTACTATATTAATCCTGCCAATCCAAGAGATCCATCTTCTGAGGTCTTCTTCAATTTCTTTCTTCAGAGACTTGAAGTTTCTGTCATACAGATCTTTCACTTGTTTGGTTAGAGTCACACCAAGATACTTTATATTGTTTGTGGCCATTGTGAAGAGTATCATTTCCTTAATTTCTTTCTCAGTCTGTTTATCCTTTGAGTATAGGAAAGCTACTGATTTGTTTGAGTTAATTTTATATCCAGCCACTTTGCTGAAGTTGTTTATCAGCTGTAGGAGTTCTCTGGTGGATTTTTTTTTGAGTCGCTTAAGTATACTGTGATATCATCTGCAAATAGTGATAGTTTGACTTCTTCTTTTGCCGTTTGTATCCCTTTGACCTCCTTTTGTTGTCTAATTGCTCTAGCTAGAACTTCAAGTACTATATTGAATACATATGGAGAGAGAGGGCAGCCTTGTCTAGTCCCTGATTTTAGTGGGATTGCTTCAAGTTTCTCTCCATTTAGTTTTATATTGGCTACTGGTTTGCTGTATATTGCTTTTATTATGTTTAGGTATGGGTCTTGAATTCATGCTATTTCCAAGACCTTTAACATGAAAGAATGCTGAATTTTATGAAATGCTGTTTCAGCATCTAATGAAATGACCATGTGGTTTTTTTTCTTTGAGTTTGTTTATGTAGTGGATTACAATTGATGGATTTTCTTATATTGAACCATCCCTGCATCCCTGGAATGAAGCTTACTTGATCATGGTGAATCATCATTTTGATGTGTTCTTGGATTCCTTTGGCAAGAATTTGAGAATTTTTGCATCAATATTCACAAGGGAAATGGGTCTAAGGTTCTCTTTTTTGTTGGATCTTAGTGTGGTTTTGGTATCAGTGAATTGTGGCTTCATAGAACGAGTTGGGTAATGTTTCTTCTGTTTCTATTTTGTGGAATAGTTTGAAGAGAATTGGCATTAGGTCTCCTTTGAATGTCTGGTAATATTCTGCACTAAAGCCTGTTCTTTTTTTGGTTGGGAGACTATCAATGACCACTCCTATTTCTTTAGGGGTTATGGGACTATTTAGATGGTCTATCTGATCCTTATTAAATTTTAGTATTTGGTATCTGTCTAGGAAATTGTCCATTTCATCCAGATTTTCCAGTTGTGTTGTATATAGGCTTTTATAGTAGGATATAATATATTTTTTTGGATTTCCTCAGTTTCTGTTGTTATTTCACCCTGTTCAGTTTGTTAATTTGGATACTGTCTCTGTGCCCTCTGGGTAGTCTGGCTAAAGGTTTATCTATCTTGTTGATTTTCTCAAAGAACTAGCTCCTGGTTTTGTTGATTCTTTGTATTGTTCTTTTTGCTTCAACTTGGTTGATTTCAGCCCTGAGTTTGATGATTTCCTGCCTACTACTCTTCTTGTGTGTATTAGCTTCTTTTTGTTCTAAAACTTTCAGGTGTTCTGTTAAACTGCCAGTGTATGCTCTCTCCAGCTTCTTTTTGTAGGCACTCAGGGCTATGAGTTTTCCTCTTAGCACTGCTTTCATTGTGTCCCATAAATTTCGGTATGTTGTGCCTTTATTTTCATTAAATTCTAAAAAGCCTTTGATTTCTTTCCTTATTTCTTCCTTGACCAAGGTATCATTGAGTAGAGCATTGTTCAGCTTCCATGTATATGTGGTTTTTTTTGTTTTTGTTGCTATTGAAGAATACCCTTATTCCATAGTGATCTGATATGACGCATGGAATTCGATTGTCTTATATCTGTTGAGGTCTGTTTTGTGACCAATTATATGGTCAATTTCGGAGAAGGTACCATGAGGCGCTGAGAAGAAGGTATATTCTTTTGATTTAGGATGAAATTTTCTATAGATATCTATTAAATCCATTTGGTCCAAAACTTCTGTTAGTTTCAATGTGACTCTGTTTAATTTATGTTTCCCTGATCTGTCCATTGAAGAGAGTGGGGTGTTTAAGTCCCCCACAATTTTTGTGTGGGGTGTGATGCATGTTTTAAGCTTTAGTAAGGTTTCCTTTACAAATGCCAGTGCCCTTGTATTTGGGGCATAGATGTTCAAAATTGAGAGCTCTTCCTGGTAGATTTTTCCTTTAATGAGTATAAAGTGTCCTTCTGTATCTTTTTTGATGACTTTTGGTTGAAAGACTATTTTATCAGATATCAGAATGGCTACTCCAGCTTGTTTCCTGGGACCATTTGCTTAGAGAACTGTTTTCCAGCCTTTTACTCTTAGGTAGTGTTTGTCTTTGACACTGAGATGTGTTTCCTGTATGCAGCAAAATGTTGGGTCTTGTTTACTAATCTAGTCTGTTAGTCTATGTCTTTTGATTGGGGAATTGAGTACATTGATGTTAAGAGATATTAAGGAATAGTGATTGTTGCTTCCTGCTGTTTTTGATGTAATTTTCATGTTTGTGTGGTTATCTTCTTTTGGGTTTGTTGAAAGAAGATTACTTTCTTGCTTTTTCTTGTGTGTAGTTTCCCTCCCTTTGTTGGTGTTTTCTATTCATTATCCTTTGAAGGGCTCGGTTTGTGGAAAGATACTGTATAAATTTGTTTTTGTCATGAAAAACCTTGGTTTCTCCATTTACAGTAATTGAGAGATTTGCTGGATATAGCAGTCTGGGTTGGCATTTGTGTTCCCTTAGGGTCTGCATGATGTCTGCCCAGGCTCTTCTGGCTTTCATAGTCTCTGGTGAGAAATCCGGTGTAATTCTGATAGGTCTACCTTTATATGTTACTTGACCTTTTCCCCTTATTGCTTTTAATATTCTTTCTTTGTTGAGTACATTTCTAACCACAGACTTTTATTTTCCTTTTATCATAAGACTTACTGAAGGAAAGTGTTTCCTTTCTTCTCTTGTTATCAGGTAGTTGCTATAATTAATGGCACTGTGAGCTTAACTTACTTTGGAGAAAGCTAAACCTGTGAAGAAAAGCCTATATATATATCCTACTAGCTAGCTCCAGCTCCCAGTTCAAATGAGAGGGGCTCGGTGACCCTCCTGATAACCTTATCTGAATGTTCTGATCTTAGTTAGCTTTTCTTGCTCCCTTGACTTGGCAAGAGTCTTGAGAACAGAAAGGAGGCATTTCAGGGACATGGTGTTAAGTATTCTCCACTTTTCAATGTTCGAGTATCTCCCCTTAATTGTAGCTGGGACTTATAAATAGAGTGAACAAACTGGATATGACAAAGGCGATGAGCAGTGTCTTCCTTAATGATGTTACTTGTTGGCTTTGAAGTAGTCATCTGTTATGCTGTGAGAGATCATCAGAGGTTACTTGGCAAGGATCTGTAAACATCCTCCAAGACACAGGAGTGCCCCCCTGGATGGCAGCCAACGAGCAAGCCAAGACCTGGGAAAAACAATCCTACAGGGAGCTGAAGTTTGCCAACATCTACATAAGCCTGTAAGAGGTCTCCAAGGTCCAGAAAGGAACTCTGTATGACCAGCCCCTTGATTACAGTCTTTTGAAATACTGAGCATAGGACACAAATAAATTGTGGGGTTCTGATGACCAGAGCTGCGAGATAAGAAGTCGCTGATTTTTAATGCTGTGTAGTGTAAGTTAATTTCTTATGTGGCAATAGAAAAATAATATCAGCAGATAAGAAGGAATGGATCTTGAAAAGCTTGTAGAAATAAAATTGTCCAGATTTTGTGGATTGATTACATGTGAAGAATGAAGAAGTGGGATTGGGTGAATCTAGTCCTTGCTATTCATCTATTCATTTCTTATATTCTTACCTCAATGTCAAAGCTTGCTTAATTAGAATGCTTGTAGGTAGGTGTGTGTGTGTGTGTGTGTGTGTGTGTGTGTGTGTGTGTGTTTGGTTGGGAGATCATGCTTAGCTGTCTCTAAAGCAATTCTGAAATTTCTTAGGCTTGTTTAGGTAAATAAGCTTGCCTGGTATCTATTCACTTTCCTTGACTTGGTGTGGTACCTCTGAGTCACGTTTTCTGTTGCCTACCATGTTTTCTATCGTTCATTGCACACTGCCTGCTCATTGGATAAGTGCTGCATGCATTTCTTTCTTTCTTTTTTTTTTTTAATTTTATTTTCTATATTCTATGTTTACATTCCAAAGGCTTTCCCCTTTCCCAGTTCTCACCCACCATAGTTCCCATAGTTCCTCTCCCCCCATCTGTTCCCCAATAATTCCCCCTCCCCCCTCGGTTTCTTTACTAAACTGGAAGCAATCTTTACAGGCCCAGGGTCCTCTCCTTTCTTCTTCTTGGGAATCATTTGACTTGCTATTTGTGTCTTGAGTATTTAGGGCTTCTGGGCTCATTAATATCCACTTATCAGTGATTGCATTTCAGGTGCATTCTTTTGTGATTGGGTTAATTCACTCAGGATGATATTTCTTGCTTCCTTCCTTTCCTGTTCTTCCATTCTACATTGTCTTTATCAGAGACCTTCCTTCACGCAAATCACTCTTTTTATTGTCTAGCTTTGGGAAAACTAAGACCGAGGGAGGTCACTTTAGATTTTAAATTTCAGCAATACAAGATTTATGTGTTCTCTTAAAAAATATTGGAATTTAAGGGTACTATTAGCTCGTTTGGTCAACTGACCAAAATACTCACAGGTAACTGAAACAGAAAACAAAAATATCCATGCCCATGTCTGCCTTCCAACTCTTCCTCAGATCTCATCTCCAAATATCTGCTCTCCCCTTTTTAAAAAAAATAAATAAAGCACTGAATCAAATTAATGGTGCCCGTGTATTGGGTCATGAACTAGAACATGGGCAGTAGCAATCCCCAAAGAAAAATGATGCTTCCTTTCTAAGTAGTGATCAAGTGCCATTAGGTCATCAGCTAGGGATGGGGTTTGGAAACCCTGCCCTCTTCTGTAATATAATTCTTAACTGGCTTGATTGTATGCAGATCTGGTGTTGGTATCTACAACTCCCGTGAGTTTCTGTCTCCATCAGCCTTATCATATTCAGAAAACATAATTTCTTGGCATACTCCCCATCCTCTGTTTCTAAAATCTTTTCCAACCCTTCTTTGACGATGTTCCATGAGTCTCAAGGGGGAGAAGTTGATAGAGATTTCCTGTTTATGGCTGACTGAGAAATAAAATTTTAAATGCTTTTGAAAAGGCATAAAGAAATTTTGCAAATTAGTGAAGACATACATCTCCGCGGAGAGAATTATAACTTAGCTGTTGTATGAAGGTGGTACAGATAAACACAGTTCAGATACACTATACCAGTGGTTCTCAGCTTGAAGGCCATGATCCCTTTGGGGATTCAATGACTCTTTCACAGGGATTGCCTAAGACCATTAGCAAACTCAGATATTCACACTGTGATTCATAACAATAGCAAAATTACAGTTTTAAAGTAGCAATGAAAATAATTTTATGACTGTGGCCAACACAACATGTGAAACTGTATAAAAGGGTAACAGCATCAGGAGGGTGAGAACCACTGCTAAGGCTTTCTGGGAAAATCGTAGCAATATTGTCTCTAAACCCACATTATTTCAGGCCTTGGATGCTGTGTAGGTGATCTAGCTGCACAACGGTAGAAGATAGAGCTTATAGTGGAGAGGGATCTTCTCTAAGAGGTGGACTTCATGACTGAAGGACACCCAGACTGAAAAGGATCAGAGACATCCAGAGTTCTGGCTCACCATTAACATCGGGAAATTATTCACCTTTTCAATTTTAATGTAAGAAACCTTGCTACCTCCAGATAAAAAGTCTGTGTTGTTCAATTACTTGTTACAATGTAGGTGATAATTAATTAATTAAGTGAGACAAAGATCTGGATGCCCTGAGATTCACAATACAGACCAGGTTGCCCTCCCACTCATAACGATTCCCACTGTTTCTCCCTCCCAAGAGTTGGCACTAAAGGTATGCAGGATCATGTCCAGCCACTTTTTCTTAAGAAGAGAATTATCTGGTCTTAGATGTTATAAACATACATTCAGATTATATCATGGAAACAATTTAGCACTGAAGTGACAGCAGGTTATAAACCATGTAACAGACAAGACAAGAATCCTGTAGTTCCACCAGTACTGGGATTTTGAAACAAATAATTATTATCCTTTATCTCTCTCCTCTCTCCTGTCTCTCTCTCTCTCTCTCTCTCTCTCTCTCTCTCTCTCTCTCTCTCTCTCTCTGGATTATTGTGTGTGTGTGTGTGTGTGTGTGTGTGTGTGTGTGTGTGAACAAACATGTGTGTGCATGCACATGCATGAAAATGCCATGCAGTACATGAAGATATTGGAGGACTGCTTGTGGGGTTGGCTTTCTTCTTCCACTCTACGGTTCCTGTGGATGGATCTCAGGTCATCAATATTGGTCGGAGGAGCTTTTCTCATTCTGCCTTCTTGCCAGCCACCTTCCCTTGTGTGTGATTCTGTTTAGTATAAGACTTTTAGAAGCCTGTCCAGAAGATTCCAGCTAGCATTCTTCTGCTCCTTCCCATCCTCCTGTTTTGACAAGTAAAATGTTCTCCAGATATTTCTGAATGTACTCCAAGTGGGCAAGCTATTTCTTTCTCGGAGCATTTGGATTGCTGTGTTAAAAATAGAACATATGAGACAAACTGTTTTGAAGGAATTAGTACTAGAAATTCATTTGACTATTAATGGTCTCAAGAAAACTGGCCTGTATGGAGAGAAACAGAAGAATATATACAATGAAGGGCTAACTGCACACAAACCTGAATCCACTGAGTCTGTCAATATAATCTGGCATCGTTACCATGGTTTAGATGTGATTTGATCTCACTACAATTGTTGGAAGTTGTTTGCCATTATGGTGGTATTGGTAAGTGGATCTCTAAGTAGTGACTAGGCTGTTTTGAGCAATCAGTATCATTCCGAGGGGCAAGGCCCTGTTCCCTTGTGAATGTTGTTATGAAGGGAAATTGTCTCCGTTTTGCATCTTATACTAATGCCATTTTTTCCCACTGTGTGACCCTTTACCAAGCAGATACTTGCAGCATCATGACCTTGGGCTTCCAAGTTTCCTGACCAGGAGACAAGACAAAATTCATTTTTTAAAAATAATCTACCTGTCTGCAAGTATTCTAGAATACAGAAACGGACTATGAATGACAGATATAAGATCTATGTGTATGGATATGTCAAGGATATTGTTATAGAGAGATTGTACTGGGTAACCTGTCAGGGTGTAAAATAACCACATGTTTTTCCTGGAGAAAAATGAGATGAAAGCAGATACACTGATGATAGATTTGATGCTGTTGAGTGGGAAGAGAGAGAAAGAATCCAGAACACATGGAGTTGTGAAAACGTAGCTCTGAAAGATAAACTAGGCAGCAATGGAGATGCCTCTCAAAGGCCTTTAGTATGTGCATGGCCTTGTGGGTACCTGAGCTTGGTGTAGTCAAACTCACCCCATTCAGTCATTCAAAATTCTACCAGGAAAAATCCTATTCATCTTAAATCACCAAGCCTGCAGATACTTGTTACAGCTGTACAAGGAATCTTATGCAGACTTCTACCTCTTATCATGTGTGTCCCTGTGTATATTTGTATGACATGTGAAAAATAAAATTTTGAAAAGAGAAGGAAACTCTTCTGTAATATCCCTAGAGCTTGAATCATCTCTGCCTATCTATCTATCTATCTATCTATCTATCTATCTATCTATCATCTATCACCTTATATACAATCTAGCAGAGATTAATTTTATATATACATATATTTATATGGGTATTCAATTGAGCAACTATTGATAATTTTGAAAAGAGCCAATGGAGTTAAAAATCCTGTCATTTTGGTTACTTATATCCAATGACAGAAACTCCAGATCAAGAAACTACTGTATGCTTCTGCTCAGTGGAAACTCCATCAATCTTCCTGTGCCATTCAGTCGAAGCTTAACTTGTTATTCTTCTGCAATCCATCAAGCAACTGACTTTCTTTAAGTCTTGGGTTCCCCTTGAGGGTTCTCATTCCACTCATTGTTATAGGCTATGTTAAGCTTATCTTATACATCCCCTTAATCCATATCATGATAATTTAAATCTTAGATATAGCAGAAAAAGAGCAATTCTCAAATTCATGTGGAATAACAAAAATCTAGCATATTGAAAACTATTCTCAACAATAAAAGAACTTCTGGTGGAATCACCATCCCTGACTTCAAGCTAGAGTATAAAGGAATAGTGATAAGAACTGCATGGTATTGCTACAGAGACAGGCAAATAGATCAATGGAAGACCCAGAAATGAACCCACACACCTATGGTCACTTTTATCTTTGACAAAGAAGCTAAATCCATCCAGTGAGAAAAAGAAAGCATTTTCAACAAACGGTGCTGGTTTAATTTACATGTAGAAGAGTACATATTGATCCATTCTTATCTCCTTACACAAAGCTCAAGTCCAAGTGGATCAAGGACCTCCACATAAAACCAGATACACTGAATCTAATAGAAGAGAAAGTTGGGAAAACCTTCAAATACTTGGATACAGGGGAAATTTTCCTGAACAGAGCACCAATGGCTTATGCTTTAAAAGCAACAATTGACAAATGGGACCTCATAATATTGAAAAGTTTCTATAAAGCAAAGGACACTGTCAAGAGGACAAAATGCTAACCAATGCATTGGGAAAAGATCTTTACCAATCCTACATCTGATAGAGGGCTAATATCCAAAATATACAAAAAACTCAAGAAATTAGACTCCACACCAGGCAGTGGTGGCACACGCCTTTAATCCCAGCACTTGGGAGGCAGAGGCAGGTGGATTTCTGAGTTTGAGGCCTTCCTGGTCTTCAGAGTGAGTTCCCGGACAGCCAGGGCTACACAGAAAAACGTTGTCTCGAAAAGAAAAGAAAAAAGAAAAAAGAAATTGGACTCCAGAGAACCAAATAACCCTATTAAAAAGTGGAGTTCAGAGCTAGAAAATTCTCAACCAAGGAGTCTTGAAGGGTGAGAAACACCTATAACACACATTTTTTTTTCCTGCATTAGGGAAATGCAGATCAAAATGACTCTGAGATTCCTCCCAACACAAGTAAAAATGGCTAAGATCAAAAACCCATATGACAGCAGATTCTGGCAAGGATGTGGAAAAAGAAGAACAATCCTCCATTGTTGATGGGATTGCAAGCTGGTAAAACCACGTTAGAAATTACTTCCAGTTTCTCAGTATGCCTGGCAGTTCTTGAGAAATTTGGAAACAGTTCTACCTGAATATCCAGCTATACCACTTCTGGGCATACTACTCCCAAAAAATGCTCCAACATATAACAATGGCACATGCCCCCACTATGTTCATAGCAGCCTTATTTATAACAGCCAGAAGCTGGAAACAACTCAGATGTATCTCAACAGAAGAATGGATACAGAGAATCTGGTACATTTATACAATGGAGTACTCTACAGTGATTACAAACAATGACTTCATGAAATTCACAGGCAAATGGATGGAACTAGAAAATATTATCCTGAGTGAGGTAATCAAGACACAAAGGAACACACATGGTATGTACTCACTAATAAGTGTACGTGTATATTAGCCCAAAAGCTCACAATGCCCATGACACAACCCACAGACCATATGGAGCATAGGAGGAAGTAAGACCAAGGTGTAGATGCTTCGTTCCTGCATTGATGGACAGGGGACTGGGGAGGGAGATGAAATAAGGGTGGTATCAGGAACTGGGGGAGATGTAAGAGAGGTACAGAGGGTCAGTAAATCAAACAAAAATAGGTAGCATGGAGAATGAAGAAATGGGGAGAGCCACTGGAGGGTCTAAGACACCAGGGAAATGCAAGGCTTTCAGGATCCAACTGGTATGACTTTAGCCAAAATGCACAGAGAAGGGGGAGATAGAACCTGTTGAGACCACCTCCAGTAGATAGGCATGGCCCCTAATCGAAGGATGGGGCCACTCACCCATCTCAATGTTTTTATCCAGGAAATGTTCCTGTCCAAAGGAAGAACAGGGACAAAAATAGAACAGAGACTGAAGGAAGGGCCAACCAGATACTGCCTAACCTGGGGATCTATCCTGTGCACTCAGACACTACTCATCCAAACTCAACACTGCTGCCATACTCAAGAGGTGCTTGCTGACAAGAACCTAGTGTGGCAGTTCCTTGGGAGGTCCAGCCAGCAACTGACTAATGCAGATGTGGATGCCTGGAGCCAACCATCAGACTGAGCTCAGGAAACCTGGTGGGGGAGCTGGCAGAAGAATCAGAGGAACGGAGGGGGATTGCAACCCCATTGGAAGAACAACATAGACTGACCCATAGTCCTCCCAGAGTCTAGACCACCAACCAAGGAATGTACCTGGAGAGATCCATAGCTCCAGATACATATGTAGCAGAGGATGGCCTTGCCTGAGGTCCTTGGTCCAGGGGAGGTTTGATGCCCCAGTGTCAGGGGATGCTGGAGCAGTAGGGCAGGAGAGTATAGAGGGGTGGGGGAGTACTCTCATACTGGTAATGGGGAGGGTAGAGGGTGGATGTGTGATGGAGGGTTGGTGGAGGGTGTAACTGGGAAGTAGGATCTGATTTGAGATGTAAACAAATGGAATGATTAATTTAAATAAGTAGATAGATAGATGGATAGATGATAGATAGATAGATAGATAGATAGATAGATAGATAGATAGATAAGGAAAAAAAGAATTGGATGTGGAGACCCTGCTATAGATGTAAGGGGCTCTCCTTTGTTGTCTGTGATGATTAGTGTTGTACACTAGATAGGGTCACCATGGAGATGGGCATCAGGCCATGCCTGAGTAGGAATTATCCTGATTACATTCACTGGAATGATCAAACTTGTATCACTCCCTGTCCGGGATCCTGGACCATATAGATGGAGAAAGGAAACTGAGTACCTGCATAGTATTCAGTGCTCTCCTTGTGACTGTTGGTGTGGTGTGAGCAGCTGGTTCAAGCCTCAGCTGCCTGGACTTTCTTACCATGTTGGAGCCTGTAGAGGAGCCAGAATCAACCCTTAATGATTCAGTTGTTTTCCTCAGAGTGTCTTATAAGCAATAGGAAAATAAACAATAAGAAAATGCAACACACTGAGAGGCTTGAAGCAGGGCGAGGAAGGAAAGGCTTACAAATGCTACTCAGAATAACTGCATTTCTGTTAGGAAACTGCCACGATCACATCAATGTGAGACGAAAGCAGGGGAAGATACTTCTCTCATTTCTCTTTCCTTCTGTCATGGCATCTCACATTGATGCTTCCTGTTGTCTGAGAATGTCTGGAAAGTAGAGAAAGCACAGAAAGAAAATTGACAGCTGATCTGTGTCCAGCACAACTAAGATTGTGTCCCTCACAAAAAGTGTGCCTTAGGAAATAAAACCTAGGTAGAAGATCACAACAAATTCCATAGCCAAAAACAACAAGTAGCAAGATCTGTAGAAATAGCAGAAGAGGAATCCCTGAAAATTGTTAGCCTATAAAAGAAATAACACCAGTAAGAGTGATAAAATGATTCCATCAATATTTTTACAACTTTGAGAATTAAGTAAGGAAATATTTTTTGAAAAATGGTTAAATTTCAGAGATGTCCTTGACATTTCAACAGGTGTATATTTAACACGTCTCAATGTCTACAAATAGCCTTAGTCATGGAGTTGGGTAGGATGGCTTGGTGGAAAGAAATGTTTTCAATCAAGGCTTAAGATCCCAGTTCAATCCTCAGAACCCCACTTGGTAGAAGGAGAGAACTGACTCCACATTGTCTTCTGATCTTCACATTCATGTTGAGGGAAAAGTGTATTCTTTAACACACAATAAATATAATATAATAAATGTAATATAATATAAAATAATTGTCCTAGTCAGGGTTTCTATTCCTGCACAAACATCATGACCAAGAAGCAAGCTGGGGAGGAAAAGGTTTATTCATCTTACACTTCCACATTGCTGTTCATCACCAAAGGAAGTCAGGACTGGAACTCAAGCAGGTCAGGAAGCAGGAACTCATGCAGAGGCCATGGAGGGATGTTTCTTACTGGCTTGCTTCCCCTGGATTGCTCAGCCTGCTCTCTTATAGAACCCAAGAATACCAACCCAGACATGGTACCACCCACAAGGGGCCCTCCCCGCCTTGATCACTAATTGAGAAAATGCCCCATAGCTTGATCTCATGGAGGCACTCCCCATCTGATATTCCTTTCTCTGTGATAACTCCAGCCTGGGTCAAGTTGACACACAGAACCAGCCAGTACAATAATATAATATAATATAATATAATATAATATAATATAATATAATATAATATAATATAATTATATGGAAAATATTTTTTAAAAGAAACCACTAAATTGGTCATCATGCTAACCAATGATTGTGGAAGGTCCAGCAGAAATTTTAAGTGCTCTCTCTACATCCCCAGAGAATTGTCACTGTGTAATCAGGATGGCATCAACCATGAAACCTGCACCTGCAGTGGTTTTTTTTTTTCTCCATTTAATCTGTCCAGAGCTCACTGGGAGTAGCTTTCTCCCTGGGGCTCGTGTGTAAGTCTCATTGGTCATTTGTGACAGAGCATTGCTGAGGTGCTGAGAACAACTGAGACAAATAAGGCTTACAATAAACAACCTGAAAAGGAGCGCTGGGGAGTGAGTGAACACAGGGGGTGTGTGAAAAATTCCATATGCTCCTGAACATCTAAAAGGACACACATATGTGCAAGCCAGTGCATATGCTCTTGCAGATCTAAGGAACTTATTCCCCATCTCTCACTGAGCTTGGAGTTTCATGCAAACAGAAGGTAAAGACCTGAATTAGAATTTGGCAGATTGTTGAAATGCATAAAATGCACTCACATAGCTCCTTGACAAAAGTGAAAAATTAATGCATTGAGGCCTTTCAGAAAAGGCACGTGACCTCCAAAATTATGTCTGCAAAGTCACGACCAACAGCAGCAGTAACAAGAAACAGCCTGGGCAGCACCCTGAGATACGAGTGGGAACTGGTTCACTGTATTTTGTTATTAAAGGTTGCTATCTTCCAAGGACACATCCATTACACAGCATGCAAGACAAAATAATACACACATCTAAAGGATGTGTGAGATAAAAAGCAATAGAAATTATCCATGAAAACCAGATAATATAGCGATAAGAGAAGACATTATAAGATTTTTTTTCTTAATTCAATTTGATCTTTAAAGTTTTACACATGTTCACAATGTATACTTGTGTGAGATGTGTGGCTTGAGACAGACCACACCAGGCCAAACAGTTCCACATGTTTATTATAGGAGAAAAAGGTAAAAGTGGCTGCAAAGAAGTGGAGGAAGAGAGAGGAGAGAGAAGGGAGGAGAGAGAAGAGGAGAGGAGATTGGGGAGAGAGAGGAGAGGAGGAGAGAGAGGAGAAAGGGGAGAAGAGAAAAGGGGAGGGGAGGAGAGGGGGGAAGAGGGGAGAAGAGGGAAGGGGAGAGAGGGAGAGAGACAGAGAGAGGAGAGAGAGGAGAGAGAGGAGAGAGAGGAGAGAGGAGAGAGAGGAGAGAGAGGGAGAAGAAGAAGAAGAAGAAGAAGAAGAAGGAGGAGGAGGAGGAGGAGGAGGAGGAGGAGGAGGAGGAGGAGGAGGAGGAAGAGAGAGAGAGAGAGAGAGAGAGAGAGAGATGGGGGAGATGTGGGTATTCCTTTTATTCAGATAGTGATGTAGATGTTCACAGGTAAAGGTGGGAGGTGAGCCAAGTGGATTCTGGAAATATGGTGGCAGTTGCCTTGGCAACAGATGTTGGAGTCACTGTTGCCTAGGTGTGATGTCACTGCATTCAGAGCAGATCCAAACAATACCAACAGTACTGACTATTCCCACGCTCATCCTCTTTTGCGTCTAAAGAGCTAAAAGGATATGTGGGAACGATGTCTCACTCAACAGAGATTATTAGTAGCAAGGAAAAGGTTAAGAACCAAACCAAACCAAACCAAATAGAAGTTGGAGATTTGAACTTCACAACAACTGACATGCAATTCCACTGGCAGCTACAATGGTAGATTGAGGTTTGGCAGCGTCAGAAAACTTCATGGCAGATTATGGGAGATCATCTCATTTGAAGACCACAGAGGAAAAAAAATGTGACAAGAATGAGTGCAGGCTCTGACCCCCATGGCAGCAGCTGGTGCTGGCTGGGTTCCTCCCCTCTGCGCTTCCCTCCAGCTGCAGGCTGTAGCACAGGACTGCCCTCTTTGTTTTCAGTTTCTCCTTTGCCCTTGGAATCATGGGCTGTGGGAATTCCACGGCTTCTAATTCTGGGTTATTGAGATAACCCCGAGAGTCTCCTGAGCCCTCTCCACATCTTTAGAACATACTGAATTTGTAACTATTCTGTTTCAAATGGTCTCTACTGGGTTGCAATTGCACGCATTTATTAAAGTACGCAGATGGAGACCCTCACTGTGCTGTTTCCCACCAAGAGAAATGGATGAGTCGTATTTATAGCATCTAATACTTTACAAAAATAGCATGGAAGGACAAAAGACACAATCTCTCTCTCTCTCTCTCTCTCTCTCTCTCTCTCTCTCTCTCACACACACACACACACACACACACAGATACACACTACAATGGTCATTTAAGTTTTATAGTAGACATCCACTCTTTCAAAGACACATGGCTATTCACATGACTTCAACCAGCAGTCATTAAGAAAGAAGAGTGAAAAAGGGAAATGAATTGTAAATATAGAATATATACAATAAAAAAATCAAAAAAAAAGAAAGAAGAGTGAGAATAATAATAAGAATTAAAGGAAGAAAAATTGTTTAAATGACCTCCAACAGACTGATAGAGTCTTTTAAGAAGAGTGGGGTTAGGCTAAGTGAGCTTATACATGAAGTCCCAGAAAAGGCTAATATATAAAAATAATAGTGTTTTGAATGAGCTGGTGTTTGAACGGTTTTGGAGGAAGGTGTTGAATTTTTAATGATATGATTATAGAATTATGATTTCTCAAAATGGAACTAGGATATCCTATTTTTTTCTAATGGCAGAATAATCATTATTCTGTCTATGGCTATGCATATTCAACACTAAAATGAACATTCCTGATCAGAGGGAGTTGTTACTATTTTAATCACTTTGGAAAGAATAAGAGGATAGGACATAGGTAGAAGTGGATCATTTAGAGAACTTTAGGGTGTGGTACCTAGGGGATTTACAGAAGTGGGTGGAGATGCAGATCAACATCTCTATCAAGTGATGTCCAAGGAGGAAGTTGACAACTTTTGCCTGTGAACTGACTGCAGGGTTTTAGAATGCTATACCCTATCACATCTAATGAGACACACATATGTATTTTATCCAGTATTGTGTCATACTAAATTTTCCATGAATTAAAATAACAAATACTTTTTACAGTCTGAACTTTTTTTAAAACGTGAAATTAAAGATATGCACTGATGATTGATAGGAAAGAACCAAACATGATTGCATGATAAACAAAGGCCCTGAAGGGGTGGTAAGGAAAGAAAAAAACTGCCAACCACCAACCTATTTAGGAAGGAGAGATGAATATTTATTGTGATTAAGATTCATGTGCTTAGCAAACTAACCCCAAAGAATTTAGGTGTGGGAGAGTGTGGGCTGGACAAGATTTATTTGATTTGCTAAGTGTGGGAAGAGGATTTGGCAGGGAGATTCTGAAGATAGAGTACAGAAAAGTTTTAAAAGAAATTGTTTTGCTTATGACATTGATTTAATTTATAAAAAAAGGCATGATGTAACGGCAGATGTCTCTTCATTTGGAAAGTTACCTTTCCTCATCCCACCAGTAAGTAGTACCTCAAAGGCAGCTGTGCATTCTTATGAGTTGGTTTGCCCAATTAAACATCTCAAGAAAATGAAAATAGGCGAATGGTGTATACTTTTGGCTGTCTTTGAAAGGCTCTGTTCAGAAAAACAAAAAAGGACCCACTGAATTATTGTGCTGCTTGTCCTAAGAGTCAGAACATCCCCACCAGGTTGTAAGGTCTGCTTGCTTGGCAGTAACTAGATGCTGAGTGGAAATGCTAGTTATCTTGTTCTAGAAAAGGGAAATGGTCCTTTACAGAGGAAGTAAAGGCCAAGAGGAAATGTGATCTTTAATTGTAGGAAACATGCCTTGCAGTACGATCTTGCTAGATATGCGTTTGGCAGTCAAAAGCTTTGTAAGGCTTTCCAGACTCTGATAGTCACAGCATTTGGTAAAAACCACATCTGTTTCCTGCGTCTCCGAGCCTGGGAATCAGAACAATGGGGATTTCTAGAGTTTTGTTTTACCCACCAGTTGTTGCTCAGTTAGAAGGGAGCATGCTTCTGATTGATTTAAGTTTCTGTGTATGGCAGCAAAGCAGGTGGGAAGTAATGCTGTTACCCTGACAGCCCTTACATCACCAAAGCTCCCTGCTTGTCTCTGAGCTGCGGAAGGCTTTGTGAAGTGAGCTGAACTTTCCCGACGCCCCTGTGTTACTTTGGAGTGCTTGCCTGTCCCAGAAGTTCCGACTTGTGTTTGGGAGTAACTGGGCTTCGCTAAGTCAGGCACCTCATGGAGGCTGATGGACAGCTGGCTTGTTTACGGTAGGGGCTATGTGGAAAGTTACATGCAATACAGAACTGCAAAGCCCAGCGGCCGACTGGCTTCTCTAACTCCTTAGGATATGAACTCCTGTGGAAGACAGGAAGGACATGAACCCAATGTAGTGTAGATTCCATCAGGACTATCAGACAGGAAGATGCTCCCTCCCCCTCACTCCCCCCCATCCTAGTTATGGACTGCCCCACAACCCAAGAAGAGACACTGAGTGACTGTTAAGCTGTGGAAATTATCATGAGAGAAAACACAGAAACTACTTGAGTACTCTCATAAGGCTAAAAGAACATATTCTCAGCATTCTTTCATTTCCTACATTTGAATGAAACAGATATGGATTGTGATTGAACGTTTTATTTTGTAAATTGGGTTTCTGTATGGTTAGATGCACACCAGAGAACGAAATGCAGGGTCCAAAGTTCTTCTTGTGTGCGAATGAGTGGGAGGAATTGTTCTCTAAAGTGTGGAAAGTCATGGCAAGGCAGAAACAAGTCTTTGAAATGAGTTCTGGGCATTTTGGAGGAATACCTGAATAGGCATTTCTTTATGTGGAGTAGAAAGAGGATGGGGTATTGATACCCGTTGACATTGATCTATTATTACCAGGACTCTTGGTATACCAAAAAGTCAAAACCCTTCAACAGCTTCCTATATTACCCAGAAGGGGTCACAGAAGTGATGTCAGCCACAAGGCCCCACGTGATCCACCCACTGACTCACTCGGCGATTCCAGCTCTCAATTATAGCCCTTTTCTTACCCGCATCATAGAGGTACCGCTGTGATCTTTTCACCCACAGTTTCTTTTGTTTGAAAAGCTTTTCTCTCATTCCTTTTAGGATTTTCTGATTCTGGTCCCCTTTTAAATACGATTTCCCAAACCACTCTTCTAAAGTTGAATGTCTAAGTTTTATCGGCCCAACTTAAAGCTTTCCGTTTTATAAACACCTACTATTCACACACCATTCACTGTAGATAACATTTCTTTCTTTTAGAATATAATTTTCATGATTGAAGTTATAATATTTTGTTCCTTTCCTGATTTGGGAAACAAGAATAGGCCTAGTATGGAGTAATCAAATCCCTGTCTGAGCGAAGAGATAACTCAGTAACCAATTGCTGTTCTTGCGGAAGTCACGTGCTCAGTTCCCAGCATGTAATTGACAATTGCCCTTAAATCCGGTTCCAGGGGATTTAGAGCTCTGTTCTGGTCTCTGTGTTACCAAACACATACACAATACACACATCTACTTGTAGGTCAAACACATATACACATAAATGTAAAATATTAGAAATTTGTTCATCGTAATTGACATTTATGGCACGACTCTTAAATACCAGGTGCTCTTTTAACTACTTTACAAATACATTTTTCTTTTCACGGTGGCTCCCCTTCGTTTCACCAAGTTTGAATAAATTCAAGGTTATATTAGTGTTCAGCTGCAGAGCATGATTTAAAATTCTGATTGTCCTGATCTTATACACCGAACTCTGATCACTTTCATTTTCTTAACTGTTAGAGTCATTTACCTTCTTGAAACATATATTTTATTATAATTTGGACAGGGCCATTTAAATATTTCTCTTAAGGTTGATTTTTTAAAAAATGATCTTCATAATTGCATTCCAGAAAATTTATTTAGGGTGTTAATACTTGCAGATGTAATCTAGTGCTTGCTTTAACACAAGAATACATAACCAGCCTTCCCAGGCCACAGTGCAGGGGAATACCAGGACAGGGAAGTGGGAGAGGGTTGATTGGGGAATAGGGGGAGGGGATATGGGCTATTGGATTTTTGGAGGGGGTGGTCAGGAAAGGAGACAACATTTGAAATGTAAATAAAGAATATATCCAAAAAAATTTAAAAAAAGAAAAAAAGAATACATAAACAGACAGAACCCCTCAGCAACACTGCAGATAACAGAAAACCAATGAAATTCAAACAAACAGGTGGACAGAAAATAGTCCCGCTCAACAGTAATTATGTACAAGTCCAAACTTTATATTTGATACTGACTTTAGGAACTTTATTTACAAATAATTTTTTTTTGTTAAGCACTAAACAAGTCTTAAATTTTTTTGGAGAGCAAACAAGCACACGTCATTAAATAATGGTACCTGAAACCAGAAGGAGACCCCCTCCCCCAAATGATTTGGCAACACAGATAAATCTTAAGACGTTATTACAAATATCAGGTCTGTTCATGACATACTTTTAGAATATAGATGAAGATATTATAATGACCAGAGCGTGAGGATTGCCACCCATCACTTAGAGCAGGACCCTGGAAGATTATGTATGTTCCTCGATAACAGAAGAAGCATCCACTCTTTTTTTTTTTTTGTAAGTTCAATTCTGTGTATCTTATAATCAGGAAATACATAAAATTATAAATTCTTGTCTGAGCAACAGCAAAAAAATAATGCTTTCCTCCAATCTGTATTTCATGCATTTATTAAGTTCATTTTTCTTTACAGAAGTCAATGGAATAGTTACCTTTCTATGCTGTACAGTAGGTTATAAACATTTCTGATTTGTTTGAGTGGGTAGACATTGTTAAAATAAAACTCTATAATATTATATTGCCATGACCTGCATGGCTTGGGCCCTGAGCCTTGATTAGAGGCAGGGATGATGGGAAAACAGACATAAACATGTGCATTACAATCCTGGGCTTAGGTCTGCATGTGACGACTCTTACGAGGTGGCACCTGTTACTACCAATGGCACGGAACCCACAATGTTTACTATGTACAGCGCAGGGGAAAGCTTGGCTCTTCCCAGTAGTAGGTCTCTCTAGGGAAGCCGTCCCAGGCTGTAAATATCCAGAAGTAGGAGAAAGCTACAGTTGTTAGCGCTTTTACCCACTGTTCAATGGTCTACAACCACTTGGAACTCCTACCCTGTAGGAAAGTTTAGCCATGTCTGAGTTTTGTCACTACGGTTGATGGCTTTGCCAGTTTCCCATGGGTCTTCTCTTGGAGTCCTTGGAATGGCCATACTTATGTGAAAAAAATACACTCAAGGTGTTACACACTCAAGGCCTGACATACTTCCTACACCATCCACCACCACCATCATCATCATCATCATCATCATCATCATCATCATCATCATCAAACTATTAGCTGAAAAATCAGAAAAGCATTGCAAAAATTGACCATAGGAAACCTCAGATTCCTAATCAGGAAATGAGCCAATGAAGTAAACAAGCAGTTCTCAAGCAAAGACATATAGTTGGCAAGTAAAATTTTTTAAATGTTTGACCTCTTTAGTCATCAGGGAAACAAATTACAGCCACTTTGATATTCCCTCTCACATCAGTCAGAATGGCTACAATACAAATTTAAAAAAAAAAAAAAGGTGACAGCATGTGCTGACGAGGATGTGGAGAAAGAGGGATTCCTTTCACTGGTGTGGAAGTGTAAACTAGTACAACCATGATGGAAATTATGAGTTCTCTCCTCAATTAGAAATAGAATTATTATAAGACCTAGATGTATCATTGGGATCTGTCTGTCTGTCTGTCTGTCTGTCTGTTTTATATATTAAGGATGCTATATGCTATGAGGATATCCTGTCACATTCATGTTCATTCACAATAACAAAGAAATAAAATCAGTTTGCATGACCCTTATCTGATGAATGGATAATGAGGATATATTACACATACAATACAACATGGAATTATACTCAACTATAAATGAAAATGGGATCTGTAGGAAAATGGATGGAGCTGGGGAATATTATATGAAGTGAGGTATTTCATGGTCAGAAAGACTCACACTACATGTTTTATGCTATGTATGGTTCATAGCTCCTAATTTGTATCTATGCGACTGAATCCAGGAAACTGGAAAGAGACTAGTAAAAGAAGAAAGGGAAAAGGCTTTCAGGGAGAGGCACGGGACGGGTAATAACACATCAGTGATCAGAAAGTAGAATGGGGAATACAGGGAGCATAAGTTTACAAGTGGGGGCTGGGATAGAAAGGTGGAGGAGAAGAGCAGATCAGGAGAGGATCAACTCAAAGTAAGTGTGAGTAAAACTGCCAACCAGGAAATCCATGATGACCTTATTAAAAAATGGGGTTCAGAGCTAAACAAGGAATTTTCACCAGAAGAAATTCGGATGGCTGAGAAGCACCTTAAGAGATGTTCGACATCATTAGTCATCAGGGAAATGCAAATCAAAACAACCCTGAGATTCCACCTCACACCAGTCAGAATGGCTAAGATTAAAAAACTCAAGAGACTACAGGTGCTGGAGAGGATGTGGAGAAAGAGGAACACTCCTCCACTGTTGTTGGGATTGCAAGATGGTACAACTGCTTTGGAAATCAGTCTGGTGGTTCCTCAAAAAATTGGGCATGACACTTCCAAAGGACCCTGTCATAACACTCCTGGGCATATACCCAGAGGATTCCCCTGCATGCAATAAAGACACATGCTCCACTATGTCCCTCAAAGGAGGAAGGGATACAGAAAATGTGGTATATTTATACAATGGAACAATACTCACCAATTAAAAATAATGAATTCATGCAATTTGTAGGCAAATGGTTGGATCTGGAAAATATCATCCTAAGTGAGTTAACCCAATCACAAAAGAATACACATGAAATGCAATCACTGATAGGTGGATATTAATGAGCTCAGAAGCTCTGAATACTCAAGGTACAATTAGCAAATCAAAAGATTCCCAAGAAGAAGGAATGAGAGGATACTGGTCCAGAAAAGACTGGTTCCAGTTTTGCAGGAGAGTACCAGAACAGAGAACGGGTTGGGGAGCGAGGGGGCGGGGCGCGGAGGGAGGACTTATGGGACACATGGTGAGGGGGGAACTGGGAAAGGGGAAAGCCTTTGGAATGTAAACAAAGAATATAGAAAATAAAATTTAAAACAAATCTTCCTCAGTAGATAATATGCTATGTGAACATCACTAAAGTCCTCAGTAGATAATATGCTATGGGAACATCACTTCCTCAGTAGATAATATGCTATGGGAACATCACTTCCTCAGTAGATAATATGCTATGGGAACATCACTTGCTCAAAAATGGATGACAATGACATTAAAGGATAACGAAAAGGAATTCCCGCTTTCTACCACCACCACCACCACCACCACCACCACCACCACCACTACCACCACCATGATAACATGCTATGGGAACATCACTTCCTCAGTAGATAATATGCTATGGGAACATCACTTCCTCAGTAGATAATATGCTATGGGAACATCACTTCCTCAGTAGATAACATGCTATGGGAACATCACTTCCTCAGTAGATAACATGCTATGGGAACATCACTTCCTCAGTAGATAATATGCTATGGGAACATCACTTCCTCAGTAGATAATATGCTATGGGAACATCACTTCCTCAGTAGATAACATGCTATGGGAACATCACTTCCTCAATAGATAATATGCTATGGGAACATCACTAAAGTGAGAAACATTTGTTGTCACAGCTTCTTCCCCTCACCTACCCTCCCCATCAATTAGTTAGTTTGCGTTTGGAATTAGGAGGTACTTTATAATTTAGTTACTTGCTCCATTTAATTCTGCAGCTAATGATAGTGAGACTCAAAGTCAGACGCAGGTCCTGTTGTGAAGAGGTCGCACATGAAGATCAAGATGCATATCTAAGGTGACACGTTTGGGTAAAATAAAACCCAGATCTCACTCTTAGTTTCTGGGCTTAGGGATTTTCACATCATACCTGCCATTCTCAGAAAACCAGTCTGCGCAATTGAGAAGAAAGGGAGGTTTGGAGAATGCTAAAGGGAAAGGTTGTAATGTACTTTTTCCTGTGACCTGCCCCCCAAACTTAGGGCTTGGCACAGGATTCCCCAAGCTCAGTCTAATGTTTGGCCATCAGTCTCTGCACCTGTTTCCATCAGCTGCTGGGTAAAGCCTCTCAGATGACAGCTATGTTAGGCTCCTGTCTGCACGTGTAGCAGGATATCATTAATCCTGTCAAGGGTGGGCGGTCTCTCATTCCATGAGTCTTGAGCTGGGCCAGTCATTGGTTAGCCTTTTCCTCACTGTCTGCTCCATCTTTTTACCTCTGCACTTCTTGTAGGCAGGACAAATTGTAGGTCTAAGGTATTGTGGCTGGGTTAGTGTTCCCGTCCCTTCCCTCCATCGGAAGTCTCTTCAGATTAGGGAGATGGCCATTTCAGGTTCCATGGCCCCCATTGTTAGGAGTCTTAGCTAGGGTCATCCTCATACTTTCCTGGTCGTTTCCATTGTTCTAGGTTTCTAGCTCATCTCAGAGACCCCTCCCCCATTCCAGTTCTCTCTCGCTTTGCTCTCTTCCTCCATCCTCCCCTGAGGAGATCCCTTTAATTGTTATCATTCTGGGACACCATGGGTATCTTTCCTCAACTTGATGTCCTATGTGTCTACTAAAGGGTGTTTCTTTATGGTGTCTCTTTCTGTGACACCCTACATACTATTCCTCAGATGTCTGGGATATGTGTCTAGTAGAAACTCAGACTAGTTTTTGGGAAAACAAGTGTAAGATAGAGGAAAATGGGGAAAGGAGAGGAGAAAAAGGAGGTAAATCAAAATGGAAGAAAGCAACGCCTTTATAAATTTTGACACATGAAGAGATTTCACTCCCTGTCATAGGTAGATAGCTCTGGCAACTCCTGGCACATTTGAAGCAGACAGTAACCCTGGGATAGAGTTCTGCTATAGGAATCAGTATTGAAGGGATAGAGGCCGAGCTCTCAGAAGAGAATGAACTACACTCCTTGATTAGAAGTAATTCTCTGGGGCAAGGCAGGAAGAAGGATCATTCTAACAATTTTGTATAGTGTGCACTGTCGATGCAACTCATTACATTTAGGACTGCACCATCTGCCCAAGGGGATCCAGTACATTACTTCATTGCTTGGCATATGGGCAGTACTGATCACGCCACGCCACAGTGCTTTTTGCTGTCTTCGTTTCTTTCCAGAAATGGAGGCCAAGGACTGTCTTCCGGTCTTACTGTTCAACCTCCACTTCTTCAATGCCTGCTCCCTTTCCTCTCTTAGCCCTGTTCACTGACCCTGCACCTATCCAGCTGTGCTTTGCATGTTGCTCTCACGCCTGCTTTCCAACTTGTAATCAGCTTGCCTTGTGACTCCCCTCCTGGCCCCCGCCCCCCCCAACACATCTTGACTAAGTTCCTGTCTTCTGTATACTTGATGGCGGGAGCGCCGGTGAGATTTTAATTCAGGAAACATGGCTTGCAATCTGTGGAGCAACCAGAACAGCTGCTGTTGCTGCTGTTCAGTTTTTCTTGGCAGATGGACGGAGAAGGAATTACGAATGGGGAAATTTGCTCAGCCTTGGCTGCTGTGTCCTACAGCAACATTGCCTTTGCCAGCTCGGTCTCTTCCATACAACCCAAACACGAAAGCGTAAGACTGTACTGTAACACCCCAAGTTCAGAGAGAGAGAGAGAGAGAGAGAGAGAGAGAGAGAGAGAGAGAGAGAAGCTCATTCAAGGTTCTTTATGCAGTAGCCCTTCTACTGGCCACTGACTACAGTGAAAGACAGATTTGTTTAGATTTTGGTAGCTTGACTTATACATTAAATAAGTGCTATTCTATCTCTACAATAAATTTATATCAATACTATTACGAGTCCACAGGTTAATTTATTAAAAATCAACTTCAATGAGCTGTGCAGTGTCTAGCATAAAACATGTACCCTTTAGACTTACAATTTAATGAGTTTTGAATCACTAATACCATCTTGATAGCAGAATATTTTTATCACTTCTAAAAGTTGAGGCATTCTTTTGTGGTAATCCTTCTACTCCAACCCTGGCCTCTGGCACCCACCATGTCTTTTATTACCCGGGTGTGACTTTTTCAACACTTAAGAGAATTATACAGTGTGTGGGAAATCTTTACTCTGGCATCCTTTAGCTTCATGATTTTGAATTCATCTGTGCTCTTGTGGGAAATCAGTCTGTTCCTTTTAAACGATGCAATTTAATCATTTGCCAGTTTTGGGATATGCAGGGATGTGGTATAATTTGAAAAGACATTGATTTTCAAGTTACTGAACTTTGGAAACTCTGAGAATTTGTTAAGTTTATAGCTGTTCTCATCCTTACTGGTACTTTTCTGTTTCTCTAGATTTGTGACTACTCACATGGCTTGTAATTCTGTTGTGTATATCGGAGGTGACAAACACACAGAAGTATTCTTCATGTCCTTATCTACAGATTATATAAAGTCCTTGGCAAGCTTTCCTTTCCCTTTGTGTATTAGCTTCTTTCTTGAGACAGGTCTTACATAGCCCAAGTTAGCTGCAAAATCATTAGGCAATCATTAGGCTTGGGTTCCTCACCGCCCACCTGTCTCCACCCCAAGTGCTGGACTTACAGACCTGTGACACCATGCTCAACTATGTGGTAAATTTTCCATTCAAATATTTGGTCCACATCAATCTTCTTCTTCTTTTTTTTTTTTTTTTTTTTTTTTTGGTTTTTTGAGACAGGGTTTCTCTGTGTAGTCCTGGCTGTCCTGGAACTCACTTTGTAGACCAGGCTAGCCTCGAACTCAGAAATCCGCCTGCCTTTGCCTCCCAAGTGCTGGGATTACAGGCATGCGCCACCACTGCCCGGCCCACATCAATCTTCTTAAGTTGTTGGAATGCATTATATTCCTAAATAAAAATTATTAGATATCTATTAGGTGAATATTTTCTGTATTCTATGGCTTGCCTTTTTACTTTCATTTTACTCTTTTCAATGATGTCTATGAGGCTTATGAAATATTTTAATATTCAATAAAACTTTAGCCCAAATCCCTAAACATCAAAACACATGACAGGAGAAATTATTATATTTTCATTTACTTAACGGAGTTTTTTTTGAAAGAGAAAGGCTGACTTTGTGATTTTTAGCAACATTTTATTTTATCAATAGAGAATTAGTATCTTCCCTGACTCAGATCCACAAACATTTTATTTTGCTATTTTCTTTTCTTTTTTTAAAATTTGAATATTAGCTTTTCTTTATTTTTAAAGATTTATTTATTATATGTAAGTACACTGTAGCTGTCTTTAGACATACCAGAAAAGGGTGCCAGATCTCATTATGGACGGTTGTGAGGCACCATGCAGTTGCTGGGATTTGAACTCAGGACCTTAGGAAGAGCAGTTAGTGCTCTTAACGGCTGAGCCATCTCTCCAGCCCCTATCACTATTTTCTAAAAGAGCTAAATATTCACTCAGTTTTCTGCTTAGTCTGTATTTAGATATTATTTTATATGCTGATATGATATATATGTATGATTTCTCCTGAAAATTTTCCAGAAGTGTTTATCAAACACGCATATTTTTAGTTATCAAATAAGAATAGCATTGCCAGCTCTTTACATGTAAATGTACATACGGGCTTTGTCTAAATGCTTTCTTGATACGGTTACTAAAGGGAATAATAAGAGCATATGCTTTATGTGACGCTGGGTGGGTTGTGCACTTGCATTTGGAAACTGTTGCCACCACAAACATCCTTTAGCTCTATTTTGATTACCTCTGTCTGGAAGTTGATACCTTAAGACTTTTGGAGATTTATTTATTTATTTTTGGCATCTGTTGTAGTACTCTCTTAACGTTGGCTCACCACCGTTTAAAGCAGATAAGCTCTATGCAAACCACAGGCCACCCATTCTTGAGCCTGGTAGAATGAGGATTAGACTCACAACTCTACATGCAGATTTAGTTCTCTTCCTTTAATGCTAACTTGGGTGACAGACCTGGAGGAGTTCATTTGAGTTCTTCTTCTGTTGTGAAGATGTAATATACACTATATCTATTTTAATTCTCCCTCCCGTATGCAGCCTCACAGCAAGATTTCACACATGCAAATGAGTTTGCTAAGGGGAAGAAAGCTTGTAAAAAAAATCTGTTAGTTTAATTTAAGCGGTATTGGGATGAGAGGACCAATTTTACATTTTAATGCCAAATTAATCAAATAACTACCCCAACCTGATGCTAAATTCATTTTTTGAATCAGGATACGGGATTTAAATATTTTTCAGACTGGACAGAGCTATGGCCATAGTAGTTAAGTGTTCAGTCTTATCACTGTAGTGTTCAGTGGAGGAAAAGGGAGGCAAATAGGTATAATTTAGTGTTGTTTTATAAGGAGAGGTTATATGAGTTTGGGGAGTATCCAATACAGATTATTAAATATGAACATTAGTTATTTATAGCCAGAAATGTAAACAATTTTTGAACCTACAGACAAAAATTATTACTTGAAGGCATATGAATATTGATTTTATACCCAATAGGATGATTATGCTTAATTCTACGCACCAAACATTAAAACATTCGGTAAACTGCAATGTGTGTGGATAAGGAATTCTACTCTCTTGGTGAGTCTGCTTTTGTTTCTTTTTTGCTTTTGTAAACAAATATTGCTGCTACAAAGCCAAGAAATATCTTTTCCTTCTTTTGTGGTATATGGACTTCTGTGTTAACTGGCCATCACGTTTCTGGTGGCTAGACAGAACGGCCACATTAACACTACCCACCCTTCCAATCTGGTGTACAAAAATAAGAAAGGGATAATAGCTGGTCATGGTATCCTATTTTTTTATTTTTATTTTGGATAGTCATCATTCATTAAACTTCTGGGTTCTTGATTTTCACTTTGCAGCCCATATAACTTGAAGGTTTTTCTTTCCTTATTACATATGCAGGGATCCCTTGCTATTACTGGTATACTAGGATTTGACAGTAAATGTCCTTCTGTCATGGCGTCCTTAGTCAATATCATCTCACATCGTAGGAAGAGAAGTCTACTCACAACATGACAAGATGATAGTCATATTTTTAAATCATAGATAGGATAAAGATTTAAACTCATTGGGAATCATCCTCTTATGTATTGGTACTTGGCTTTGTATTAGTTACTGCTTTGTTCTTTTTTCTGCTTTTTTTTCTCAATTTTTTTAAATTAGATATTTCCTTTATTTACATTTCAAATGTTATTCCCTTTCCTCATTTCCCTTCCAAAAACCCCCTATCCCTTCCCCCCTTTCCCCTGCTCACCAACCCACCTACTCCTTCTTCCCTGTCCTGGCATGCCCCTATACTGGGGCATCAAACCTTTTCAGGTCCAAGGGCCTCTTCTCCCTTTAATGTCCAACAAGGTCATCCTCTATTACATATGCAGCTGGAGCTATGGGTCTTTACATGTGTACTCTTTGGTTGGTGGTTTAGTCCCTGGAAATTTTGGGGATACTGGTTGGTTCATATTGTTGTTCCTCCCATGGGGCTGAAAACCCCTTCAGCTCTCTCAGTCCTTTCTCTAGCTCCTCCATTGGGAACCCTGTGCTTAGTCTAATGGTTGGCTGAGAGCATCCACCTCTATATTTTTCAGGCACTGGCAGAGCCTCTCAGGAGACAGCTATATCAGGCTCCTCTCAGCAAGCACTTGTTGGCATCCACAATAGTGTCTGAATTTGGTGACTGTATATGGGATGGGTACCCAGGTAGGGGATAGTGTCTGGATGACCTTTCCTTCAGGCAAGAACTTGAACAATACCTCTCCCAGTATCCCTTTTCCTCATCTAGGTATACCTATAAATCAGACTAGAATAATAGTATTAATATGGTATCATTTCTCATCCCTTTAATTCTGGAATTTATTTTTGATGAAGGAAAATTGCTAATTACAAACCTTATTCTGTGTAGATCCATATAGACTAAGTTAAAATAATTTAATATATCTGTGTGTGTGTGTGAGTGTGTGTGTGTGTGTGTGTGAGAGAGAGAGAGAGAGAGAGAGAGATGATCAGATCATCACTAAGCATAACTAACCAATAATAACCTTGAAATGTTCAGATTGTATTCATCAATGACAAGATTTAGACTACAATGTTTAAAAATCTGAATCTTTGGATGCTTAGAAAAAACTTACTTTGTCAGTAATAATACCCAGCATGAAGGAAAAGATATGGAAAAGAGACAACATAGAAACAGAACACAACAATAAAGTTATATTTACAAAGGTAAATAAACCCTATATAAGGACTTATGAAGTTATGCAAGTCGTTGAACATGGAGATGTACCCACATAGAAACTTTACTTCCATCCCTCACCTCCATGTTTTAGTATCTTCAACATAGGAAAGTACTCTGCAGACTACAAAAAGGAAAACTGAAACACCAATCCAGCCACAAAACCATGGAAAACAGTCTGTCCTGCCTGAAAAATATGCTAGAGTAATGGTGACACAAAGCTTGTGGAAATAACCAACCCATGTTTGATTTAACTTAAGGCCCTTCTCATGAGATGGATCCCATACACAACATTGCTTGAATGACCAAGAATCAGAGACAAGATAGCCCAGAGACCTAGGGTAAAACCAAATACTGCTGGCCTAGGAAAAACAACCAAACAACCAAACAATAAAATGTCTCCTCCTAATGATAGTCTGCTATACTCATAGGTTGTGCCTTTGTTCGGCAATCATCAAAGAGACTTCCTCCTATGCATATGGGAACAAATACAAAAACCTATAGCCAGATATTATGCAGAGAGAGAGAGAGAGAGAGAGAGAGAGAGAGAGAGAGAGAGAGAGAGAGAGAGAGAGATCTAAATGAGAGATCTAAATGAGATGTCTCCATCACATTTCTCCTCTCAAAGCTCAGGGCATCTCCTGGGAAAGAAGGGAGAAAGAGTGTGGGAGACAGGAAGGAAAAAAGGAAGGAGAACAACAGGAGAACAAGCCCTTTAGATAAACGGATGAACAATGATCATATGAACTCACAAAAATTGAAAGAGCAAATACAGGGAGGGTCTGCATGAATATACAACAGATCAGATCTAGTGGTGGGTCTTTTTGGTTTGGAATTCTTAGTCAAGATTATCATCTACAAAAATCTACGGAGAGCAATAACTTGTCAGACTAATTTGGAAAATAAAACCTTACAAAATAGGAGTGTCATTATGAGGATGTGGAAAAAAAGGAACACTCTTCCATTGCTGGTGGGATTGCAAGCTGGTATAACCCACTCTGGAAATCAGTCTGGCATTTCCACAGAAAATTGGACATAGTGCTACCTGAGAACCCAGCTATATCACTCCTGGGCATAGACCCAGAAGATGCTCCAACATGTAATAAAGACACATGTTCCACTATGTTCATAGCAGTCATATTTATAATAGCCAGAAGCTGGAAAGAACCCAAATATCCCTCAACTTAGGAATGGATGGAGAAAATGTGGTACATTCACACGACCGAATACTACTCAGCTATTAAAAAACAAAAACTTCATGAAATTTGCATGCAAATTAATGGATCTAAAAATTATCATTACAGTCAGAAAAGACCACACATGGTATGTACCCACTGATAAGTGGACATTAGTCAAAGATTATGGAATACCCATGATTCAACTCACGAACCCCATGAAGCTCAAGAGGAAGGAAGGAAGACCAAAGTGTGGATACTTCAGTCCTACTTAGAAGGCAGAACAAAATAATCAATGGAAGTAGAGGGTGGGAGGGACTTGGGAGGAAGAGAAGATGGGGAGGGGATAGAGAGGGGAAGAATAAGGTAAGGGGGGAGATAGAGGAGATGTACAGAGGATCAGGAGATTGAACAGAGGTGTGTAGCAATGGTGCTTGGGGGGCTGGGGGTAGCAACCACAAAGTCCCAGATGCCAGGAAAGCAAGAACCTCCCAGGACCTCTGGGGATGACATTAGCAGAAATACCCCATAAAGGGGAGGAAGAACATGTTGTGACCATATGCAGAGGTTAGGTATGGCCGTCTGGTTCAGGAGATGGGGCCACCCACCCATCTCCAAAATTTTAACCCAGATTTGCTCCTGTCTAAAGGAAATACAGGAATGAAGAGTGGAGCAGAGACTGAAAGAAAGACCATCCAGAGAATGCCCCCACCTGGAATCCATCCCTCATGCAGACACCAAACCCAGATACTATTGTGGATGGCATGAAGTACTTTGAGGACAGGAGCCTGATACAGCTGTCTCCTGAGAGGCTCTGCCAGATCCTGACCAATACACATGAGGATGCTTGCAGCCAACAGTTGAACAGAGCACAAGGGACCCCAGTGGAGGAGTTAGGGGAAGGACTGAAGGAGCTGAAGGGGCCTTATCTGGGATTAATGGAAGGGGAGGCCCTTGGTCATGTGAAAGTTTGATGCCCTAGTGTAGAGGAATGCTAGGGCAGTGAGACTGGAATGGGTAGGCGGGTGGGGGAGCACCCTCTTGGAAGCAGGGTAAGGAGGGATGGGATAGAGGATTTGCAGAGGGGAAATCAGGAATGGAGATAACATTTGAAATGTAAATAAATTAAATATCCAATAAAAATAATTTAATGAAAGTAATAATTATAAGTGTACATACACCAACTTCTGGAACATATAGTTACATGATGGGAATAATGTTAGGTTCAAATGCAAAGATAGATTCTGATATAATTAGGGTAGGAAATTTCAACTATTGTAGTCTTATCATTGGAAAGATCAACTCAAAATCACAATAAAGAAATCTTAGAGTTAAACTACAATGAGACCAAAAGATGCAAAAACCTGATATTTACAGACCATTTCTTTTAAGTATGACAATTATACATTGTTCTCACACCACTTGCAGCATTCTCTGCTCATATGTTGTGCCACAAAACAAATCTTAACAAACTAAGATAGTGACAATCACTTCTTTAATATAACTTGATCACAAGAATATGAAGCTACAAATTAGCAAAAATGTTAAAAATTGTGTAAGTAACCCCAAAATTCAAGGACATGCCCCGGAAAGTCATATGTATACTGAAAAAATTAAAAAGGATTTTTTTTTCAAAAATTTTGATACAAGTGATAAAGGGAATACTATATAGTCAATGCATTGGGATAAAATAGAAAAACGAATAATAAGAAAGTTTGTTGCAAGAGAAGTCTACACAGAACACAAGAAAATAAAAATCCAAGCAAAGTTACTTGCCCAAAAGAAATATAAAAGTTCATGGGCTACAGATAAGATATAGTTGGTAAAGCACTTGCTGTACATACATGACTATCCAAGTTCAAACCCAGGCACCCATATAAAAGTGTTAATCATGGAAGTGAATTCTGTGATGCACCCCCCCAACAAATGTACATACATGAACATGAATGCAAACATATAAAAGGATAAAAGCAGAATCAGAGAAAAAGAAAACAAAACAAAAGCATAAAGGTACAAACGTTTGAAGCGTGAAGAAACTAAGCAGTGACTTTTAATAATATAAAAATATACAAGTTTCTATTTAATGAAGAGAAGAGATCTCAATAAGTAAAATCGGACATCAAAACAACATTGCAGGTGGTGCCACAGTAACACAAAAGATCACTAGTGCCTGTCATAAACAATGGTGCAGCAACTGAAACACATCCAAGATCTGGATACTTTTCTCAAATGAAACAGAAAAATCCAGGCACAAGTCCTTGACAATATAACAGTAATAGATAACAAAACTGAATGACACAAAGTTTCTTAGTACAAAACAGTCGGAGGACCAGACGACTTTCTTAAATACCATAGCACATCACGAAATATCTCACCCTAACCCAACAGATTCAATAGGAAACTTTTTCTTAAAATTCTTTTCTTATTGGCTATTTTATTTATTTACATTTCTTTTTTTAATTTTCTATATTCTATGTTTACATTCCAAAGGCTTTCCCCTTTCCCAGTTACCCCCCACCATATGTCCCATAATTCCTCTCCCCCCCAACTATTCCTCAATCATTCCCCCGCCCCCACGATTTCTCTGTTCTGGGTCTACAAAACTGGATCCAATCTTTACAGGCCCAGGGTCCTCTCCTTTCTTCTTCTTGGGAGTCATTTGACTTGCTAATTGTGCTTTGAGTATTTAGGACTTCTGGACTCATTAATATCCATTTATCAGTGATTGCATTTCATATGTATTCTTTTGTGATTGGGTTAGCTCACTTAGGATGATATTTTCCAGATTTAACCATTTACCTACAAATTGCATGAGTTCATTATTTTTAATTGCTGAGTAGTCCTCCTTTCCCAGTTTCCCCTCCACAACTCCTTATCCCATCCCCCCACCCCTGCTTCTCTGAGGGTGGTTCCTATCCACCTACCCCCTCCCACCTCACCACCTTGGCATTCCCCTACACTGGGGCATCAAGCCTTCGCAGGACCAAGGTCCTCTCTTCCCACTGGTTGGTGGTTTAGTCCCTGGGAGCTCTGGGGAGTCTTTATACAAGGCTAGTAGTACCCAGACAGCAATACCCGACATCTATAGAATCAAAAGAAAACTGTCGGTATTCTCAATGAAAATGGATTTTAAAAAGCCTCCAAAACCTCAACCTCCCAGAAAGCTGAGTTGAGCAGCTTTCTGGAAGAACTAAGCAAGTGGTCACATGGAATTGAAGCACACACAGTTAAACACACACAAATGCCTGCACGTAATGTATCAGATCACATCAGAGGACCAAGACTTCATGACTGTTTCAACCGATGGGGAGAAAGCATTTGATAAAGTTCAGTACCCATTTAGGATCAAACCACTCAACAAATTAAGCCTGGGTAGAACATACTTCAACATATGAATGCCATAGATGAGAAACCCACAACAGCCAGAATGAATGGGTAAAGCAGACTTTTCCCCCAGTCCTAATACTGTCAGCTCTCCAGCGAGAAAGCAGAAGGCAAGACATCTAATTAAGAGGGAAGGGCAGCACTGCTCCTGCATGTAGGTGTCATTATTTTAAACATTAAAAAAAATAAAAACCAGTAAAAATAAATCACTCCAAACCTGTTTTAAATAATATATAAATTTGGTAAAGTTCTATAATACTACATGGCATCTTTATAACTCAAGTGAGTTCATTGAGAAGTTAATCAAGGACACAGTCTCGCTCATAAAAATCACCAGAAATAAATTTAACTAATGAAGCCAATGATAATTTCTGTAATGCTAAAAGAATAAAATCTAAGAATTCTTTTTGGGCTAGGTCGGTGGCCCAGGACTTCAGTCTTTGGCGAAGTAGGCTGACCTGTGTGATTAAGATACCAGCCTAGACTACAGTGTTTTATGAAAAGAGGAGGGAGAGAAGGAATATGTTTGGTTGCTGTGTGGTAAGGGTGTATCTCCATGGGCTCATGCCTTGGCATCCATTTCCTCTGAGGAACCACATGATGGTATGGTATAGTGTAGAATAGTTTATTCAGGGCATGTGGAGGGGAGTTAAGAGGGTAGTAGAGACAGAGAAAGGCAGAGAGACAGAGAGACAGAGAGACAGAGAGAGAGAGAGAGAGAGAGACAGAGAGACAGAGAGACAGAGAGAGAGACAGAGACAGAGAGAGACAGAGAGACAGAGAGAGAGACAGAGACAGAGAGAGACAGAGAGAGACAGAGAGAGACAGAGAGACAGAGAGAATATGATTTTCATGTAACACTGCCTATGTATCATACCATTATTTATTTACTATATGTCATTCATAGTTTGTATACTTGTATACAAACATTTCCAGTGTCCTTGGTGATGGAACCTAAGCACACTGTAAATATATTGATCTCGAGGTTAAAACGCCTCTAGTTTTTTAATTTTTTTTTGTGTACTCTTGTTATGGGCTGTATATGCTTTTCCCAGGGAGTGGCACTACTAGGAGGTGTGGCCTTGTTGGAGTAGGTGTGTCACTGTGGGTGTGGGCTTAAGACCTTCACCCTAGTTGCCTGGAAGTCAGTCTACAACTAGCCGCCTTCAGATGAAGAGATAGAACTCTCAGCTCCTCCTGCACCATATCTGCCCGTATGCTGCCATGGTTCTGCCTTGAGGACAATGGACTGAACCTCTGAGCCTGTAAGTCAGCCCCAATTAAATGTTGTCTTTTATAAAACTTTCACTGGTCATGGTGTCTGTTCTAAGCAGTGAAACCCTAACTAAGACAACTCCTAAATTCTGTTGGGATATTTTGTATTCCTAAGTGCTCAATTAAATGCTTTTTGCATTTAATTATCTACATTTTGCACATATTTGTACGGGTACACACACACACACACACACACACCTCCCATTGTCTAATGGCAGGTAAGATACGTTTAAAAATAATTGCACTTATTTTTTAGTTTTTTTCAGAACAGGGTTTCTCTGTATAGCCCTGGCTGTCCTGGAACTCACTCTGTAGACCAGGCTGGCCTCGAACTCAGAAATCTGCCTGCCTCTGCCTCCCAAGTGCTGGGATTAAAGGTGTGTGCCACCATGGCCTGGATGCACATAGAAACTTAAGGGTTTCAAACTCTCCATTTATTGGAAGAACCTGGTATTAGGCAGCGTGTAGGACAATGAGCCAGTCCTCATGGCCCCACTCTGGGGATGGAGATGTGCTTGCAAATGTATCAGGGCAGCACGTGAACCCTCTCAACTTCTATATTCATCTGTCTTTTGATTTTAGATTTTCATTGATAGAAGTAATTGACATTTAAAAAATGATATTAAACAGAGGCTAGAAATTCATTTTTTTTATTGTATAGAGATGAACTTATTTATTTTATATTTATTTCCGGGCTGTTACTTTTCACGATTGGCTTTGAACTGTCAATGAGATACCATCTGGTTTTCTATATTTCTTTTTTCAAAATTCATAGCTATATTGACGCTCATGACAATGCTTATTCTTTTTATTAGATATTTTCTTTATTTACATTTAAAATGTTATCCATTTTCCTTGTTTCCCCTCTGAAAACCCCCTATTTCATCCCACTCCCCCTGCTCACTAACCCACCTACTCCGGCTTCCCTGACCTGGCATTCCCCTTTGATGGGGAAAAGAGCCTTCACAGGTCCAAGGCATTGATGCCTGACAAGTCCATCTTCTGTTACCCATGTGGCTGGAACCATGGGTCCCTCTTTGTGTATTCTTTGGTTGGTGGTTAAGTCCCTGGGAGCTCTGGGGATTCTGGTTGGTTGATATTGTTGTTTCTCTTATGGGGCTGCAAACCCCATCAGCTCCTTAGGTCCTTTCTCTATCTCCTCTGTTGGGAACCCTGTGCTTAGTTGAATGGTTGGCTGAGAGCATCCACTTCTGTATTTGTCAGGTATTGGCAGGGCCTCTCTGGAAACAGCTATATCAAGCTCCTGCCAACAAGCACTTGTCCGCATCCACAATAGTATCTGGGTTTGGTAACTATATGGGATGGATACCCAGGTTTGGTAGTTTCTGGATGGTCGGTTTTTGCTCCACACTTTGTCTCTCTATTTCCTCCCATGGATATTTTGTACCCTATCTAAGAAAGACCAAAGCATTTATACTTTGGTCTTCCTTCTTAAGTTTCATGTGGTCTGTGAATTTTGTCTTGGGTATTCCAAGCTTCTGGGATAATATCCACTTATTAGGGAGTACATACCATATGTGTTTTTTGTGATTGGGTTACCTCACTAAGGATGATATTTTCTGGTTCCATCCATTTGCCTAAGAATTTCATGAATTCATTGTTTTTAGTAGCTGAGTAGTAGTACTCCATTGTGTAAATGTACCACATTTTCTGTATCCATTCCTCTGTTAAGGGATATTTGGGTTATTTCCAGCTTCTGGCTATTATAAATAAAGTTGCTGTGAACATATTGGAGCTTGTGCCCTTATTACATGTTGGAGTATCTTCTGTGTATATACCCAGGAATGGTATAGCTAAGTCCTCAGGTAATACTATGTCCAATTTTCTGAGAAACTGCCAAACCGATTTCCAGAGTGGTTTAACCAGCTTGCAATGCCACCAGCAGTGGAGGAGTGTTCCTCTTTCTTCATGTCCTCTCTAGTATTTACTGTCACCTGAGTTTTTGATCCTAGTAATTCTGACTTGTGTGAGATGGAATCTCAAGGTTGTTTTGATTTGCATTTCCCTGATGACGAATTCTACAGTATCATTAAAATAAGATTTAAAGTTACAAAAGACTCAGTTCAATAGTCATATACTTTGTAATCAGATATATCTGATAGTCACTGCCATCTGTGGACACAGTTGTCAAATGTGCTACTGAGAAAGAGAACACTCACAATCTTTTTGAACAAGAGTAATCCTTAGGTAAAACTCTATTAATCCTCAAAGATAGGTGTATTCCTGGGATGTCTGTCATGGCCAAACATGAGTTTAATCTGCAATGAGTGATTTGAGCTGACACATACTTTCAATATATGATCTTTGCCACATATCTTGAAGTAATAGCTGCCTTTACTTCTTACTCCATCATTTCTGAGTCACTCACAACTTGCTATGAAATGGCAGCTGAGAAATGCAGGAGCTCAATCATTTCTGTATTGAACATGTTCTCTATAGAAATTGGTTTTGGAGAATGAGCTATTATACTCCATGCCAGTTATAGCACAGAACCATCACCTTCCACTATAAAATGGCAGAGAGCCATGCATTATGTATATCCATAATGAAAAAAATAATGGGAGTGTTTTCATGTCTCTTTGCCATATGCATAGATAGTTGTTTAATGTTTGAAATTAGAAATTGTAGTTTGTCATTTAAGAGTTGTGTATTCTCACTTCTAATTGTTTAAACTATTATTTAAAAATTTCAGTACATGCATATATAGATTTAAAATGCAGAAAGGATTTGATGCAAAGGAAAGTGGGAGGCAATTTGGAGAGATGGCTCAGTCATTAAGACTGAGTTCTGTTCTTGCAGATGACCTGAGTTCAGTTTTCATTACCCACATTGAGCGACTTATAACCACCTAAACACAATACATCTATATGCATAATAAAAACAAAAATAAAAATAAAAACAAATCCAGAATTTGTGAGGGAAACTAAAAAAAATCAGTGCAGTCTTTATAGAGCCAGTCTTTTTGTATATAAAGTTTTGTATATTGTTAGAATTATTGTCAGCATCAAAAAGATAAGTCATACTTGTGCTCTATAGTACTCAAAATAAATTGTGATAGTTGATCTTCATTGGCAATTTGATAAGTTTTAGGTTAGCCCTAAACACATAGTTCTGGATATTAAAGTATTTTCTTTTTTTTTTAATTTTTTTTTATTTTCTATATTTTATGTTTACATTCCAAAGGCTTTCCCCTTTCCCTGTTCCCACCCACCATAGTTCCCATAGTTCCTCTCCCCCCCAACTGTTCCCCAATCATTCCCCCTCCCCCCTCGGTTTCTTTACTAAACTGGATGCAATCTTTACAGGCCCAGGGTCCTCTCCTTTCTTCTTCTTGGGAATCATTTGACTTGCTATTTGTGTCTTGAGTATTTAGGGCTTCTGGGCTCATTAATATCCACTTATCAGTGATTGCATTTCATGTGCATTCTTTTGTGATTGGGTTAATTCACTCAGGATGATATTTTCCAGGTCTAACCATTTACCTACAAATTGCATGAATTCATTATTTTTAATTGCTGAGTAGTATTCCATTGTATAAATATACCACATTTTCTGTATCCATTCCTCCTTTGAGGGATATTTGGGCTCCTTCCAATTTCTGGCTATTATAAACAAGGCTGGTATAAACATAGTGGAGCATGTGTCCTTATTGCATGCAGGGGAATCCTCTGGGTATATGCCCAGGAGTGGTATGCCAGGGTCCTCTGGAAGTGACATGCCCAATTTTCTGAGGAACCACCACACTGATTTCCAGAGCAGTTTTACCATTTTGCAAACCCACCAACAGTGGAGGAGTGTTCCTCTTTCTCCACATCCTCGCCAGCACTTGTTGTCTCTTGAGTTTTTAATCTTAGCCATTCTGACTGGTGTGAGGTGGAATCTCAGGGTTGTTTTGATTTGCATTTCCCTGATGACTAATGATGTTGAACATCTTTTAAGGTGTTTCTCGGCCATCCGAATTTCTTCTGGTAAAAATTCTTTGTTTAGCTCTGTGCCCCATTTTTTGATAGGGTTATTTGTTTCTTTGCGGTCTAACTTCTTGAGTTCTTTGTATATATTGGATATTAGCCCTCTATCGGATGTGGAGTTGGTGAAGATCTTTTCCCACTTTGTTGGTTGCCGTTTTGTCCTTCTGACAGTGTCTTTTGCCTTACAGAAACTTTGTAATTTTATGAGGTCCCATTTGTCAATTCTTGATCTTAGAGCATAAGCTATTGGTGTTCTGTTCAGGAACTTTTCCCCTGTGCCCAAGTCCTCCAGGGTCTTCCCAAGTTTCTTTTCTAATAGTTTCCGTGTGTCTGGTTTTATGTGGAGGTCCTTGATCCACTTGGAGTTGATCTTAGTGCAAAGAGATAAGAGTGGGTCAATTCGCATTCTTCTGCATGTTGACTTCCAGTTGAACCAGCACCATTTGTTGAAAAGGCTATCTTTATTCCACCGGATGGTTGTGGCTCCTTTATCAAAGATCAAGTGACCATAAGTCTGTGGGTTAACCTCTGGGTCTTCAATCCTGTTCCATTGATCTGCTTGCCTGTTGCTATACCAATACCATGCAGTTTTTAACACAATTGCTCTGTAGTACTGCTTGAGGTCAGGGATATTGATTCCCCCAGAAGTCCTTTTATTGTTGAGAATAGTTTTAGCTATCCTGGGTTTTTTGTTGCTCCAGATGAATTTGAGAATTGCTCTTTCTAGATCTATGAAGAATTGAGTTGGGATTTTGATGGGGATCGCATTGAATCTGTATATTGCTTATTTTCTAGGAGGATATTTTAATTCTGTAAAGAAGCCCATCCTGAATAAGGTTGGCATTTGCCCATTGGCTGTGGTCCTGGGCATAATAGTAATAAGAAATTCAGTTGAACACTCTCCTTGCTTTCGGACCATGGATGCATATGGCCAGTTACTTCTAGTTCTAACCACTAAAGATGGAAGCACTTTCATTCCTGTACTTTCCCGAACTGATGGACTTGATCAATACCAACACAGTGAACTCTTCATCTTTGGCTTGGGTCAAGGTATTTTATCATAGTGACAAGAAATGTAACTGAGGCATATGTTAACTTGAAAGCACACCTCATAATACAAAGAAAAATATATGCAAAGTGTTAAACATCACATATACATACTTACTTTTACTTATACCTAGAAAGTCAGTGAGGACAATTTCCAGAGTAAGGTTAGGAAATGACATTGGATTTGACAGAAGAAAACAGAATTTATTCACCTGTGTGTACGTTTTTTCTTTGTCATCCTATGCCATCAAGACTAACCAACCAACTACCCAGGAGAGAGGAACAGAAACTTCCAGATAGGACAATTTTATGGGTAGATGTGATATATTTTTCTGGGTTCTGCCTGAAACAATGGAAAAATCTACTATTAGAAAATAGCCTAACCCAACAAGAAATCATTGCACATTAGAAAAATATCTGCCTATCTTGTATGGTCCAGAAAAGGCGCATACTTCCTGTCTCCTTTCACCATTTTATTTTTCTAAATGCAGAAGCAATCTGAGCACGATCAGCAAAGTATGAGATGAAAGCCGCACCTGGAACAAAGGTGGCGTGCTGGTCCATGGATTGTCCTAGCAAGAGATGAAGGATGCCAAAGCCTAACGTGGAGACAAGGCCATCTCTGGTTTCTGAAGGCACAAATGGGCTTCATTTGAGTCATGATTCCAAGATGAGTAATTTTAAACCTACTAGGACCTGGGATTTTGATGTGAGGTTATTTTTTTTTTGAGACAATAAATTACAACATCATCCTTTCATTTTTCTCCCTTCAAACCCTCCTGTACCCCCATCCACACTTGTCTTCAAATTTATTACATCTTTTTTTCACTAATTGTTATTACACAAATATTTGTATATACATATATACTCCTAAATATATGTATCAGAATATATCAACTGTTAAATCCATATAATGTCATGTGTATGTGCGTGTTCAGGGATGAATGTTGGCCACTGGAGAGTGGATATGCTTTTCCCTGGGGAAGACCACTTCTACTTCTGGCTTTTGTCGCTTCTTTGCTTTGGGCTCTTTTCTTATTCATTTATTTTTTTCTGCTTAGGTTGCTGTGTCCATGGGTGTCATCCCTGTTTAGTTCACATTTGGACGGCTGTGTTGGTGAGACTTTATGGATGTAGTTTGTAATTCCACCAAGGGACACAATCTCACAGCAAACTTCCTGATACTCTTGATTCTCACAATCTTTCCGTACCTCTTCTACAATATTTTTTAGATGTATCCACTAAAACAGGTTTTCTTGACTCTGCATTTTAATTGGTTTTGGTTTTCTATAGAGATCTGTTTCTATTACAAAGGGAAGGTTACTTGATGAGGGGGTGAAGACTACTTTTGTCTGTGGGGAAAAGGACAAATATTTATAGATTATTGTTAGATATTATGCTGATTTAGTAAATTAGAGGTTAAATTAGAGGTTGCAGGTTCTGCTCCAAAACCCATGGCTTTCCTATCACCGAATAGTTAGCAAAGTTTCCAATTCCAGGCATGCTTTCCCTCCTGGTGAGTGCGTCTTAAGTCCAATTAGAGAATTGTTGCTTATTGCTAAGGTGTCTGTGCCTTTACTGCACCTTTAGGGTTATTGTGCCATGCTGGTTCATAGGCATCTTGGCTGGGTAGGACTGTTTAATGCTTCCCTCCTTTGCAACTTTGTATGGATGAGAGTTCTCTTGGAGGAAGTATTCAGACCAGTTCACATTATATGATCCTGTTTCTGAAGTGCGTGGTGTCTTCAGCAATAGAGATTTATAATCGCCCCTGCAGTTGGTTACCAAGGGCAACAGATATAGGCTGTTTGTTTTGGGAATCTCTTGGACAGCCCTGGCCAACAACTCGAAAGAGAGTTCTCATGTCCTGTGTTGGAATTTCTGTTAAGTGACCTTTGGTTCTTCCTGGGGAGCAATCAGCCCCAATGAGAAAAGAAATATGTAGTTTTAATGTGATTTGTGTTTGCTGTACTCAATTACATTATTATACAGGAAATTTATCTGCTTTAAAATGCTTGTGGATTCTATGGCTTAATGCACTATGAGTTTGTCTCTGATAAGAGGAGTATGCGTGAGCTGCAGAGATGCATCAGAGGCTGAGAGCATATGTTACTCTTTCAGAGGACCTAGGTTCAATTTCTAAACTCGCATTGTGACTCATGACAGTTCTTCACTCAGGTCTCAGGGCATCTAACACGCCCTTCTGGCATCTGTAGGCAGTGGATGCACAAGGTAAACATACATACATGCAGGTAAAACACACACACACACACACACACACACACACACACACACGAAAAAAACATGCATACACATAAAATAAAAATAAACAAATATTTTAAAAGTGGACTTCATGGAAAGGGAAGGAGTGGATGTGTTAGTGACAGGTAGAGCAAGGCAATAGTGATGCCCCCAAAGGGTGTGGTCCAGGTTCAAGATGTATCTTGTCACCTCGATAGATCTGGATTAATAGTGGGTCTTTCTACTTCAAATAATTTGATTAAAAAAAAAAACTCCCTCACAGGTGTGCCCAGCCATTTCGATTTTAGCTAACAGATGAAGTCAAGTTAACAACCAAGAAGAGGCATTACAAGAGGGGAACAGCCAGATGCATGTGATATAAAAAGGGGAATGGGAAAACATGGGGGCGTGGCAGAAGGTCAATGAATCATTGACAAATAACATCAAGGTTGTTTGATAAAGTCTCAAGGAATTACCTACTTTATGATGACTTCGAATTACATTTGATACCTATAAGTGCATGTGCACACATGCATATCCTATGTTAAGCAAAATTGTACCACAGGGAAGAGCAATGTTCTTCACTAGAGCTACATGCAACCCCCAAAAGCACCAGTACCAGCCACGAGACAGTTCCATTCAACCTTTGGAGCGGGATGGTCTAAGTGATTCCCAAAACAAAATGTATTATTGCTGTTGTTCTCCATTTAAGGTAATGGTTTAAGGTAAGTCCTATTGAGGAATACAGCACACTCTTAGAATACAGAAACAGAATGAGTTCAACCGGATGGATAAAACACGAAAGTTCCTTTTCTGCAGTCTAGCTTCCATTATACCAGAAAGTATGATGGTAAGGGAGGGGAGAAATCAACAGTTCCACCCAGCTGTGACACCTATCAACCAAAGCACTGGCCAGCATGGAAAAATATCCCTAAGGGTACAATAGTGACATTCACAGCTTGGTGCTAGTCATCAGCTGTTGCACCTCGAGACCAAGGTTGTGTGTAGTCTACCAAGTCTGAAAACCTTTCCTTAGCTCGGCCCAAAATGGAGGACTTCCCTTTTTTCTCTGCCTGATCTGCAGAGCCTGACCCCAATCTTCTACCTGAGGAATGTCACATAATCCTTGGCGAAATTACAGATTCAATTTCCTAGAATGCCTTTCCACAGATAGGAGATATCCCAGACCCTTAAATCTCAGCCAATGAAACTTCACCCTAGGAAGAACTCCTTTGCACTCTCCAGAGTTCATTCATTTATATATATCTTGATCTACCCTGATGAACACAAGGCTGTTCTGTTGACTATAATCTAAATGAGCTGTTGTCTAAAGGAACCGTAACCCTGACCCGCCCCCAATCCCCCTCCCTCCGCACTGAGTGGAAGATGGGCTCCTGCTGGCCCACTTGTTCCGGACTTTGCTTCATCTTTTCTTGCCTGGTGTGTAAGGGAAGATGCGGATCTTGGCTGGGCTCCATCCTTCCAGACTTGGTGTGCAGCAGCCCCTGGACATCCAAAGGCAAGAAGCAAAAAGCAGAACCACAAACAGCTCTATAATTGGATATAAGGCCCACTCAACAGGAAGGTAATCATGTCTGGTTCTACAATCCCAGGCAACTATTCAGGTCATAGATCTTAGAAGAAAGCTTTCTGCTGCTCCTTCACGTGACCAACAAAATCCTAAAGTCCTAAGGCCTACCCTTATATCTGCAGGCAAATGTGATGCTCAGACCTAATTAAAGGTGATTCTTTTGGTAGCAAATTAAAACTATTACAGAAAATCACAAATTGATAAAATGCAGATATGAACAAATCATGGGGACTCCCAGCTCCAGTTGATACATCTTCTACTAATTCCTGTGTCTAAGGCTCAGAGGACATTATTGAAGACAGGGTGGAAATTCTATAAGAGCCAGCGTACAACAAAGCCAACTGTGACACTATGTCTCCAAGAAAAGATTGCCCAAATAAGACCAGAACAATGACAGTATCAATCGACATGCTGACATAGAAGTGAGAACATCTTAGAGAATCTCACCCCTGAGAGAGGGAGAATTAGCTTTTTCTCAGAGATGTACCCATGAACTAAATACTAAAGGTAACTGGCCAGTCAGCTGTGTAATTATATACACAAAATGAACAAAAACAGATTCATCAGGTTGTATTTCACACACACACAATCACACCACACACACACACACACACACCACACACACACACACACACACACACACACACACACACCCATACAGTAATAAAAGGCAGATATCAATTGAGAGATTGAGAGGGACATGGCAAAGCACAGAAGGATTTGGAGTGAGGAAAAGGATGGGAAGAATTATATATTTTAAATAGCGTACATAAAATTTAAACCTTTAGAGGTAGCTGCTATCAATAGATGTCTTTCACAGTAGAAGACTGCCAAGGGAACAACTGACATTTCCCATGGAAATTGTGAAAAAAGTCTAGAAATTCCGAATATCCCTCAGTATGTGGGGGCATTCACCTGATTTATACAATCTAGATACTTATGAAAACGAACTTAGAAGATTTGTGGATTAAGGGAAAGACAAACTAAATGTATTTTCTTCTAGAAATCCTACTTTAAATTGATTTTCCAGTTGGAACCTCTGCCTAAAGTAATTGCTGAGAGCTTAATGTAGCTTCCTTTTGGAAGGTTGGCAAGAAAGGTCTATATATAGTGTAACTAGGAGGGATAAAATTGTATATTTATGAGAGAGGTCTTGAAACCTGTTAGCCATCTACACTGTCATGTATAATTAAAGTAATAATTAAAAGAGCTTGTCTCTACTCGTTAGGAAGATTCATCTAACACGTGTGTAGCTCATATTAGCAATGAACATTTTTACTTCTGACAGTTCTCCATAGACTAGACATAACCCGTAGACTTGAGCTGTATATCAGTGCTTCAAAATGCTATGAAAATTAGTTTTTAGCTTTGCAATGGTGAGGCATGAAGAAAGGAGTATACAATTTGGGCCTTTCTTGAACAGCAGAGGATACTAATTCACTGAGGTCCAAGCTATGCATGAATGTCCTCTATTTAACTCACCTACATATTTATATTATAGTTTAGGAAGGATACAACTTTGTGTTTAGTCTAGATCTTTAAAACTTGTATTATTTTAATTGATATATGTGTGTGTGTGTGTGTGTGTGTGTGTGTGTGTGTGTGTGTGACAGAACTTGGCATTTATATTTTATCTGGTGTTCCACTGTATTCATATAATGCATTTTAAGATGTATAAATATCTTGATAGGATCAGTGAAATGTCTATAACTTTGCTACTGTAAATTACATCAAAATAAATACAGAGTGATACTTATATCTTTTGGGTGTGTTGTTTTTAAGTACTCTGTATATGTATTACATAGTAAGATAGTTGAATTACATTGAAATTATATGATTTGGATTTTATGGAACTTCTGTGCTATTTTTTAAAAAAGATGAATGATAAAATACTTTTGATAAGGATGCAGGGAAAGGGGAACCCCCTTATGCTCAGGGTTTTTATGGATGCAAGATTTTGCTGATGCAAGTGTTTGTCTCTCTTCTTTGACTTCTCTGGACCACTAGGCTTTGGACAATAGTTGGTTGGAGTGGTTAAGAGTGATACATAGTTTTAATAAGAATTATCCTTCTAGGGAATCAAAAACATTCTAAGCCTCTGAAGAGCACATGGAGGAAAATAAAGAAGAAACAGGATTCTTGAGATAAAGGAGAAGGCATTATGGGATGTTCTTTTATGCCAAGAATATGTGAGGGACTTTAAACTGAGATGAGGAACGCTCAATTTTAAATTACTTCTTGGCTGCAGTAGTGATTTAATACTCTCCATTTTGTCCTATATCTTGAATAAACATCATAACATTGTTACTCCTTCAGGACATGCATTGGAAATGAAATCTACACGAGGAAAACAAACCAAACGAGTCAGGCTGAGAATATAGTAGACAGAGAGATGGAAGATAATGAAGAAGTGCTCTGTTCACCTCTCCTTCAGGGGAAAAATGGGATTCCTGCATTCTTTGAAGTAAAGAACCCAAGTCTTAAACTTTAAATAAAATATGACCATTGAAAACTGGAGGGAAAGTTATATTCAAGAGTTTGACAAAGGAGTTGGCGAGTTGAATTATTCTATCACAATTCTAACAGATGGGGGCTCTCCAGCTTTAGAGAGTTGGCCTCCAAATCCAGTGATGAGCGGTTTCTCAGAAATTATTTCTTTCCACTGAGATGTTAAATGCTATCAGTGAGAATTTTGAGTTGCGGAACACTAAGAAAATAGTATAACTGTGTGAATTTCTTTCTAACGGGAAGTTAGGCCTCAAAACAGACATTAAACAAAAGAAATCACGTTAATTGAAATTTACTTTGTAAAAATGCCTTTAATTATCCTTTCCTTAGAAATGCTGCCTTGACAGATTTAGCTCCTCTGGCATTATATGTGTAGCCTTGGAGTCTTGACAAATGGTAATAGGAAGAACAAAAGTGTTTTCCCTTTGCCTCTTTCTCCCACCAAAAAAGTGCAAGCAGTCAAGAGAGGTTAATAAATAAATGCATGAGAAACATGCAAATGCCATATCACTGTTATACCTGTTATGTGCTACTGGGAATATTATGATAATATGAGAATTTTGGTACTATTTTATTTTATTTCACTTTATTCTTCTTCTGGAGTTATGAGCAAGCACTGGTCCACTGAGATTTCTTATAGGTTAACATTATTTTGAGGGTATTTGGGGGTTTTCTCTTATTTATCTATTTTTACACTCCAGATTTTTCCCCCTTCCCCCGGACCACCCTCTAACTGTTACACATCCCATACCTCCTCCCCATCCCCTATCTCCATGAGGATGATACCACCACACACCACCCACCCAACCAGGTCTCTAAACTCCCTGTGGCCTCCAGTCTCTTGAGGGTTAGGTGCATCTTCTCTGACAGAACCCAGACCCAGCATTCCTCTTCTGTATATGTGTTGGGGACTTTATATTAGGTGGTCTGTGCTTCCTGGATGGTGGTCCAGTGTTTGAGAGATCCCTTGGGTTCAGGTTAGGCGAAATTGCTGGTCTTCCTACAGGGTCTCCCTCCTCCTCAGCTTCTTCCACTCTTTCCCTAATTCAACCACAGGGGTCAGCAGCTTCCTTCCATTAGCTGGATGAAAATATCTGCATCTGACTCTTTCAGAGGCTTCTTGAGTCTTTCAAAGTGTAGTCATGCTAAGCCCCTTTTTGTGAGTGTTCCATAGTCTCAGTAATAGCACCAGGCCTTGGAACCACCCCTTGAGCTGGATCCCACTTTGGGTCTGTCTCTGGACCGTCTTTACCTCAGGCTCCTCTCCATTTCCATCCCTGCAATTCTTCAGACAGGAAAAATTATGAGTCAGAGTTGTGACTGTGGGATGGCAACTCGCTCCCTCACTTGATGCCCTGTCTTTCTGCTGCAGGTGGGCTCTTTAAGTTCCCTCTCCCTACTATCTGGCATTTCATCTACGGTCCCTCCCTTTGAGTCTTGAGAATCTCTCACCTCCCTGGTCTCTTGTTCATTCTGGAGCCTCCCCCAACCTCCTACTTCCTGAGGTTGCTTGTATCCATTCTTTCTACTGGCCCTCAGGAGTTCACCTCATTTTCCTCACCTAATACCAGATCAGGTATCTTCTCCTTGCCTCACCCCTATCCACTTTCCCTCCCAGGTCCCTCCCTCCCTCCCCATTTGTGATTGCTTTCTTCTTCCTCCCAAGTGGGATTAAGGGGTCTTCACTTGGGCCCTTCAGCTTGTTGACCTGTTTGAGTTCTATGGACAGTATCTTGGGTATTCTGTACTTTTTTTTTTTTTTTGGTTAATATCCACTTATTAGTGAGTACATACCATGCATGTCCTTTGGGTCTGAGTTACCTCACTCAGGATGATATTTTCTAGTTCCATCCATTTGCCTGCAAAACTCAGGATGTCCTCGTTTTTATTAGCTCAGTAGTATTCCATTGTGTAAATGAACCACGTCTTCTGTACCCATTCTTCTGTTGTGGGACATCTGGGTTATCTCCAGTGTCTGGCTATCACAAATAAGGCCGCTATGAACATAGTGGAACAAGTGCCCCTGTGTCACAGTGGGGCATCGTTTGGATATATTCTCAAGAGTGGTATTGCTGGGTCTTCAGATAGATCTGTTTCCAATTTTCTCAGGAACCTCCAGATTGATTTCCAGAGTGTGTGCAATCCTACCAGCAATGGTGGAGTGTTCTTCTTTCTCCACATTCTCACCAATATATGTTGTCACCTGAGATTTTTATCTTAACCATTCTGATTGGTGTAAGGTATAATCTCAGGATTGTTATGATTAGCATTTTTCTGATCACTAAGGAATTTGAACATTTCTTTAGGTGCTTCTCAGTCATTCGAGATTCCTCTACTGTAAATTTCCCCTTTAGTTCTATACAGCATTTTTTGATTTTTTTTGGTGGTACAGTATACCCAAGTACAGAATACCCAAGAACTCCTTGAGTTCTTTATATATTTTGGATATTAGCCCTCTATCAGATGTGGGGTTAGTGAAGATTTTTTTTCCCCATCTGTGAGCTGCCGATTTATATTATTGACTACGCCCTTTGCCTTACAGAAGCTTTCCAGTCTCATGAGGTCCCATTTATCACTTCTTGATCTTAGAGCATGAGCCATTGGAGTTCTATTTAGGAAATTTCCCCCTGTGCCAGTTCAAGGTTCTTTCTAATTTTCTCTTCTAGATTCAGGGTGTCTGGTTTTATGTCGAGGTCCTTGAACCACTTGAACTTGAGCTTTGTGCAAAATGACAAATATAGGTCTATTTTCACTTTTCTACAACAGACATCCAGTTAGATCAGTACCATTTATTAAAGATGCTTTCTATTTTCCACTGTATATTTTTTGGCAACTTTGTCAAAGATTAAGTTTGTGTAAGTGTGTGGTTATTTCTGGGTCTTCAATTCTATTCCATTGATCAACGTGTCTGTACCAACATGCAGTTTTTATCACTATTACTCTGTAGTAAAGCTTGAGGTCAGGGATGGTGATTTCCCCCAGCGTTTCTTTTATTGTTAAGAATTATTTTAATTATTCTGGATTTCAGATGAATTTGAGAATTGCTCTTTCCATGTCTTTGAAGAATTGTGTTTGCCTTGAATCTGTAGGTTCTCTCCTGTTGGATGGTCATTTTTACTATGTTAATTCTGCCAACCCATGAGCATGGAAGATCTTTCCATTTTCTGAGATCTTTCTGGATCTGAATTGATTTCTTTCTGGAGAGAATTGAAGTTATTGTCACACAGGTCTTTCAGTTGTTTGGTTAGAGTTACCCCCAAGATATTTTATATTATTTGTGGGTATTGTAAAGGGAGTTTCTTCCCTAACTTCTTTCTCAGCCTGTTTATTATTTGCATAAAGGGTACTGATTTATTTGAGTTAACTTTATATTTGGTCACTTTGCTGAAGTTGTTTATCAGCTGGAGAAGTTCTCTGGTAGACTTTTTGGGGTCAGTTATGTATACTATCATATCATCTGCTGTTGATTTTTTCCTTTTCAATATTGTGATCACTTGATATGTCTACAAGTCACATAATAAATATGGTATACTTGACAATCTCCCTGTTTGAAGTAACTGTTAATACTTTCTAAGCTGAAAGAACTTTCTGCCATGATATGGACTAGTTCCTGTCTGTATTTCTAACTGTATATATGGGATAGGTTAATATACAGTAGCTTGATATAATGCATCATGGGGCCTTGATTTCCTTTCCAAGCTTGTTCAGAGGGACTGAGTCCTTCTAAAAGAAGATAAATCCAGCTGGACCCTACTTCATATTAGTATACATCTCTGCCCAGTTTATGTGGTACTCACCATTTTTTTTAAGAGCTTTTTAATTATATATATTTATTAGATATTTGCTTTATTTACATTTCAAATGTAATCCCCTTTGCTTGTTACCCCTCCGAAAAACCCCTATACCATCCCTCCTCTCCCCTGCTTACCACCCCCTCCCCACTTTCCCAACCTGGCATTCTCATACACTGGGACATCGAGCCTTCATAGGACAATGGCCTCTCCTCTCTCATTGATGTCTGAAAAGGCCATCCTCTGCTACAAATGTGGCTGGAGTAATGTGTCCCTCTATGTGTACTGTTTGGTTGGAGATTTAGTCCCTGGGAGCTCTGGGGATACTGGTTGGTACATATTATTATTCCTCTATGTGGCTGCAAAACTCTTTAGCCCCTTGGGTCCTTTCTCTAGCTCCTCCATTGGGGATCCAATGCTCAGTCCATTGGTTGACTGTGAGTTGTGGGTATTTTGATTCTCTCTTCTAAAGTATATTCCTTCTTCTCACCTTCATGTGGTCTATGAGTTGTAGTTTGGGTATTCCGAGCTTTTGGGCTAATATCAATTTTTCAGGAGTACATATCTTTTTGTGATTGGGTTACCTCACTCAGGATAGTATTTTCTAGCTCCATCCATTTGCCTAAGAATTTCATGAATTCTTTGTTTTTAATAGCTGAGTAGTTTCCATTGTGTAAATGTACCACATTTTCTGTATCCATTCCTCTGTTGAGGGACATCTGGGTTATTTCCAGCTTCTGGTTATTATGTATAAGGATGCTATGAACATAGTGGAGCATGTTTCTTTATTACATGCTTCAGCTTCTTCTGGGTGTATGTCCAGGAGTGTTATAACAGGGTCCTCCAATTGGTCTATGTCCAATTTTCTGAGTAACCTCCAAACTGATTTCCATAGTGGTTTTACCAGCTTGCAATCCCACCGGCAGTGGAGGAGTGTTCCTCTTTCTCCACATCCTCACCAACACCTGCTGTCTCCTGAGTTTTTGATCTTGGCCATTCTGACTGGTGTGAGGTGGAATCTCAGGGTTGTTTTGATTTGCATTTCCCTGATGATTAAGGATGCTGAACATTTCTTTAGGTGTTTCTCAGCCATTGATATTCCTCAGTTGAGATTTTTTTTTGTATAGATCTGTACCCCATTTTTAATAGGGTTGTTTGGTTCTCTGGCGTATAACTTCTTGAGTTCTTTATATACATTGGATATTAGCCCTCTATTGGATGTAGGATTGGTAAAGATCATTTCCCAATCTGTTGGTTGCTGTTTTTGTCCTATTGACAGTGTCTTTTGTATTACAGAAGCTTTGCAATTTTATGAGTTCCCATTTGTCAATTCTTGATCTTAGAGTATGAGTTATTGGTGTTCTGCTCAGGAACTTTTCCTGTGTCCATGTACTCAAGGCTCTTCCACACTTTCTCTTCTATTAGATTCAGTATATTTGGTTTTATGTGGAAATTCTTGATCCACTTGGACTTGAGCTTTGTACAAGGAGAGATAAGAATGGATAAATTTTTATTCTTCTACATGTTGACTGCCAGTTGAACTAGCACCATTTGTTCAAAATGTTGTCTTTTTTCCACTGGATGGCTTTAGCTCCTTTGTCAAAGATCAAGTGACAATAGGTGTGTGGGTTCATTTCTGGATCTTCAGTTCTATTCCATTTATCAACCTGCTTGTCATTGTACCAATACCATGCAGTTTTTTTTAATCACTATTGCTCTCTAGTAGAGTTTGAAATGGTAATTCCACCAGAGTTTCTTTTATGGATGAGGATAGTTTTCCTCTCCTGTTTTTTTTTTTCTTTTTTAATACCAGATAAATTTCAAAATTGCTCTTTCTAACTCTATGAAGAATTCATTTGGAATTTTGATGGGGATTAAATTGAATCTGTAGATTGCTTAGGGCAAGATGGCCATTTTTATTATATTAATCTTGCCTATCCACGAGCATGAGGTATCTTTCCATCTTCTAAGATCTTCCTCAATTTCATTCTTCAGAGACTTGAAGTTCTTGTCATACATATCTTTCATTTGTTTGGTTAGAGTCACACCAAGGTATTTTATATTTTTTGTGTCTATTGTGAAGGGTGTAATTTCCCTAATTTCTTTCTCAGCCTGCTTATCCTTTGAGTATAGGAAGGCTACTGATTTGTTTGAGTTAATTTTATATCCAGTCACTTTGCAGAAGTTGTTTGTCAGCTTTAGGATTTCTCTGGTAGAATTTTTGGGGTCACATAATTGTACTATCATATCATCTGCAAATAGTGATTCTTTTGACTTCTTCCTTTCTGATTTGTATCCATTTGATGCCCCCCATTTGTTGTCTAATTGCTCTGGCTAGAAATTTGAGTACTATATTGAACAGATAGGGAGAGAATACCTTATCTAGTGCCCCATTTTAGTGGGACTGCTTCAAGTTCCTCTCTGTTTAGTTTGATGTTAGCTACTGGGTTACTGTATATTGATTTTACTGTGTTTAGGTATGGGCCTTGAATTCCTGATCTTTCCAAGACTTTTATCATGAAGGGATGTTGGATTTTGTCAGATGCTTTCTCAGCATCTAATGAAATGATCATGGATTTTTTTCTTTGAGTTTGTTTATGTAGTGGATTACATTGATGAATTTCTGTATATTGAACCATCCTGCATCCCTGGGATGAAGCCAGCTTGATCACTTGATCGTGGTGGATGATCATTTTCATTTGTTCTTGGATTCAGTTGGCAAGAATTTTATTGAGTATTTTTGCATTGATATTCATAAGGGAATTGGTCTAAAGTTTTCTTTCTTTGTTGGGTCTTTGTGTGGTTTAGGTATCAGAGTAATTGTGCCTTCATAGAAGAAATTGGGTATTTTTCTTTCTGTTTCTATTTTGTGGAATAGTTTGAAGAGTATTGGTATTAAATCTTCTTTGAAGTTCTGATAGAACTCTGCATTAAACCCATTTGGTCCTGGGCTATTTTTGGTTGGGAGACTATTAATGACTGCTTCTATTTCTTTAGGGGTTATGCAATCATTTACATTACTTATCTAATCCTAATTTAACTTTGGTACCTGTTATCTGTCTAGAAAATTTTCCATTTCATCTAGATTTCCAGTTTTGTTAAGTATAGGCTTTTGTAGTAGGATCTGATGATATTTGGATTTCCTCAGTATCTATTGTTATGTCTCCCATTTCATTTCTGATTTTGTTGATTTGAATACTGTCTGTGCCCTCTGGTTAGTTTGGTTAAGGGTTTTTTTTTTTCAAGGAATCAGCTCCTGGTTTAGTTGATTCTTTGTATAGTTCTTTTTGTTGAAATCTACTTGGTTGATTTTATCCCTGAGTTCGATTATTTCCTACCATCTACTCCTCTTAGGTGTATTTGCTTCTTTTTGTTCTAGAGTCTTCTGTTGTGCTATCAAGCTGCTATTGTATGCTCTTTCCAGTTTCTTTTTAGAGGTACTTAGAACTATACGTTTTCTGCCTTTCACTGCTTTCATTGTGTCCCATAAGTTTGTGTATATTGTGCCTTCATTTTCATTAAATTCTAAAGTCTTTAATTTCTTTATTTCTTCCTTTACCAAGCTATTGTTGAGTAGAATGTTGTTCAGTTTCCATGCATATGTGGGCTTTCTATTGTTTTTGTTTTCATTGAAGACTAGTCTTAGTCCATGGTGATCTGATAGGGTGCATGGTATCAGTTTTCTTATATCTGTTGAGGTCTGTTTTGTGACCGAGTATATGGTCAATCTTGGTACCATGAGGTGCTGAGAAGAAGGTATATTCTTTTGTTTTAGGATAAAATGTTCCATAGATATCTATTAAATCCATTTGGTTTATAACTTCTGTTAGTTTCACAATGTCTCTCTTTAGTTTCTGTTTCCATGATCTGTCCGTTGATGAGAGTGGAGTATTGAAGTCTCCCACTATTATTGTGTGAGGTGCAATGTGTGCTTGGAGCTTTAGTAATGTTTCTTTTATGAATGTGGGTGCCCTTGCATTTGGAGCATAGATGTTCAGAATTGAGAATTCATCCTGGTAGAATTTTCCTTTGATGAGTATGAAGTGTTCTTCCTTATCTTTTTTGATAACTTTAGGTTGAAAGTCAATTTTATGTGATATTAGAATGGCTACACCAACTTGTTTCTTGGGGCCATTTGCTTGGAAAATTGTTTTCCAGTCTTTTACTCCGAGGTAGTATCTGTCTTTGTGCCTGAGGTGAGTTTCCTCTATGCAGCAAAATGTTAGGTCCTTATTTACTTATCTAGTCTGTTAGTCTTTGTCTTTTTTTGGAGAATTGAGTCCATTGATATTAAGAGATATTAAGGAAAAATAATTGTTGCTTCCTATTATTTTGTTATTAGAGGTGGAGATATGTTTGTGTAGCTCTCTTCTTTTTGGTTTGTTAAAAGAAGATTATTTTCTTCAACTTTCTAGGTTGCAGTTTCTTTCCTTTTGTTGGTGTTTTCCATTCATTATTCTTTGTAGGTCTGGATTTATGGAAAGATATTGTGTAAATTTGTTTTTGTCATGGAATAATTTGGTTTCTCCATCTATGGCAATTGAGAGTTTTACTGGGTTTCGTAGCCTGGGTTGGCATTTGTGTTCCTTTGGATCTGTATGACATCTGCCCAGGATCTTTTTGCTTTCATAGTCTCTGGCGAGAAGTCAGGTATAATTCTGATAGGTCTGCCTTTATATGTTACTTGACCTTTTTCCGGTATGCTTTTAGTATTCTTTCTTTGTTCAGTGCATTTGCTGTCTTGATTATTATGTGACAGGAGAAATTTCTTTTCTAGGCCAATCTATGAGGATTACTGTAGGCTTCTTGCATGTTCATAGGCATCTCTTTCATTAGGTTAGGGAAGGTTTCTTTTATAATTTTGTTGAAAATATTTACTGGCCTTTTAAGCTGGAAATCTTCACTCTCTTCTATACCTATAATCCTTAGGTTTGGTCTTCTCATTGTGTCCTGGATTTCCTGGATGTTTTGGCATGGGATCTTTTTGCATTTTGCACTTTCTTTGAATGTTGTGCCAATGTTTTCTATGATATCTTCTGCACCTGAGATTCTCTCTACTATATCTGTTTTTATATCTGTATTCTGTTGTTGATGCTTGCATCTATGTCTCCTGACTTCTTTACTAGAATTTCTATCTCCAGAGTTGTTTCCCTTTGTGATTTCTTTATTGTTTCTACTTCCACTTTTAGATCTTGGATGGTATTGTTCAATTCCTTCACCTGTTTGGTTGAGTTTTTCTGTATTTCTTTAAGTGAGTTATTTATGTCCTTTTTGAAGTCCTCTATCAGCATCATGAGCTACAATTTTAAATCCAAACATTGCTTTTCCAGTGTGCTGGGGTATTCAGGACTTGCACTTGTGGAAGAACTGGGTTCAGATTGATGCAGAGTCACCTTGGTTTCTGTTGGTATTGTTTTTGCATTTGTCTTTTGCCATCTGGTTATCTCTAGTGTTAGTTGGTCCCACTGTCTCTGGCTGGAGCTTGTCTCTCCTGTGGTCCTGCAAGCCTGTCTCAGCACCCCTGGGAGACCAACTCTCCTCTAGCACAGAGGGCTGTGGCTCAGCCCAGTTTCTGGGTGCAGACAGAGCCCTGAAGGACTCTGTCCCACTTGCTCTGCCACTCCTGTGCTCTCCATGTTCCTGGCCATACCTGCCTAGGACAGTCACCAGAGAGAAAATCAGTACTTGCCATTCTTTTTCTCAGAATCCCACCAGGCAGCTGTTTTCCCACACTTCTGAACATTGTTAAACATAAAACAAGGAAAGATACACAGCTTGGAATGTTTTCTGACTCCAGAAATTGAATTGACCTGTTTCTAAGACCTCCAAATTCCCTTCATGTTCCCTTCCCAGACACACTTGAATTTTTCTTCTAGTACTTGATGTGCATTTCTTATCTCCAGCCTTGTTACCATAAAGTAAATCATACAAAAATGTGGGAATCAACTGAAATGTTATTGTTTTCTTTAAGATACTGAAACAAAACTTTATTTTTAAAGACTTTATAAGTGTCTGTAATAGAGCCAAAATCAGCACATCTGCCTTGTGTTTAGTGAAAGCTTGTAAGGTGCAGTTGGGGACAAGATTCATCCATCTTTGTGTTCTCTCGGCTTTACCAAGCTGGATCTTACACATTAATGTGTCTATGTTTTACTCTCTACTTTACACAACACTAGGGAAAGCCTCTTTTCCCCGTACTGAATTTTGCTGCAGCTGGTCCAAAATAAGATTAAGAAAAATTGTAAATATATCTCCAGAAATCATTTCTGTTGTAAGAAAAGCCTGGTATAGAAGCAATCTAAAGTAAATTTAGCTTGTGAATGTTTTTTATTCTCCAGAGTACGTCGAATTCAGAGTGGGCTCATACTGTGGCTAAACACAGCACACAATCTGAATAAACAGATGACTTGCATTTGTTACAGTAATAGATGCCAGCAGTTCTGAAAGCTCTACGAACCCGGCACTACAGAGAACCGGATGTACAGTCCTAGGGAGCATCACCCTGAATGGACCAGGTGGTCTCTATGCATTTGGAAGGTCCAGGTGATGTGCACATAGCCAGGATTCGTTAGTGAACTCTATTGCCACCTGTTCTCTGAGTATGTACAATCAATTCATTAGCCCTGTAAATGTTTCTTCAACCATCTGCATTTCCAGATCAGAAAGCCTTCAGTATTGACGTCCATTGAGCATTATTTTGGTCATCACGTGATAAAGGAATTGAGAAAATGAACAGTGTACACAGCACACATGGAGATGCTTGAGCTAAAAGGAAGCCATATGAACACAATGTATTTTCCTCACACCTTCTTCCAAAGGGGCAATTTCCCCGTCTCCATAGAAAGTAAAAAAATGACAATTATGTTTTCTCAGACCCTAAGCTATCTATGACAATTAAAGTAGAAAAGTCTTGTATTTCGAATCTTACATTCTTGAGTAACCATTGGGATTTACTCAAAATGTAGGCATTTCAGAACTTTGCCTTCATTACAACCCATAACCTTATACTTTATGCATGCATTCAGCCATTAATTATTGTTGGTATTTTATTTACTTAAAAGAAGAAAATAGTAAAAAAAAAAATCCATGCTTTCCCTAGGCAATCAGTCTTATAAGCTGTCATTAGGACTTACTGGAATATTTCTTTGTATTTCTGCTTTCATTCAGATTTGAATACCTTAGTTGCTGCAATGAGCAATGGGCAGTTAAGAGCTAACATTAGTTTCTGAGGGCACAGATGTAACAACTGAGATTTTATTTTAAATGCGTATATGTGCTATGCCATGAAATGGCTTCTCGTTCCTTCCTTTCTCACTTCGCTCACTGTCACACTCATACAGCACACAAACATATTTCTGTTTCAGAAAGTGTGGTATGTTTACACAATGGAATACTACTCAGCAATTAAAAACAATGAATTTATGAAATTCTTAGGCAAGTGGTTGGAACTGGAAAATATCATTCTAAGTGAGGTAACCCAGTCACAAAAGAACACACATGGAATGCACTCGCTGATAAGCTGATATTAGCCCAGAAACTCTGAATCCCCAAGACACGATTTACATATAAAATCATTCCCAAGAAGAAGGAAGGAGAGGGCCCTGGTTCTGAAAAGGCCTGATGCAGCAATGTAGGTGATTAGCAGGACAGAGAAGTGGAAGGGAGTTGATTGGAGAACGGGCAGAGGAAAGAGAGCATATGGGACTTAAGGGGAGGGGGGAACTGGGGAATCATGGAATGTAAACAAAGAATATAGAAAATAAAAAATAATAAATAATAAAAAGAGAAAAAATGTGATCCAAAACCCCAAGAAATTATTACAAATAAAAAAATACCTGCAAAAAAAAAGATTTTTTTCAAACCTATTTTTTTTAATTTTTATTTTCTATATTCTATGTTTACATTCCAAAGGCTTTCCCCTTTCCCAGTTACCCACCCACCATATGTCCCATAATTCCTCTCCCATTTTTAAGAAGTGTTTGGTTGTCTTTTTTTTTTGAAACATTTTAAGCTTTCTTTTAGCCAACTACCCACCAGAGGTGGTGGAAAGGAAAGGTTAATCAAGCCAAGGAGGATGTGGACCTGTTCAGAAATGTTTTGGTGTAAATTTAGTCTATATTTCTAGGATATCAGCAGTTTAGTTAATACAAATTAGTAGCAGCAACACCATCTACTTACAACCACCATTTATGACTCAATAACAGCAGGACTTGTAAATACCATTGCAAATTTGTGAAGGCAGGTCGACGTAGAAGAAACTGTAAGGCTCTGTCAATGGGCCTGTGTTCACAGAAGTGGTAAGAAGTCACTGGAACATCACCAGAAGCTTTTGTGATAATTTATTTATTTTTTAATGAAGTCATGACAAACAATTCCCAATAAAGAATGGCAAGGCATATTGCTATCATCAGGCACCATCAGTGAAGACCAACATCAGCAAAGTCCAGTGATGACTAGTAAAGAACAGCAAGGGCTATCAATATCTTCTCACATAGTCTAGTGTCTGTTGGGCTATAAGTATATCATTTTAAAATATTACGTGTCTTAGTTTTCAAGCATCTGCTCTAGCAAAACATTACATGTTCTTTTTTTCTAGGCTGCATCCAGGAAAACATCGCATGTTTGTTTTTAGAAAAACATCTTTTCATGTGTCTGCTTTAGTAAAAATATCTTATAAGACAGTTTTAAGAAAAACATCATATGACATAGCTGAGTTTCTAAATAAACCAGAAATTTTTACTTCATCCATTTTCCCCTATGTTGTAATGAATTTCTCCTTATTAAAGATAGATGGAGCAGTAGTATGAGAAAGAAATAAAGGGATATAATAGGAAAGTAAGTCAAAGTACTCGTTTGCAAACAAATGATAACACATACAAGAGAAATAAAGTTTTCAGCTAGAAGCAGCTAGAACTAATAAATACTCTTACCAAAGTGACAAGATATGAAATTCACATAGAGAATTTTCATTCACAATACTCTAAAAATAACTTGGTGTAAACTTAACCAAGAAGATAAAAGACTTATATGCTGAAGGTTTAAAACTCTCTAAAACAAAATTAAGGGAGACCCTAGAGTATGGAAAGAGCTGCCCACAGGGAAATATTAATTCCATGAACGTGACCATCCAGAAACCAGAAAAGGAGATCACATTTGAAATGTAAACACATAAAATAGCCAATAAAAAAGGAAAATGACCACCCAGAGAGGCAATTTAAAGATTCAATGTAATTCTGATTAAAATCCCCATACCATTTTTCACAAAATAAATTAAAAAAAATTAATATTCATATAAATCCTCAGACACCGCAGATACCCAAAAATATCTTGAGCAAAAGCAATGATCTTGGAGGCAATGCCATGTCCAACCTGAAGCTATGCTACAGAGATAAACTAATAAAAATGGCATGGTACTGGTACAAAGAAAAAGGTGCAAATAAATAGAATAGAATAGAACAGGAAACACAAAGATAAGCCCACATAATCACAATTACCTGGATTTGGGAAAGATGCCAAAACTACACATTAGAGAACAAACATCTTCAAAAACTGGTATTAGGAAAGGCAGATATCTACCTCTAAAGGAATTCAACTAGATACTTTCTTCCATCCTGAATGAAAACTAACTTTGAGTGAAGCAAAGACCTCAACATAAAGCCTGAATGTCTGACATTGCCAATAGAAAAGGTTGTGAAGGCATGCTTCAGGATAGAAGCAGAGGCAAGAACTTTCTAGAATATATTCTAGTTACTTAGGAAATGAGGCAAAGGTTTGATAAATTGAACATCATAAGAAAAAGAGCAACTTATATAGAGAGAATGAAAAGGCAAATCACACCTACAGAATGATAGAAAATCTGTTAGCTACATATCTGACAGAGGATTAGTATCTAGTATACACAAAGAATTAAAAAATTAACTATTGAAGGAAGCAACCAAATAAAAATTGGTTTATGGAACTAAACAAAGAGTTTTCAAAAGAAGAAAGAGAAATGTCTAATAAACATTTTTTAAAAAGAGCTCAACATCAGTAGCCAAGGAAGTGCAAATTAAGAGTACTTTGAGATTCATACTCACCCCTGCCAAAATGGCTATAGTCAAAAACTCATATCACAGCAAATGATGGCAAGGATCTGTTCAAAGATGAACTCTTGGAAGGGGGTTTAACAGGTACAGCCAGTATGCAAACCAGTGTAGAGGCTTCTCAAAAAGCTCCACATAGAATTACCACCTGATTCAATTGTAGGATTCTTAGGTATATATTCAGAAGGATTCTTGCATTTTACTACAGAGATGCATCCATGTTAATTGCCAATTGGTTCACAATTGGTAGGAAAGGGATTCAGCCCAGGGTCTATCAGATAATGAAAATTGGGTGCAACTATACAACAAAATTTTATTCAGCTTTAAAGAAAAATGAAATTGCTCTTTCCCCCTCTCTCTTTTCCCCTCTCCCTTCTCATCCTCTCACCTCTCTGCCCCTCTTGGGATCCCCTCCCCCCTCTCTCCACATGGTCATGGCTGGCCTCCACTCTCTCTCTATTCTCTCTCTCTCTCTCTCTCTCTCTCTCTCTCTCTCTCTCTCTCTCTCTCCTATACCACTGACTCTCATCCTATTCTCTAAATAAACTCTATTCTATACCAAAAAAAAGAAAAATGAAATTATTAAACATTTGGCAAGCAAATAGATGAGTAGGAAAATCTTAGGCTGAGAAAATGGTGCATGTTCTCTCTTGGATGTGGATCCAACTTTGAACCTTTTAGACTTATGTGTTTGACCTACACTGCCTGTAGATGCTAGGAAACTAAAAAGAGGGTCATTGGAGGAAATGCTTTAAGAGAAGAGATGTTATGCTATAGGCTTAAGAGATTGGAAAGTAGAAACATTTAACAGAGATGGTAATGGGGAGATGGGAGAGGGAAGGTTAACTGAAATAAAGGATGGATGGAATAGACATATGGACTTCTACTGCTTTGTAAGCCAATTAACTATAAGTTAAAGGAATTAAAGGAGCGATATCCAAGATATCTAAGTGCAAGTCAATGCATGGTTAAGCAAAATTCCCATTGCTACTTGTAAAAAAAAAACAAATGCCCTGTGTGTTTCTAGTTAGGGAGACTCCAGAAGCCCTCTGGAAGAATACGGCTCTTGATTGTCTACTAGAACTGCATTATAAAATCCCATTGTAGGAGAAATAACACATCTTTGTTGCAGAATATAGAGAAAAGAGACTGTTACTGAGCTGGAAGCTTCCTTCCGGCTGGGTAGCTTTCAATTTCCCAGTGAGTACTGTTTAGGCTGTTGAGGGAGAAGAGACATTGACTGTCTTACCCAGGTGTAAACTATATGAGCTTTAACACTAACTTCCAGAGAGGATGTCACAGAACTATTGAGGACTGATCAATAACTGTGTGATCGGATTTGAGGCCTTTTCTATGGGACGGTATTCGTGTCTGGTACTGAGAATTGGATGCAAAAACCATGGCTGAGAAGATCATGACTCTAGGGCAGAATGTACTGTTAAATTGACATGGAGTCAAACTACCTTCTAAATATCTATGTTTTTTCCTGAAAGATAAATGCTACCATTATAGCAAAGATAATGTTTGCAAAGAATATCAGCGAGTGTAGACCCTCACGGCGCTAAAGGTAAAGAATGAGTCATTGCCAGCCCTTCAGCGGGGTATTTATATGACCACCTCTAAGGGAAGATTATGGAAGAGGGTTGAAAAGAGTGTAAGAATGAAAGACAGACAAAAGATCCATGAGATGCTCTTTTCTGGCCATGATGTTTCCATAACAACCATGAGCTTGCAAGAGTTGGAGTTGTCTATACTGTGTCTTCACATACTGTACTTCTTAACAGTAAATCATAAATGGAGAGGAGCTTGTGAGACCCTTCTCCTTCTGGCTGGTCTATTGACTACTAATGAGATCCCCTAGAATCCACTGGTAATTTCCTTGGATGGCTCTTTTTAAAATCATTAGGTCACAAAACTGAGAAGACATAAATGTACAAAGGTGACTTGTAGTGACTAGACGCGTGTCAATGAAGGTGGGTGGGATACAGAAAAGATGAATGATCAGCATGTACTTTACACATGTGAAATTGTCAAGCAATGCGTTGAATGAAAAAGAATTCCTCCTGCTATTTTAAAGTTGCTTAACACTTTATCTTCCAATAGAAAGAGTGAATTTTCTATGGTGACTGAACGTTTATGTTAAAACCATTAAGATGAAAATATGGAGAACAGACATTTCTTTGAGTAACAGGAAATGAATTAGATTGTGATTGGGTTTGAAGTTTATATCATTTCCAGGGATAAGAGGACTCTGATGAGTAGAAATTGATTGGACTGCAGGTTTTCTTGTCAATTCCTCGCATGCGTGAGTTATGAAGTCTCGTTCTGACAGTAGAAAATGAATTCACTATGCTGTCTTGATTGCTTTCCCACAATGCTGCCCCCATGGCTCCCATCCAGCGATTGTTGTGGCAGAAGCATGAATGTGGCTGGCTGCATGGTGGGTTGCCCATACCCCATGAGGGCAAGCAACCTGAGAAGAGGAAGGCTAATCAAGAAGGGAATATTTCTCATTACTTCAGTAGTCAAAGGCACAATTTCAGGTGGGAGCTTTATCCATAAAGATATGATCGCTTTGACTTACTATACCCAACATTAAGGAAGCACGGGTACACATTTTTATGATCATTTCCTTACAAACTAGAATTTAGGATACAGTTATGTCTCCCTTGTGGAGGCCACTGGGAACACCTATAAGAAGTTTTTGGCCTCAAGCCCAGTATGCAATGTAGGGCAGAAATATTTTCCAGAACTGGGGCCATTTGGTGGTCACTAAAGCAACACTTGAAAATTATCTTGATGTGTAGTTGAAAATACCAGAGAAGGTAAGACTTATTTGCCCAGAATAATGGTCCATTATTCACACACTCAGACATGTTGTTAAAGGGTTTGGGCTCAGCAGGAACTAGGAATGTCTCTGAAGAAAATGGGCAGATTGATTTGAGTAACAAATTTTATACTCACTGATTTGGGGAGTTTGATTGTTTTGATATATCTGGCATCAGTTTTGAGTATCTTATGTATACAAAATAATGAAGTAAATGGGAATTCACTGTCCTTGGAAATTTTTGTTATACAATTAGTGTCCATTTTACTTCCCTGCTGAATGAAGCAAAGAGTCTTGATTTGTTGCTTTTTGATAGGAAATTGTTGATACATAAAACATTATTAAGTGCAGACCATTAAATCAGGTCTGTGTCTCTGTCTCTGTCTGTCTCTCTCTCTCCTGCTCCTGCTCCCCTCCTCCCTCTCCCTCTCCCTCTTCCCTCCCCCCTCTCTCTCTTTCTCTCTCTCTCATTAAAGAGACCTAGATAAACACACACACACACACACACACACACACACACACACACACACAGAGAGAGAGAGAGAGAGAGAGAGAGAGAGAGAGAGAGAGAGAGAGAGAGAGATATGGGAGAATATCTCCTTTCATGAATCTATAATCTTAATATAAGGAAATCAGCTAGCATGTAATTTATGAAATATCTCATGTCAATCTAAGTGCATTTTTCTATATTTTGTATTCTTTACACATTATAGTTTCTTTTAGATTAAAATTATTTATTTGCCAGAAGTAAGTGCTAAAGTTTATTGTTTCATTGACTTGCTTGCTGTTGTTACTTCAACTACTTGTATGTGCATATATGTTTGTGTTTCTGAAAGACTAGGAGTAAGCTCAATTTCCTGAAAAGCAGGCAGGTAGGGAGAGGGGCCATAATAAAGATGGTGAACTTCCAAGATGACTGGCTTCTTCTTCACTCTCTTGACCTGAGACAAGATCCTGGTAAGATTTTTTCCCCCACCAGTTAGTCTCCATTTGTGGACTGGTCTCACAAGTCTAAGATCAGAACAGCATGTGTTTACCACAAACTTGTGGGCATACCAGATTCCCTTTCACTCTTAAAACTGACCAATTATATATTGGAGGATAGAAACCCCCTCAAGGACTAGTAAAACCACCCTAAAATCAGGTCTCTATTATACTTTGCAGAAAGTCTTCTCCCCTGTGTGACTTGGTGTGTGTGTGTGTGTGTGTGTGTGTGTGTGTATTTCATCACCCCCCTCAAAAAATCTTTCTTCACCATCTACTTTTGTCTGCTGTTGTCTGAGATTTCCCTTGCTGTTACTGTTTAGAGTTTGAGATTTTTTTCATGCCTCTACATTCATTAACATGTAGAGAGAATGAACCCAATCAAGACCCCTAAATGGTAGCATTTCTATCTATCCAAATATTTATATGAAGCTATAATCTCTGTTTTTTTCACAAAGTCAACAAATTGCTGAAGATAAACTGAGACTTTTAAGAAAAATTGCACAGGTTTAATTTTAAAGGCAGTACAAGGTGGTCTTTAGAGCAGATACAAATACAGAGTCAGATGCTTTCAGCCAATCATTCAAAGTGTGGGGTCCCCAAAGGAGGAGTTAAAGAAAGGACTGAAGGGGCTGAAGCAGGGGCAGTGGGATAGGAGAGGGGGTTTCTGGGAGAGGGGGAAATCAGGTAAGGGATAACACTTGAAATGTAAATAAATTAAAATAAAAAAATCATAAGAGAAGATTAAACCATCAGACACATGCTGATGGGTGTAGTGTAGGTAAACGTGGAAATATATATGTCCTAGGCATTTGCTCAGGCCTAACCTAGAGTAACATGACATAGAGTTTCCTTACCCACAGTGCAAAACACCTTTGTATTTTGTGTGAATTGGACATGGGCTATAGGGGAAGGAGAAGAATTACAGACAACTGCTTAGACATTGGTCTGAACTCCTATAGAGTTTGTGGCTGATGGCAAGCCAGAAGCAAATAACAGTGGTTAGAAAGGAAAAAAAAAGATCTTTGTTCTTGATATACTAAATATGTATGAAACTCATAAGGCCTTGCCCTGGATATACCAAATACGTGTGAAACTCATAAGTACATGCTGGCTATATTAGTCTGGACTTTAGTAAAGAGATAAGGACCTCAGATTTGAATTTTCTCACCATTTACATTTTACTTAAAGCTATAAGAGTGATTGTGGTCATGTCAACAGAGAAATGAAGCAAAGTAATGTATAATCCATCTGAGTATTGTACATAAAGAAAGATGATAAATGCAAGGATGAACAGTTGGTCATTCTAATAACTAATATTTAATATTTAGGTTGGAGTAAAAGGATCAAAGAACAAGCTGAGAGGGGACAGGCTGAGAGCGGACAGATAGTGTGCAAAAATACAGGAACACTGAATGTTTCTGAAGACTAGTGAAAGGAAAGATTGAGAAGTAGGTGTCAAGTGTGACAGAGTATTGATACAGAGGGAGAAGGGAGGGAGGAAGAGATGGATGGAGAGATAGAGAGAATGAGAGAGTCAGATGGACACATACACACATACACACACACACACACACACACACACACAGAGAGAGAGAGAGAGAGAGAGAGAGAGAGAGAGAGAGAGAGAGAGAGAATGAGAACAAACAGCTTGAGAGCCAGACATAAGGTCATAAAAATACCCTTAACTAATCTTGCAATATAGCAATTGTATTTAACCCAGATAGGAGTGCTGGTTTGGTGGGGTTTCAGCCTGGCAAGAGGTGTCCTGCTTAGCCAGTAGGCAGATTAACATTAAATCTGCTAAGATTTCTGAGTCAAGTTGACACACAAAACTAGCCACTACATCTAGTTACCTCTATTGCTCTCAAAATTATTTTCTTATATTTTGCCTGACGTTATTTCTCTAACTTCACTCACTTAGATATAAGAGATTTAACATTAACTCAGAAATCTCAGCAGACAAAATAGTTTAGGAAGGAAGAGAACTCTGTGGTCCCTGACACTACTATGGACAAAACGAAGTATATACCGAAAGGAGCATGCCACGGTTGTCTCCAGAGGATCCCTGCCAGAGCCTTACAAATACAGAGGCAGAAGCTAGCAGCCAACCATTGGTCTGGGCGTGGAGTTCCCAATGGAGGAGCTGGAAGGTGGTCCGGAGGAGCTGAAGGGGTTTATAGCCCCATGGGAAGAACAATGATTTTGGCCACCCAGACGCACTAGGACTTCCAGGGACTGAACCATCAACCAAGGGGTACACATGGTTCCAGCCAAAAATGTGGTAGAGGAAGGCCTTGTTGGGCATCAGTGGGAGGAGTGGTCCTTGGTCAGGTGAAGGCTCAATAGATGCCCCAACAAAGGGAAATCAAGGGGGGGGGAAGGTGAGAGTGTGTTGGGTGGAGGGGCATATATATGGAGGCAGGGCCTGGGAGGAGGGGTTGGGGGATCTTTGGGGAGGGGGTAAATTGGGAAAGGGTTTACCATTGGCAATGTAAATGAAGATGATATTCAATAAATTAAAAAAAATAAAAAGGAATGAATACCTACTCCAAATTTAAAAAACAAAAACAAAAACAAAAACCAAGAAACTGTGGTTCAAAGGACTCTACCTTAAGCGTCGGGCAGTTTGCTTGTCCTCCAAGGGTCGGGAATGCATGGTGACAGATGCTGGCAGGGGAGAAGACACAGAACAGGCCATCAATGGGTGTGGGGATGATGCAGAAACCTCTTCTTATTTCCATTTTCTCAATTAATTAAAAGGTGAGATTATCAGCTACAGGAGAGAACAGGGTTGGGGTTTGAGGAAAGAAGTGTGAAGTAGTCTGATTAGGAAAAGAGAACTCATTCATCATCAGAACGCAGGAGGGCTGCGAGGCACAGCATTGGAGGTCATAGTCAGTATTCGTGGCAGTGGACATTCTAGGTTCTTCCAGATGACCCTTTTCATTTAAAAAAAAAATCCACGAATGCTGTTATATCTGAATGAATGAAGTTAGAGAAATAACTTCAGGCAAAATATAAGAAAATAATTCTGAGAGCAATAGAAGTAACTACATGTAGTAGACAGCTTTGTGTGTCAATTTGACACAGCTGGAGTTATCACAGAGGAAGGAGCCTCCCTTGAGGAAATGTCTCCATGAAATTCAGCTGTAAAGACATTTTCTCAATTAGTGATCAAGGGGGGGAGGGCCTAACCCAGTGTGGGTAGTGCCATCCCTGGGCTGGTAGACGTAGATTCTGTAAGAAAGCAGGCTGACCAACCCAGGGGGAGCAAGCCAGTAAGCAGCACCCCTCCATGGCCTCTGCATCAGCTCCTGCCGCCAAGTTCCTGCCCTGTGTGAGTTCCTGGCCTGACTTCCTTTGGTGATGAAAAGTAATGTGGACGTGTAAGCTGAATAAACCTTTTCCTCTCCAACTTACTTCTTGGTCATGATGTTTTGTGCAGGAAAAGAAACCCTGACTAAGACAGTATAACTACTGAGATAAGAATATTTACTTTCTAGATAAATATATTTCCAAGTAAATATATTTATCTAGAAAGCAAATATATTTCTGTAACAATTCGTTTAAATACATAAAGATTAAACCTAACAATAAAGCAACTTTTTTCTTTTCCAACTATTTTTAAGAAAGCAAGCCTGGTGTTTTTTTTGTTTGTTTGTTTTTGTTTTTTGTTTTTTTTTTGGGTTTTTTTTTTGTGGCAGAAAGCCAACAATTCATGTTTCATACAATCTATGTGCAATGATACTTACCCAGCAAGTAGGAGATTCAGGTAGGTTAGAGAGTGGTCTGTCCCTCTGGTGAAGACAGGAACATGCAGATCTCATTCTCTGTGGACATGAGAAAAATCTATGGCAGGAACATCTCATCAGTGTTCAGACTCCTCCCAGGAGGACCTTCTCAGGAAGTGTGGATTGACTGGAATGTAGCTTTAGGGCAAGCAAGAGCCTTAGCAAATAGTCCTAGTTAGCAGATTCACATCGGCCTTGGAATGTGTTTCTCACCAATTCCCAAAATCTTCTTCATTCTTCAGCTTGTTTCTCTCCCTCTCTTTCTCTCTTTCTCTTTCTCTCTTTCTCATCTCTCTCTCTCTCTCTCTCTCTCTCTCTCTCTCTCTCTCTCTCTCTCTCTGTATGTGTGTGTGAGTGTATGTGTACGCTCATGCACACATATAAGTGTCTAGGTATGTGTGCCGGTGGAGGGTGGGGGGAAGCCTCAAATTTTCTCCTGTATCATCCTTTACCTTGTTATTTCCTTATATTTTGCCTGAACTTCCTAGTTTCAGCTGGGATGTCTGGCCAGTCTATTTCCTACCCTCAACACTGGGGTGACAAGTCTTCCTAGCTATGTCCTGTGTGGATGCTGGAGCTATGCAGTTTGGTCCTCTTGCTTACACAAGTACCCTTACCTACTGAGCCTTCTCTACAGCCCCAGTCCACATTCTTCTTTTTTTTTATTTATTTAATTTTTATTTTCTATATTCTACGTTTACATTCCAAAGGCTTTCCCCTTTCCCAGTCCCCCCCCCACCATATGTCCCATAATTCCTCTCCCCCCCCCAGCTATTCCCCAATCATTCCCTCCCACCACGATTTCTCTGTTCTGGGTCTACAATACTGGATCCAATCTTTACAGGCCCAGGGTCCTCTCCTTTCGAGTCATTTGACTTGCTAATTGTGCCTTGAGTATTTAGGGCTTCTGGGCTCATTCCAGTCCACATTCTTGATTGTCTTCTTGCTTCCACTCATACTATGTCATAGGATAAAATTACATTAGAAATCCTAGTGACTTCACAACTCATTGCTGTTCTAGACAAATAAGAAAAATGATTTTCTTTCCACATCATCTTGGATAGTTAAGAAAACTAACCAGTATTTGTTCCCCTCTTCTGTTAAAGACCACTTTCAAGTATTTGTCTTATGATTCTTAAATTAACTCCATTAAAAATAAGTGATCTATATAGATATTAAAGCCATAATGAAACCTATTATTTTGTACAATAATATACATTGGTTAAAAAAATAAGAGGTCTACGTAGACTAAACTGTTAAGTGCTTTAAAAACTTAGGCCAGTGGCAAATACTTATGATATGAGCTCTGGGAGGGCAGACATAGGCACATTCCTTGCTAGCTAGCCATCCTCAAAGAAACAAGATAGATGACTCCCAAGGGCTGTGAACTGAGGTTGGTCTCTGGCCTCTACATGTATGCACACACATGTGCATGCATGCAAGCAAATATGTACCTGCACCACACAAACTTGCATATATACAAAAGTACACATAAAAATAACAAAAAATTAATATTCCCATTAATGAAGTTCAGAATCATTTGAAGATTTGTTTGTGTTAACATGTCTAAGAAAGAGACAGAAGGAATGAGGAAGCCATTTTTCATATTTTCGAATTACCCACTGATTAGCACATCATGAAATGATACCAAGTCAGTATAGTAAATACTGAATCAACTGTGATACTTTTGCTAGATGGGAAATTATTCAGCCAGGTTTTAAGTTTAATTGCTTAATCTTTCCTGCTTAAAATATGATTGTGGAAAAATATGTGTGGAAAAAGAAAAAAAGTGCCATTGAGGAAACTCCTGAAATAATAAATGATATAAATGAAACCACCTTTGGAAGAGACTCTACCCAAATTTCCAGTACTGTATGTGTGACAACTGAGACTCAGAAAAATTAAGACTTGTTCAAGGTCATTCATTCATCTTGTTGATGGGATTGTAACTAGGAATATGTCTCTTGACAGCTACCTCGTTGTGTTTTTTATGCTGTCTGTAAAACTTAACCACAAAGCCACCAAATCTGAGAGCTGCAAAAGGCCCAGGAGACTGAGTTCCAAAGTTCTCATGTCAAAAACGGGGAAATTCAGATCTAGAAAGTTCAATTGTTTCAGAGATGTTATATAGTGAGTGTTAGTAGGAAATCAGAGTGGGACTCTGTCTGCTTCAGGTTTCCACTGTGGCACCATAAAGGATGGTACAACATAACAGATTTGGGGGTGGACATGTCAAGCCCATTTACTGATGTTTAAAAGAATCAAATTAAATACAGTCTTGGTGTCTAGTGGTTTCTCAGTGGTCAGAGTGCTTGTGGTGCGGGTGTGAGGACAAAGTTTAGATTCTTAGACCCTATATGCCAATGCTTTATGTCTGTGTCAGACTGCCTGAAATGAACCTCTCAACGACATTGGATCCCTAGAGAGAGCTGGGTAGGGAGACTCTCAAGACGTAAGGTCTGATTGGATTGAGAATCTGCCTAAATGCATAAAGTCGGAAGAATTATTGAGGAAAATTTTCGATAGCAATATTAGGCATCCACCTACACCTGTCCACACACGTGCCAATATATACGTGAGAACACATGGAATTTTACAAAAAAATCCCTTTTTTGTAAAATTTGCATTCTTTGCCTGATTAGGAACAAGTAGTAGCCATTCCATCTGAGACAGTGAAGAAAGGAGGACATTGGTGAGGAGACTTCCCTGTAGTAAATTCTTAGACAGATTTGAGCTTCCTGGTGATGGGGAATAGGGGCCATTCACAATGAGCAATCTGAAGTCTTGAGGCCCGTGAGAGTGTACTTTACCTTCTATGTCCATATTTTGGTGATAGAGTTGTGGGTTGCACTGGGATTGCTTGACTTCCCCACGGTTCACACACATGAATTTTTTTCCCCGACAACCACATATTGGCCATGTAAAGGAAAGACCCTTATCCACGGCATCACCTCAAGAGCAAGACACAGTATGGCACCTACCACTGAGGAAAAATGGGAGATCCACCTCTCAGAACAGAGTTCTGTTCTCATGCCAGGCAAGGGTCTTCCGCAGCACTCAAACACAGGAAATACAATTGGGCTCTCAGTGTCTCTCGGTATGGCAGAGAAAAAACTACCCTTTTAAAATTGAAATAAAAATTTGAATTTATTCTGTTCTTCTGAGAATCCCATGCAGGAGTATTGTATTAGTATCATTTTCATCCCACACTCCCTTCTAGTGCCTCCTTGTGTCCCCTAACTCCCTCTAGACTTCATGGCCTCTTTTAAAAGAATCATTTTATACACACACACACACACACACACACACACACACACACAAACACACACACATATACACACACACATACAGATTTGATGTGGTGGTGGTGGTGGTGGTGGTGGTGGTGGTGGTGGTGTGTGTGTGTGTGTGTGTGTGTGTGTGTGTGAGTGTATTTAGGGATGAAAACTTGGTATTGGATATCCCTCAGGGAGGGACTTTGACCCTGGAAAATTTTTTCTTCTTTTCTTAGCATCCATCAATTTTCCATAGCTCTTCATTGATAAGGACTTGCTACTGATATTCCCCCATCCACTTTGGGATGTCATTTTTTTGTCATTATGCTGCTTTTTGGGTAGTGACTATGTTGTTAAGATTTCATGGGTACAGTTCCCTGTAACATATAGAAGATATCTTGTAGCAGACATCCTGGTTCTCTAGTCACATGCTCCTTCTCCCCCATTTCCACAATGTCCCCTATGATATATAGTAGTTTGGTTGTTACATGGATGACTTGGGATTGGGCACCACGAGGTTGGTGGTTCTGTGCATACAGGCCAGTTGTGGATTTATATGATGGTCTCTGTCAAGAGCAGGTGAATTGTGATAACATTTGGTCAGGAAAATATCCTTTCTTTTGTATAGAGAGAAAAGGAAGACTGAGTTGGAAGATACGACAAGTGCAAGAGAATATCCTCCAGCTCGTCTGATCTGACCAGGCAGAATAATGTAATTGTTAGTTAATTTCATCATTCTTCAATGATTATTCAACACGGTTAAAAACAGGCTATGTTTGCCTTACAAATAGGATAAAATATAGTGTTTTCTATGGCTTGTTTGGACCAGTCATTATTTCAAGTGTCAGAATTTTTAGCAACAGTTGAAAATCACATGGCATTAGGGAGACAGAACTAAAGTTATTTACAGTTTCCAGAATAAAAAGACTCATCATGTTTGAATGTGTTTTCTAAAGGTTCATGTGTATGAACTTAATCCTAAAGTTCACCTAGCAACCACATTTGAAGATGGAGACCGTGGTAACCTATTGACAAATTGATGATATTGGGCTCCCAAATAAGGCATTGGTGGCTTTGTATGAGAGAGTGTGAGTTCTCTTTCTCCATGTGTAGTCTCCTTCTATACTAGTATGCAGGATGAAGATCTTCACCAATCAACAGTGCAAAACGCTGTACTTCTTGTCCTGTGGATAACTTAGAGCTCAATCAATCTCCATTGTTTTTTTCATTTTTATTTTTTTTCTGACCTGCTTACAGGTATTTTTATATTGTAACATAACAAAGAATAAGAAGATGTGTTTATTCTAAGAGTTATTTATACAGTTTCATCCAGGTTCTAGGAATCCTTGCATGCACTTCAGTGTCCAAACAAAGTATCCGAGAATGGACAGAACTAATGATATAGTTTGTAGCTTCATTTTCTATTAAGCCCAAATAAAATAACTTGAAAAAATATTACATGAAAATAATTACATGGAAAAACAACTTATGTAATATTAAAAAGCATTAGTGTGTTTTTGTTTCTCTCTCTCTCTCTCTCTCTCTCTCTCTCTCTCTCTCTCTCTCCCTCTGTGTGTGTGTGTATGTGTGTATATGTGTGTGTGTGAATGTGTGTGTGTGTGTGTGTGTGTGTGTGTGTGTGTATGTGTGTATTCATGTGTGCCGATGCATGTATGGCATTGTGTATGTGAAAGCCATGTATTTTACTTTATTCTCCTGAGCCAAGGTCTCTTACTGAACCCCAACCTTGCTGTGTTTAGGTAAGTGTGCCACCAATAAGTTCAAACAGTCCTACTGTCTCATTTCTTAGCAATTTTCAGTGCTGAGGTTACAGGCTTGATGAGCCATGTCAGGCTTGTGTGAATGCTGGAGATTTAAACTTCGCACCTCATTCTTGCCCAACAAAGGCTTTTGCTCCCTGAGCCTTCTGCCCAGCCCCACTGGAGGTTATTTTCTTCATTAATTTTTAAAAATAACCTCAGTGAATAGATCTCCATGGATGTTTTCTGAACAAATGAATGAATGAAATACCAGGTGGCAGAGAGTCAGCCGCGTTAGAAAGCAGGAACAAGTGCAGACGCTCATGACGGCTGGAAGGACAGCCAGCCTTGAAGATAGCTAGCAAGGAAACCCACGAACAATTGGCTGTGTGACAGACTGGCCACTGGGCCCATCCTGACTCTGTGGCTCTGGGAGTGAGATGTAAATTCGGGTCAGCCAAGCCATTTTACTTTGATCAATCTGTATCTACAGTGCGTGTCCATGCCTGCAGTCAGGAAAAGAATGCTTTGAGCTAGCCGGCCTGTTTCTAAGGCCGTGAAGCTTGCAATAAATCTTGTCCTTTTCACCTCCGAAGGATCAGGAGGGACAGCAGGAGTCCTGGCTTTTCCCTGCCACAAGTGGCTCTAACATATGCTCAGAACCATCACCCCTGACTTGTGTCTGCATAACTGGACTGCAGCACCAGCAGGGCTTCCTCCAGGGTCCGTGTAAAGTTACGACACTTTTTTTTTTTTTGAACAGGGAGGCATAGATGTCTGAAAGAAGTGCCTTCCGGAACAAGTCAAGTGTTGCCAGACAATTCCGTTTCACACTAGGGGTGTGGAAGATGTGGTTATAACTGTGGGCTTTTATTTTTAGGCTAATGTCAGCACGCTAATAACGCAGGCAGCATTACTGCCACATTCCAAGAACCACATATTGATATCTCAGTGATAAAATTAGACAAAAGATATGTCAAAATATCATTGAGAATGGAAAGGATGATGTTGGATTTGTGTTGAAGTAAGGGACCCCCCTTTTTTAATATCAACCATATGATAGTCTATTGTATGAGACTTTAAGTCTGACAAAACAAAAGTGGGGGTGTCTAAGATAGCTACAGCAATTAGTGTTTTTAGATTTTGGTGGCCTTCTAGAAAATTGTATATCTATCTGTATCTAAATCTATATCTATCTATCTATCTATCTATCTATCTATCTCCATTAATTATATAGTCATTCCAAGTATCTGCTTAGCTTATTTACTAGTGCATTGACATACATCCCTGTTTCTTGCATTACATGGCATATCAGATTTTTCTATATCAAACTATATAACTCTATCAACCATAAGAGTCATTTTGGCTGTCTCCAACGTGCTCAGCATCCTATGCAAACATTTGAGTAAATGCCAACTGTGGAAAGTTAAGGAGCCTCTTTGAGAGACTGAAACTACTCATCTGTCCCACAGAAGTGTGATCGCCCCTCCAAAAGTTATCATCTTCAATGACATGTTGACTGACCTATTAAGTAGCAACAGCTGATAGCGTTAATAGCTATACTTGATTATATCGTTTACAAAGTTGTTCGTAATTTCTTTTTCTATTCAATCTTCCTAATGTGCATGCTGTCTAAAAAACCCTTAGGCTGTCTAGGGCCTACAATGCGAGAGAATAAAGATGATGGTAGAGCAAGATGATTGCTATGCCACCATGGTAACGAACCATAACCTTATGGAATCACTGCCTCAAAGCCATTACTACTTTCAGGAAAACACCAAGAAAGAAGAAACTGTAAAAAAAATTCCCATTGCTTTGCTTTTCAGCAATAGCACTATGGCCCTTTAGAGCAAACATCTGGGGAAGCCATGCACTCCAGTTCAGATCATGAAACTGTAGGTCAGTGCTAGTGTCTTATATAATGTTCCATTTCATGTAGCTGTGGGTCTGTTCTATATACTGTAAATCCTGTTGTGGTATGCATGTCGGGGTACCACTATGGTTCTGTGTCCTCCACTTCCTACCTCTCAGGGTGTTCAGAAGAAGTGGGGTTCTGAAGGATCCAGGTCTGCCTCGGAGTGAGTGAAGAAGGCATCCTCCGATGGTCTTCAGTGAAATGGCTCTCTTCAGCTATCTTAGCTTGTGCATATATACCCTTATTCTGAGTGGGCTTGTATGCATATGCATTATTCTGGGTAGAAAAGGTCTATATATGAACTTTGGAGAGTGGGAAGGAATTTTCAGGGTAAATCATTGGCTGGAGTTTCAAGTACTGTGAAAGCCTCATTTGTATGGAGAAGCATTCTAGGATTCCCAGGTACTTGCTGTGTGGCTTCTTATCAGGCAAAGAGGAAGCTGAACTTATAGGTCTGCCAAAGACTACTTGACCTTCCCTGGGTAGAGTGCGTAGGGCCCAGGATCCCCAGACAAAGTCAGAGAAGGGAAAGCCCTGCTGGTAAAGGGAGTCCTTTAGTTTGCACTGGGATCAGAGGACCTATCTGGTCACAGTATACTGACCTAAATTAGCAGGGCTTCCCCACATCTAGTAGTGGCTTAAATACAATTATGTGAAATTAAATTGAATTTATTTGAATATATGATGTTCACAAGAGAAGATGCAGATAGAATTTTCTACCTGTGACCACCACATTCTGGTGTCATTCATTTTCCAATCTTCTGAGCAGTCACCAAGTACTCAAGACTGCCTGAGTAATTTGACTAGAACTTCTCAAAACCCATTAGCCTCAACGAAATTTCAACTTAAGCTTTGGAAAACCTCTAAGAGCCAAGAGAATATTTTGCAAGTGATCAAAAAATGGTTAAGTAAACCTGTGTGTGTGTGGGTTCCTAGTAGGGACTGATTTAAAGAAGAAACTTCCCATCCAGTCCCTATTTTCTTAAGTCATAAATGCATGGATTAAAATTCTTTAAGTCCAGGCTGTGGTCCGAGGACAGATTTCTCACCAGACTTCATTATCTGAATCAAATATCCAAGAGAGTAGACAACTTTTCCAGCCTAGTCTACAGGCTCCCCCAAATGCATAAATATATTGTAATAATCAATATCTGTTTTCAGGAGGTTGACTCCAGGCCTCCCCATGGAGACACTCCTTACCTCACTTTTCCTCCCTCCCCTTTCCACACACTAACCCCAGCACGGCTTCTGCTTCCGCTTCTGGTTCTTGCACATCTTACTTGCTGTGTCTGCACTGTATGCCTTGCACATGTGCTTTCTGCTAATGACATTTCCAAAATCTACACTCCAATCAACCACATTTTCTTCTGTGAAGATGTACCTCTTCTATAAATAAAAGTTTAACTATTGTCTCTACTTCTGTGTTTGGGTAGAGGCATGGACAAATTGTATTTTGTTGTTTTTATGCATATCAGCACTAGTTGTTTATTACCAGACCATTTTCTGAAAGGTAGAATGTGTTTGCTCATCTGATGTTTACATACAGGTTAATGATTTTGTTAGGGCCTTTTATCAGTGATTTATTGAGTTTTCAATAAATTCCTTAAAAGACATAGGCAAAATTAATATTATTTTTATACAGTCTTCAACTTTACATTTTAGAAGCAATTAGAAAACAGTTCTAAATAAGCTTCTTCTTCAAGTTCAGTAGAAGTTGCTGGCTGTTATTGCATTATTTGTGTTAGGTAGCATGTGTAAGGGCAATTCTCACCTGAGAAGCAAGTGTGATTGTTATAACATCAAATGAAATGATGCTTTCCTTCTCATCCAGAACTTTGTCTTCAAGCTAGTAATAAAGGATCTGACTATTCCTTTTGTTTACTGATACATTATGTGCTTAGATTTTGTTTTTCACTAATGCTTGAGGTATCCACCAGAGAAGATGACTCAGACATTGAATTCCAGAAAATAACATGGCCACTAAATAATATATTAGCCCACCTGTGACTACACTGGGTGTTTGAGACCCCAGTACACACCTGATCTTTTCTCAAGGTGAACTTGTAAGCACACAAAACATGTCTTAGGTTATCATACATCACTGAACATAAACAGTTACCAGAAGTGGAACCACAGAAGATAGGAAAAACAAGCTTAATACATTTCTAGAGTTTCCCAAAGCTATAGATTTTGATGAATTAGGTCTTTGTTCTTGCTTTGGCAGGTGTTGCTGTTTAGATGCTGGGTTTAGGCCTGAATGATGCTGCCATTATGATGTCAGTTGTGCTAAGTTCTGGGGGCCAATAAGGCCTAAGAGTCTATAACACTAATGCAACTAATTCTATATCAGACTAATTGTGAATAACATGTATGCAATATGTGTAATTATGTATGCACATAAAACTAATGAGTTGGCATGAATAAGAATTTTTTCCTGCATAATCAACATTGGAAAATAATCTATTTTTAAAGCACACTAACTCAGGAAGCAATATGCCATATGGCTTGTATCAGAAAGTGACTATTTCACTGTGACCAGATTTAAATATTTTTCCAATTTATTTTTTAATATAATAAGCAGAAATCAAGGGCAATGATATATTTTTTCTATAATCTTCCAGAGTTTATGAAGAGAAATAGTAAAATCAATATTGTGAATGCTTCAGGAAAATACTAGGAACACATATATGAGAGTTATATGTTACCATGGCCACTAAATAATATATTTGATGTGAAAATGTAATGACAGATTGACATGGTGAAATGAATATTTCATGACTATGATCAATGATATGAAAGTTTATTCCTTCGTTCATGTTTGCAAATTCTCAAGTATCTTAGAGACTAAAAGATATAATCTGAATAGTTTATCAGGGAAAGCTGGTTCAATTACGTTATTTATTTCGTGAGAAAAAGAGATAACTACTTATATTTAATTAGCTTTTAGGAATGATCTGATTTCCTGAGTACTTTAACCACCCACCATATTTGTATCCATACAGAGGTGTTGAACATACAGGACCGGCCAGTGGACCAGAAGGGCAACATTTAAAGAAGACAGGAAACCATTGGGTTATTCTCCCCATCCCAGAAACAGGATGATTGTATGGATTATTTACAGTATCATGTGACTAACTTCAGAGCATCAGCTGCTGCCTTCAAAGTTTCTCAAGTTGCTCAGATTACATGGAAACAAATTGGTCCCTTCACTCTCTCAAAAACATGTCCCCAACTTCACAGACAATGTCATATCTGGATTTGATAGTGTACATTAACAACAACAACAACAACAACAACAAAGAACAACAACAATGCCCAAAAAGAGAACTGTTTTGTTTTTGTCATGTACATAAAAACTTATATTTAAATCTGTATTTAATTTAAATAACCTATTATATATAGTGTATCATTTTTATAAAGAGTGTTTTTCGCCACATCTCACAAACCCTTTAATGATCTTTTTTTTTAGTATATCCAAAAGACACTAAGACATTTTGACATATGCTATCTTTCCTATAGAAAATGGAGGATATAGCTCTCTTACCTAGAGCTGTGCTTCTCACCAGTGGCTTTCTGTACAGTCTGTAGCTCCTTTTTGTGTGGGAAGTTAGGTCCTCCATTTAGCTATATTTCTTGGTGGCTGATCTATTCATAAGAAGATGACTTACTTTAGATTAATTAATAGTCATTTAAGCTTGTGCATAATACATGATCCAGGCTACCAGAGAAATTGTCTTTAGCTCATTGCCATCTAATACATGCAAATCAACAAGCACAGAATATTATATATGTATCAGCATGAGCTACAAAATATATTGTGCATTTCCTGGGCAGATTGTGACTTACATAATGAAAACAAATTGCTTGTCTCTTACTGTTTGACTAAGATCTATGTAACCTCTAGAAATACGGAAACAATACTAAGTTAATCTAAAATACAATATTCTCTTTAAAGAAAAGAGCAACCTTTGATTCATTTGTCATCTGCATTTCCCCCTACGAGCTAACTAGTTTCTGTACTTCTGTCAAAGCCAGAATGCGAGACAAACAAACAAAGCCCTCAAATTTTATTGGTTTTAATTTCTTCATTCAGTGAAAGGAGTTTGGACTTACCCATCTTTGAAGTTTCTTGTGATTCTAATTTTCTGTGACAATTCTCCCTAAGTCCAGATGTTTAATATATTGAATATCCCTAAAGTAGAGCACCAAATAAATAGTTCATATCTCATATCATCCACAGTTAAATTGCTCTAAATAATCAATTCTGTAAAAATTTAATAATTGTGGAATTCTCTAGTCATATTTGAGGAACATTTGATTTTTTTTTTTGTTTTCTTTATTTTGAAACAAGGGTAGTCAAAAAATCTATTAAAAAACAGCAAATAAAAGCAAAGTTTTAAAATAGTGGTTTGAAGAAGTAATTGTAGACTTTTCTTGAAAAGTGCCACATTTTTTCCCCAATTTTTCATCTTTGTTTTATTTTGAGATAGAGTCTTGCTATGTAGCCTAGGAAGACCTTGAACTCAGGATCCTCTGCCTCAGCTTCCTGAGTGCTGTGGATACAGATGTGTACCCCCATGCACATCTGTCTGGCTAATTGTTGATAGCCATCTGTCTTGTTTTCTGTTTTTCAACTCTGAAACATCTGATACTTCTGTTTAGATAATTCAGTGTTTTCTTTTCTTTCTTTCTTTCTTTCTTTCTTTCTTTTTTTTTTTTTTTTTTTGGTTTTTTGAGACAGGGTTTCTCTGTATAGCCCTGACTGTCCTGGAACTCACTCACTCTGTAGACCAGGCTGGCCTTGAACTCAGAAATCCGCCTGCCTCTGCCTCCCAAGTGCTGGGATTAAAGGCATGCGCCACCACGCCCGGCAATAATTCAGTGTTTTCAAAAGAGGTAGTGAACCCGATCTTGTATAATAGTAGCATTATCATTATAAAACATGTACGATTCAGTCTGTGTATCTTTTGTTTGTTTGTTTGTTTGTTTGTTTATTTTGGATTTTAAAAAGTAAAGCTAGTCCTGAGATCTCTATAGAAGAATAAAGATAATGAGTTGCTAACTAGTGTGTTTGTATTTCTTAAATCAGAAAACAGACTCAGTCTCTTCTGCCTATCTGACAGGTGTGTGGTGAGTTTTGGAATTTATGAGACGGATGATCATTATTGCTTTATCATCACAAACATCTAGATCTTCAACTGGATCTGGTTGGATGATCCCCAGAAAATTTGTGATCTGCCATTACCATCACAGCAGTAGTGAATGAGGTACAGGGATAGTCATCCTGTCATATAAGAAAGATTGTTTGGTTTGGCCTCTCAGAGCAAATAGTGAGACATGTACCTTCTTTGACAAGAGAAAATTTTTTTTTTAAAGGAACATAGTCTTAAAGCCTGGCAAGTCTTCAAATTCTTTATTTACTTTTTAAATTGAAGAGACTGAAGATAGTACAGATAGTTTCTAAGGAATACTTGAGATTTTGCAGCTGTGGTCTAAAGAAGTCACGGGAGAGGCCATTACATGTCCAGAGTCAAGAAGTGTACAAAGCTTTGTTTGTGGTATGCCGTGAGGAAGAGCCACACAATGATTAAACTGCAGGGGCTCTTCTTCTTTTCCGAAGAGACTCACTAGAAATGCGATTTGTTCTCGCAATCATCTTCAACGTGTCCCTCCGTTCACCTGAAAGGTGCTTACTGTACCTCAGAAAAGCCAGGCAATGGTATACTGTACCTCTGGGGAATCCGTTCTTCAGCGAAGTCCCGTGGGAGGAAAGAGGAACTCAACTATTTCCAGACCTGACACAGTAGCATGGGAACAATGGACTGTGGTTTTGCTTGGCTCAGCATATGGAGTGTGTCTCATGAGGAGAGCGTCTCTACTTTCATTCTGAGAAACCAAGCCATGTTGCTCTAACTGATATCACGACAACGCTCTGGCAAACGACGTGGGGACTCAGTGTAGTTCTGCGTCAATTATGTTATAAATTATGCAGCTGTTGAGTGTTGTTTTTTTCTTCCCGGAAGAAAGTAAAAATTACCCAGGGAGAGCAACTGGGAAGAAACAGCCCAGTGTAATGATGCCTCTCCCTCATGTCTTCTGAAACTCATTTATTGCAGAGAGCCCTTGAAGCCAAAAGGAACATAATTTTTTTTTCCTCAGAAGTAGCAAATTTAGAAACAGTACCAAAACTTTATTTCTCAGGCCACCTTTCTCACTTTTCTCCTTTTTTGTTAGATGTGTCATTTTGGATTTAGGGAGATCGCAAAGAAGGAAGACAGGCTGACTCCTTGCTGAATCTCAGTCTTCAAACAGATCCCTACTTAAGGAAGTTGATTAATGTAGATGTTCAAGATGTGACACAAGCCAATAGTCGGCATATTACACCTTTGAGATATTCCTGGATGTTTTTTTCTGATACTTTTTTTCTGATACTTTTTTAAATTCATACTGAATTTAAAACCTATACAAAATCAATGTTTTTCCCTGAGAGATATATTACTATCATGAATAATATATATTTTTATTAGTATTTCATTATGGGTGTTAGTATCAAGATAAACTCAGTGTTTCAAAATGTATACTGTATACTGAGGTTATTACCACATTAGTGATGGCCAAAAAAGTCAGTGATACTGTGAAAGAGAGGGTTTCATCTCAATTTTGGTATTGACTTTTTGCACATGGGTATAACATTGGAAAGATTTTGGAGATCAGTTTAATTAAAAGTAATCAAGTATCTACTTTATAACTTTATGCTTCCAAAGTAAGTTGTACTGTAAATATTCATCCACTAGAAGCCACTACTTGACCAGATAGTTCAGATAACCTACTACACAATTTCATGTCACTATTTTATATCTTAACTACTTATTAAATAATAAATGATATTATGTCAGAACTTATACTAACATCTTTGTAAAGATGAAAAAGGGTACTTACAACATTTATGAAAAACAAATGAGTTGTTTTTAATTCAATCCTACTTACACAAACTAATAGCAACTATTTCACAATTAAAGCGTTATTGATAAATCTTTTCTGTATTTCTCAGTTGCTTTTTAGACAAAGAATCTTTAAATATCTAACATCATCAAAAATCCTAGGAATGAAACCAAAGACAATCATGAAAATGAATTCTCATTTGTTAGGTAATAATCAAATTCTTTCATCACATACAGACACTAAACATTACATTTTAAACACTGTAATTAATTTTCTTATAAAAATAATTTTTAAAGCTCAGTAAAAATATTAAAATTAAGATTGGTGATGTGTCTCAAACAATGTGCTGGAAAGAAGACATGAGTTCAATTCTCATCACTCATGTTAAAAAATTCAAATCTAAAAATGAAGCCTTGGTTTCAGTCCTGTGAGACATAGACAGTAGGCCATGTTTAATAATCCTTAAAAGTATAGTAGTATAAGTTCTTAATGCCTGTTATCCACTCAAGACTCACATGTTAAACGCTTTGCTGCCAGCTGGTAGATTCAATTCTTATGAGATGTCTTGATCTTTAGAGCACCAGTTTAAACAATGGATTAATCCATTGATAGGTTCAAAATTCAGCATCATTATCAGGGAATGGTAAATAGGTGGACCCTGAATGGAGGAAGTAGATAATAGGAGGCAGGACTTTGAAGGGCCTTGTCCCTTGTCCTTCCTCTAACCATCTTCTTACTGTACATTGCAAGGTGAGCAACTTTGCTGTCCCACATGCTACCTGTCATGATGGTCAGATTCACAGCAAGTTCACACTCTGGTGAGCCCTGTGACCATAAATTGAAACCTCTCAAATCACATGGCATGATGAGTCTTCCTTCCTTTAACCTGTATTGCCAGTGTTTGACACAGTGAAGGATCAGTAACTGGCAGATTGCTAAATTATGGCAATATGACTTCTTTGGTCACTCATCTGCCCATTCAGCACGAGAGTCTGTTTCATGCCCTGTCATCCTTTGGGTGAGAAGAAGAACTATATTTGTCATTCTGGACTCAATCATCATGCATATTCTAGAGGTGTACTTTGCAGATATTCTTATTCTTGGTCGTATTAATTCTTCATTGATATTATTCTAAGTCTTATTCTGAAACCATACTAACTTTTTCCTAAAAACCAAATTTAATAGTCACTGTTCTAAATATTTAATCACACTTTCACCCACAAAAATCCTGTAGAAAGCTGGCCAAATGACATTGTGCTATTATATAGTGACCATAGTCAATTTCTGCTTCGACTTTCTTGTTAAATACAGGATATCTCAAGACCTTCATGAACCAGAACTTGGAGTATTTATTATGATTATTGAAGCTTTTTCAGAAACTGTGACAAATATCTCTTTTGAGAATTTTGGAACCATAAGAAAGGGAAGCATTGTATTTATTTACCAATAAGAATCATCAAATTGTTTATTCATAAAAGGTATTTTATATTAAAAAATGAATATAGTTTTAAGTATTTGTCATTTATAAATACATAAATTTTCCTGTATATGTTCTTCTTTAGCATTGGTCCTACCAGCATAAAACCATGATTCTTTTCTGGTAGTAAGTATCTTTCTTATATTCATGAACAATTTCCTATAACGGAGTTGCTGAAGTAAACATTTTTGCCTAAACTCTTCAAACTCTATGCATCTTCCCAATATAGCACAGATGATCATTTCATAAGTTCATAAGACTTTCATGAAGTTGGAGTGAGAAAACATATGTTAAACATCAAGTGCAGTGTTCAGACCACGGTTCCTATTTAATACATATCAGCTTTCTCCCCTGTCTTTTTTTCCCCTCTCCTTTCCCTTTTTCTCTGAGTCATGTGCTGTCTATTAATATTTCTGTCCTCCATATTGGTAGAATAAATGATGTCTCAGAAAATGCTAATACCTAAAGTCTCTGATCTTTAGGTTAGACTCACTTAACCATTTTCCTAAGCACTTAGCAATACAATGACATTTTGCTTTCTAACAAGTTCTTTTCCTTTATTCAGAAGTGTCTTAGGAAAGCCTCTTAAGGAAGCCAACTTTTCATAAATTTACAAATTCAATGCCTCATTCTTTTGCTGCCATTTTCCAACCTGTCAGACACATCTGGTTTGCTTTTGCTTCAGTGGGCTCTCTGCAGGAGCCTCCTTTCTGACATGATTATCCAGCAATCTCATTTTTAGCTCCTAGCATTGGCAGCCCCCTCCTGAACTGCTCTCAGATATTTTACAGATTCCTCCTCTCTTAGTGACTCTTAAGAGACTACTTGTGGGGGGATGAATTAAATCATCGACTCAAGTGTCATCCTAACCTCTCTGTTCAGTCTTTCCCCTAAGTGAATAAATTATGTTCTGTGGTTCCCATCTAAAGGGAGGTGCCAATGTGCACCTCCTTCCCGGGAAGACTCCCAGCCAAACTAAATTTCAGACATTTAGCAATAGTACTACTGGTCTCAAATGCTTTATGGCTCTAGGATGTCTTGTAGTGAAGATCAGATTATGCCAGTTCAAGGTCCCTTTGGGCCTAGTTCAAAAGTGCTGTGCTCTTTCTCCATTGAGATATTTTCCTCCAAGAACGAAGGATTTCTGGGTCCCACATGCAAGCTACACTTTCCCCAATAATCCATTATCCTGCATGACACATGACATCTCCCTTTTCAGAACAGTTTCATTGCACACCACCCCCCACCCCGCCCGCCCAGTAATGCCATCCAGAGTGGCAATCATTCACTTTGATGAACTTACTGAATTATAAATTTCCTACAGTTGAAGCTTTCTATTTTTTTATTCCCTCCTCACATGAAAAATAATGCTTCCTTATGTATGGACTTCTTTTGCTTTTAGGCATTTGGGTGTGCCACTTGGCTTCTGCTGGAGCTGAGATTCTCATCGTGATATAATTGGATATAACTACTCTCGGACTTCTTTCCTGAATCTATTTCTCTGCAATGTGTCCTGCACCTTGTCAACAACATGTCTTTTGACGACAGTAGGAGATTATATTGTTCTTTTAAAGTTTCTCCGGTAGCTTCCTATTTGTTTATATATTTAAAAAACATGATTTTTGAGATCCTTTAAAAGAGAGAGTCTGTTTCTTGATGTATAGGTTTCTCAGTTTAGCTCTTGCCTATACTTTGAACGTAATCATCTCCTACTTCTGAAACTATACCAATAGTTTACACATGTATCAAAATTCCATTGCTAGTTTATGTTCTATAATTTTACATTTATATTTCTATCTGAGACTGACACTTAAAATTTTCCAACATCACCTTTAAGATTAGTTAAAAATTAGCCACCCTAACATTTATTTAACATCATACCATCAACTTATCCCCTTATTGAGCCTCTTCATCTTTGTTTATAACATCAACACCTTGCGCAATAGCTTGCATTTTCATTTCCTCCAAGTTAGAATAGATGCTTTCTGAAGGTGTTCAAGAAATTTTTGAACTATATACTCTTTAAGAGTGCGTATTTCTATCTTGAATGTACAACTCAGATTCTATCACATTAAAAATATTTGATTTAAAGGTTGAGGGAGTGTAGTGGTTTGGATAGGAATGACCCCCATAGACCATTGAATTGTGGTCATTGTATTGAATGCTTGGTCCATAGGCAGTGGTGTTCTTAGGACATGTAGTCTTATTGGAGTAGGGCTGGACTTACTGGAGGAAGTGTGTCGTTGAAAGAGCTCTTTGTGGTCTCTTATTTTCAACATGGACCCAGTGTAGCACACAGTTCCCTTCTGGTGCCTTCTGATCAATATGTAGAATTTTCAGTTCCTTCTCCAGGACAATGTCTGTCTGTACTCTGCCATGTTTCCCACCATGATCATAATAGACTAGGCCTCTAAAACTGTATACCAGCCTCAGTTAAATGTTTTCCTTGATGATAATTGCTATGGTCATAGTGTCATTTCGAAGCAATAGAACATAAACTAAGACATTGAGTGAACCAGCAGCCAATCAATGATGTGATATGCTAGTATACGAAGTTATAGAGTTATTTTAGTAACATAGACAAAAAATGAGTCAAATGAAAGAAAGTGAAGAATAAAAGATGTAATGGAAGTAGAAAAGAAAAACCTGGAGAGAGGTAGCTGACTGGGAATTTTGGAAAAATTAAAATAGAAGGTCTTTAGAGTCTTGCCTAGAAATTGTTAACCAAGTCTGATTTTGGATATCTTGGAATGGTCTATCCACTTGTGATTGCATCTGGGATGAAGTAATTCATATACACAGGCAGCAGCTCTCCAGACTATCTCTATTGTAATTAGGTATATAAATCAAAATATATCAGAGCCATCTTAAAGATTCAAGTTTATTTACCATCTCTATTACATTTGAGTTGACCAGTTTTTGGATTAGTCTGTATGAGTCAGGTAGAAAATGCCTACAACAAACAAACAAACAAACAACACCCCCCCCCAAAAAAAAAAAACATGGAGCAAAACCAGTAGTTAGACTGCTCTTTCAAAATGGGGAAAGAGCCAGGCAGTGGAGGTGCATGCTTTTAATGCTTTTAATCCCAACACTTGGGAGGTAGAGGTGGGGGATCTTTGTGAGGCCAGCTTGGTCCACAAAGAGGTCCAGGACAGCCAAGACTACACAGACAAACTTGAAGAAAGAAAAAAAAAAGACGAAAGGAAAAAAAAAAAGCAATAGGGAATAGGGAGATTGAGTAAAAATACATAAACCCAACCCACCTAGGTTGCCCCTGGAGGTGGAAGATAGGTTTTCATTGCTGAAGCTACTACTAAAGATCTAAGGGTCAGGGGTCCTTGAAGAAATTGGGGAGCAAACATTGTGAGAGTCAGAGGAACACGGCGTTTGCAGTTTGTGTTTCCTAAAATTGTTAAAAGCTGCATTCCTCAGTATTACCAACATGGCTGCCTAAATATGAACCAAAAAAGGGCACCATCAGTAAATATGCTGAGGAAGGGCGTGGTGGGAGAGTGCAATAGGCCTTACGCTGAGACAAAGGACTGCAGGCAACTAAGGGAAGCTAAGAGAGAGGGGAACGTCTTCTCAAGTAGAGTATACCTATTGGTTATCCAATGCCAAATTGCCAGCCTTTAAAACTAGACATACAAATAATGTTATATAGAATGACTTTATAGTAGGAACCTTTGTGTACACTCATAAACACACATACACGCTCATGAGTGTGTGTGCATTAGTTAAAACCAAGAACACTTCCCAGAACTCTGGGTGTCCAGAATTTTCTAGAATCTAGTTAGAGGACTATGGGCAGCTTATTTCATCCCTTTAGTTCTCACTAGTAGTATTAGGATTTGATACCGACTTATATGAATAAAATAGTTATACACACAAACATAATATGTAAACTTTATCATATTTATTTAATATTAATTGTTTACATTTTTGGCCACTCTAAGTCTTTCTTTTGGGAAGGTGAAAACAACATATTATAGGTTTAATGCTTTTTTTTTTTATAAAAAAATCCACATGACTCTTGATTTATATTTAATTTTCCTTTTTTTGTTTATCAACACAAGCCACTCACTTGAAATTGAGTGACTGCTTTAGCCGTCCCTCTAGCTTAGGAATTAGTTTAATTTCTCTTTGGTTTCATGCTTTCCCACGGGCAGTTTTGACTGTCATATACACTTAGAGTAGACATGTTGTACAGTGAGATTGTGCAAAACGTTCGTGACAACCCTCATCTGAGACATAAACACTGCTTGTTTCCTGCCCGTGTTTTCAATAAAACCATATTATTTTAAGCAAAACTACTTAGAATATGACTAAACGCACACTCCGTGAAACAACATACAATAAAAGCAGTTCCTTCTGGCACATGAAACAGAAGAGCATATATGTAAGGGGCATTTATATCTTTAATTAACTCTCTGGGATGGAGACAATGACATTCTCATTGAACTAAAATCCACTGATTTTTATATCTGCCTCAAGCTGTCTTTACTACCAGGTCTTCCTATCCTTTTCATACATATTTTTCCACTTAAGATGTTCAAGATGCATTCTTTGTTTCTAATTTTCTTTCTCAAATCCTCTCAACTTCTTTTCTTTTCTTTTCCTCTTCATTGAGGAATAGAAATCACAGGAAACTGTGGAATACCGTGTTTAGGTCACCAGAAGTGATTGTCTTTAAAGTAATTAAAAGCATAGTTTTGATTATTTATTTCTACCTTTATCTCCCAATATAGCCTTGAAAAGATTCATTATAGATTTGGACAGTTTTATATCTATGCACAGAGGGATAAAATTCTTAATGGATCATTAGGAAAGGCACATTCTCTTGTGTTTAATTTGTAAACTTTGTTTATTCTTCTTGAATTTATGACCAATATAGCTATTGTTTTAAGGTCAAAGTCTGCAGGTGTATGGTTTGGTAAATCATACATATTAACTAAAAAACTGAATTTCAACCACACAGGGACTATGTCTTATGTGTGGTTTTTTTTTTTTTTTAATTTTCATGTCCTAAAAACTCTTAATGGAATTAATCAAAGTTAGAGAAAAAAAGTTGGAGTTGGATTTAATTACATTTTGCATATCTCTTAACTCAGGAGACATAGGCAGCTCACATAAATCATTTGTGGAGATGACAATGAATGGAATGGAATCTAAATGGAAGAAAGATTTTAAAAAAAACTGCTCACTGCTGTTCTATGAATTTACTTAAGACAGAGTATGTGTAGGTCGTAATTCAGTAAAATAAATAGAAAGAGTATATTAAACAGGTCAGTATGCATCCCTATTATTCATCACAGTTCTCTATCCATGTTAGATTTCTGATGAATTTGGTGCCTGATACATCACAATAACCTGTTACGTTTGACTTCTGCATTTCTGTTAAATGTGACAGTCCAGTAGAGACATGGCAAGGCTTTATCGAATCCCCACTGTGTCCTCTGAGGACTCACTCTGCTAAAATGAGCAGCTCATCTTAGTTCTAGCTTTTTTTTTTAAAAATTGCTCTTATCCATTCTTCACTATTATGACTTTATTTTTATTGACCTAATAACCATGTACAGTCATGTGCAATGTGACAATCTCTTGGGAAGAAAATGATGCTTCTCTTTGATTTGTGCTACTTGAAATTCTGTCATCTGCCTATACATTTTATCTAGTGACAGAGTATATAGCTAATATCATGTAAAAGCCACCTGTATGAATGATTTGGAATTATATAATGTCACTAATACACTTTAAACAGATGCCAAGATGAACACCTTTAATTGGAAACAAAAAAAAAATCTTTGCATAAATGCTGCGTGCTACCCAGTTATAATTCAGTCTAGCCAGGGGAATGGTGTGCGGGTAATATGAGTTAAACCCAGGAATTCCCACATCCTTTGTGCATAATTGCAAGTCCCCACCCCCTTCACACCACAGCTGCTGCTTGTTTCCATCACTGAGTTTTAAATAATTCAGTGAAAATTTCTGAGAAATAGAGAATGTTTTGCATAATTTTGAAGCCTGATTACTATTTGCACCAAATGTTGCTGATCAGCAAGATTGCCTCAGTGGGAGGAGAGAAGATGTTCTATGAACTGAAATCCAAAACAAATGTATTAGCTGAAAAGCTTGAAGGAGGGAGGATCATCCCAACATCACTTGATACCTAATCTAGGAGCCCTACGAAGGGAAACCAGAACACAATGCGAGAGAGCATTCTTTAGGCAGGCAGTTTTTTTCCAAACTGTTAAAAAGGAATAACATTCATTTGTTGCATTAGTATAAAGTTTTCATTAATTTTTCAATGGTTTTATATATTTATTCTGAGCATTTTTCTCCCTTCTACTACAAAAATTATTTTTTTAAAAGTTAAAGATTCCATTCTCTTGTTCCAAACAGAAAGTCTCCTATTTGACTGTTGTCTGCATAAATATTTATTTTTTTTGTTAAAATTAATTCAATAGTTAAAGAATGTGAAAAGTAACTGAGAGGGGCCATGAAGCACTTAGGTTAGGACAAATATAGTTTACTATAAAAACCGTTGTGTTTTGAAGCAGATTGACCAAGAAATAAACACCTAGAAATAAAAGGGAAAGAAACATAATGAAGTATGGTAGGAAACAAACCATTTGTGAAGACCTTTCAGAAAAAATTAGAGTTAGAGAATCATTAAACATATTGTATTAGGCCCAGGGCTCACAAAGTTGAACTGGATTTGAGGAGAGTAAGAATGAAAATTCCAGATCCCATTAGTTCTATTCAGAGCATGACCAAGAAGGGTAAGGCAATGTCTAGGACTAAAGGACTCTGAACAGTGCCTGAGAGCTTCAGATAAGCCTCATGACAAGAAAATAAATATGGCACAAAAGGTGATTTATTACACTACTCAGAATGTACTACAAAAGTACTCCAGAGTTCCAAAGGTCTTGTGAATTCTTGATATTCTTGAGGCATTATAATTTATTTACGAGTGTGTATATGTGTGTCAGGGGTTAGGGATATTGTTTGTGCACAGCTATAAGCGCACTCACCTGTGTATGAACACATGGAGGCCCAAGGTCAACATTGAATGGATTTTTCTTTTTTTTTTTTTTTTTAACTTTTATTTTTTGAGATGCAATCTCTTAGGGAGTTTGGAGTTAGCTTTTTCTGATAGAGTGGCTGATTAGTTAGCCTAGGGATCTGCTTATCTTTCTGTCCTATAATACAGAGATGAGCCACTTTGTCTGGTCTTTATTTGGGTCCTTGTACACAAAACACTTCACCTGCCAAGACACCATCCCAACTCTTGAAACAAAATATCTATAAAAATCTACATTCTCATTTGTATGTCTTTTGTGCCACCTCTCATTGTATGAGCTTATTTTCTATTGTTTTTTAATAGAAATGTCCCATTTATATCTACATAATGGCTTTTCCACCAAAGACAACTTTTTGGTTAAGTGCATCATTTTTGGGGGACACATAGTTTCTTGTACTCTATGGATATAATATTCTGTGTGAACATACCCTGAAGACAGAGTCCAAGACTTATAAACTGCTCATTGTGAAACAAGGAAGAAAGCCCTTTTTTCTCCCCAATGGTTTCCTTGATCTACAAGCAAAGTAGGAACTCAAAAAGTTTCATTGAACATAAAAACAAAAGAATGTCAATGTATTAAGCACTATCATAACATAATTTTTTCAACAGTAATATGGCACTGCCTTTTACGTGAAAGCAGGAAATAGATTTGAGTCCTTCAGGTATGGCAGTGTCAGCTGTTTAACTTTTACATAAGTGATTCACAAATTTTCAATTGACAAAATTTTAGTCCCAGTTCTAATATGGTGGTATGTCAGTGAAATAAATCAGAGTATGGCTCAATGTTCCTCAGAATTAGGGACTCTATGCTTGTTATTTCTCTTAGTTTTATTGTTAGAGAAAATATGATGTCTGTGTTTTGAAGCTGACCCCCCTAACATCCCCTTCCGTTTGGCAACAAGGATGCACCTGTAACTCAAGCTGGCCTTCCTTCAACTAGCCATTACCCTCCCTTCATATCTCAAGAGCTGGAATCAGAGACATATACCATTATACCTGGCAATTTTAACATGTAGCATTTTTGAATAAGAATTATCTTGTTCAGCAGTGTCCCTAAATCCAGAAATCATAGAGGTTGATGACACTGCTTGCAATTTTTCTCTATGTGACAATTACATTTTAATTTACCTGGCCCAGCTTTCTGCTCCTCGAGAAGGAATTTGTTGTGGTGAATGAATGGAGGGTCTGCACCTTGGGATTTATGAAGGGCTGTGTGCCATTCAGTGTTTAGTAAATGGAAGTAACTATGAACACTTAGATCATTCCAGGGATTCAAGAGCACAGGGGCAACAAGCAATGGTCACTCTGCCCTATGCTGTATGGACACTTACAGGTTCCTTCTAGTACCAGAATTTATATAGTTTCTTATTTCTTTCTGTCAGAAATTACATATATACCTGAACTAGAAATGAAAGTTGGCAAATACATGGGCATATCGCTCAGCGATACTTTTCGTTTAGTACTACTCTGTAATAATAGCTTCCTTTATGAAACAAAATTTATATCTAAATATTTGTTTCCCATCATATCTGAAACAGATCCTAGCCACAAGAAGTCTGAGCTAATAAATTCAGAGTCAATAGTCTGGGAATAAAAGCTAGGAAATAAAAGTGATAACAAGAATATTTACCTCTAAATGCAGCTTCTAAATAACACTACACATGCTGCCCATATACTAATGAACACATTAATAATGCACTAGTCAATTTGTAATCTGAAGAAAAGAATATGAAGTAGCCCATAAACAACCCAAGGAAAAAGAAGAGATATAGTTTCCAATTCTCTGTCTGCCATCCACTCTTTCATTAAAAGTAAGTATAGAATTACTTGAGATTCAATACTTTTATTTATAAGCTATGGAGGGGAGGGAACACCTGCCTCAAATTGGTGTATCAAGTGAGATGAAATGTGGATGATTTTGAAAGTGCGTATGCAATCAAAAGTGCCACTTATTTAAAGAAATGCTAAGGAATCAACCATTCTCAAAACGTGATTTCAATTTCTTCATAATATACTTTTGTGTCTCTTAATCATCACATTCTTGTAAGTTGACAGTCACACTTTTAATACAGTTTTGGGTGTGTTTTTAGAGACACTTCAAAGCTTTGAGTTTTTGTTCTAGTTCAGGTTTAAATGTCTTTTTTTATGAAGAGTAAATTGAACAGGTTCTAACCACCCTGTGTGGAAAATTATTTACAATAACCAGAAAGATTCCCTAAAAGAATCAAGAATGTCTGCAATAAATCACATAGCAAATCCCAAACCATTAAAATGAATTCTAATAATCCAGTCATATTTTGTTATCAAGCAGAGGCAATAGTGTGAAATCATATTTCAATCAGGAAAAGAAGCAAAATTTCCTATATATATACCTTCATAAATGCTTATGAAATAGTCATTAGAAGAAAAGCTCTTCTGCCTGGATATTTGTACAACTTCCTGATGGCCCAATTAAGAAACTCACCTCATTAATTCACATCAAGAGATCGATAGACTTTCAAATGGAAAGCAGATAACCAACTGTAGCAGAGTCTTCATTTATTAAAACAACAATGTTGAAATAAGCCAATATTTGCAGAGGTGGCTAGAAGTGCTTGCTTGATCAGTCTTCTTTGCAAAGATCATTCCTAGAGTTTCCCTAATGTTTGGCTTCTCTGTCTACAACTAGCCACATAGTATTGATTCAAGAGCATTTGCTAAATGAGAAAAATGCCAAAATGTATATGCTTTTCTAGGACTTTACTTGATATATGGACTGAAGTGCTCAAATTTATGAGGAGCTCTCACTAGGTAGTATTATTGAGATAGAACTCTAAATACACTTGAAAAAGTAAATTTGTATTTGTCCAAATCTAGAAATCTACGTTTTCTGTTAAATTTTTCTTCAGTTACTTTTTCTGGTTGTTTCAGTTTTTGTCAACGTACTTGAAAGAACATGGAAGTCTATGTTTAATTTAAAACTCCAGAGTTGAATTTGAGAGAGAGAGAGAGAGAGAGAGAGAGAGAGAGAGAGAGAGAGCTTATGCATCTGTGTATGTGTATGTGATTAGCAGATTTCCTTAAGATTTGATTATAACTTCCAAGTCTAATTTCTCTTCTCATCAGAGGCCACCTAAGGAGTTTGAAATATATGACAAGAAATCTTTTAAATTAACAGCAGAAACTACTGTAGTAAATTATAATAATGTAATTCATTTTCTAGAGAAATTAATCAGGTACGTTTTTTTTTATGATCCATGCAAATTATGCAGTGGCAGAACCTTAAAATCCCTTTATTGTATTAAGACACTTATATCTGGGAATACAGAAGAGCGATGCTGTCTTTCTCATATGAGAGACCTTTGAACCCTATCTCCCACTGGACTGACCAGATTGCTGTCACTAGTCATGAAGAAGAAACAATACAACAATGCATTCATTGCCAAGGTCAATATACTACATTTTCCTTTTAGGAAATTTATCTAACTTCACATGTTCAATTTTCTACTTCTTTTAATTCAAACTTGTGAAACTTTGGGGACATTTGTTTTACTTAAAATTTCTACCAACCTATCTACAAAATGCTTAAGGTATGTACATCTCTTGATACAACACAAATTAAAGTTCAACTCATGAATATTAAAGACACATATGATTCTGTGAAAAGCAGCCATTGAGTCCATGCTTACATTCTATGAAAACTGTGCAATAATATTTACTTTGTTTGTTGATATTGAAGCAAGCAAGCATTTGTCTTAGACAAATACTTTGTGGCTAGAATTTAAGGTGGTATATTTTAAAGGTGTATGGATATGTTTAAGTGATATGATTTGATGATAAATATAAATAAAATGAAATGCAACATATTTTACTACCTTGGTTAATTTTATGTTCATGGGTTATCAGTCCAGCCTTATTTTAAAAAATAAGATTAGTTTTCTTATGGCAAATGCATAGAAATTGAAGAAATACAATGCTGAAGACAATGTAATATGTTCGTCTCTGTGTGGATATTTGATAGCATTAGATTAATTAGAACCGTGTGTATCTGACAAAGATTTACTAGGGAAAACCTGCCATTAAAGAAAAGGACAGATCAAGAAGCTTTGTGTAATGTAGGGAACTGTAGGGAGTTCTTCTTAGCTGAATATAAAAACCAAACATCACTACAGTCACACTACACGGGCATTAACAAAATGTGGCTGGGCAGACTCATAATGTATTTGTGTGATCTTGTTCAGGAGAGGTAGAGTTAAGGGATGGAGGAAGTAAGTGTTGTTAAGCAGATACGATTATGCTTTCAATTGTGAGGCTGGGGTGGGGTGTCCCCAGAGTCTCTATGATTATCAGTGAAACCATCTGTGAAGAGACAAGAGTAAAACTCCATTCAGCTCAACTTAGCTGTCACTGGTGCAAACTTCTTGAATCTTATCCAAGGACATTTATTTTAACTATTTTTTTAAATGTTTATTTTCTGTATTCTATGTTTACATTCCAAAGGCTTTCCCCTTTCCCAGTTCCCCCCCCCACCATACATCCCATAATTCCTCTCCCCCCAACTGTTCCCCAGTCATCCCCCCCCACAATTTCTCTGTTCTGGGTCTACAAAACTGGATCCAATCTTTTCAGGCCCAAGGTCCTCTCCTTTCTTCTTCTTGGGAATCATTTGACTTGCTAATTGTGCCTTGAGTATTTAGGGCTTTTGGGCTCATTAATATCCACTTATCAGTGATTGCATTTCATGTGTATTCTTTTGTGATTGGGTTAACTCACTTCAGGATGATATTTTCCAGATCTAATCATTTAGCTACAAATTGCATGAATTCATTATTTTTAATTGCTGAGTAGTATTCCATTGTATAAATATACCACATTTTCTGTATCCATTCCTCCTTTGAGGGATATTTGGGCTCCTTCCAATTTCTGGCTATTATAAACAAGGCTGCTATAAACATAGTGGAGCATGTGTCTTTATTGTATGCAGGGGAATCCTCTGGGTGTATGCCCAGGAGTGGTATGCCAGGGTCCTCTGGAAGTGCCACGCCCAATTTTCTGAGGAACCGCCAAACTGATTGCCAGAGCAGTTTTACCATTTTGCAATCCCACCAACAGTGGAGGAGTGTTCCTCTTTCTCCACATCCTTGCCAGCACTTGTTGTCTCTTGAGTTTTTAATCTTATCCATTCTGACTGGTGTGTGGTGGAATCTCAGGGTTGTTTTGATTTGCATTTCCCTGATGACTAATGATGTTGATCATCTCTTAAGGTGTTTCTCGGCCATCCGAATTTCTTCTGGTGAAAATTCTTTGTTTAGCTCTGTACCCCATTTTTTGATAGGGTTATTTGGTTCTTTGGGGTCTAACTTCTTGAGTTCTTTGTATATATTGGATATTAGCCCTCTGTCGGATGTGGGGTTGGTGAAGATCTTTCCCCACTTTGTTGGTTGCTGTTTTGTCCTTCTGACAGTGTCCTTTGCCTTACAGAAACTTTGTAATTTTATGAGGTCCCATTTGTCAATTCTTGATCTTAGAGCATAAGCTATTGGTGTTCTGTTCAGGAACTTTCCCCCTGTGTCCATGTCTCCAGGGTCTTCCCAAGTTTCTTTTCTACAGCACAATTTTGGAAAAAAAAATTTTCTGAGGACTCAATCTCACATGTATAACAAAGTTTCAGTAGTGCTTACATTGAAACTCTTTACAATGTATCTATGGCTTTGTCCTTAAAATTGGTTCTATTAACTCAGAAACAAATCCCCAAGACAAGGGTCTAGGGAAAATCACTGAGTCAGAATTGACCTGGCCCTAAGAAAAGTCACTTGAGTTTATCTATCTATCTATCTATCTATCTATCTATCTATCTATCTATCTATCTATCGTTGTTGTTGTAAAGTACAGGTGATATCTCTCATAAGGATGGATTTTATGGACTTAGGAACAATGGTCACTATTTAAGGGGAAAGGATCTGGGATAAATAAACCTAATATTCTGGGGGATGCAAGTAGAGACTGGCTATACAGGTAGCAAAAGCTCACAAAGTTGTAAACTACATCCTTTACCAGCATTCCTGAGAAAAAGACAGGTAAACATCTCTTTTCTTTGAAGAGATAAGCCTGTGTGTTTAAATATTTGTGTACACATGAACTTCTTGCCCTCTATGCTTAATTAATTCAATTTTCCCCAACAGATATTTGTCTGTCTGTCTATCTATCTATCTATCTATCTATCTATCTATCTATCTCTTTCTCTCTCTCCAGTTTATTTAGTTTTGCTTTTCCACAACTGAAGTCATTTACACTAAAAGGTTAAACTTGCTCACAAATCAAAATAGAGTCCTATTTAACTTATAATGTAGAATGTGGAGTTATGTAGCACCAGCAGAAAATATGTGTTCTGCTTACAAACGTTAGCTCAAGGCACTGGTAATCAGTCCACCTTTATGATCTTTAGACTACAGTTCCCTTGGCTGTGTTGTAATACCAAATTAGTACAGGCTTATCAATTTGAATTTTGCTAACACTATGGCCTTTATTATGTACTGTACTTTTAAGGGTTCCTTTGGGAGACTGTGAATCAGTTCATTTTCTAGGAAGACACTATTCATCCTGGCCCAATCAAAGCAAAGTTGAATTAAGAAGCATTCTGCCATTCATTGTGTATTACAGACTGCAACTTTGATGTCGGTCTCTAAATGCTAAAATTTGTCAGATTCAATTTCTCTATTCTAATTTTCTATCAGAGAAAATGTGATAGTAGGCATGGATCCAACTTTCCTTTTCTATTAGCATTTATATTGACAGAGTTAATGATTTTATTATCATCTTTGGTTTGTGGCTAAACAGTAGTCATCACGCCCCTCCTCATGGATGACTACATGTATAATACGAACGCTTTGTCCCTGGGGAAATCTGAATCACTCTATTTAATTTATTGTAAGGTGGTCAACTTGAATGATGGCGAAGAAGTGAGAGGAGCTTTAGTAAAAGAATACTATTCCCAAGGAAGAAGCAGGAAGGATATCTTTTTTCAGGAAACCATCTCTATGAAGATAAGTTGCACACAGTGACAGACTTAAATCTCCCTGATACTGATCTAGAAATCAACTGTTTGAGAAGGCATGAACCATATACACTGATACTTTTAAAGCAGTGCTCTGAAAGAAATATTATTCTCCTCTGTATTCTAATCAAAATGAGTAAGACCAAGCAGTGGAATATTGTGTTTATTTCTCACCTTTTAGACTCTCCAGCCAACCTCATCATCCTCATGATTAACTATAGCATGTGTAATAACTCATTTCCCAAATATTTAGATTGTGGTAAGTATAAATCTCTATTAATGAATAATGTATTTGTTAAATACAAATGAATTATCATATACTTTTATGGGAACAAGTTGTGACTCACATGTGAGGTACTTTATAAAGCAACTGTTTCTCCATTTACATGGTAATTCCTGAACATATTACTGTGTTCCCCATGTCCACAGGAGTCAGAGGCTACAAACTTTTAAGATGAATAGAGTCAGGATATTTTACATAAAGCTTTATGTACTGTTTACATATTGATTAGTATATTAAAGTATTTTTTACCATTTATACTAAAATAACACTAAAACAATTTAGCTATTCATCTTCATGTTCAATTAGTAGAATAATCATATTTCTGCCACAATTAAAGTGAATAGGGAATATATTCATGCAGTGTAATTAAATATATTTAGTGTCCAAATACTGTCTATATGCAAATTTCTTATCAACATTTTTAAAAATTATATTCATCCTCTGAGACACATATGATAATTTCAGTGTGGTGAACCAAATCATTGCTACAGAGATTTTTAAATTAATTTCTAGAGGCAACGAAAGCCAGAGTCCTTCTGCTAACAAGAAGATTCTAGTTGAGGGGATTGTAATTTTGTGCTGGAACAGAAAGAGAGGGAGACACAAAAGAGCCACAAGTGTATAAATATTTATAAAGCTGACTCCACCAGTCAAAGGAAAACCAGCCAGTCAAATATTACACATAGAATGAGCTATGCCCAGTTCGAGGAAACCAATTGCTGAATAGTTTCTCACTCAGAAATAATGTGAGTCAGTGGACTCTGTCTGGCAGTGACAAGAGTCAGATATTAATTGATGGTTATCTTTAAATGGCTTGATTATTTTGAAACAGAACAATGAAATTTGCAAGTGTGCTGTTACTTCACAGACTGTCTCTGTAGCCTTTTAACTCCTTTGTGGCTTACTTCCTGAAGTACAGGGTGGTAACAATGAGAGCACAGTATTGGCAGAAGGGTCAACCTGAAGTCACAGTGTGAATTGAAATGTCCAAAACAGATGTTGGGGCTAATATTCTTAATGAATTAAGAACATTTTTATTCCCACTTCTGTACTATCTAAATTTCTCATATTGTTCTTTAGTATACACCAAACCATATCGTTTCTGGCACAGGTGAGATTGTTAGAGATGGTTAAAATGCTACATTGCTTCAGTTTTGGTCTGAAGTGAAACTAGTCTGTTTTTGGAAATATATTAGCCAGGTGAGAATTTTATTTCTAAAGACACTGAGTTTGAATAAATAGAAAAAAATGTCAAATTCCTTGTAATTATGTCACAGGGTTTAGCTCTCTAAAAGAGGCACTTTTTTATCACTAGCACATGGAAGATCATTTTTGAGAATAGACAGTTTTATGGTCACGCATGCACCCAACAGTGGTCTTGACGCCACTGAGAGGGACAAAATCCTAGATGCATGCTTCAAGGAGAAAGCATACAAACTGAGACTTTTTTTTTTTTTTTTTTTTTACAAATATACAAGTTTCATCTTCAGAAATCAATGAAAGTCCCATAAGCCCTCTTCCCTCCCCCTGTTCCCCCATTCACCCCTTCCCACTTCCCTGTTCTGGAATTCCCCTACACTGATGCACTGAGCCTTTCCAGAACTAGGGGCCACTCCTTCTTTATTGGACATTGTTTGATATGTGAATTGTGCCTTGGGTATTCCAAGGTTCTAGGCTAATATCCACTTATCAGTGAGTGCATACCATGAGTGTTCTTTTGAGACTGGGTTACCTCACTTAGGATGATGTTCTCCAGCTTCATCCATTTGTCTAAGAATTTCATGAATTCTTTGTTTCTAATGGCTGAATAGTACTCCATTGTGTATATATACCACATTTTTTCTATCCATTCCTACATTGAGGGCCATCTGGGATCTTTCTAGCTTCTGGCTATTATAAATAGGGCTGCTATGAACATAGTAGAGCATGTATCCTTATTACATGCTGGGGAAACCTCTAGGTATATGCCTAGGAGTGGTATATAAGCAGGGTCCTCCAGAAGTCTGGTGCCCATTTTTCTGATGAACTGCCAGACTGATTTCCATAGTGGTTTTACCAGCTTGCAATCCCACCAGTTTATGGGATTTTGGGGAGCAGGGAGTCAGGAAAGGGGAAATCATTTGAAATGTAAATAAAGAATATATCAAATTAAAAAAAAAGAAATCAATGAAAGCTTTCTTAGGTTAACTTTTTCTAGTCTCTACTTCTGTTATGAAAAGTGAGAGGAGGATCCTTTGCAAAGATTAGTGTTCTTGCTTTAGATATTATAATTTAGATATTCTAAATAGGTCCAAAGTGCACTTCATTGTCTATTTTTCTTTTACACATTTCTATAATGACTAATGGTTTTGAGACATTTCTCCAAATGCCTATTTGTCATACATTATATGCATGTATGATGATTTTCACTTATTTAAGTTGGGTTATGTATTATCTTTGGTTTGAATTTTGGGAGTTATTTGTTCAACACATTTAAGTTCCTTATCATATGTTACTGGGAATATTTGTCAAATTCGAGTCTAAATTTCCTCATTTTAAAAGTATCTTTTATGAATTTCATGAATTCATTGTTTTAAATAGCTGCATAGTATCCCATTGTGAAAATGTACCACATTTTCTGTATCCATTCCTCTGTTGAAGGATGTCTGGATTCTTTCCAGCTTCTGGCTATTATAAAAAAGGCTGCTATGAACATAGTGGAGCATGTGTCCTTATTTCATAGCTGTCTCCTGAGAGGCTCTGCCAGTACCTGACAAATATAGAGAGTATGTGCTCTCAGCCAACCACTGGACTGATCATAAGGTCCCTAATGCAGGAGCTAGAGAAAAGACCCAAGGAGTTGAAGGAGCTTGCAGCCCAAAAGAGGAACAATAATATGTAGCATCCAGTACCCCCAGATCCCTGCGGGACTAAGCTACCAACCAAAGAGTACACATGGAGGGACCCATGGCTCCAGTCTCATGGGAGGATGGCCTGGTTTGACATCAATGAGAGGAGAGGCCCTTGGACCTGTGAAGGCTCATTGCTCCAGAGTAGGGGAATGCCAGGACAGGGAAGAGGGAATGGGTAGGTTCATGAGCAGGGGGATGTGAGATATAATAGGGCGTTTTCAGAGGGGAAAGGTGGAAAGGGGATAACATTTGAAATGTAAGTAAAGAAAATATCTCATATAAAAAGAAAGATAAAAGTATCTTTTGACTTTGAAGATAATATAATAATAATCCAATACTAATACAATCCAAGTGATTTATAAATTATAATCTTGCATTGTATCTAAGAAATACTTGCTCAATACAAGGTTGTAAGCATTTGTACTACATATTTTGTGGCTTTAAATTTTATTTTTACATTTGTTCTATGCTTGAATTAAGTTTGATAGTGTGATGTCTGAATCAAAATTTCCTGTCTGTTTGCTCATAGAATTTTTAATATGGCCTTAATTGTTTGACTAAATTTAAACACAGCAACATCCAGGTCTGGGGATATCTTTAGTCAGTGTCTAAGTATAAATTATAGATTACTGTGTGGATATATCATGTTTCTTCTTAAGCATACTGTGGTACCTTGTGTTTCTTAAGGAGTTTGTTCTTTCTAGCTAAGTTTTCAAATTTATTGATGTGAACATAAAGTTCTTTGTAATAAATACTTGGACTTGGAACATCTGTACATTCAATAGTTATATCAGGTCTTACCACTGGCTTGAATATCTTTTATTTTCTTGTAAGTTTGACTGCATTTTCATTAGTTTTCTGTCTGTAAAATCTAGATCTGTTTATTTACTCCCTTGGTTTTTACTTAGTTTTAATTTTAACTTTTCATAGTTTTAGTTCATCTTTCTTTCACTTGAGTGTGAAGTTTAATTTTTTCACTCCTTGCTTTACTTTTTGAGGTGGAAGCTGAGGTCACTGAACTGAGAACTTTTTTTTTATTTTCTAATTAGTCATCTATGGCTATAAATTTTCCTCCCAGTTCTGCTTCAGTTGTGGCCAACACATTTTAAGATGTTATGTTTTCATTTTCATTCCATTTAAAGTGATTTCTCATTTCCCTTTTGGCTCCCTTTTCAACCCACAGTTTATTTATAGTGTGTTATTTAATTTCAAAATATTTGGGGATTTTTCTATTAATTGATTTGTAACTTAATTCCACGGCAGTCACAGAAACTATTCTCTGTGAGCGAAGCCTTTTCAAATTGGTGAGACTTGCCTTATGACCTTTATGCATTTAACCTTTCCCAGTACGGGATCTCGGTACATGTGATCCTATGTGACCTGCTCTTGCTACATGGCATCTTCCATCAGCGACACTGAGGTCAACCTGATTGTTGGTTGTGAATGTTGTTCCAGGTTTCTCCTTCCTTAAGGAATTCCCCTCTAACTGTTCTTCAAATGTTGAAAGCAAAGCGTTAAGCAGGCACTGACTTTGTGATGCTGGCAATTTCTCTTTGGGATTCTGTCACCATATCAATGCTCTGGTTTCCATATGTGATAGCTCTGTGCTCCTGGGGAACCTGGTCTCTGTAACTCAATCATCTTCTCTGTCCTCAGCAACGTTAGTCTTTGAATGCCCTTAGAAATTTTAATAGTGGCACTTTCCTTTTTTAAAAAAAATTAATGTTTTATTAGTGTTCACACAATGAACTTATCTGTGGTTGCCCAAAAGATACTTATATTTTCATAAATTTATCAGACATGTGCTATGCATTTCTATAAACTATATGCTCAGAAAAATAAGAGTTTCTGTTAAAAAAATCAAACGATTTATTTTCATTTTATCAATATGCTCAGTTCTGACCTCAATGATTTAAATGTATTGTGTTATTATCTGTGTCTGTTTGTTGTGGCTGTTTTGTGTTCTCTATTCCTCCTTCTCTCTTGTTTTTCCTGAAAAAAAAATTCTAAATTTTGTGCTTCATCGACTTTATTGGCTTATCTGTATTATTATTTTTTCATGCTATTTCAATGGCTTTTTCAGGCATCATATCCATTTTAATTTAGCAATCTTCTTTTGAGCAATATCTTACTTATTCTGCCACTCACAATATAAGTTCAGGCTTTTACGGGCAAGACATTTGCAGTTTGACCCTCTTTATGTTGTTTCTCTGAATATAATGTAGCAATTTCATCATCTCAATGGATTTCAAGAAGATAATGTTTGTTCATGGGTGACATTTCCCTTATGTTTGACACATTTAGTTTATGTGTGTGTGTGTATATGTGTGTGTGCATGTATGTGCATGTGAGTGTAAGTATACGTATGTATGTATGTATATATATGTATGTATGTATATATGTATGTATATACTCTTGAATTTTTTTCCTTTGTATATTTTTTCTGTTTGTGTCTTCTCTTTCAGACATCAACTGCACATTAAACACTGTTATCTGATGCTATTGTTTTCTGATTTGTTTTCTAATTGTGCATGGCCTTGTCACGTTTCTACTGTTACTTCCTGAAACACATAGTTTCATTTGCTCTATCAATCTGCAGTTACCTCCATATTGCTATGTAGAACACTTCTATCAGACCTTTATTCATTCTCCTTTTTATTTTCTTTCTTTTATTATTTTAATTTGATTTATTTGGTTTATCTTATTTTTGATAAGTGTAGCCTGGGTTAGCCTGGAATTCACTATGAAACCAAATCTAGCCTTCCAGAACTCATGGATTCCTTCTTGAATCACTTTAAAACATGCTTCCTTTTTTGTTTTTCTTTTTTTTTTAACCTGTTGCTATCTTTAATGAAAAACTAGCTTCTATCAAATTCTGGAGAGTATCTCTACTGGCTGTTTTCATATGTCAACTCGAGACTAGCTAGAGTCACCTGAGAGTCACAATTGAGGAAAAGCCTCTGTAAAACCAATCGGTGTAAGGAGTCTTCTCATTCAATGGGGAATGCCTAGTCCACGGTTAATGGTGGCATCTCTGGTGTTTAGCCTTCGGTTCTTTAAGAAAGCTGGCTGAATATGTCTTGTGAACCAAGCGAGCCAGTAATACTCCTTCCAGCTCTGTATCAGCGCCTGCCTCCAGGTTCCTACCCTGTTTGAGTTTCTTTCCTGACATCCTTCAGTGTTGAACAGCAATGTGGAAGCATAAGCCAAATAAAACCTCTCCGCCCCGACTTGCTTTTGGGTCATGGGCTTTGCTCACAGCAATAGAAACCCTACCTAAGAAAGAAATCAATAGCATTGTCAATCATCTGCTGTTTTAGGGTGATCTATACTGAAGATGCAACATACTTGAATCACAGAACATGAAGAAATCTATCTGTTCTTCAACTGGGAGCTTCATTCCTACTGGCTAGTTTCTATAGTGTAAGGTTCTGTGCAATCTCATACAACTCTGAACACCGTGAGTTACAGTAATGACCTATGGGGCAAGATATGCCCAGCAGTTTTATAGTGACACAAATATTATGAGAATTTTAGTGGGTTGGTCTGATGCTACTTGTTTTTTTTAAATGCTAAATAGTGGTTTCTCAAGATATGATTGCCCCCCACCCCATGAGCAGATCCTCAGGTACACCATGTAATGTTATGTGAATCTTCTCCCAAATTTAACTGCTCAATAAAAGGCCTGTGATCGGGCAGCAGAGGAAGAAAGGTGAAACATGAGGTTCAAGTTGGGGGATTGCAAATAGAGGGAGAGAAGAAAGAAGATGGAGGTGGAGGAGGCTGATGTGGACTATGATGATGTGACCAGGGGAAATAGCAGGTAAAAGGGGACTTTACAGCTGCGGAATAAGTTAGTATAGCTCTAAACTTGCTCAACCTAGGCTTCTAGCTTGTAAGTAAAATACCTTGGGTCCTTTCTCTAGCTCCTCCATTGCAGACCCTGTGTTCAGTTCAGTGGCTTGCTGAGAGTGTCCCCCTCTGTATTTGTCACGGACTAGCAGAACCTTCAAGGTGACAGCTATATCAGGCTCCAGGCAGCAAGCACTTGTGGGCATCTGGGTTTTGTAATTCTATATGGAATGGATTCCTAGGTGGGGCAGTCTCGGGATGGTCCTTCCTTCAGACTCTGCTCCACACTTTGTATCTCCTTCTGTGAGTATTTTTGTTCCCCCTTCTAAGAAGGACCAGAGTATCCATACTTTGTCCTTCCTTCTTGTTAAGCTTCATTTGATATGTGAATTGTATCTTGGGTATTCCAAGCTTTTGGGTTAATATCCACTTATCAGTGAGTCCATACCATGCGTGTTCTTTTGTGATTGGGTTACCTCACTCAGGATGATATTTTCCAGTTCCACCCAAGGACCCAAGTTGCTGAAGAGGTTTGCAGTGCCATAGGAGGAACAACAATATGAGTCACCCAGTACCCCCAGAGCTCCCAGGAACTAAACCATCAACCAAAGAGTACACATGGAGTTATCCATGGCTCCAGATGCATAGGCAGCAGAGGATGGCCTTGTTGGACATCAAAGGGAGGAGAGGCTCTTGGTCCTGGGAAGGCTCAATGCCACAGTGTAGGGGAATACCTGGACAGGAAAGCAGGAGTGGGTTGATTGGAGAACAGGGGGAAGGGAGATGGGTTAGGGAATTTTCAGAGTGGGGGGAACCAGGAAAGGGGACAACATTTGAAATGTAAATAAAGCATATATCTATTAAAAAATTTTAAAAATGACAGTAAAAAAATAAAATGGATTGTATGTCTTCTATACAGATTTGCTAAGATTATAAATTCCATCCACAGAGAATAACCAATCGATTTTTTAAAATTGGAAACAGGGCAACTCAACAAGATATAAAGCATATCTGACATTGTCAATAAGGCCAAGAACCTGAGACTAGATCAGGCATGGGCCCTAGGGGAAAACCAGCTACTATTATTCTGCTAACTGGATATAGTATTAAAATAATCCCTAACAACTTACTGCCTTACCTATAGATTAGTACGTTTCTCAAAATCATCATCAGAGAGGCTTTTTCTTGCAGTAGATTGCATTAACAGAGAAACTCACAATTGCTTAGTGTGTAGAAAATAAGAGATTTATTGGTTCTTAGGCATAGATATCATGTCTATATAATGTGTTTACCCTCAAAATTCAGGGATATGTATGGAAGGGGGGGATGGGTAGAAAAATTTTAAGAGCCAGATGTGGTAGAAGACTTCCAAGTAACATTGTTTTTCAGACATAATAGTGTTGATGTACATACAAACTCACAGAAGTTGGGCACAAGACCTGCACAAGCTCAACTCAGACAAAAGCCAAGCATGGCGTAGGGAAGATGGAAATAAAATCCCACTCTTAGTGAGGAGTAATGGATAGCTGCTGGGAGATGAGAATTCAGTTTTCTTCAAAGGAGTAACTCCTGGTATATGCATTCCCGGGCAGACATCACACTTAGGAATAGTTGGCTGATACAAAGAGAGAGAGAGAGAGAGAGAGAGAGAGAGAGAGAGAGAGAGAGAGAGAGAGAGAGAGAGAGAGAGAGAGAGAGAGAGAGAAAGAAAAGAAACTATTACATATCATATAGTGATAGAAATAGACATAGACACAGAGGAGAAAGAGATAGACATAGAATCTCCAATGTCTTTTATCAACATTTTCAACCTTGGAGTTGAAGAAACTACTCACCGGATAAGCCCGCTTGTTACTTTTGGTGGAGACCTATGTTGCTGACAAGCACCCACACTACCTAAAATTCCAGCTCCAGGGCATCTGAGGCCATCTCTGAACCTCCAAAAGCATCCACACAGATAGACACAAGTACACAAAAATAAAAATGAGGAAAAAACTCAAGAATTTCAACTTTTTTCTTAGTTTTCAACTTGTAGACCATTATTATTATAACTAATTACTTTTATTCAGTAATTCTAACTTGTACTTTTCAGGTACTTTTGTCAAATTGATGATTTTCTTATAACAAACTAGAATCTTTGGAATTGTAAACTAAATAGACTCCTTCGTCTTAAAGTTGCTCTTGGTCAAGATATTTTATTACAGGAGCAAAAATGAAATGAGGAGTTGGTGTGTGTGTGTGTGTGTGTGTGTGTGTGTGTGTTTGTGCAAATAAAACACACACACACACACACACACACACACACACACACATATATATATATATTTGGTTGAATGGCCATTGTTTTTATTAACCTATATATTTATTAACTTTTACTGTTATAGAGAAATAGATATTAAAGTTTTTAAGATTTTATTATGCATGAAGCAGTTGTTTCCTGCTGAGTAGATGGTCTAGCTCTCCATAACATTTTATTATTTATTATTTATTTGTATATTCCAGGATAATACTATCAATATAAGGACCAGTTGATTTCTATGACTTAGTAGGAAAATTAACTTTGTGATACTTTCACTCTGTTTTGAGTTTTTCCTTATGGTTTGTGGGTTTGTTTTTTGTTTTTTGAAAACATTTGTTGTCATTTTTTATGACATGAGTCTTAAAATGATTTTGTATATTTAAAGAAGAATATTATGTGTGCACAGGTAGCTTCTGACTTGATTGCATTCAAATTCAAAGAAGTGCTCATTTTTTTTCTAATTTGGGATTTAAAGTAGAGCTTTCATTGAATTTTCATCTTATAAAAAGTGTGCAATTTACTAAAATCCTAAGAACTAATATGTAAGCGAAACACATAAGTATATATCTTTGATTACATGTAGCATGGGAAATTTTTACTGTATTAATAATAATAGTTAAAATATAAATGCCACAAAGTCATATATATGTTAAAATATTTACTAAGTAATAATTATCATGAATCAATTCTTTAGAGTACTTTTATTCCAGCAACCTAGCTGCTGTGTCAAGGAATCACACTTCTTTATTTCCTCTGCCTGGAATACAGACATACCCTTAGTACACACCTTTAACACCTAAATGTAGGTAAAATTAGTTGTAGAAGGAAGCAGACATGTTGGATAGTGATGTCTAATTGTGAGGCAGAAAAAGTGACAAATTAGAGAAATATCTGACAAAATGAATCAGAGGTAGGATATGCCATTCTTATTTATGAGAAAAGGGAGGGGGAGGGGGAGGGAGAGGGAAACGGAGGGGGAGAGAGAAATGGGGAGAGGGAGGAGGAGGGGGAAAGGGAAAGAGGAAGGGGTGGGGGAGAGGGAGAGGGAGAAAGAGAGGGGTGAGGGAGAGGGAGAAGGGGGAAAGAGAAGGAGAGGGAGAGGGGGAGGGGGAAGGAGAGAGAGGGAGATTTATAGGGACAGTTCCACAGAGATAGGTTTCAGGTAAAGACAGAATGAGCCAGACAATGAGAAGGAGTCAGAAGATTAGAGTAGATTGACAGTGTTAGTTTGAACTCAAGCACAACATCTCAGCCAGAAGCTCAGAGATGCCAGTTTGAATTAGTCAGCTTGGAGAGGAGTTTGAGCCACAACAGCAGAATGGAACTAGCAAGCCAGAGTTCAGAAAGAACTAGAAAGCGTGAGCTTATTCAAAAGTAAGTCTCAGAGCCTGAAACATTCTAGGCCTAGGTTAGCAGTCATAGTTTGGAAGATTCTATGAAGCTTAGAAGCTTCCAGGCCTAGGCCTAGGGATAGCTATAACAGAGATATAAACTCTGTGATCTAGGCTCAGCCCAAGCCATGTATTCATAAAGCTTGGCAGTGGCTCTCATCTCATTTCTTCATCTGAGGATACTAAAGTGACATTCACATTTACACAATTCAAAAGAAATAAAATGTGTATAATAAAATATGGAATATAATTCATAGTTTACAAGTATTTGCTGAAATATTTCAATGATGTTAAAGAAATACTTAAAATTTTGAGATGAACTACAGAAATTTCAACTCTAATACACTTGAAAGGGCTTAAAAGGAGATTTACAAAGTAAGAGGACGTAACATTTCAGAAGGAACTGATGTCAGCAGGTCTTGACTTTGCATCTATATACTTGTACTTTTGAGAGATGCACTTTGATTAAATTGTTTATAGTCTTTGCTAGAAATTAACCTTATTTCTACACCCCAAGCTCCTCATATACAGAGTGGAAATAATGACATATATTTGCAGAGATGCATTGTAAAATATGAACCCCAGAGCCTTAGCATATGACTATATTATGGGCATGTGGAATCACTTTATGGCAACATTGCTGTATCCTGTTTCAGAAGTAAAATTCACACTGTCTGAATGGCATTAGTCTAGCAATGGTTAACACTCTTTTCAATGTCATATGTTACTAAGCCAAAGCTGAAAATTATGAATTTAGAAGTTGTGAAAGCTTCAGAAATTTTGACTTCTAAACAAGTTTTACATAAAGCAAACCATGATTTGAGGTGGATCAAATGTTCTTTGGATAACTTAACTCTTTAACATTTATTCCCACGATAAGGGAGAACAGGCTAAATATTGCACATAGCACATGATAGGCATGGGTAAAGCCCTGGTCAATCATAAACTGTGTCTACCCATTCTTTCTGTTGCATGGAATCAAAATATAATGGTGGTTTGAATGCATATGCGACAAAACAAAACAAAATAGCATCAACACAACAACAACAAAAAACCCAACTGGCAGCTAGTTGATTGAGGTCTTTGGTCTTGATAAATGTGCAGCGAAAGACTCCACTTCCTAACCAGATGTATGCTGCATATGGAAATAGTTATGACTCTCCTAGAGGGGTTCATGTTCAGCACTCTATCATATAACATTAGGAAAAAACATTTTGATATAGATTAGAGATGCAAATCAATTGAGCATTTATATAATTAGTTCAGAGATCTCAACACATTAAGTCACTCGTGGTCAACGCCAATGTGATGTCTTTGTTCCACTTCTCTACTATTTTATCTTTACCATTTTATTACATTTGTCTATTTATTACTTGTATGTTTGCTTGTTTATCCATTTGTGTGTGTGTGCCATAACACACTTGTGGAGGCTGGAGGGCAACGTGTAGGCGTCAGCCTTTCTTTATGCCATATGAGGTCAGCAGACAGAACTGAGTTTTCTCTACTGAGCCATATTTCTGGCCCCTATGCTTACTGAAATGATTAGGATGGGGGGAAAACTGGAAAATGTGGAATAGGAATTTGAATAAATGTTTTTGTCATTTATTCATCCTAGGAATTCCAAACAATACTGTGTTGTCACAAACATTCTGTATTGGAGAGTTGCTTCACAAGCAGAGGGAAAGGTAGGAAAAAAAACCAACAAATTAATGTTTAAGATCTAGTCGATGATATTAAAGTAGCAGGAAGATTTGAAACTCCAGACTTTTCCACAGGATGCAGATAAGGTAGGAAGGCAAACTCTCCTTACAGCTTTTACATTAATGACACTTCATGGTATTTGAAAAGTTGCCAGATGTCCACTAGAAGATTTGAAGAATATGACATTTATATGAATAGAACGTTAGCTTCTAGGCAGATGCTTGCTGAGATATTTTTTGAAAAGCATGATGAGTTCAGCAGTCAGAGGATAGGTCCATGGGCTGGAAGGGCAGCCAACAGCATCTGCTGAGTCTTATTTCCTGAGTTCCTTACACTTGCCAAAGTCTTCATCTGTCAGTCAGATTGATGGCTGGTAGGAATACAGAGGAATGCAGGTGCTGGGGTGCTTTTTTTTATTCCTATGTAATATTTTATACCTTTAGAGGAAAAAAATAATATAACATGGCATCTTGTTGAAATGCACATGAAGGGTTGCTCCTGAGAATCCAATGGCCGTGCACACTCAATGCGTGCTCCACATGACACCATACAAAGCTCCAGGAAATACACTGGAACACAACTTCTATTAAATTTTTAATTCTGATTGGCAAATTTGACTTCAGCCAACTTATAGTCTTATTAAAAATAATTCATTACCAATCTTCAATGATAAAAGTCTATTTTAAGAATGTCTTCAGATTAAATGATTAAAGTCTTCTCACACTTTTACATGGCACTATTAATAGCTGAAGAGCAAGTTTCATGAATGACAAACACTAAATGGACACACGTGGTTTAAATAGCCTGACTGGCTAGAATAATGAAGCCTGTATGCTTCATATTGATTTTCACTACACAGTATATATTCAGAATATGTGAAGAGACAGCTCACTTAGTATAAAGGCATATGCAGAGGGACTATTGTCATCTATTTCCTGATATTTTCATGCAAAAGCAATTATATAAAAAATAAAATTTTTATAAATTCCTTAGCTATCTTTTTATGGTTGTGATTTATAATTGTAACTTATCCAAAGGCTTTATGGAGTTCAGTTACAGTATTTCTTTGACATTTTATAGGAAAAAGGAATATAACTTTGCTTTTATTCCTCATTTTTGCAAATGTGCTACTATCAACCTTTGATAGATGACTGGCTTTTATTGCTGAATGTCTGTTCCATCTCCTCAAGAGTCTGTGAGTAAAACTTTCCAGAATTTGACAGTTATAAGATGTTATCTAAGATGTTCCTTTATTTAAAATACAAAATAGGAAAGACAAAAGCAATTTTTTTTACTGCTATTAGTAAGTAGAGACCAAATATCATTTGACTGTAGCCTGTGCTTCAGCATCATGGGAAGCCATTAACTGTCAGTCCATAATAGTAGAAACCAAGTTTGAATGTGTTTTATTATGGTCGAGTGATGGCTCAACAGCAAAGAACACTTGGTGCTTTCGCAGTAGACATAGGTATGGTCATCAGCACCCACATGGAAGATCACAATCGTTTGTAACTTCAGTTCCATGGGATCCAACACCCATTCTTACCTCTTTAGGCACCCAGGGACACAAGTAGAACAACGACCTACATGCAAGCAAAGCAGTCATACACACGGAATAAAAACATTTATTCTTGTATAAAATTAAAATATAGTCTTATGGATCAAATTTAAAAAGTGAAATGGCATATTAACACTTATTTTTCTCTCCTCTTTAAAAATTCCAATCCTTGTTCTTGCTCTGGAATGTGAATGATATAGAATGGAATGCACATATTCTGCAGAAAGAAGACTAAAAGAAACATAATGAACTATGAAGCTACCATTCCAACTCTTACTAATAGTGGACAGTACTTTGGGGGATTGGGAACCACAGATCAAGAAGTTCACAATGTCATCCATATAAGTTGAGGCTGCATTTTTTTGCCCATAGTGGTTTATAAGTAGATTTGAGATTTGAAGATAACAGACTGCTATTTGTCTGTTTCTTTTTTTATAAGCACATAGAGTAATAGCCCTTTAATGGCTAAAATGTTTTCCCATAACCAAATCTTATAAGATTATTTTTCTAAGATTTTATATTTAGCATACTAAGAGAGATGGCATAAATCAGACAACAAGGGAAAGTTTTAGAGCTGACAGAAATCCAAAATATAATCAGACTTAATCTCTTTTCTAAATATTTATTTGTTCTCATGTAAACAGAATGGAAAAAGTTCAACTTCCAGCCTCCTTTGCCATATCTTTTAAAATGCAAGTTTGAAGAAGGTAAAAACAAACAAACAAACAAAACTTAACTGAATTAGAAGTTTCACAAACTTGAAATTTCCCTTGGTATTTAATGGGAAAATCAATAAAGAAGTCATAGAAGCTATGATGGTAAAAGTAATTAAAGAAATGAGAGCTCATAGAGAAAGTGTTGGTAACATCCATCTTGTTTGTGATCTTATCTTGCATTATGTATGAACCCGAATTCTAAGAGTTGATTGACTGATCTCAGGGCCTATAAGAAGGAAATTGGACAAAAATGTCAGGAAAACAAAATTATCGGATGCAGACCTCAAGTTTTTGCACCGAAGATGAGAACAATTTCAGGAGAGGAAAGGTAATATGAGTGGTAGAGTTAGGACCTATCCTAACCCTAACCCTAATCCTAAACCTAACCCTAACCCTAACCCTAACCCTAACCCTAACCCTAACCCTAACCCTAACCCTAACCCTAACCCTAACCCTAACCCTAACCCTAACCCTAACCCTTGGGCTCCTTTTTAATCTACGAAGACTCTAAACAAGTATAACATCCTGAAATATGAAGCCCCTAATTTCTTAAAAAACAACAAACAAACAAAAAACAACCTTTATTTTCTCTGTTTTCTTTTCTCCCTCTGATTCCTCCCATTTTCCCCATTTCTCCCTCCTTTCCCATTTTTTAAACACATGGCCCCTTTTCCTTTCATTCATATAGCCCATTCAATCTATATAATCTTACCTGTACATGTATATTCAAGTGGAATCATTTGGCAACAGACAAACAACTGATGTGCCGTTCCTTGGAGAAGGGCACCTCTCTAGCTCACAGCTTTCTTCAGCGGTCTATAGATCTTTGTATGGGGTTCATGCTTCATGGGCTTTACTTCATTTACTGTGGCATGTCCGTTGTTATTTGTGTTTGGTTATCATTTGGGCAACTTTTTCTTGTTCAGTTATCATTTGTGTCAATGAGAGTTAAAGGTACAGCTTCTGGCAATGCTGCAAGACACAAAATCACAGCAAACTTGCTACTCATGGATCTTACAATCTGTCTGTCAGGGTTAAGACAGCAATTATTTGTGGGTATGATGATAAGCATTTATGGATTGTTGTTAGGGATTATGCTGGCTTAGGAAAATTGTGATTATAGATTCTCCTCAATTTAATTTTTTTTTTTTTTTTTTTTTTTTTGGTTTTCGGCTGACTTTCAGATAGATCTCAGAGTTTTGAAATCCCATTCCCCTCTCCATATCTCCAAAGATATCTGAGAAGTTCTCAATATTTGGGTAAATATGATTCCATGTGAGGTGTGGTGGGGTCCTGTGACTCAATATCACTGTGTAAAATGTAAAAGACCTATCATATGAGTTGAATAAATTCTACATATCCTTGTTCCTTGTAACTTATGGTGTTAGTGAAAGTTGGGGTCTGAGGACAGCCACCTGGCCTTGGCTGGCTGTAGTGTATAGACAGAGCATATCCCTAAGTCTCAGGTTGATTGATGCTGTAACAATGATCATGAAGCTTTTGGGAAGACCCAGTGAAAGGTCTTCAAAGTTACCAGAAGCATAACAGTAGGACCTCAGTTTATCATCTTATGACCACAAGTTGAGTTATTGCCTCTAATACATGTTCAACTGTAATGGACTACTACTGAACCAAGCAGTGAGACCAAGCAACACTGAACTAAAACTTAAGTGTGTGAGCCAAAATAACCCCTTTTCCCTTTGTAAGTTTATTACTGGGTGTGTTTTGTTAGTAGTAAAAAGCAATCATATGTAATTGGCAAAAACACAACTGGAGAAGAGTTACAGCAGACATAGATTTGATTTCAAGCACCAGTTACAGGAAGGCAGACAGCAAGGAGAGATGGGTGGGTAATGTTCTCTCACAATTTAGCTTCACTAGATTGGGATAAACTCCCCCAATTCCTACTGCCACTTTCCACTACAACATTTCTCTGTTTTCTTTTCTTCCTCTGATCTCTCCCATGTCCCCTTTTCCAATCTTCCTTAAACTCATGGCCTCTGTTTTCATGCATATTACCTATTCAATCCATACAATGTTGGCTGTGCATGTATTTTCACGGCCCACCATGTGGCAATAGACAACCAACTGATGTGCTCTTTCCTAGAGAAGGATAATCAAGGTTCAGTAAGGCTACAGAAGAGAACAACAAAATCCCTGAACATCCATGTATTAGTGACATTTCTATTGCTGTGATCCAATAGCATGACTGTGCCTTCACCTCCAAAGCACTGGAATTATTGGCATTCTCACACACAAGAAGCATGTTCTCATTAGTGGGAAATCATATCTAGATGGACTTTTCAATTAACTACAAAATGTGGTTATATTTTGTAAGTCATGATTTCTTACTATTATTTCTAATTTAAGTAGATTATCAGGGAGATAATATGAAATACATTCATGCTTTTTTCCATTTCTAAACAATACAAACACAGTTAAATATTGAGTAATTTCAAAGTGTCTACACACACCAGATTCAGAATACAAATAATGTCACTGCAGAAAATAATGAGTAAAGAGTAAATAGTAATTTTGTTGGAGTCCTTTTTTTTTCATTTTCATCTCCACTCAAATCTCACTGTTTTGAAGTCATTATATAAATATGCTATGAATATCATATAAATTAGGATCATTTGTCTAATTTTGATTTTAATATTCAATGGATAGCTTTTTAGATATCCAGTTGGGTTTTGTGTATTTAAATTATCAAATGAAACCATTCCGTGTGTATAAATAACAACATAGATATCTCCTGCCATCTAGTCAGTATCTTTCCCGTCTGTCTCTACACACTGTTTCCAAGTTCCATAATTTTAACTATCTTATTTATTTTAATGGTTTTCCATCTATCTCTGAAAATATATTTTGGGACAATTTCAAATTATAAAATATTTAAGAATTTCAGACTACTCATGCAGAGAATCCCTTTCATGGTTTGACAGTCACTGTTAACATTGTTCTGCTGGCCTCAATCCTGAGTCTTGCAGCACATTTAGTTTTTAAAGCTCTCTTGTGTGTTACTTTCTCACTGACAGTTGACTTTCATGACCTTGACATTTTTTAAAATAATAATATTGTAGTATTATTGCAGTAATATTGTAGACTATCCTCAAATTTATATTTTTCTGTTTCTTCATTTTTTCTTTTATTATTAGATATTTTCTTTATTTGCATTTCAAACGTTATCCCTTTCTTCGTTTCCCTCTGAACCCTCCCCCATCCCATCCCTCTTCCTCTGTTCACTACACCACCCACTCCTGCTTCCCTGTCCTGGCATTCCCCTACACTGGGGCATCAAGCCTTCACAGGACCTGTCCTCTCACTGATGTCTGACAAGGCCATCCTCTGCTATATATGCGGCTAGAGCCATGGGTCCCTTCTCTTTGGTTAGAACACACATGGCATGCACTCACTAATAAGTGGATATTACCCAAGATACAATTCACAGACCACATGAAACTCAAGAAAAAGGAAGACTTCAAAGGGTAGATACTTCAGCCCTTCTTAAAAGGGGGATCAAAATACCCATGGGAGGAAATACAAAGGCAAAGTGTGGAGCAGAGACTGAAGGAAAGGCCATCTAGAGACAGCCCCACCTAGGGATCCATCCCATATATAGTCACCAAACCCAGACACTGTTGTGGATGCCAACAAATGCTTGTTGCTTCTTTATGTATGTCTCCAGGTAGTCCATTCAGAGACAGATGCAGCTTCACATTTATTGCACTGTGTTTTTCATTATACCCTACAATTGCCAAATTCAAGTTTCTCCATGGGAATTTTATTTTTATTTTTCTTCATTTCAAAACATAATTTGTGAGGAGATAACATAATATAAAACGTTTCATAGAATTATGCCTTGAAAAATATATATGTTGGATTTATTTTTTAATATTTAAATTAAAAACTGAAATAATCTTTATGTAGCAGTTATTCTGTGGGATTAATTCCATAATTCCTTTCCTTTACCTTTAGTAACCTAAGGGTTAGTTTCTTCTTTCAACACTTCCTTACTTCTTTTGTCTATATGAAGTAATAAATTACATTGTATTCTTGTGATTATTGTATGCCTCTGTCATTTATCTTTGCATTTTAAGGGTATGATTAGAGAATGTTTTGAATATTGTGTATTCTGATAATTAACTTTTACAGACTTGCCTGGTTGTGACTTTCAAGGTGGCTTCTGTAACATTTTAATGTATTTCAATTTTCTTTGAGCCCTTTCTTAAGTTCTAAAATGGTGTTCAAAAACACATCTAGATTTTGTTGCATCAACTCAAATTCAGCCATTTATTAAAGCACCCATTATTCATTTTATGTCATGGTTGTAGTTAAATACAAGATGTAATAATTTAGGAGTGAAGGGGACCAAGTTGATTCTAGAGTGCTTTCCTTCCTTCCTTCCTTCCTTCCTTCCTTCCTTCCTTCCTTCCTTCTTTCCTTCCTTCCTTTCAGTCTGTCTGTCTTTCTTCCTTCCTTCCTTCCCTTCTTTTATTCTTTCTTTTATTTTAACTAGACAATTAAACAAACTTTTATTGAAAATTACACTGTGGTACAGAAATACATTTCAGCTGATTAAAAGTCTAACACCAACAAAGAGAAATGATGGCCCCAAATCTTCCCCAACTGTAGTTACACCAGATCACGAGTCCACCTACAGACTTTCTAGACATTGTTCCATACAAACCTATGCAATTTTCAATATTAGGATTGTTAAATTTATAAGATGGGGGAATCAGACCTCAAGCCAAAATCTACTGGGTTACAAAATCCATCTTAAATAACCACTGGTCCTCCAAATAGCAATTAAAAATAAGTGCTGTGCTCATTACAAAACCAGACTGAAAAAGCTGACTGAGAGCTTCCCCAATGAAGTACTCAATCAACACTGTGTATACAGTAAAAATCCAGACAGTGTTCCAACCACTTGATCTCAAACCAAGTAGACTCTATGTTTAGAAATGCTAAGGAAGGAACAAAACATCACTTTTTCAGTCCAGAAACTACCAAGAAAATAGTAGAAGGGCAATAAATAGGGAGTTTAGTCCAGTTTGCTCTTTTCTGTTTAAATCTCACAGTATTTGCAAATGCCACTAACATGCGACTCTTGAAAGCCCATATTTCTAGTGCCATTCAATAGATTCGGACTATTGTGCGAATTCCATCCATTCGTACATTCACTATCTGGCTGAGTAACCTGGAGAGTCCTCCCTCTGGTCAGCCATTTATCTGATCATCTGAGTGCCATGGTGGAAGAAGACCAGAGACCAGCTAACGTCAGGACAGGTGGCAACCACATATTCTCCTTTGAATCAAAATCTCCTTTAGTGAAAACTGGTGGTGATGATGACACTTGCTGAAGTTAGAATGCTTAGGATTAACTTTCTACTTTGACACAGTGGACATTCCTATTTACTGTTTAGTGAAGGCATGGTAGGCACTCCATCAATGCTAACTAAAGTGCCCTGTCTAGCCTATCATTTCCATCAAGTTTTCTTTTTTAAATGGGTTCTCCTTGCTCATCACCCTGGAGACTGACTTTTTTTTCTTTTGATACACTAGATTTTGGCATTTATCTTCCACAGAAGTTCAGGCCAATAAGGAAGCCACATTCTTATGTCTTAGGAAAAAAATAAGCAAGGGACCATCTCCAAACTGTCATCTGGGGTTTAAGATTATAATAAAAGCCCACAGTGTTACAGTGTAATGCTTCCTCAGGGGTGTTGAGAAAACCATAGGACTGTAAATGGAGGAGTAACTACTAAAACAGTAGAACACACACACACACACACACACACACACACACACACAGCAACTGGAATAATTTTCTTACAAAGACTCAACTTGTGGAAGAAAAACTTTAATTAATTACCATTGCATAAAACACCTGTATGAAGTAAAAATTGGATTTGAACAACATCAGTAGAGAATGCGCTCTAGAAAGTGGAGGTAACTGGAAGTAAAAACTCTGAGAGCAACTGAATAGAATAGTTGCAGATGGTCAGCTGAGGCCACAGCTAATGGGGACGAAAGCCTTGTCTGTGGAGGATTTTGGACGATGCCTGCAGAAATATTTCGCTGTGCATAAACCAAATTGAATCGTTTTCACAAGTGTCGTAAAGACTCATACAGTCATAGTTCTTTTCTACATGCACTTCAGTTCCACAGTAAGAGTGGTATAGAACATCTAAACACAGAAGAGAGCATTCATGCAAGATGGTCTAACTCCTTGATATAATAATGCATACACTTCAAAATGATTATACTATCATTACACCTAGGGCTTTCTGCAACTACAAGGTGGTGGTCATGGTTAGCACAGCCCCCAGGATCAACATCTAGAAAGCAGCCACCACCTCCTGCATGTCTCCTCTTTTTGCATTATTTCTTCTTCATTTTTCTTAATTAACTCTGCTGTTGTTGCTGTTTCTTAGCAAAACTGGTAAAAACAAAATTGTAATAGTTGAACAAAAGCACTCTGTCAATCAACACACTTGAAACCATCAATCTTCTGGGGGTGAATAAAGCACTGTGCAACATTTAGAACTCTGATTAATGAACAAGGTGGTCACAAATTTTCCTGGCTTGAAGACTTCCACAAGTTTCCTGATCAGGTTGTCATAGGTGGTCTGACTTAGGTTGGTTTCAAAGCTAACACAGGAAAATTCTGGTTCTGGAGTGATGTGAATAGTCCAGTATGCTACATCTGATCTCATTCCATTCATCCAGTAGCCACAAGGATTGAACAGTGTGGCATCAATGACAGAACCTGGTATCAGGGCACGAATTCCACTCTTGCCTGTGACATCCTTTGCAGTAACACCATCTTTCATATAGAACTGGTCCATAACTGCTGGGTCAAGCTCACTCATTAGAATTTCCAGGGTTTGATCTGGGTGATCTATTACTCGGCTCTCTGGGAAATCCAAAGTATACGAGTACCAACAGTCAGAATTCATACGTCCCATACAATATGCTGCTCCATTTGGGAAAATTGCATTAAGGAACTCGATTTCCTCCTGGAAATTCCAGTGTGGTTACCCTTGGTGAGAAGACCTCATGAAATTCTTACAAGAATAAAATAAGCTTTGTCAAACCCTCTGTAATCCCTGGCAAGCTTCGGTAACACAACATGAGCTTTAACTGCAAAACTTTTAATTTAACTGTATGATGCAGATGACGAGATATTTCATTGTAAATAATATAGACTATTAAATGCTTTCTGAAGCAGTAGAAAAGCCCCAATTATAAAGCAATGATGAGGAGAGAGCAGTGTTAATTGGAGTCCATTTAACCAGCACACATAATCTACTAATATGTACAAAAATGATTAAGATATATAGAAAAACACATACTATAAATACATTTTCAAAATTATTATATGTTAATTATAAAGATACATTTTTTTTTTAAATTAGGAGATACACTTGACCTGAGAGCACAGGCCTGAGGTCCCAATATCTGGGAGATGGCTTCAGAACAACCTGAGTATAATAAGAACAGCTAGAGGTGCTTAGTGAGACCTGATTTTTTTTTTTTATTTTCTATATTCTTTGTTTACATTCCAAAGGCTTTCCCCTTTCCCAGGTACCCCCCACCATATGTCCCATAATTCCTCTCCCCCCCCATGCTATTCCCCACTCTTTCCCCCCCCCCACGATTTCTCTGTTCTGGGTCTACAATACTGGATCCAATCTTTACAGGCCCAGGGTCCTCTCCTTTTTTTCTTCTTGAGAGTCATTTGACTTGCTAATTGTGCCTTGAGTATTTAGGGCTTCTGGGCTCATTAATATCCACTTATCAGTGATTGAATTTCGTGTGTATTCTTTTGTGATTGGGTTAGCTCACTTAGGATGATAGTTTCCAGATCTAACCATTTACCTACAAATTGCATGAATTCATTATTTTTAATTGCTGAGTAGTACTCCATTGTATAAATATACCACATTTTCTGTATCCATTCCTCCTTTGAGGGATATCTGGGCTCCTTCCAATTTCTGGCTATTATAAACAAGGCTGCTATAAACATAGTGGAGCATGTGTCTTTGTTGTATGCAGGGGAATCCTCTGGGTATATGCCCAGGACTGGTATGCCAGGGTCCTCTGGGAGTGGCATGCCCAATTTTCTGAGGAACCGCCACACTGATTTCCAGAGTGGTTTTACCATTTTGCAATCCCACCAACAGTGGAGGAGTGTTCCTCTTTCTCCACATCCTCGCCAGCACTTGTTGTCTCTCGAGTTTTTAATCTTAGCCATTCTGACTGGAGTGAGGTGGAATCTCAGGGTTGTTTTGATTTGCATTTCCCTGATGACTAATGATGTTGAACATCTCTTAAGGTGTTTCTCGGCCATCCGAATTTCTTCTGGTGAAAATTCTTTGTTTAGCTCTGTGCCCCATTTTTTGATAGGGTTATTTGGTTCTTTGGGGTCTAACTTCTTGAGTTCTTTGTATATATTGGATATTAGCCCTCTGTCGGATGTGGGGTTGGTGAAGATCATTTCCCACGTTGTTGGTTGCCGTTTTGTCTTTCTGACAGTGTCCTTTGCCTTACAGAAACTTTGTAATTTTATGAGGTCCCATTTGTCAATTCTTGATCTTAGAGCATAAGCTATTGGTGTTCTGTTCAGGAACTTTACCCCTGTGCCCATGTCCTCCAGGGTCTTCCCAAGTTTCTTTTCTAATAGTTTCAGTGTGTCTGGTTTTATGTGGAGGTCCTTGATCCACTTGGAGTTGATCTTAGTACAAGGAGATAAGAGTGGGTCAATTCGCATTCTTCTGCATGTTGACCTCCAGTTGAACCAGCACCATTTGTTGAAAAGGCTATCTTTATTCCACCGGATGGTTGTGGCTCCTTTATCAAAGATCAAGTGACCATAAGTCTGTGGGTTAATTTCTGGGTCTTCAATCCTATTCCATTGATCTACCTGCCTGTTGCTGTACCAATACCATGCAGTTTTTAACACAATTGCTCTGTAGTACTGCTTGAGGTCAGGGATATTGATTCCCCCAGAAGTCCTTTTATTGTTGAGAATAGTTTTAGCTATCCTGGGTTTTTTGTTGCTCCAGATGAATTTGAGAATTGCTCTTTCTAGATCTATGAAGAATTGATTTGGGATTTTGATGGGGATTGCATTGAATCTGTAGATTGCTTTTGGCAAGATGGCCATTTTTACTATATTGATCCTGCCAATCCAGGAGCAAGAAATATTTTTCCATCTCCTGAGGTCTTCTTCGATTTCTTTCTTCAGGGACTTGAAGTTCCTGTCATACAGATCTTTCACTTGTTTGGTTAGAGTTACGCCAAGGTACTTTATGTTGTTTGTGGCTATTGTGAAGGGTGTTATTTCCCTAACTTCTTTCTCAGCCTGCTTGTCCTTTGAGTACAAGAAGGCTACTGATTTGCTTGAGTTAATTTTATAACCAGCCACGTTGCTGAAGTTGTTTATCAGCTGTAGAAGTTCTCTGGTGGAGTTTTTTGGATCGCTTAAGTAGACTATCATATCATCTGCAAATAATGATACTTTGACTTCTTCCTTTCCAATTTGTATCCCTTTGACTTCCTTATGTTGTCTGATTGCTCTCGCTAGAACTTCAAGTACTATATTGAAAAGATATGGAGAGAGAGGACAGCCTTGTCTAGTCCCTGATTTTAGTGGAATTGCTTCAAGTTTCTCTCCATTTATTTTGATGTTGGCTACTGGTTTGCTGTAGATTGCTTTTACTATGTTTAGGTATGGGCCTTGAATTCCTGCTCTTTCCAAGACTTTTAGCATGAAAGGATGCTGAATTTTGTCAAATGCTTTTTCAGCATCTAATGAGATGACCATGTGGTTTTTTTCTTTTAGTTTGTTTATGTAGTGGATTACATTGATGGATTTCCGTATATTGAACCATCCCTGCATTCCTGGAATGAAGCCTACTTGATCATGGTGAATGATCGTTTTGATATGCTCTTGGATTCGGTTGGCAAGAATTTTACTTAGTATTTTTGCATCTATATTCATAAGAGAAATTGGCCTGTAGTTCTCTTTCTTTGCTGGATCTTTTTGTGGTTTAGGTATCAGCGTAATTGTGGTTTCGAAGAACGAGTTGGGCAGTGTCCCTTCTGTCTCTATTTTGTGGAATAGTTTGAAGAGTATTGGTGTTAAGTCTTCTTTGAAGGTCTGGTAGAATTCTGCACTAAAACCATCTGGTCCCGTACTTTTTTTGGTTGGGAGGCTTTCTATAACCCCTTCTATTTCTTTAAGGGTTATGGGACTGTTTAGCTGGTCTACTTGATGCTGATTTAATTTTGGTATTTGGTATCTGTCTAGGAAATTGTCCATTTCCTCCAGATTCTCCAGTTGTTTTGAGTATAGGCCTTTGTAGTAGGATCTGATGATCTTTTGAATTTCCTCTGTTTCTGTTGTTATATCCCCCTTTTCATTTTTAATTTTGTTAATTTGGATACTATCTCTGTGCCCTTTGGTTAGTCTAGCTAAGGGTTTATCTATCTTGTTGATTTTCTCGAAGAACCAGCTCTTGGTTTTGTTGATTCTTTGTATGGTTCTCTTTGTTTCTGCTTGATTGATTTCAGCCCTTAGTTTGATGATTTCCTCTCTTCTACTCCTCCTGGGTGAGTTAGCTTCTTTTTGTTCCAGTGCCTTCAGGTGTGCTGTTAAGTTGCTAGTGTATGCTCTTTCCAGTTTCTTTTTGGAGGCACTCAGGGCTATGAGTTTTCCTCTTAGCACTGCTTTCATTGTATCCCAGAGATTTGGGTAGGTCGTACCTTCATTTTCATTGAAGTCTAAAAAGTCTTTGATTTCTTTCTTTATTTCTTCCTTGACCAGGGTGTCATTGAGTAGAGTATTGTTCAGTTTCCATGTGTATGTGGGCTTTCTGTAGTTCTTCTTGCTATTGAAGACCACTTTTACTCCATAGTGATCCGATAGGAGACATGGGATTAGTTCGGTCTTCTTGTATTTGTTGAGGTCTGTCTTGTGACCAATTATATGATCAATTTTTGAGAAGGTACCGTGTGGTGCTGAGAAAAAGGTATACTCTTTTGTTTTAGGATGGAATGTTCTATATATATCTGTTAAATCCAATTGTTCCAAAGCTTCAATTAGTTTCACTGTGTCCCTGTTTAGTTTCTGCTTTCCTGATCGGTCCATTGAGGAGAGTGGAGTGTTGAAGTCACCTACAATCATTGTGTTAGGTGCGATGTGTGCTTTAAGCTTTAGTAAAGTTTCTTTTACGAATGAGGGTGCCCTTGCATTTGGTGCATAGATGTTCAGTATTGAGAATTCTTCTTGGTGGATTTTCCCTTTGACAAGCAGGAAGTGACCTTCTGTGTCTCTTTTGATGACTTTAGGTTGAAAGTCGATTTTATCTGATATTAGAATGGCTACTCCAGCTTGTTTCCTGGGACCATTTGCTTGTAGAACTGTCTTCCAGCCTTTTACTCTAAAGTGGTGTTTGTCTTTGACACTGAGATGTGTTTCCTGTATGCAGCAAAATGTAGGGTCCTGTTTCCGTATCCAGTCTGTTAGTCTGTGTCTTTTGATTGGGGAATTGAGTCCATTGATATTAAGAGATATTAAGGAATAGTAATTATTACTTCCTGACACTTTGGGAATTGTTATTATTATTTGTATTTGAGTGGTTCTCTTCTTTTGGGTTGGATGAGATGGGGTTTCTATCTTGTTTCTTCTGGGGTGTTGTTTCCCCCCTTGTGTTGGTATTTTTCCCCTATTATCCTTTGTAGGGCTGGGTTTGTAGATAAGTATCTTGCAAATTTGGTTTTGTCGTGGAATATCTTGGTTTCCCCATCTATGGCAATTGAGAGTTTTGCTGGGTATAGTAGTCTTGGCTGAAGTTTGTGTTCTCTTAGGGTCTGCATGAGGTCTGCCCAGGATCTTCTAGCTTTCATGGTCTCAGGTGAGAAGTCTGGTGTAATTCTGATAGGTCTTCCTTTATATGTTACTTGTCCTTTTTCTCTTACTGCCTTTAATATTCTTTCTTTGTTTAGTACATTTGGGGTTTTGACTATTATGTGACGGGAAGTATTTCTGTTCTGGTCCAGTCTATTTGGGGTTCTATAGGCTTCTTGTATATTCATGGGCATCTCTCTCTTTAGGTTGGGGAAATTTTCTTCCATAATTTTGTAGAAGATAATTGCTGGCCCTTTAAGTTGTAGATCTTCATTCTCATCTATCCCTATAATCCTTAGGTTTGGTCTTCTCATTGTGTCCTGGATTTCCTGAATGTTTTGGGTTACCAGCTTTTTGCATTTTGCATTTTCTTTAATTGTTGAATCCATGGTTCCTATGGTATCTTCAGCATCTGAGATTCTGTCTTCTATCTCTTGTATTCTATTGTTGATATTTGCATCTATGACTCCTGATTTCTTCCCAAGGTTTTCTATCTCCAACATTGTCTCCCTTTGCGATTGCTTAGTTGTTTCTACTTCTGTTTTTAGATTTTGTATGGTTTTGCTCAGATCTTTCAGTTGCTTGTTTGTGTTTTCCTGTAATTCTTTAAGGGATTTTTGTGTTTCCTCCTTTATGACTTCTACTCGTTGACCCATGTTCTCTTGTATTTCTTTGGGTGATTTTTGTTTCTCCCCCTTATTGGGATTCACTTTTTGCTCTATATTCTCCTGGATTTCTTTAAGTGATTTTTGTGTCTGCCTTGTATGGGCTTCTAGTTTTTGATCTATTTTCTCCTCTATTACTTTAAGAAATTTATCTAAGTGATCCTCAATCTGCATCTTTACCAGTGATTTTAGATCTGAGTCTTGTTTTTCTGGTGTGTTGAGATATCTGGGATTTAATTGTGTTTGTCTTGCAATGGCTTCTAGCTTTTGATCTATTTTCTCATGTATTACTTTAAGAGATTTATCTAAGTGTTCCTCTATCAGCATCCTGACCAGTGATTTTAGATCTGAGTCTTGTTTTTCTGGTGTTTCGGGGTATCAAATATTTATTGCTGTTGGGGAACTGTGTTCGGATGCCGCCATATTGCCTTGATTTTTGTTAGTAGCGATCTTACGTTTGCCTTTTGCCATCTGGTTAACTCTGGTGTTAGTTGGTCCTGTAGATACTAGCTGGTGCTTGACCCTCCTGTGGGGTTGTAAGGCTATTTCCCAGTGACTGGGATACCTGAATCACTGTCCTGCAGGGGTCTTGCTCACAGATTGCTGACAGGTGGCCTGAGTCCCCCGAGGTCTTAACCTCAGGATATCCCAGGTATTTGGTTCCGCCTGTTGGGCGGCTGCTCTGCACTGCTCCTGCTCAGGGTTCGCTGTCTGATATCCTGTTTCCCCAGGGGTCTTAAAGTTGGGATATCTCAGTTATCTGGTTCCGCCTGCTGGTCCCAAGCTGCTGGGAAGCTGGCTGGGTCCAGTTTCCAGCTTCCCTGCCACTGGCTGGATGGGAGGCTGGTTCGGCCTCCGGCTGGGTCTGGGTACCTGGCACACTGGCTGACTCTGGCTTCCTCACCACCAGCTGGACGGGAAGCTGCAGGCAATATGGCAGCTGCCTGCAGGGAGCTCGGGGTCCGCCCCGCGCGCGAGTGCAGAGTGCAGCCGCTATTCTGTGCCCAATTCCCACTCCAGGCCTGAGTCCCCGAAGGTCTTAAGCTCGGGCTGTCTCGGGTACCTGGTTCTGCCGCCGCCGCCGGATGGTTCTGAGTACCTGGCACGCTGGGTGACCCTTCGGCTTCCCCACCGCCAGCTGGGCGGGAAGCTGCAGGCTGAGACCTGATTTTAAATAATGTTGAACGAGCATAAAATGATGCTCATTCAAGTAAAGAAAAAAAGGAAGGAAGGAAGGAAAGAAGGAAGGAAGAAAAGAAAGAAAGAAAGAAAGAAAGAAAGAAGAAAAAGAGGAAAAGAAAGAACAATATTTTCTTCAATGACATGAATTAAAATCTTTTGAAATCAGTTAATTAAATCTTTTTTTTTTTTTTTTTTTTTTTTTTTTGGTTAAGAGTCACAGATTCTTTAATAACAACATATATTTACATTATATGCTATGAACATATGTGCAAACTTTTCAATAAATATTATGTATGATGCACATACATTTTTTTTTTTTAATTTTATTTTCTATATTCTATGTTTACATTCCAAAGGCTTTCCCCTTTCCCAGTTCCCACCCACCATAGTTCCCATAGTTCCTCTCCCCCCCATCTGTTCCCCAATAATTCCCCCTCCCCCCTCGGTTTCTTTACTAAACTGGAAGCAATCTTTACAGGCCCAGGGTCCTCTCCTTTCTTCTTCTTGGGAATCATTTGACTTGCTATTTGTGTCTTGAGTATTTAGGGCTTCTGGGCTCATTAATATCCACTTATCAGTGATTGCATTTCAGGTGCATTCTTTTGTGATTGGGTTAATTCACTCAGGATGATATTTTCCAGGTCTAACCATTTACCTACAAATTGCATGAATTCATTATTTTTAATTGCTGTGTAGTATTCCATTGTATAAATATACCACATTTTCTGTATCCATTCCTCCTTTGAGGGATATTTGGGCTGCTTCCAATTTCTGGCTATTATAAACAAGGCTGCTATAAACATAGTGGAGCATGTGTCCTTATTGCATGCAGGGGAATCCTCTGGGTATATGCCCAGGAGTGGTATGCCAGGGTCCTCTGGAAGTAACATGCCCAATTTTCTGAGGAACCGCCAAACTGATTTCCAGAGCGGTTTTACCATTTTGCAATCCCACCAACAGTGGAGGAGTGTTCCTCTTTCTCCACATCCTCGCCAGCACTTGTTGTCTCTTGAGTTTTTAATCTTAGCCATTCTGACTGGTGTGAGGTGGAATCTCAGGGTTGTTTTGATTTGCATTTCCCTGATGACTAATGATGTTGAACATCTTTTAAGGTGTTTCTCGGCCATCCGAATTTCTTCTGGTGAGAATTCTTTGTTTAGCTCTGTGCCCCATTTTTTGATAGGGTTATTTGGTTCTTTGCGGTCTAACTTCTTGAGTTCTTTGTATATATTGGATATTAGCCCTCTGTCGGATGTGGGGTTGGTGAAGATCTTTTCCCACTTTGTTGGTTGCCGTTTTGTCCTTCTGACAGTGTCCTTTGCTTTGCAGAAACTTTGTAATTTTATGAGGTCCCATTTGTCGATTCTTGATCTTAGAGCATAAGCTATTGGTGTTCTGTTCAGGAACTTTTCCCCTGTGCCCAAGTCCTCCAGGGTCTTCCCAAGTTTCTTTTCTAATAGTTTCAGTGTGTCTGGTTTTATGTGGAGGTCCTTGATCCACTTGGAGTTGATCTTAGTACAAGGAGATAAGAGTGGGTCAATTCGCATTCTTCTGCATGTTGACCTCCAGTTGAACCAGCACCATTTGTTGAAAAGGCTATCTTTTTTCCACCGGATGGTTGTGGCTCCTTTATCAAAGATCAAGTGACCATAAGTCTGTGGGTTAATTTCTGGGTCTTCAATCCTATTCCATTGATCTACCTGCCTGTTGCTGTACCAATACCATGCAGTTTTTAACACAATTGCTCTGTAGTACTGCTTGAGGTCAGGGATATTGATTCCCCCAGAAGTCCTTTTATTGTTGAGAATAGTTTTAGCTATCCTGGGTTTTTTGTTGCTCCAGATGAATTTGAGAATTGCTCTTTCTAGATCTATGAAGAATTGATTTGGGATTTTGATGGGGATTGCATTGAATCTGTAGATTGCTTTTGGCAAGATGGCCATTTTTACTATATTGATCCTGCCAATCCAGGAGCAAGAAATATTTTTCCATCTCCTGAGGTCTTCTTCGATTTCTTTCTTCAGGGACTTGAAGTTCCTGTCATACAGATCTTTCACTTGTTTGGTTAGAGTTACGCCAAGGTACTTTATGTTGTTTGTGGCTATTGTGAAGGGTGTTATTTCCCTAACTTCTTTCTCAGCCTGCTTGTCCTTTGAGTACAAGAAGGCTACTGATTTGCTTGAGTTAATTTTATAACCAGCCACGTTGCTGAAGTTGTTTATCAGCTGTAGAAGTTCTCTGGTGGAGTTTTTTGGATCGCTTAAGTAGACTATCATATCATCTGCAAATAATGATACTTTGACTTCTTCCTTTCCAATTTGTATCCCTTTGACTTCCTTATGTTGTCTGATTGCTCTCGCTAGAACTTCAAGTACTATATTGAAAAGATATGGAGAGAGAGGACAGCCTTGTCTAGTCCCTGATTTTAGTGGAATTGCTTCAAGTTTCTCTCCATTTATTTTGATGTTGGCTACTGGTTTGCTGTAGATTGCTTTTACTATGTTTAGGTATGGGCCTTGAATTCCTGCTCTTTCCAAGACTTTTAGCATGAAAGGATGCTGAATTTTGTCAAATGCTTTTTCAGCATCTAATGAGATGACCATGTGGTTTTTTTCTTTTAGTTTGTTTATGTAGTGGATTACATTGATGGATTTCCGTATATTGAACCATCCCTGCATTCCTGGAATGAAGCCTACTTGATCATGGTGAATGATCGTTTTGATATGCTCTTGGATTCGGTTGGCAAGGATTTTATTTAGTATTTTTGCATCTATATTCATAAGAGAAATTGGCCTGTAGTTCTCTTTCTTTGTTGGATCTTTTTGTGGTTTAGGTATCAGCGTAATTGTGGTTTCGAAGAATGAGTTGGGCAGTGTCCCTTCTGTCTCTATTTTGTGGAATAGTTTGAAGAGTATTGGTGTTAAGTCTTCTTTGAAGGTCTGGTAGAATTCTGCACTAAAACCATCTGGTCCCGTACTTTTTTTGGTTGGGAGGCTTTCTATAACCCCTTCTATTTCTTTAAGGGTTATGGGACTGTTTAGCTGGTCTACTTGATGCTGATTTAATTTTGGTATTTGGTATCTGTCTAGGAAATTGTCCATTTCCTCCAGATTCTCCAGTTGTTTTGAGTATAGGCCTTTGTAGTAGGATCTGATGATCTTTTGAATTTCCTCTGTTTCTGTTGTTATATCCCCCTTTTCATTTTTAATTTTGTTAATTTGGATACTATCTCTGTGCCCTTTGGTTAGTCTAGCTAAGGGCTTATCTATCTTGTTGATTTTCTCGAAGAACCAGCTCTTGGTTTTGTTGATTCTTTGTATGGTTCTCTTTGTTTCTGCTTGATTGATTTCAGCCCTTAGTTTGATGATTTCCTCTCTTCTACTCCTCCTGGGTGAGTTAGCTTCTTTTTGTTCCAGCGCCTTCAGGTGTGCTGTTAAGTTGCTAGTGTATGCTCTTTCCAGTTTCTTTTTGGAGGCACTCAGGGCTATGAGTTTTCCTCTTAGCACTGCTTTCATTGTATCCCAGAGATTTGGGTAGGTCGTACCTTCATTTTCATTGAAGTCTAAAAAGTCTTTGATTTCTTTCTTTATTTCTTCCTTGACCAGGGTGTCATTGAGTAGAGTATTGTTCAGTTTCCATGTGTATGTGGGCTTTCTGTAGTTCTTCTTGCTATTGAAGACCACTTTTACTCCATAGTGATCCGATAGGAGACATGGGATTAGTTCGGTCTTCTTGTATTTGTTGAGGTCTGTCTTGTGACCAATTATATGATCAATTTTTGAGAAGGTACCGTGCGGTGCTGAGAAAAAGGTATACTCTTTTGTTTTAGGATGGAATGTTCTATATATATCTGTTAAATCCAATTGGTCCAAAGCTTCAATTAGTTTCACTGTGTCCCTGTTTAGTTTCTGCTTTCCTGATCGGTCCATTGAGGAGAGTGGAGTGTTGAAGTCACCTACAATCATTGTGTTAGGTGCGATGTGTGCTTTAAGCTTTAGTAAAGTTTCTTTTACGAATGAGGGTGCCCTTGCATTTGGTGCATAGATGTTCAGTATTGAGAATTCTTCTTGGTGGATTTTCCCTTTGACAAGCAGGAAGTGACCTTCTGTGTCTCTTTTGATGACTTTAGGTTGAAAGTCGATTTTATCTGATATTAGAATGGCTACTCCAGCTTGTTTCCTGGGACCATTTGCTTGTAGTACTGTCTTCCAGCCTTTTACTCTAAGGAGGTGTTTGTCTTTGACACTGAGATGTGTTTCCTGTATGCAGCAAAATGTAGGGTCCTGTTTCCGTATCCAGTCTGTTAGTCTGTGTCTTTTGATTGGGGAATTGAGTCCATTGATATTAAGAGATATTAAGGAATAGTAATTATTACTTCCTGACATTTTGGGAATTGTTATTATTATTTGTATTTGAGTGGTTCTCTTCTTTTGGGTTGGATGAGATGGGGTTTCTATCTTGTTTCTTCTGGGGTGTTGTTTCCCCCCTTGTGTTGGTATTTTTCCCCTATTATCCTTTGTAGGGCTGGGTTTGTAGATAAGTATCTTGCAAATTTGGTTTTGTCGTGGAATATCTTGGTTTCCCCATCTATGGCAATTGAGAGTTTCGCTGGGTATAGTAGTCTTGGCTGAAGTTTGTGTTCTCTTAGGGTCTGCATAAGGTCTGCCCAGGATCTTCTAGCTTTCATGGTCTCAGGTGAGAAGTCTGGTGTAATTCTGATAGGTCTTCCTTTATATGTTACTTGTCCTTTTTCTCTTACTGCCTTTAATATTCTTTCTTTGTTTAGTACATTTGGGGTTTTGACTATTATGTGACGGGAAGTATTTCTGTTCTGGTCCAGTCTATTTGGGGTTCTAAAGGCTTCTTGTATATTCATGGGCATCTCTCTCTTTAGGTTGGGGAAATTTTCTTCCATAATTTTGTAGAAGATATTTGCTGGCCCTTTAAGTTGTAGATCTTCATTCTCATCTATCCCTATAATCCTTAGGTTTGGTCTTCTCATTGTGTCCTGGATTTCCTGAATGTTTTGGGTTACCAGCTTTTTGCATTTTGCATTTTCTTTAATTGTTGAATCCATGGTTCCTATGGTATCTTCAGCATCTGAGATTCTGTCTTCTATCTCTTGTATTCTATTGTTGATATTTGCATCTATGACTCCTGATTTCTTCCCAAGGTTTTCTATTTCCAACATTGTCTCCCTTTGCGATTGCTTAGTTGTTTCTACTTCTGTTTTTAGATTTTGTATGGTTTTGCTCAGATCTTTCAGTTGCTTGTTTGTGTTTTCCTGTAATTCTTTAAGGGATTTTTGTGTTTCCTCCTTTATGACTTCTACTCGTTGACCCATGTTCTCTTGTATTTCTTTGGGTGATTTTTGTTTCTCCCCCTTATTGGGATTCACTTTTTGCTCTATATTCTCCTGGATTTCTTTAAGTGATTTTTGTGTCTGCCTTGTATGGGCTTCTAGTTTTTGATCTATTTTCTCCTCTATTACTTTAAGAAATTTATCTAAGTGATCCTCAATCTGCATCTTTACCAGTGATTTTAGATCTGAGTCTTGTTTTTCTGGTGTGTTGAGATATCTGGGATTTAATTGTGTTTGTCTTGCAATGGCTTCTAGCTTTTGATCTATTTTCTCATGTATTACTTTAAGAGATTTATCTAAGTGTTCCTCTATCAGCATCCTGACCAGTGATTTTAGATCTGAGTCTTGTTTTTCTGGTGTTTCGGGGTATCAAATATTTATTGCTGTTGGGGAACTGTGTTCGGATGCCGCCATATTGCCTTGATTTTTGTTAGTAGCGATCTTACGTTTGCCTTTTGCCATCTGGTTAACTCTGGTGTTAGTTGGTCCTGTAGATACTAGCTGGTGCTTGACCCTCCTGTGGGGTTGTAAGGCTATTTCCCAGTGACTGGGATAACTGAATCACTGTCCTGCAGGGGTCTTGCTCACAGATTGCTGACAGGTGGCCTGAGTCCCCCGAGGTCTTAACCTCAGGATATCCCAGGTATTTGGTTCCGCCTGTTGGGCGGCTGCTCTGCACTGCTCCTGCTCAGGGTTCGCTGTCTGATATCCTGTTTCCCCAGGGGTCTTAAAGTTGGGATATCTCAGTTATCTGGTTCCGCCTGCTGGTCCCAAGCTGCTGGGAAGCTGGCTGGGTCCAGTTTCCAGCTTCCCTGCCACTGGCTGGATGGGAGGCTGGTTCGGCCTCCGGCTGGGTCTGGGTACCTGGCACACTGGCTGACTCTGGCTTCCTCACCACCAGCTGGACGGGAAGCTGCAGGCAATATGGCAGCTGCCTGCAGGGAGCTCGGGGTCCGCCCCGCGCGCGAGTGCAGAGTGCAGCCGCTATTCTGTGCCCAATTCCCACTCCAGGCCTGAGTCCCCGAAGGTCTTAAGCTCGGGCTGTGTCGGGTACCTGGTTCTGCCGCCGCCGCCGGATGGTTCTGAGCACCTGGGACGCTGGGTGACCCTCCGGCTTCCCCACCGCCAGCTGGGCGGGAAGCTGCAGGCAATATGGCAGCTGCCTGCAGGGAGCTCGGGGTCCGCCCCGCGCGCGAGTGCAGAGTGCACCCGCTATTCTGTGCCCAATTCCCACTCCAGGCCTGAGTCCCCGAAGGTCTTAAGCTCGGGCTGTGTCGGGTACCTGGTTCTGCCGCCGCCGCCGGATGGTTCTGAGCACCTGGCACGCTGGGTGACCCTCCGGCTTCCCCACCACCAGCTGGGCGGGAAGCTGCAGGCAATATGGCAGCTGCCTGCAGGGAGCTCGGGGTCCGCCGCGCGAGTGCAGAGTGCACCCGCTATTCTGTGCCCAACTCCCACTCCAGGCCTGAGTCCCCGAAGGTCTTAAGCTTGGGCTGTGTCGGGTACCTGGTTCTGCCGCCGCCTCCGGATGGTTCTGAGCACCTGGGACGCTGGGTGACCCTCCGGCTTCCCCACCGCCAGCTGGGCGGGAAGCTGCAGGCAATATCAGTTAATTAAATCTTTAAAATTGAAATAACATTGTGACTTTCAATCTTTCAAAACTTATTTCCCATATATTTAAAAATAATAATAATATACAACCTTGCTTTAAAACAGGATAAAACTCAAAATACAACCTTGTATACTAATTTAGACTTCCCTTTGTGCATGCAGTTATGACATCTGAAACTCTATCCTCACTATCCTAAGGAAAATGTCTTTGAGTAAACCTTCTTTGAGAAACAAAGGAAATGTTACAGTTCTCTGAAGGAATTTTCCCCTGGATATTATTATTATTATTATTATTATTATTATTATTTACATTGCCTTTCTGATGGTAAATACATCCATTATTCTATTCCTAATACATGGGTGAAGAAGGGCTTGTGGTAGAAGATGTCGTAGACTAGATCTCCATTAGTATCAAGTTGATGGACACGGCAGTGTGGATGAGAAATATTCACAATGCCTCAACCCTACACAAAGAGTACAAACAACTAAGGAATTCTGAGAGAAGGAAAAACAGTCTTCCATAAAGAAGATCCTACCGATTGGGTTTTTGATCCCCAATAACAAGCTTGGAAAACATGCACATGCAAGTAATATTAAAAAAGACTTAATAGGCTATATTTACCAATATTTGTGATACACATGTCACTCAATAACGATTAATGAAAAAAAAGGCCCATAAATTTGTAAGAGCTACAAGGAGAGGTATATGGGGGCATTTGAATGTCATAATGGAAGACAGAAATTTTGTAATTATAATCTCAGAAATTTAAAAAAAAGTAAAATAAACCAGTTGCATCATTACACATATTTGCCTCATGATAACGACTTGCAGTTATAAATATCCAACAAAATACACTTCTATTTCTTATCATCTTTAGGGAAAATACAGAATAATCTAATTTGAAGTATGTTTACAAAAATCAATGTTTTTTAAAGATTTTTATATGACTGTTTGTGATTTTTATTCCTGTTCTGCGTGTACATCTCTCAGAAGAGAGATTTTACCTTTGATGCTACATGGAAGAAAAGAAAGATCTTGTCGGGAGCCTTTTCGGCTCCTCTTAACAATCTGTGGAGAATGGAACCTGAGCTGAACAGCCAGCAGACGTATTTTACTTGCTTTCTAAGAGCGACAGGTGCAGAGAAGCTCGAGGAAAACGCGTTCATTATGGGTAAGGTTAAAATTAGGTACTTAGAAATCGTCATCTAATTTAGGTCATTTATCATTCTGCTCAAAGCCCCCTTTGTAGGACTGAACGCCGCAGCGCTTACTTTACTATTAGATCATGTCAGCTGCTCCGGGATCACTTGAAGCAGATGTTTCACAGACAGAGAGCCGGCTAACAGAAGCGCGGTGACGACGAGTCACTTCTTGGCAGTTCCAGCGGTGAATGTGAGCATACCATGCAGGTGCAGCCATACCCAGTGAAATGTAGGCTAAATGCTTGGACAAAGGGAAAAGTGATATTGGTGAGAGACCCTGAAAGGATTTTATTCCCAGTGGGTTAGAAACTCCCAGCCTATGGGTTAAGGCTCCCTGTAATGAAGTTTAAACCATTACTTCCGCTATCAAGGGGAAGACCAAAACCCACGATGAATTTAACTTAATATAATGCGTTCTTCCAAACACTTTCCAAATCAACTTAAAAATGGAAACAGAATAGTGGAGGAATGTCTGTAGATTAAATGAAACTGTTGCTTAAATCAGACTGTATATTACTATCTTCTTGAAGTACCTTTGCTATAACACATTATATATTTTTACATACTAAAGCATATGAACATGCACATAGGTAGATCAAAGAAAACTTAGAAAACTTAGAAACATTGATCAATAACATAACTACATTAACCAAATGCTTATTATAATTTACACTATGAAGTTTATGGGAAAGAAGAATTTTTCACTTACAAAAATCTGATGGATATATTTTACAAGAAACTAGTTTAATTCCTACTTTGTGTTTGAACTAAATAGAAGAAAGCCTGCTGTTTGAGGTTTTAGAAATAAAAATTACAACTTCTTACTGTCTGTACTTTTCAAATTGTCTTCCTCAAAAATTTTTATTTGCCATGTTAATTTTTCTTGGAATATGTGAACAAACACCTGTTCATTCCAGTTAAGACACTGATGTCAAACCACAGTTCGCTCGAAACCAGGAGTTTGTCTGGAGTCTGTTGTAAGAACATGGATGAGGACTTACCAACAGGAGCATGGTCAACTGGCTACTGGCTGCCCCACTGAAGAAGGTCTTCCTCCAGCACCTGGTTTGCACCTACAATTTTGCAAGAAAGGGCAGATCTTGCAACGTTAGTGCACAGCCTTATGAGCTTTCTTTGCATCTCCTCCTCAGCTCTTCTTCCCGCTAACAAAGAAGAGCAAATGGGTCTAATCTTGTGAGCATCTTGCGAGGTTAGGCACAGCAGCTCCAACGAAAGGTCATGGTGCCCATGTATTGCCAAGAGGGTAGAATTCCATGAAAATATCTACACCTACGTAATCCACCCCCAATTCACTCATGTACTCATTCATTACCCATTTACTTTATCACTTTCTGACTCTTGAAGTTCAAGTTCATATTTCTGAAGAACACAGAAGAGATATTTTTAGACATTGTTACAGTATAAAAAGCTAGGGAGTTGTATTGTTTTCCAAGAATTCCTGTGAGGATGGCTAAAAACAACAGCAATATATCCTCTAACAGCTACACAATTGCATTCCCTCGAGCCTTCCATGGCTTGAGGGCAGAACCATTCTGTGTTATTTTAGCTTCTGGTGGCTACAAATATTCTTTGGATTTGGGGAGTTTACCTATGACCTCTTCCTGCATCTTTACAAGGTTCTTCTCCACGTTTTCCTGGTGTCCTGTGCTCCTCTGTCTCACGTAATAATTGGATCAAAGACAACTTCATCTTAAATTTTTAATTTTATCTACAAATTAAATTAGGCATTTTTTCCACCATCAAGGTCATTTTCATCAGTTTGGGAATGCAATTGCTTTGGAGATTTCTATCCAACCTACAGAAAGATACTGTAGAGACTCAATGCCCCAGCATAGGGGAATGCTAGGGAGGCAGGAGTGGGTGGGTGGGTGGGTTGGGGAGCACCCTCATAGCATCAGGGGTGAGGAGATGGTGTAGGGGGTTTGTGAAGGAGAAACTCAGAAGGGGGATAACAATTGAAATGTAAATAAATAAAATAGCCAATAAAAAAGTAAGAAACATTGAACACACAACATGATTTTCTTAACCAAATACTTATGACTATAATTGAAGCTGTGAAATGTATGTTATACACTTCTTATATATTTTAAGCTGTCATACTCCATATGTAATCCTCATATGGCTACCATATTCATGGACTGTTGCTTGTCTGTGCTGAACAGGGAAACTGCACAAGAATGCCGATCAAGCTCACCAGTGAGCACACTGTTAGATTCAGCTGCTATATTTTTTTTGAAAGTTTTCTGATAAAGGACATTGTACATTAATTTATTTTCTTGCACAATTCCCTTATCACATTACACACCAGTTCTTTTTAAACCTGTTAAGATTTTAAAATACAGTGGCCAAATGGACTCTTGCCTTGTTTACTTTGTATCACCATAGGGCTTTAAGGCTAACATGGTTGATTTCGAATGATTCCATTCATTAAGAAGAAAGGTATAAAATAAGACAATTGGTCATAAGAAGAGTTAGTAATTTATTATTATGACGAGCAAATGCCAGGTTAATTCTGGTGTAGAGAAGGATAATGGAGCTAAATGAGGTGAAGGAAACATTCATACTATTTTCTGACCTCTCGTTGGCTTTGCTGTGGTTTTCTAACTTATATTTCTTTTGCCTGAGTAGAAAAGATCAGGTAGACAACTATGTTATTTTTTTATTGTTATTGTATAGGACACATGGTGTGAAAATCCCAGCCACTGGGTTTTAATATCACCTATAAAACTGATGTCACTTTCTCCAAGGTGCTATTTGTGAGCACCGTCTGCAGGCCCTTTCGACTATTTGGGTATCTCTGCTGGCTAAGAAAATTTAATTTGTCCTGAGTTGTATCCTAGAGTCCTTCTCTTGGATTATTTTGAAATCTGATATGTTTCTCAGTATTTTCAAGCAAGCTACCAGTACCTGAAGTGATATTTTCTTTACTTTAAAGCGTCATATTATTTTTTTCTCTCTTAACCACTAATTCCCTACAAGCATCTACACATTTTGCAGATCCAAGAGACTAGGAATATCTCTATATCTAATTAGCTCTTAACCCTGCTCATTGTTTGATGTAAGTTTCTATGCTTATCTTATTATATAATATTTTCATTTTTCAAAGCCATGACCATAAAGATCACATTTCTGAAGGATAAAAAATTCTACGTCAATTTTCTTAAATATATTCTGAAAGCAGCATTCAGGGTTGCAGCCCACATTGTTACAGTGTTGAACTGAGAAGTTACGATTTTAATGTCAGCCTAAATCACAGAATTAAAGTCCTAGGTCATCACAGCCCACTCTGACCTGTCTTTTGAGTATACAGTATATAGCATGTCCCTGTAAAACTCCCAACATATTTTAAAAATAATTTCCTCTGTTTTTTTTCTTTCACCCCAGGGAACAGTTTTAGGTAAAGCATTTCCATATGGAAGGAGTGAGGCGGTTTAACGAGCTGTATAGCATCACTCATGAATAGTATTAAAATCTCAAGAGCCCAACTTGGGCTGGAAGAGCAGGGTGTATAAAAGCATCTCAGTTTTGAATATGTTCACATATTGTCAGAACAGGAAATGCTACAAACATAATTATAAGCAACCCCATTTTTATGAAGCCCACCATTATGGGCTCTTGCTAGAGTACAGATACTTCTATTTCAATGGCAAGAAGAAAATCATCACAATAGCATCCAGTGCAGTTATCCCTATACAAATACAGTCAGAATGTACATTCCAGAAATGGTGAAAATGAACCTGGAAAAGACGAATAGGCTTTTGTTAGAAATGCAGTCATAATTAGTTAATTATTGAAATCAAAAAAGAAAAATGTGTACTTTTCTACCTATAGTTGCCTAGAAACTTGCAGCTAGGCAGCGGTTTAAAGCTGTGTGTTGTGTGCACAGGTGAGCTGAGGTAGCTGATGCACTTTACTAGTACCAGATGCTCCGGCTCCATGCCCACTTAGGACTCCGGTTCCCTCTATTCAACTTTTTCAAAGGCCCCAGGTGACTTGGATGTGTCAGCAGGTTGGAGAACCCAAGACCATTCAAGAGCAATGACTACCAAATTCTAGCACATAAGAACCACATAGGAGTTTAATAAAATTCACTCTCTGGTGCCAACCATCCACAGACTTTGATGGAGTAGTTGTAAATACAGGTTTCATAATTGCATTTTTGGGGAGCATCCCAGGGGATCATATGCCCGTGTTCTATGTACTTTACTCTCTGAGAAAAAATAAGGTAGAATCCTTAGGGAGAAGTCCTACCAATTCAAACACTGTTTTATACAAGATTGATTCATAAGAAAGTTTATCTTGGCTTACATAATCACATCCATGTGAATTTTTCCTTTATGATACAGGTAAAAATACTTGGAAATTCCATGTTTTAGATAAAGAAACCAAATAACAGATTGCTAAAATGACTTTGCTAAACCTGTAGAAGTGACATATCATTAAATCGTGGTTTATTTATTCATTATCACTTTACTTCACTGGCATTTATAAATGTGAACAAAAGTATTGCAAGCATCCAAACATGTAAACTTGAAAGCTTCAAATCTGTCCAAATCAACTTATAACAACCTAATTCTAGGTTCAAAAAGTGATGCTAAAATACAATAGAAATCCAATGCCAAAATATAACAAGCCTAAGAACATCACACCATTAAGAATGCATATTTTTTTATTAAAATTTTGTTCATACAATATATTTTAATCATTCCTTGTAGATTCTTCCTACTCATCCAACTCCACACCCTTTTCTCTTATTAGAAAACAAAAAAAATTTTAAAGAAATAATCAAGCAAAAAACACACACTCACAAACATAATTTATAAAAACCCAAAACTAGAAACTACAATGAATAAGCAAAAAGAAGAAGAAGGAGGAGGAAGAGGAGGAGGACGAGAAGAAAAGAGAAGAAGAAGAAGAAGAAGAAGAAGAAGAAGAAGGAGAAGGAGAAGGAGAAGGAGAAGGAGAAGGAGAAGGAGAAGGAGAAGGAGAAGGAGAAGGAGAAGGAGAAGGAGAAGGAGAAGGAGAAGGAGAAGGAGAAGGAGAAGGAGAAGGAGGAGAAGGAGGAGAAGGAGGAGAAGGAGGAGAAGGAGGAGAAGGAGGAGAAGGAGGAGAAGGAGAAGAAGGAGAAGGAGAAGGAGAAGGAGAAGGAGGAGAAGGACGAGAAGGATGAGAAGGACAAGAAGGACAAGAAGGACAAGAAAGAAGAAGAAGGAGGAGAAGGAGAGGGAGGTGAAGGAGGAGAAGGAGGAGAAGGAGGAGAAGGAGGAGAAGGAGGAGAAGGAGGAGAAGGAGAAAACTAACAACACCCAGAAAAAAAATGTCTACAGAAATACCTTTGAGTTTACTTTCTGTTGACCGTCTATCCCTGGGCATTGTGTTTGTCCTTCAGTGTGCTTTATATAGCCACTGAGAGCCCATTGGACACAACCAATTTTTTTTCTAAGTGTGTGTCAGTTGGAGATAGCTTTATGGATAGGGATGGGAGCTCATGACCACTTTCTCCTCCCAACAAAGACCTAATCTGGCTTACTTAGGTCTTGTGTATGTTTCCACAGTCTCTGAAAGTTCATATAGGAAGCAGCCCTGTTTATCTGAAGGACACTGTTTCCATGGTGTCCTCATCCTTTATGGTTCTTACATCTTTTTATCTCCTCTTCCATAGAACTTTCTGAGCCCTGAGGGGAGTGTCTTGATGAAGACTTCCTACTCAGTACAGTGTGTCTCAAAGTCTCTCCCTCTCGATACATTGTCCAGTGGTGGATCTCTGTATTAGTTCCCGTCTAGTGTAAGAGAGGTTTCTCTGAAGATGGCTGAGAAAGACACTGACCTGTGGGTCCCGCAGAATATCATTAGGTGTTGCTGTATTTACTCAGGAAACATTAATATTTGGATTTCCCCTAGGCCTTGGGCCTCTGTTTAGTCTAAGATTCTTGGCCATCTGGTCAGTGACAAACAGTTGCTCCCTCTCATGGAGTGGGCATTTAAATAAAATCAGATGATGATTGGTGACTTTCACAATATTTGTGCCATTAATTTGCCAGCATATGAAGCAGGCAGGTCAGCATTGTGGATCATAGGCTTTGTATCTGGACCCTGTCCATGACATACACTGGCTCTGTGATCCTATGGAAATCACATAATTTTATTCCCCAGATGTCTCTCTCATTAGTTACATGGTGACAATTGCTCCCGTATGTATTTTGTCTCTCCTTAGACTTATAAAGTTCTATGGATTTCTTTTGGAAACTCTTATAAAAGCAGTTAGTATAATGACAATCCCTATATAGTTTTAAATTATGGGTAATTGGCTTTGTCACTTGACATGTAGCAATGGATATTTGTAGATTCTGTAATTGGTTTTGATACTCTCATTACAACCATCTATAAATCATCTATTTTAGTTAATTCTTTACAAATCTTAATTTGTGTTTCATCACAAGGCACAGAGAGAATATGTTTCCATTTAGTCAAATGAGTTGGAATTGCATAATAAAGATATGTCCCTCAGAATGCAAATGTTCTCTTTATCATCTGACTATGGTTTCTGAATAATAGAAAAATAAAAAGAAACTGCTCATCTCTGTATTAAAAAAAAAAGGTAAAGCCTGATTTAGATGTGGAAGCCAATATTCCATCCCAGCAAATAGAAAGGAGCACTTTCAGGGGTCATTGTGAAGGCTAGGAGGAGCTGAGCTGGCTTTTAGGCAATCATTGCCATAACTATATAGACACATCAGGCAAAGAGTGTAGGAGGAAAGCCTGTTAGGAGACACGCTCTTTACATAGTTCTAAAGAAAAAGGAATGGCTCAGTCGTGCCAAGGCAGCCCACTCACTGAGCTCTAAAAGCTACCCTGACATTTCTCATCAGCAGGGACACCCAAGAGCAATATCCAGTGCCTGAACCACCTGGAAGTAAAAAGACTCTAATGACATTGGATGGCCGCCACCGAGAGTGGAGACTCTGCCAATGTAATGAGCAACTCTGAAATGATAATAGTTATGGCCTGAGAAGAAAGATTTTAAAGTCTATTTTTAGAGTTATATATAATGGTCATCTCTTAGCAGCTTCACCTCATCACCTACTGTAGCTTATTGAGTCTGGCTTTGCAACTCTCCTTCCTAAATCACTCAACCACAGGGAGAACCTCAGTGCCTGTGGGACTGTGCATGGCTGTCTTTGAGTATGTGTCTTCTGCAACAGAGTACAGCATCAAGAAGCACCAATGAATGAAACGATTTTTGAAGTATGAAGGAGAATTTTGTCAGTGGTGTCTGTCTAATGGAGTATTTGGTGGCTGCATTTTATGCCACAGGACTATGGACAACACTAGACTAATTTGGAAAGTGATACCTGAGGTACAAACTTAGCAATACAGTGCCTCGATGGCACACACAGACCCTGTTTTCAATCCCTAGTCCCACAATGAAGCAAAACCTAGAAATCCGCATTCTAGAAGGAATATTTTACTTCATCCCCAAACAATTCTGTTTTTATGGAGGTAAAGTATGCATCCTGTTACCTGATGTTCTCATTGTAAATAACTTACGTTATCTTTCTCTCGGAAACAAAGTCATGTTTTGGTTCACTGATGGCCATTTTATTTTGTTTCCCTTCTGTTACTGTAGTTGCTTTATGAGAATAGTGAGGGCCTGGAGCATCCGCTTAATGGACTAGCTTCCTGAGTCCTGGGCTGGAACTAAGAGCCAGAACTCTGTGTATTTAGGAATGAGCAGGACGTACTTAACTCTATACAATCATCCTTTTCAACTCACATCAAATGTAGCTGGTATCTGCCAAGTGTTTTAAACATCCAAGGGTTTATTGCTTGGGTTGATGAAAACTCGCTGATCTACCATTACTTGTAATACTAATAAATCTTTTATAATGAAGCCACACTCATCCTAAAACTAAAAATAAGAGATGGAGGAAAAGGGAGACACTATGCCAGTTTTAGAGAGCTGTTCATTTCCTGCTTTTACAGGATTTCTGTTCCTATTTACTAAACCCTGGTATCTTCATGTCAGCCCAAAATATAGGTCATGGGAATATGTATAAATGAATGCTTTGCATTTAGGAAATACGTAAATCTAATTTCAAATTTAATCCTCAAGATTTACTTTTTTCAAAAAGGCTTCCTTAAGAACTGAATGACTTTATGAAAAACTGGTAGAAGTTTTTTAGCTAAATGTTCCACTTTTAAAAAAAAAATCAGTTGTCTGTGAAGTTAAACTCAGTATGGTTTAGTTTGTAGAATAAATAATTTTTTCTAACCCAGGCCAGTTCTTCCTGTTGGGGTTCCACAACCACTTGGTGGCAATGTTGTAGAAGGGAGTCAGCAGCAGGTGGGGGTTAGACAGACAGAGGCCCTTCCCAGTACTTGGGTGAGCATTGTGATTTACCGAATTACTGTCCATAGTTCTGTCTTAATAATTTAGAGGGCCTTATACCCCAGACTGGTTCAAATTTCCAATGGCAGAGTGACAAAAGGTGTCACAAATACTTACCTTCAACAAATACATCCACCAGATAAATTAACAAAAAAGCAAGCTGAATTAAGGAATCTTTAGATTTTCTTCAAAAGCAATTAGAAAAGCAGAAGAAGTTTAAAGTAACTTAATAAATAATGTGAATTCAAAACTCAAACTTAGTTCATGTTGTATAGAAAGCACAGCAAATCCTTCCAAGTCTGTGTCTAATTTACCACCCATAGCTTTTTGTCCAGTCAATTTTCACCATGAGTGAAATGCTGAGTCCAAAGCGAGCTCATTCTTCCCCAAAGAACATTTTCTTTGAACATCTTCTTTTCCATGTTTACACTCTTTTCTCTAGTCCTAGTAGCCTCTCACCTCAATCCTCCAGACCTACACAGGTTATCTCTCCTTCCCCATCTTAGCATCCATCCTCCTCACCTCTCACCAAAAATGGTGCAACTTTCCATGTTTCTTAAGCTATGTACACATTGCAAGTCTGTTTCCATTAGTGATTCTCAGGAGGGTGATTTCACTTATTTCTTGCTGATATCCTCCCGTTCCCTCTGTAAGTAAAGCGTGACTGCAGCAGAAAGGCTGTTCCATAGATATTGCAGATATGATAAGTTCACTATGGTATTCCAGTTCATGATATTTATATTCCAGTAAGCAATGACATCAAATAAATAATTTGATCAATCTTTGTGTGCCTGTGATATGTGTTTGTGTGTGTGTGTGTGCGTGTGTGTGTGTGTGTGTGTGTGTGTGTGTGTGTATGTGTGTGTGTTTGATAAGGACACAAACTTATCACTACAACTAAGTGCCTAAAAATACTAAAAGTATAAGAATTTAATAAAGGATACGTATGATAAGCTTTAAATCTTGATAGCAACCCATAAGGTAGATGCTAATATTATCCCCACTTAAAGTATGAAATGTATAGTTTTAGAGCAATTATAGCAATAAATCCCAAGACAGGTATTTACATTTTTAGTAAGTTTATAAACTTAACATTTAATAAACATAATATTGTTTCTCCTTATATGCAGAGTAGATGTGTGTGTTAATTAACCAAGTATAAAAATATCCCAACAACTTTTATGACAAAAGGAAAGGCTTGTTTGTAGTTAATAAACTCCAATATGGTATATTGTACAAGGAATTACTGTGAATTTTCTTTTTTTAGATATATACCATCTTTTAACCTTCTTCCAAGCACTTAAGTTTTTCTGAATTATGTTTATATCTCACTTAAATGTAAATTCTTCAAACACAGACATCTTCTAAGACACTCCTGTTTCAAATTTCGCTGTAGTTTCAGATGCATGGAAAGTTTACAGTAGATATTTAATGAAAAATTGTTCTAGTTCCAGTGTGGTTTAAGCTTAAGGAACTTCCTTTTTTTTGTTTCAAATCCTGGTTGATTTGATTAAATAATAGTGCAACTCCAATTTATCTGTTCAATATTTCTTATGATATACATAACCTGACTCTTGTTAAAATACTGACTCCTAAGTACAGTCTTACACTCAAACAATAAAGAAAAACTTGGTCTTTCTAGAAGGGTTGAAGCTTGAGGAATGAACTCAAGGAAATACTGAGATTCTTGCTACCGCACGTCTGTGTCTTCGGCAGCACGTGCTGTGATTCTGTGTTAGCTCGCACTAAGGGGAGACCGTCAGTATGTGGGAAATTGCGCTGGGTGTTGCTGTCTGCTCTATGCTACTCTCCGGTGTCAGCTCGCCTTCCATCTTTAACTATTGCCCTAGACACAGGGATTCAAGCTTTTCTCAAGCCATTCTTTTCCATGACCAATGTCCCATCCTAAAATAGTCCCTAAATGCCCCTTAGTTTGTCCTCGGTGATCTTTTTTTGGATCTTTTAAGTGGCAAGTGGAGATTTCATTGCTACTTAAGAGTAGTTGGCACAATAGTTACTGGTATGTTTTCTCCTGCACTATAAACCCTTTAAGCAATCACTTGGTCACCTCTATGACACATAGTCTGGCATAGTGACATGAATTTATTGATTAGTACATTGTGTAAATGAATGACTTTGGATGTGTAATATGATTTTAGTGTAGGTGTTTAATTTCTTTTTATAAGCCCCTAAACACACAAAAAATATTTTGCAACCATAGAAAAAAATGGTATATATCTTAGAAGTACAGGGTTTTAAATTGCAGTTTTGGAATGGTTAGAATATATACCAATGGGTTAATTTTGAAGCCAACAATTTATACAGTTTTTTATTTGTGTCTATAGGTTCAATGTTTGTGGATTTAACCATTCAGCAATGGAATGCATGCCTTTCAATTGCATCTGTATGAAATGTGTATAGACAATTTTCTTGTCATTATTGCCTAAACATTGTGGTATAGCAACTATTTACATATAATTTACAACATACTATGTACCACAAGTAATTTAGAGAAGATTTAATATGTACAGGAGGATGTATGTATAGTATATGCAAATATAATATTATTTTATGTGAGGGACTTGATCGTCACCAGATTTAGGTATCTAGGAAATTCTGAAATCAGTTGCTGAAGGGTAGGATGGAATTCTGTATTAAGTTTCTTGATCTGAAAAGTTTCATGAATAGTGAAATGAATACATGCATTTCACAATTAATCAGCTGAAATTATGTTTTATTTAATGTATGGACCCAGGTTAATTCCTTCTGACAGACTTACAAACATTTTTCTTTCATGCATCAGCAGAGTTATGTGAAATCAATAAGAGTTCTGCTAAGTAGGAGCCATGTGGTCAAGGTTCACTGACTAGATATTAAATATATAAATGCTGCATGTAGCAAGAAAGTTTCCCTTGATTCTAGGCATTTTATTTGATCTCTCTTTCTGCCCCTTCTTATAAGTGTGAGCTCTCAACTTCTCTGAAAGTTACCTAAATCTCAGAGCTGGTAGTCACAGCATCTACCCTGACCTTATGAATATTTATCCTCAGTGGATAAATTTAAGGTATCTGTCAACTAGTGCTTTAAAAATGATGCTGTGTTCATGAGAGTAGTGCTTAATAATGTTACCATCAATTATGCATTATACAACTAAAAATAAATAGATTTTAAAGATCATAGAAACAAATTTTGTTATTTCATTAAAATATTTCTTCTTCATATATAATTATAAAATCTCATGCAATATAAAGGAGGTTTCACTTTCTTATAGCACAAGGAAACTGAGAGCTAAGGAAACTGATTCAGAAATGTGTGGTGTCTATTTTTCCCCTTCTAAGTGAAATGCTAGCATCCTCACTCATACCTTCCTTCTTGTTTAGCTTTCTTGAGTCTAAGCGGTGTAGCACGGATGTCCTTCCAGTATTTTGTGCTGATATCCACTTACGAGCGAGTACATAGAATGCATATTCTTTTGAGACTGGGTTACTCCCTCAGGATGATATTCTCAAGCTCCATCAACTTGCCTGCAAAATTCAGGATGTCTTTGTTTTTAATAGCTGTGTAGTATTCCATCCTGTTGATGCACCACATTTTCTTTATCCTTCTTTCAGTTGAAGGACATGTAGGTTGTTTCTGGTTTCTGGCTATTATGAATAAAGCTGCAATGAACATAGTTGAGCACATGTCTTTGTGGGATGGTGGAGCATCTTTTAGGTATATGCTCAAGAGTGATATAGCTGGGTCTTGGCGCATGATGTATTAACTAACAGAAACCTTAAACTGGAAATATTTATAAGAGAAAAGAGATTCAAGTTTAAGTTTGAAGATGTGAAATTGAATTTTAACTTCCTGGCAATGGGTGATCAATGTAAGATGTAATAGTTTGTGACTTAAATTTTACAATGAAGGAGACCTTTCAGTAAAATAAGAGGATGTCACTTTAGAGGGAGAAGGAGTTGCTGGCAGAAGGGGAGTTGGATAAAAGTATTGCATTAAAATATAGAAAGAATTTGAAAACAATCTGTGGAAAGAACAAAATGTACTATGAACAGAAATCATTCTCTGGTTTCTGGTTTTGACAAATGGAAGGGTAGTTAGTGTTGCTGTAATACTCTCCAAATATTTTCTCAACTTTAAGTACCAAGAAACACATAAATAAGTATTTTTATGCTGAAAGAAGAGATACATTGGTGAGTGGATTTAAATCTTTCTGAAATTTTCTCATTAAATATTGACTTAATAATAAAGCATTTAATATATTAAAATAAATGATAGTAAGTAGAAAATGTATTAGGAAATATTTTCCTAAAAGTAGAAAGTCCTGCTATACAGATATTTCTTTAGTATTGAGACATTCCCTCCCTTGGGAAGCTCTGCAAGACAAAGGAAGTAACTGAAACCCACTAGGTTCAGGAAGTGCCTGGTGTACAGTTCACAAGGCCATTTGGTGAGCCTATGCAAACAGAAGTAATTGTTTCCAAGAAGAGACTCTCTGACCACCAGTGCTGCCTGGAAGTTGGCTTGTGGATGTGAATTTCAAGAGTCCTCACTCACTGTATGGTAAGGTTTTGTGATGTATCAGCCTTTCATTCATTCATGGCCATATAAGTAGCCCTAGGAAATTTATTGGTACATTAGACTGGACTTGAGTGCAACAGTTCCATGTTGGCAGTGTGTTTGTGCATATCTCTCCAAGAGGAGCAAAAGTCATAGTCCAGTTGAGCAACATATCTGCTTTTGAAGTTGTTGGTGTAATGCATGGGAAAAAGGAAGGCTTTAAGTATTTTATGTTTTATCTTATAATAAAGTAGACTTGTTTTCCATGGTGCTGGAGTTTGATCGCAAGATCAAAGTTACAGTAATTTGTCACCTAAAGGGGGCTGATTTCTGCTCAGTGTCAGTGTTCCACTGGGTCATTCCAGGTTGAAGCCTCAAATACTTACATGAACACAGATTTAGGAACACATATCTTAGGTTGAAGCCTCAAATACTTACATGAACACAGATTTGGACACACATATCTTAGCATGTGTATCTTAAAAAAACGAAAACAACTCTCAAATGCAGCCCCAAGTTACGTCATTAGTCATGTTGCTGGAATTTTTTGTTTGTTTGTTTTGTTTTTGGGGGATGGGGTTTCTCTTTGTAGCCCTGACTATCCTGCAACTCACTGTGTAGACCAGGCTGGCCTTGAAGTCAGAAATCTACCTGTGTCTGCCTCCCAAGTGCTGGCATTAAAGGCATGTGCCACCACTGCCTGGTTCGTTGTTGGTATTTTTATTTGGGAAATATCAACCATGTGTTGAGATTTCAATAAATATTCTTTCAATACTGGTAGGAACCATGAAGAATAACACATGATAGTTATAAAATAATTTTGATTATAGAATATTAATACAAAATGGAAGCAATAACATGATAAATTGTTTTAATTCTAATTATAATTCTATTTTCAAGCAGGAGGTAGTTAAAAAGATTAGATTATGTTCTGTAAAACTATCTTTTTATAAAATGAGAAGTCCTGAGAAATAATTAATTTTAGGTACCAGCATGTGCAAGTAAAAGGTCAGTGTTGTCAGGGAGTTGTGGGAAGAAAAAATTGTGGATTAATAGTTCTGAACTCTTCTTGAACATGAAAATATTAGGACGTGCCACAAGCTTTCGTTTGGATCACTGACTGTGGTTTAATGAGTGTGCATTACATTTCTATAACTTCAAAGAATCAAATGAAATGATATTTAGGATACTAGATGTTCTAAAAATATAATTCTACGTCTTTAATTAACTATATTTTACTAAACTCCAAGAGAGGACATTGTTCCCTGATTCCAGATGCTGCCACAATAGGCAGGTGAAAATGAAGAAGAAGGTGCTTGTGAAGAGGTACCTTGATGAACGAATGGTTTACATGTGCTGGGGCAAAGTCCACTTGATAATATTATAACAGGCTGCTTCCCTTATTATTAGAAATTAATTGAAAGCAAATTATAATAAATGTTCTCTTCACAATGAACGAAATAGTTCATTTTGAACTTGTTTAGTTGAAACAAAAATTTGTCAGGTGAAGGCACAAAAGTAACAAACCTTCCCTGATTCCATACTGCCCATTTTAAGCATGCATTTTTTTTATTTTACTGTGTTTTGAATCTCTTTTGTCCCACTATCCAAGGAGTTCACGTCACCTTTGGCTGCTCCACCTAGGCTTCTTTCCCAGGCATTTTATCCGTCCTATGAAGGAGCACTTCCTGACATCTGCCTTGAATTTCCCTCCTTGCCCATTCCTGAACTCTCATCTTGCTATCTTTTCTAAGTGGAAAATTGTCTGCTTGACGTTATTTCTATCATGTTCAGTTCTGTATTTTTCAGTGAAATCTTCCTTAATTATTTTCTTCCCAAGAGAGGACTTAATCTTTTTCAGACTGTCCTTATAGATTTTTACCTGTTGGCCTCAGGATAAACTCTATTGCTTCTAAAGGCAACTTTGATAGTCTGAAAGAAATAGATATTCTATCCAAAGAAGCCCTGTTATAATAATATTTACAAAATATACAGACTTATTTTGTATATAGAAGAATCTCTGTGAAAATAGACAGAACATTCAAAGAACAAAGGGGCAAGATCAAATATGGTACATTACTCAGAAACGCTTTATTCCATTTCTTTCCTCTTTTGTTTATTACCTTGAGTGCCTTGAGGGTTCACACAGAATGATGAAACAATATTTTTCAGTGTTCATTTTTCTTTAATGTATGGTTTATACCCAACAGATTAGAGAGATCTAATATTTAGAAGAAATTGAAATTAAATTAATTTTTTCCATTTTGGTTGTTTCTTGTACTTATTAACCTAAGGTCATGGCAAGAAAAAGGCATTGTGAAATAGAGAGAAGCCAATTAGTACTTTGTTTCAATGGACAATTAGGAGAGTAAGTTTTAAGATTCACAAGTTGAAATGTAAAGGAAAATATGCATGTTATCAGCCATATGACTTCAAAAATATAGTGTGAATGAGTGGGTCTTTGTATACACAACAAAGAAAAAGACTCATTTTCACTGCACGAAGTGTTAAGTGCTATTTCTATTAGAGCATCCCTACCTAAAAGGATATTTTAAAAGAACATGTAATAGCTGACACTATATCAAAGATTATTTTAGACTGCTTGGTGTTTACTGTGCAAAAAATGAAACAAAGGTATTTAATGGAATTATTGAATTCATAGTGTTAAATCTGAGTTCCATACTTATTTTAATGAGTGCCTCATTTGACTAGGTTTTATAAGTATAAATTGATAGATTTTTCAAAGTTATCTCTAAGTTGACATCCATTAGAAATTTAACAGTATTAGTAATCCTGGCCACATAGTCAAATGAGAAACATCTTGAAGCTTCTAAATTTTCCTAGGAGAATTTACATCAACCTAGATCTGTGACTGTCTCAAAGAAGTTTGTGTGTGTGTGTGTGTGTGTGTGTGTGTGTGTGAGTGTGTGTGTGTGTGTGTGTGTGTGTATGTGTGGTTTTGTGGTTGTGTCATTTTGTAGGGTCTGTTTATGTGGAGAATAGTAAGATGGGCTTTCAGACACAAAGGTCACTCACTAAACGCTTCTCCATGCGAATGCATTGCATTTTATAACTTGCTTTCTGTAGAGCTTGTGTAAGGGACACAGAACACATGAAACCATTATATCATAAAACTATGTTTCCCTGTTTTCTGCCTCTTTCCTAAGTAATTGAGAATAGCATTTTGATACATTTGTACATTTGGCTAAAACCTTAGTAACTCATACATTTAAAAGGTCAAGTGAACTAATTATTTTTGAGCTACTCATATCTCCTCAGTATAGAATAGCATTCTTTATTAAGTTTGTGCAGAGGTTTGTAGCAATTCCTAAAGGGATAAGTGGGAAAATTTGCATTAAGTGGCATGCAAAGTACCTTTTCTATTATCGGTTGTAAACTGTGAACACACTGTTATACCAAATACTTCTAAGCAGTCTCTTCCTTTTCAAGAAAAGAAGCCAGAAAAAAATAGTATGATGGTAATAGCGAATGAAATTGTGTACTTTCTATGTTTTTTTTGAATCAATGAGCACTACACTCATGCCATTTACACGAATAGTAATACTTTGTGTTTCTCTCAGACTTTCTCCATCTTTAGCTTCATTAACAACACACGAGTAATTTGCCTATTCTCCTTTGATGGTTTTACAAAATTCAAGAAAGCTAAAAAGCTTCCTCCCAATGCTATCACCCAATGCCTGTTACATTTTTTGATCTTTTAAAATGAAAACATTTTATTTACTTTTATTAGACATTATTTTTTATTTACATTTCAAATGGTATCCCCTTTTACATTACCCCTCTGAAAATCCCCTATCCCATCCTCCCTCCCCCTACTCCTCCACACCATTTCCTGACTTTCATTCTCCTACCCTGGGGAATCAAGCCTTCACAGCACCCATGGTCTCTCCACTCATTGATGTCTGAAATGGTCATCTTCTGCTACATATGTAGCTGGAGCCATGGGTCCCTCCATGTGTACTCTTTTGTTGGCAACTCAGCCCCCGGGAGCTCTGGAGGTACCAGTTGATACATAGTTCCTCCTGCGGGGCTGCAAACCTCTTCAGCTCCTTGGGTCCTTTTTCCAGCTGCTCAATTGGGGAGCCTATGGGTTCAATGTGAGCCATGGGTATTTTGATCCAATTTCCAATAAGGATCAAAGGATGCACACTTTGGTCTTCCTTTATATGCACTTAGTATAAATTTTCGAATGATCCTCCCCTTCAACCACCTTTTTCACCAATTGCTACCCAACCCCCTTTTAAACTCACCCATCCCGAATATTTACCCCCTCTATTGCTATACCACCATGTGACTTGCTAGTCCATTTTCAGTCTCTCTCCCACATCCATGGTTCTTTCTGTTTTCCTGGCTTCAATAATTACTCACTCTAACTTAACACAGAAACTTAAAATTTCATATCTAGAATCTACATATGAGAGTATATAGTGTTTGTATTTTGGGGCCTGGATTATCTCACCTAGTTTAATACTATCCTGTTTTATTCATTTTCCTTAATATTTCATAATTTTATTCTTTGTTAGTGCTGCATAAAATCTCACTGTGTTAATGCATCATGTTTTCTTTATCCATTCATCTGTTGATGAATGTCTAATCTGGATTCATGCTTTCAGTTCTCTGCTATTGTGAATAGTATCATAATGAGCTCAAACGTGCAAGTCTCTATGTGGTAGGACAAAGGATTGTTTGATAGAAGGCCTCTGAGTGAAATGACTATGGCATATAGGAGTCTAGCTTCATCTTTTTCAGGAATTGCCATCATGATTAAGGTGGTTGTCCCCCTTTTACAATTCTACCAACAATGAGTGACAATAGCCAGGGAAGTCACAAACTATATACATTTTTACTGATTTTTTTCTAGTCAAACTGCCTTCTAAATAATTATATTTATTCCCATTGTCTTAGTGTTTTACTGCTGTGAACAGTCACCATGACCAAGGTAAATCTTATAAAGGACAACATTTAACTGGGGCTGGCTTACAGGTTCAGATGATCAGTCTATTATCCTCAAGATAGGAACATGACAACATCTAGGCAGGCTTGATACAGGCAGAGCTGAGACTTCTACATTTTCATCTGAAGGCTGCTAGCAGAAGACTAACTTACAGGTTAGCTAGGATGAGGGTCTTAAAGTCCATGTCCACAGTGACATACCTACTCCAAGAAGGCCACACCTCCAAATAGTGCCACTCCCTGGGCAAAGCATATTGAAACCATGACACTCATAGAATAGTGACATTTTTAGACTTAGTCAGAGAAGTCTTGTTTTACAATGGTTGATGTTCAAAGCACAGATTATAGACCAGTGAAAAGCCAAGAATAAGGCACTGCTAAGTATTCATCTCTAAATGGGACACTTGTATCACCTACCTCAAGGCTCACAGGACATCTTGGAAGAGGGTCTGGAAAGACTGTAAGAGCTGGAAGTTAGGGAACAGGGCTATAAAATGCTCATATATATATATATATATATATATATATATATATATAACATGGCTTTCAAAATAAGGAACACACAGCAGCTGTGACAACTTACACAAGATCAGAATAGACATGACAACAAGGAAGAAGAGGGGTCAGCAAAGGTGGGGCAGAGATAGTGAAGGTGAAAGGGGAAACTTTGATCTTAAGACATTCTACACAAACGCAGAACCGTCAAATTTTAAAAACAAACACGGAAAGAGAGAATTAGTTTTATTGTTTTGTAAATCAGCATTCCCTGTCCTCCAAACAAATTATTTCTCTTCTTGGGAAAGAACTGATTGCCTGAATATTATTTCCCTCTAGTCCAGGTCAGTCTATCCCAAATATGAAATTTCAAGTTAGAAGTGGGAGCCCTCAGTGATTGGGGTTTGAGTTGCTCTTCCAGAAATAAACTCCAAAAGTCAGGGTACCCTCTGTGCACAGCTGATGAAGGTTTTACCTAGTAAAGAAGATATAGATGATGCCTTACTTTGCAACAGAAATCAAAGATGTCAAGAGAAAGCTACCCTATGTATGATACCCTTTATTTCTTCCCTGTATTATTTTACTGAATGCAGCCTAGTTCCACTGAATTGTTTGTAACCCCAGTTCTGTTACTTATTTATTAAACTCAGTCTGTCTTGTCAGTAATACAAGTAATTTTGGAGATGCTGGCAAATCTTTTTGCGTAATTATCTTTTTTTTTTCAATTCATAACCATAGCCTTTATTGGGTAATCTAAAAAGAAAAATGTGGAGATATAAACGTAATTATCTTCTGGCTAAATTTTTTATTCATATCAGTTTCTTATTTTAAGTCCCATAGTGTTGGGGGAGGGTAACTATTTTTATTTAATAAAGACTTTGAGACTATTTTTATCTGAAGTACCCGGTTAAGCCCTTTCCTCCACTAAAAGATGGTTTGTGCCTTCCGGCTCCAGACAGAGAAAGTCTGTGCCTGCTGTACCTGAATACAACCATTAACCATTTATATTTGGGCGATAAACTTCTGCTGCTCTAAAATTTTACTTTCTACTCTTCTTAAAGATAAAAATCATTTTACCTCACATCTCAAGATAAAATCAACCATAGTGGAGAAGTTAAGGCAGCAAGAACTTGAAGCATCATCACATCTATAATCAAGAGATGGAAGATTATTTATTGTTTAACTCTGGTCCACCAACCTCTAAGACAGAATGGTGTTGTAATAGTCAGTGGGTCCTCTCACCTCAACTTAATAAAATTAATATAATCCCCCATTGGCATGCCATAGGCTTGGAGCTTAGCCTCACATGTACAAAGGGTGATTTTTAAACTTCTGAGCCTTCTGTTACCATCTGTCAGGTGCTGAAATTACAAGCATGCACTACCAGTTTATGTGGTACTAGGGACTGACCCAGGGCTTCATGCATGCAAAGGAAACTCCCTACGCACTGTGCTCCACCAAGAGCACTCTGTAAAGTCTTACTATAACTTGTTACACTGGGTTAGACTGATGCCCCTGGGATGCCTGAAGTGAAACTGAGAAGCAGTGAATCTTGGGTAGTTGGGGGAAGGATGGGAGGACCCGAGGGGGGGGGAATCTATGGTCAGGATGTATTGTATGAAAGAAAAATTAAAAAAAAATCTTTAAGGTCTTTTGACAAAAGAGATTCTTTCTGAAAAAAGAAACTTATCTTTTACTCTTTCAAATAGCTGATGTGACTTCCTGCTAATAATTATCTTAGAGTTATGTTCCTGACCTGGGTATCTTTAACACTGTGCCTGTGATAATGAGTTTATGCTCAAACCCAAAAATGATCCCTATTTAGGGAAGGTTTGTCTTCCTGCATAAGGCTTAGAACACTTCCCCCCTTTTTTTCTCGTTAACCTCCAACAGAAAGATAGTCTGTGGTTTACCTTTATAATTCTCTTTCTTGCAAGCAACACTTTTATTAAATATTTGATAATGGCACATAATCATTTTGAGCATATTATTGCTCTGCTCAAATTCTTATCTGATCTACTTCATCTCTCAACTCACACATCATGTTCTCTCCACTACCCTCTCTTTTAGACCTATCCAGTACAGTTTTTGTTGGCTGCATACTCTATGATATAAAGCCTGCCCTGAAGTCTAGTTAATATACCAGGAATCATACCATTTAAATAATATTGACGCCTTCAGTTCTTCCCCTAGCTTTTCCATTAGGGTCCCCCGGCTCAGTTAGATGGTTGGCTATGAGTATCTGCATTTGTATTAGTCAGGTGCTGGTAGAATCTCTCAGGAAATGGGCATACCAGGCTTTAGTCAGCAAGAGTTTCTTTGCATCAAAAATAGTGTCAGGGTTTGGTGTCTGAAAATGGAATAGATTCCTTGGGGGGGGGGGTTGGTCTCTGGATGGGATTTCCTCCAGTCTCTGTTCCAATTTTTGTTTCTGTCTTTCCTTTGGACAGGAACAATTTTTGGGTTAAAAATTTTGAGAGAGGTGGGTGGCCCCATCACTCCATTGGGGACTGTGCCTATCTATTAGAAGTGGTCTCTAAAGGTTCTGTCTCCCTTTTTCAGGTATTTTGGCTGAAGTCATCTGCATTGGGTCCCGGGAGCCTCTCTCTTTCCTGGCATCTGGAACTTTCTAGTGGCTACCCCTAGTTTGCCATCTCCTACTGCTACATAGTTCTATTCAATATCCTGACTTTCTGTACTTCTCTCC